>CM042142.1:34220581-34243081 GCA_023376005.1 Doryteuthis pealeii
AAATATTTTGTCACTCAACCGAAGCTGATTAATATATATATATATATATATATATATATATATATATATATATATATAATTTATTATCTCTCTCCCAATATATATATATATATATATATATATATATATATATATATATTATCTTCTCTCTCTCTCTCTCTCTCTCTCTCTCTCTCTCTCTCTCTCTCTCTCTCTCTCTCTCTCTCTCTCTCTCAATTTCACGATCCCGATCATTAGATGATATGGTGATTGCCACTTTTTTTTTTTTTTTTTGTTTTTTTTTTGTTCCCTGTCACCCATGACCCCCTTCTTGGCTTCCTCTCGCATGCGACTGTACGTGACTGAGAAGCCCAGCCCTCGACAGGCAGGCCCTGCGACACAGGTCGCACATATGGTCAGTCTTACTGTAGGAAATGTGTACGTGCCGTCCGTCATGTTCCGTTTATGTAGAGGCCGCTTCAGGAAGGGGTGCTCGAGTTGACTTACCTCAAATCCTTACAGCTACCATCGGCCTGCCTTTCCAAGAGAATGTGCACCCGCCCACAATTCTGTCAATTGGTCCTCATTACTGATGCAGACTTCTGCAAAACCTATTTTATTATTTGCTCTACTTACTTTTTACATTTTAACATTAGATAATCCTAGCGGTTTATATATATATATATATATTTCTTTTGGGCAAGTGTTATAGTATTAATTGATCATTTTACGTTCGTATGACCCTCTTGGCCTTTCTTTAATTATTTTTTCCCCAGGTGAAGTTTGGTAGTATATTTTTACCATCAAACTATTTGCCGGGGCTTTTTCTTACCGCAATAAGTTTAGTATATATATATATATATATATATATATATTTTGGATCATGAAACTCAGAAAAAGAGTTGGGAGAGAGAGATAATAAATGAGTAAAAAGTTTAAACATCTGATCCCTTACCAAATCTTTTGGTATCTTAGGCATCTGAGTCGGCTGCATCAGTCAACTCCATCACCCAATGACGTCATTTCCTGCGATATATCTTTAAAATCTAATTCTCTATTCACTGAGAGATTACCCGATATTTTGGGTTCAGCACGAGTTTTCTTTTTCTTTTTTCTTTTTTTTTTTTTTTCTTTTTTTTTTTTTCATTTCTTTTATCTATGAAAAAATATTTACTTTCCGCTCCAATGAAACAATAGATTTGTTTGTTTGTTTGTTTGTTTATCTGTGTTTTCTTTTGAACTTTTTACATTTTCTCACCCCAGTTTAACTTAACTTTCCTCGGTTGGTTTCTTCTACTTCTATGATCAGCCATATTGTTTGTCTTTGTACTCCGTCTTTTTAGACTGTCTTTGATTGTTTGTTACAAACCTACCTCCATAAACACGCAATAATAAAAGGACAATATATAGTATGGGGCATCCAACGAGGCTTGAACTTGCTATTCAGTAGTAGGTATTTACTCAACACGTTCGTCACGGGTAGGATGTAACCCAAGGTCACCAGTGTGGACCATCCAGCGAGGACAGAACTTACTTTTCAGTAGTAATAGATCTGCGAAACTAGCTTACTAACCATTACACCACGATAGGGTGCCGTTTTTCCCAACCCGTTTACCAAGGGTAGGATGTAACTCAAGATCGCCAGTATGGTGCATCCAGCGAGGATTGAACTCACTATTCAATAGTAATGGATCTGCAAGACTAGCTTGCTAACCATTACACTACAATAGGGCACCCTAGAGTTCTCAATCTGGGTATGCAAGAAAAATTAAGCAGGAGCACGAGATTAGGAAAACACTGGAACTTTGAAGGTTTGGTTTGTTTTGTTTTACGGCATATCAACCTCAGTGGGTCATTTAATGCCGATAAGGTTTTGAAATAAATGGATACAGATAGAGTTTAACGTCATTCACAGGATATGAAGACCCTCAGCCACCGCCTTCTTGCACCCATATGATGAAAAGGGTTGGGGTTTGCCATATGGGCAATAGGGCTGGGGCAATCATGAGATGACCAGCCGACTGGAACTTTGAAGTAATAACTACCAATGGTTATTTCCTATGAATTCAACATAAACAATGATATACTAGACACGACTGGGTTGGGAAGGTGATATTTACTATTTTGTTGGGTCTTATCAATTTTCGCTTTGATATAGTTTGTCCTTATGGCATTATTTTGTGCAGCAATTATTAGTGATTCAGTTTCTCTTTTTGTGGTTTCCTTTTCTTAACCATGTCCAAGTATTTTCATGTGCAACCTCTTCGATTTGTCGTTTGAAGTGTCTATATAATTGTTTTTCTTCCCATTTTTGTTTTCTAGTCTTTGCGGTTTTCCTGTTTATCCATCTGTCACATCTACTATTGTTGGCCGCCATAAGTAGTTTGTCTTTGCTCTTTCTTGTGTAATCTTCGAGTTGTTGGATTGTGGTTTCTACGCAGTCCTCTATGTTGGCAAGACCTCTTCCCCTTCCTTTCTTGACACATATAATCTATCTCTATCGTCTCTATGGTGGAGAGCCTTGTGCATGGTCATTAATTTTCTCGTCCTTTGGTCAATCTGTCTGAGTTCTTCTTTTGTCCATTTTAAGAATGGTTCTGAGTATCTTATAATGGGGACGGCCCAGGTATTGATTCCTTTGATCAGATTTCTGTTGTTAAGTTTGGTTTCTAGAAGTTTTCTAGTTCTCCTGAGATATTCTTTTTTAACTTTTCCTTTTATTTCTGCTTTATTATTATTATTATTATTATTATTATTATTATTATTATTATCACACCAGCGTTAGCTGAAGGTCTTTCGCTGGAGTTTGGGTGACAACAAGTCTCCTCAGGTCTCCAGGATTCCCCTGTGTATTCCAGTTGATTTCAACAATGCTGCTGTCTGGATGTTTTTTCTAAGCTTTTGGGGACCGTTCCTAGTGCCCCAACTACTATTGGTATCACTCTCACCCTCATATTATTATTATTATTATTATTATTATTATAATTATTTCACTCCTTGTGAGTTTTTCACAACAGCGTAACCAGATGGTCTTTCACTGGAGTCTGAATGACAGCAAGTATCATCAGTTATTTCGAACTCTTCCGAGTATTCTAGCCGATCTTAACAATGCTGTTGTATAGATGGTCTCGATTCTTCCTCTGATTTCCAATTCTCCCAGTCTGTTTTCTAAACTCTTGGGGACCGTTCCAAGTGCATCAACTACGATTGATATAACTTTCACCCTCATATTCCAGAGTATTTTTTTTTGTTTTTGTTTTTTTTTCTTTGTTGTTGTTCCTCTGTCAAGGTCCAAGTATTTTTCTATCTTCTCGTTGTTGTTTTTTTTTTTTTGGGGGGGGGGTTCACCTTTACCGTACGATCTGCTGAAACTGCAAAATCTATCAGTTGACATTTTCTCTTTTTCATGTTAATCAATATGAGGCCCGGTCTTTTGAGTGGAATAAGGGGATCCGTCTTTATCTCAAAGTTCCAGAGAATGTTATCCGTTTCATTCTAACAACAGATTCTGGATAGTGTATGTACCGTTTTTGTAGGGTCAAAATTGAGTTTCTTGCACAATTTCCAGTGGATCACTTTTCCAACCCAGTCTTGCCTAGGCTTCTATTTTCATTGCTAATTTGCTACATTCGCTTATTAAATGGCTAATTGTCTCATCTCTGTCTCACACATCCTACATTTGCTATTATGTTGTGTCTTATCTATTTTTACTTTAGTGCAATTATGAGCGACTCTGTTGAGGCTCTTGAGGTTTCCTTTTCGTGACCATGTCCGGGTCTTTTCATGTACAATTTCTTTAATTTGTCGCTTGAAGTATCCATATAACTGTTTTTCTTTCCATTTCTGTTTTCTCGTTTTTGTTGTTTTTCTGCTTGACCCTATATTGCAGATATTATGATTACTATTTCGCTCTATAAGATTTTTCACTCCTTTCTTAACCGATGGTTTACTGGAGGCTGAGTGGCAGCAAATCTCCTCAGGTTTCCAGATTTTTTCTGGGTATTCTAGCTGATCTTAACATTGCTGTAGTTTGGATGGTCTCGATTCTTCCTCTGATTTCAGCCAGATTCTTTTCCAGACCTTTGTGGACCGTTTCAAGAGCACCAATTATAATTGGTACCTTTACCTTCATGTTTCACAGTTTTTTCAGTTCTCTGGCATGGTCCAAGTACTTGTCTATCATTTCGCTTACGTTCGCTTTTACTCGTTGATCCACCGATACGGAAAAATTCACGAGATAACAAGTTTCCTTCCTCCTGTTGATTAACACTAGGTCTGGTCTCCTGACCAAGATGAAGTGATTCGTCTGTATCTCAAATCGTGTCGGTAGCACGGATCTCTATGACTCTTACTCGTTACTCGTCCCTATCAGCCATCGATCCTGGAAAATCATCTGCACAGAATCCAGTAAACATGCATCGGTCAGCTCTGCACGCTGACCGATGCATGTTTCCATGTGTAGGTACCCATCGGAGAACATCTTGCTTCTCCAGGAGTGTCCAGTATAATCGTCTGGAATGGTGGCGTCTTTTGATGAGAATCAGCTACTGAAAAAACAACAGGACAAGTTCAATTTTAAAAACTAATAATGAAATAAAATTCAAATCACTTTAATACTGACTGAAACAATGTATCTTGACATCCTTCGGTCTATAAGAGACGATGCTGTCGAGTCCAATTTTTTTTAACTACGTAGCCTGGGCGGGTTCATATAGAGGATGAGCTGTTGCCCAAGCAGCAAATCCTCCTTCTCCACACTGCTGCTGTGATCCAAATAAAAGGTAAGGAACCAATGCAGTTTGGCAGCCGTAGTGCCACAGGAGTTGATGGGTAGCACTGGATTTCAGCATCACACTACCTTAGGGAATCTGGTCCCTGATTTGTTTTCAGGATTTACTTCCATAGAGTTTCCTTTGGGATAGGGTAGGTTTTGTGTCGGACTTTTCCTTGACTTAGATGGGTTGCCGACCAAAGCTAAGGAACCCCTTCTAACCGATTTGGAGATTTATGTGAGTAGTAAGTACCCAAATCCTACTACTGTCGATGTTCCTGATTGAAACAATAATTGGCTGAAAATCAATATTTTTTCCAGATGAGGATTTACTACTTTTTCCTGATTCAGTTTATTTATTTATTTTAAATCGACATTGACTCGTCTAGGCAAGTCTAGACATCATCCTATTATCATATAAAAGATCATTAATAATTCTTTTCTCCAGGTGTTCAATACATTTCAGTAATAAAAAAAATATTTATATTTATATTATATAGCATTAACAGTTCATGTACATTATATATGCAGTGAACCTATTGTATCAGAAACACTTGACTCGCTTGCTGACGACTGACAATGTCTTCCTGGTTTTCAATTTATTTCTATAGTAAATATTTGCAATGGATGTTTATTGTAGATGCAGTAGTCCTGTTATGTCATTAACACTTGCATTAATACTTTACTACTGATAATCACGCCCTTCTTCATTGTCAATGCATTCCAAAATGTCATTTTCAATGCATTTCTATAGTAAGATCAATTGCAATGCATTTCTATAGTAAAATCCTCTGTAATGCATTCATATAGTAAAATCCTTTGCAATGCATTTCTATAGTAAAATCATTTCCAATGCACTCATATAATAAAATTATTTGTAATGCATTACTATCGTAAAATCATTTTCAATGCATTCCTATCATAAAATAGATTCCCATAGAAGTATAATTCACAAGGCATTCATATAGTAAATTAATATGCAATGAATTAGAATAGTAAAAATATTTACAGTGCATTCGTATCGTTAAATTATTTACAATGTATTCATATATCAAAATTATCTACAATGCATTCATATAGCAAAAATCACTTGTAATGCCCTTTTTTAATAAAATCATTTGTAATGCATCATAAATAGGAAAATCATTTGTAATCTATTCATAAAGTAAAATCCTTTGCAATGCATTCATATAGTAAAATCATATATAGTCAGATCCTACCCGTGGCGAAGGGTTGGGTAAATACCTACTAGATTCTGATGCAATAACAACACTATGATGTCGCTATATAGCGGACATTAATCCTATGGCAGACAAGGGAGGTTATTAATCAAACATGGTTTGGCACACGTTCAGAAGTATGGGGCTCCCAATGAGGATCGATCACACTAGCGGCCGTTTATCAGCCTAGCTAGCCAATCCCCACACTACGAAGGGCACCAGTGTTCCTTGTATGTGTTCTAGTTTCCGTGAAAATAGATGGGAGGTTTGATTTTTGGAGCATTCTTCGTAATGCCATTTTATTTTCTGCATTGTTAAACTATATGAATTAGTTGTTCGATTCTATTACTGTAAAAACACGTAATGAAGTTTTTTACTAAGTATTAAAGAACTTTGCAATTACATTTTAATGGGAGCAAAAGAATAATCATTTGAACGCTTAATTGTTATTTGTTTTTGACTTGTAGTTTTTTTGTTTCCGTTGGATTTTTTTATCGCTACACTCAGACGTAAAGACTGTAATTTTTTGCTCTAAGTGCCATTATTAAAATGAAAAAGAATTAAAATTAAGTAATTATCAAGAAAAAAAAATTAATTATAGAAAAAAGTTTCCGTTACTCTTCAGCAGCTTCCATTTTGCAACAACTGAGGAAACTTGAATGTTTTGACTGGCTTCGTTTGAATGCACCACCTCAAGTATATATTTATTTTTCCTTTCTGTTACTACATACTCTTCTTCGTGTGTATGTTAAAACACGTCCAAATCGATTACTTTTCAATATGTATTAGCGCTTATTAAGTAGAACTTGTGTACATACACTTAAAATTAGTAAAATAACATTGCAAATGATGTTTATCACATGATAGTATACATTCCCACAATATCTGATAAATGCCACGCTTGAAATGCGCACGTCTAAATCGATTACTTTTCAATGTGTATTATCGCTTATTAAAAATAATGAACTTGTGTACAAACACTTAAATCTAGTAGAGTAACGTTGTAAATGATTTTTATAGCAAAGGGTAAGACACACACAACAAAAAAGAGCTATCCTTGGTAAAACACTCAACTGCGCCTGGAGATCTGGTGAGTATGGAGTCACCCCTTCATTGCCATTACTCACATGTTTTGACTATGAGTGGTAGTACTTGTTAGGGTCCTTCAGTCGCGCTATCACGCTCCCTTTCGGACTTTGTAAAAGGCCGGAACTCCTTCGTCCTCTACCAAGGGGTTAAATAGTACAACTACTGACATTCTACAAGGATGGCTTTAGTATTAGATAACCCATGAAGGTTGATATGCTTATTAAAGAAAGAAACCAAACCAAATGACCATATCTATGGAGAAAATAAATATTTTTGAGATTGTAGGAATTGTCTTCCCTTGTTGGAATGGGTTGTGACTGGAAAAAGGTTATCTTCTCTTGTCGCCAGGATTCGCCTCTAGGGGGCGTTACAACTATTGCTATTTAAACACAGCCCGGAATCTCTCTCTCTCTCTCTCTCTCTCTCTCTCTCTCTCTCTCTCTCTCTCTCTCTCTCTCTCTCATCTAGGATCTATAGACATGTACTAGTTATGTATCTGTCTGTTTGTACTATAGGCGTATACGTGGTATTAGGAAGCGTGTGGTGTAATTGTTAGTCATAGGAAATGGACTCGTCGCCCCGAGTTCAATTCCTGGACGTGGTAATTGCATTTCACTTAGCGCTAATACCCTTGGAAAAGGTATGAATTCTACTCTCCCTCCAGTTATGGGTAAATAGTAGGGCAGACTGGGCTCTTTAACCTTGGTTAGGCAACCAGTCTAGGAGAAACTCTGAATTGGTTAGGCAACCAGTCTAGGAGAAACTCTGAATTCAAACCTCTTAAACTCCGCTTAAGAAATTGACCTAGTGTCACATCCTGCTCGTGCGGAGGAGTTGGTAAATATATATAGGTTATACGTGTGCATTCAACGGCTTCTATTATACTATATCCCAGCAGAGACTTCCGGCTTTCCCGCCATTATAGCCGTGACCATGAGTGCCTAATAACACTCCCATGTCTTCATGAGGAGACCCTTACCACGTGGCTCTTGTACGAAGTAATGACAACCTTTCGAGGGAGGACGTTTATCTCTTCGTTGAACTCTTAACTCTGCAAGAACTCTTTCTTTCTTCCTTAGGACTTTTTTTCCTAGCTGTCTTGTATTTGTATTGTTGTTAAATGTGCCCAGACAATAAAGTCTGTACTTTTTTATGTATCTCTTTGTTGGAATATGTTGTGTATATTCACCTGCGTTCCGAGGCTTCTCTGAGGCACGGAAGCTAAAACCAAATCAAAAACTTATAAGATAATGAAATATTCACCGGTTTAAAATTACTGGAAAGATACATTTTGTGCTATAATTATTAAACTATACCACGACCTTGTATTAGAATGCAGACATAAAGTTTGACGAGCACGCTGTGAGCTGGTAGAAGTATGACGCCGAGGCTTTATTTGCCGCTCTCCAAGTTAAACCTTAACTAATCTTGGACTAACTGGAAATATAAAAAAATTCAAAAATACCCCAAATAAACTCTTGTAAAACAAAGTTTAGATGAAAAACGTTTATATTCCCGAAAGAAATAGATCAACAGAGCGCACGAGGGTGGCTCCTGTTGCTAATCGGAAGGGAGCATTCTTCTTTTTTTTTTAATTATGAAAAACTAGGAAGTGCGTATCTTGAAGATAACCAAAGAGATTTTTAAAGATGCCTTAACCAATGGAAAACACTGGATTAAGAGGATGCCCAAATGCCCTATTTCTTTTTAAAAAAAGTGTCGTTTCCTTCATTTCAACCTTGATGAAAACAACTTCAGCATTGATACTTTTTGAACATACCACGTTTGTACATTGTATTTACCTCGTACCCCACTTGTACGGGTTAGGCACAAGGCCCTATTAACGTGGGACCACCCACAAACCGAAGCTCATGGGTGGCGAGTGAAAAATTGCATCGATCCCGTCGGCGTTCCCCCTCAAGGGGGCGCCTCAGGCGCTGGGCAATAAACCCAGTCCTGCCCCTTTAAATCAAGGGGACAGGTATTGCCTGGAGGATAGCCCCCTGGGATCGACGCTACTAACTTGTAAAGATCCAGGGCTGAAGCCACTGGACCCCTACCCCGAGGAGCGGGTATACATAAAAAGGATTTTTTTGTTTTCTATTGACTTATGGAAGGTATAATGATTTACCCGAACTATTCGCCAAGGGTAATATGTGACATAAGGTCACAAGTATGTATTTACCAGTTTACCAATCCCTCCTCACGAACAGGATGTGCCACTAGGTTAATTCTTAAGCAGGGGTTAACAGGTTTCAATTCAGATTTTTTCCTCCTCCTAGACCAGTCGCCTAACCAAGGTTAAAGAGCCAGGTTTGTCCGAATATTTACCCATAACTGGAGGGAGAATAGTTAGATGAATACCTTTCCCAAGGGTATCTGTACCGTGTGAAATGCAACCAAAATTGTCAAGGATTTGAACTCGTGTCGCCGTGTCTATTACTTATAACAATAACCATAACACGACAGGCACAAGGTAATGGATCTGTAAGACTAGCTCGCAAACAATTACGCCATGATGGGGCACCTGTGGCTAATAATTGGTATAGTTATTTTTCGCTTAGTTTGGCCAGAAATATGGAGCACTCATTGACAATCGAACTCACTAACAATGGTGCTCTGTCGGATGGGATTGTAGAATATGCAGACTGCACCTCTACAGAGGGGTAAAATCCACCCCCTCCCCCCGATCTGGCCACCTATTGGTTGTGGGTGGCCACCCGTATTGCTTAATGATGGAATCTACTTGGCTGAGCAGTTCATGACATTCAACACACGACTGGTCACGTCAAGCCCTAGCACCTAAATGATTGTCCCAACCCCATTACCCTTATGGCAAACCCCAACCCTTTTTCATCATATATGTGCTAGAAGGCAGTGGCTGAGGAACTTAGTATCTTGGTTATGACGTTAAACTGCATCTAGTGGTCAAGTTCCAATTCTGGAGCTCTGGGGAATGTCCAGTACCCCTGATCGCCATCACTCCCAGGTTCACTCTTACCCAGGTCGGTATTACCTGTAAGCATATCATCAACGTGTTAAATAGATGAAAAAATGAGTTTTTTAAAAAGTGTGTTTAAGAAAATAGAGTTTTAAAATTGTGTTTGAAAAATTGAGTTTTAAAAAAAGCACCAACAAGAATGAAATAAATAAAACGTTTTTGGCATGAAATAACCCGGGAGTTGTCATGTCGTAAAATCCAACCAACCAACCAAACATCATCTAACAATTTATTTAAAAACAAAATATTTGCCTGCAAACTATTTCCTAATTTATACAAAAGAAAAAATTGGCTTTAAATAACACACATGGTTTTGATATGCCGTTAAACCAAACCAACCCAATCGCCCTGTCGGCTGGGGCGTTAGAATGCACCGACTGCACCTCTGCAGAGGGGTAAGACTCCCCCAATGGGGCCGCCTGTTGGCCGTGGGTGGCGACCCGTGATGCTTAAGGATAGAGCCCAGGTGGATGAGCAGTTCATGACATGCAATACTCCACTTTGGCCCTATCTTGGGCTAGACGGGCGGTCGGAGAGGCCCCCTCCGATCAATCGGCTGGTCACGTCAAGCCCTAGCACCTATATGATTTTCCCAACCCTATTGCAATTATGGCAAGCCCCAACCCCTTTTTATCATATGGGTGCTAGAAGGCGGTCACTGCGGGTCTACATGTCCTGGGAATGACGTTAAACTCTTATGGTGAGGTTCCAGTTTTGGAGGTTTGGGGAATGTGGAGCACCCCTTCATCACCATTGCTCCATGGTCCACTCTGACCCGGAGTGGTAGTACCTGTTAGGGTCCCATCTATGGGTTAAATAGAAAAATATATTTATAAAAAATTGTATTATCCATTAAGAATTGATTTATTTCAAAAGTTTATCGGCATTAAATGACCCACTGAGGTTGATATGCCGTAAAACAAAACAAACCAAACCAAACAAACCAAACAAACCCAAACCCCAAACAATGGCTAGTTGGGTTATTTCTTTAACTATTACAGTTCGCAACTCATTTTGAACTGTTATTATAGCAGTTGGTTGTGTGTGGCAATAACTTGACTTTCGAAAGATAATCTGCCATGTTTCTATGCCTCCTTGAAAATCTAGCCGCCCAGAAACCTTTTAGAGCTTTTCAGGCTGATGAAGTCATCAAAAGTTGGTAAATGAATTTTGATAAATTATTTTCTGAGTAGTGCTATATTACTTAAAGAGTTAACCATACGTAATACAGACATAACAGCAAAGTAAAGAACATATAGATATAATAGTGTAAGCATTTCAAAAATGCTAATCGCATATCTAAATGTATACTTACTAAAAATAATAGATACGATTTCACATTTTATACACTACTAGGAGAGCTACCTAGCGTTACCCGGGATTTAAAAAGTCTAAAATGAATAAAGTTTATATAGTGATTAATAAAGAACTAATTTCTATGTATTTGTTTTATGGTCTTTTATTCTTTATATATTCTTGTTTAGAGTATTATTATTCTTATTTATATTTTTTCTTTTATTTGCTTTTTATTGTTTTATTTTTTTATTAATTTTTCTAGTTTTTAATAATTGTTTTAATCATTGTTATAATCATTTTTTGATATATCATTGATTTATAACCTTATTATATTTTTATTTAGCTTTTGTTTATAGAAGATAAGAGATTAAAAGTTTTTTTTAACCCTGGCAAAAATAGAATGTATATTTACCGTAAATCCTCGAGTATATTCCGCCCTTGAGTATAATACGCGTTTTTTTTAGGGGGCTGTACCTCTGAAAAAAATGCATCTGAATAAACATTGCCGGACAGCAAATAGAGACTCGGACATTGCTTTAAAAATATTTTTTGTTTTTAACCTCGTATATAGTACGCACTAGGGGTTTTGACCTTTAAATTTTGGGGGTAAAAAAGTGCGGATTATACTCGAGGATTATGGTAGTTGAAATTTGGTCTTTGCTGGTCTCCACCAATTTTCCTTTATAAACGGACGAATGCTCAGTCGTTGTACAAACATACATACACACACACAGACAGATAGATAGATAGATAGATAGATAGACATACATAATCTTTCTTTTCTTATATGTATATATAGATAAGTCAGGGTTTCGCATTTTTTTTTTACTTGATACACTCCTTTTAACCACATTTAATTTCCATTTACGTCAAAATAAATTAAGATGTAAATATCAAATCACAAAACAACTAATTTACCTGTGTTTAATACAATTTACATGAGAAAAGAATCAGTAAATTATAAATGAAAGCGCACCTTTAATTTATAATTTAATTTTTAATGGGAAGGATGGGTTTGGTGGGCACTGAGGCGATCATGAATATTCGATTGCAAGTTTGAGCTGCAAATCAACACGTTCTAAGTTCAAAGTGCTTTTCTGTTTACTTAGTAAATAATGCAGATGGCTAAAGCCAGATTCCACTATATACGAACTTGGAAAAGCAAGTAAAATGGGACCAACAATTGCACAAAGCTTGGGATATTTTGTTACAATTTTCGATATCTGTCCACTAGTCTACATTATTCAGAGATTTTCGTAATTACGGTTGCCAAACTGATTTATTTCAAATTGAATCTTTTTTTAGATTAATCTCATTAATTTCTAAACTGAAACTTTGTATTGAAAAGGAAAAACTATCGATGATATACAGGGTGTGCCAGGTATTTGAGAACACATTTTTTTAATAGGCCACGAATGGAAGACGACTAAACATAATGTTATACGACATATGCCAAATCTTAGCATTCTCATTTCTTTTTCAGGCACCTCGATAGCAAATACATGGACAAGTCTTGGTCGAGAGGGTGGTCGTACGTGTTCTAACAGGACTATGTTCAGTCCCACATGATCCAGGTGAGACCGCTCGAGAATTCTCTCCTCCGACATCTGAACTCTTTACCCTCCTGATTTGAATTCCCTGGACTACTAGGTCTGGGTCGTCGTCAGGGGGGAGATCAACCAGAAGACCTACAATGTGCGTGATCGTCGACCGGAAATACCTTATCTGGGCATGCAGTCGCTTCTCATACCGTCCTCGAGGCTGGGGCATTTTAATCACTTTTCTTTTTCTTCCCCCACACCCGTCTAGTTGAAAATGAATACAAATTCATTTTGAAAATATGCTGATTTTTTTTTTCATTTTTTCTATTATTTTTTTTTTTTTTTTTTCGAAAAACAAATGTTCTTCATTATATTATCAAAAGTAGTAGCAAAAAAACAACACCCTCCGGGCGGTGTAAAAATTAATTTTTGAAAGATATTGTCTGAAGGGAGGGGGGCAAAAAACTCAATGTCAGAGGGCTTGTACCATAAGTAAGTAAAATCATCAAATTTACTAAAGGAGTAAAAAAAAATGAAACAATTTGAAATGGAAACTTGGTTCTATCCTCAAATAATATCTATTAATTATTAATTAAATAATTATTTTGAATATTTTACACATAAATTTTACACAAAATCGTTGGTATTTATCTAGTTGTAAACTTTTTAGTTAAGCGCTTCATATGACTATTTCATGTTTGTAAATAATTTTCTCGTAAAACTCTATATCTTACGCTATAAGATAACTTTAAATATATATTAAAATAAAATAATCTATATATAAAAATATAATACCCGGCATATATGTATTAAAACTTGTTTAAAAAAAAAACAATAAGGACCGTCTAAGGTACCATATTCAAATTTTGAGTCTATATAATACAAGGTTGTTCTTTATTCTATGTATTAACGATTTGGGGTACTGTGACGTAAGCAGTGACGTAATTTCAGTTACAGAAAAATTAAGACCGAATTTCCATTTTTAATTGATTTGTTTCTCCATTATCTGATGCACCCAGTACTCACATAGTAATAATATTCTTTCCGGCATCTACTACATAAATGACAATTTATATCTGTCTGTGTATAATCAGTTGGTGCCTACACCAGTAATCCAATCATGATGAAATTTTTCACACATGTTAAGGTAATATTCGAGAACAGGACTGGCTAATTTGATTTCAATAAGAATTGATAATGGAACCCCTGGCGACATCTTTACAATGAAGGAAGAAAGAGAAGACGTTTCAGTGAGAGAGTGGGAAGGGGAATAACAGTACGTTGAAATCAAGTAACAGTTTAAGAGAATTATTTTACAAAATAAAATACTTTTTAGGGAAATAACATATACAGGTAATATTTAAGTGAATGTTTTATTAAAAGTACAAATATTTTTTTCCTAAATAATATCAATTCTTTTTCTTCTTTAATTTAATTAAAAAGGCAACAATCGATTTATTATCAATTTGGAAAATTTAAGCATAAACTACTGTCTGTGTATAACTAGTGTTATAAACACACCTTGGTCATGTCAGGAGGATGGACACATACCGCACCCTCCCTCCAAAGACCTACTGTATGGAGAATTAGTAGAAGGCATCCAATCGGTAGAGAGACCATGCCTACGCTTTAAAGATGTCTGCAAGAAGGACATGAAGATATGCCACATCAAGACTAACATATGGAAGGTTGGTGCAGAAAACCAAGCAGCCTGGCGCCTCTTTGTCCCACAAGATACGAAAAAGAGTGAAAAAGAGAGGAAAGAAGCCACCACAGAAAAGACAACCAGAAGGACGGAGAGACAACAACAACTCCAGCAAGCATCACTGTTTGCGATCACTGTGTTGGAATATTTGTGGTGTATAAGGTGTGCTCCAGTTCCCCACCTGGATTTATAGACTAGCCTAAGTCACGTGGTTTATTACTCCGGCCAATCACCAACCATCTGAGTGGTCGATACACTAGTTAAACCTCCCCACATTGGCCATAATTCTAATTGCACTCATTGAGGAGAGACTCAGGATTACCAATACCAAGGATCCAATTCCACTGAACAACCGCTCTGGCTTAAGGCTAACAGGAATCTTTACCAAGGGATTACCAGACGGAAGGCCCAAATGATGTCCCATAAAAACTTAAGTAAAAATGTCAAACATTTGCCTGTTCAGCAACTCGCGCTGATGCAGTTTTAAAAGAAAAAGATAGACACTACGCCATCGTCTGCGAATAAGCTCACCTTTCCCGGGTAATACTGGGTACTGTAGTGAATTACAAATAAAAGCATAGGCAACTTATCCAGTTCAAACAAGAAGAGTTAAACGCATATGAGTCTACGCATGCATACTTTTTATTCTTTTTTTACGAATGTAAATTTAAAGACATGCGCATAAACACAAGAATTCTTATTAGAACCGGAACACATTCACGCGTGAACTGAGGTAAGGGGTCAGCAGCAGACCACGGGATGAATCAGAGGAAGTGAGCTCTACCGCAGCGCCATATGCCGCGCCCAATGGCGCCGTTAAGCGGATGTCCTTTTGCCTCATCCATTATTGAAGGCAAAGATGGAACGTTAGGGAAGCTGATAGCATTTATCATCAAACGCCGGTTTTGTTTGCATACGCATGCTTGCGTACATACACACAACACACACATACACACACACACACACACACACATATATATATTATATATATATATATATATTATATATATATATAGAGAGAGGAGAGAGAGAGAGAAAGGGGGAGTCAGAGAGAAAGATATATATAGAGAGACAGACAAACAGACAGACAGAGTGTAGATATAGGTATATAGATAGTATGCTTGTAAATATATTTTCTATTCAGGAATATGTGCAAATTCTCATCAGAATATATATATATATATATATATATAATATATATAATATATAGGTAATCTGAACATTAGGTACATAAATGAGAGTAACCTCCCCTTGTTTTTTTTCACTTTAAGAAAGCCTTAATAACAATAAAGTTAATTTCAAACAATGCGCAAGCACAATTAAAAACACATTTTATGATATTTTCGTGTTAAAACATGCACTTGTATTGATTTTAACAAATTCGTATTTTCAGTGTAGATTTACGATAAAATGAGAATGGCAAACCAAAACATAAGGCTTCCTCAAAGTGAAAGAAACAAGGCCAGGTTACTCTCATTTATGTAGTTAATGTTCAGATTATATATATATATATTTCTTTGTCCGTCTGTCTCTGTCATGAACTAATCAACAGCGGTCTACGGTAGGATCGCAGTGATGGATTAATTTGTCAACAAAAACGTGACAAAAAACACGATTCGGAAAAGATCTTGGGCCGGAAATTCGCCTGGTACAGGCTCGCTAAAACATAGCATAAATTAAGGCAGGAGGCCGGGACCTTTTTTCTTTTTTTTTTTTTTTTCAATTTATTTTAATTTTACTTTGGGCATTTAAGTGACGAAAAACCATTTGGAATGTTTCATTTTAAAAATTTGGTGAAATAAAATGGGACAAATAAGAAATCTGCGATTAAGCAACACCAGTTAATTTGGATTTACATTTTTGCATTGCATCTTGAACAATTTGGACGGTCTCGTTTTTAACCAGAGGGTGTTGCAGGATGATAATGGACGGAAGATTTAGGGACAAGCGTATTAATATATAGATGTGTATAAAAGTATTTGTGTGCCCGCCCCCCCTCTCTCTCTCTCTCTCTCTCTCTCTCTCTCTCTCTCTCTCTCTCTCTCTCTCTCTCTCTCTCAGTTTCAAGACCACGATCATTAGATTATATATATATATATATATATATATATATATATATATATATATATATATATATAGGTGTCAGATTTTAGCCCTGAAGAGCTTTATGCGAAACTAACAGTAGGTTCGTCTGACTCAGTAGATTATCTTTATTACTTGGCTCTACTTAGGTATCGATCACTTTTTACAAATTAGCTTCTCCTAGCGGTTATATGAATATATATATATCTTATATACATATATATACATATAAATTGTTTTTTCTTTTGGCCAAATACTATACCAATAGATTATTTTTGGTTGGTACGAATATCTTGTCTTTTCTTTTTTTCAAAAATTTTTTTCTTCCTGGTTGATGTTTGGTAGTATATTTTTACAATCAAAACTCTCTGCCGGTTTTTTTCTTCTCCGCAAGGATCTACCAACACGCTTGGTATATTATATATATATATATATATATATATATATATATATATATATATATATATATAAACCTATTTTATTATTTTCTCTACTTAGGTATTGAGCACTTTTTACATTAGATAATCCTGGTGGTTTATATATTTCTTTTGGCCAAGTGTTATAGTATTAATCGATTATTTTCGGTTGGTATGACCCTCTTGGCGCCTCTGTATGTATGTGTGTGTGTGTGTGTGTGTGTGTGTGTGTTGTGAGTGAGTGAGTGAGATAGAGAGAGAGAAAGAGAGAGAGAGAACAAAACTTGGTTACATGTACGTGCCTGTTCGCACGGAAATAAGTCTTTGTGATGGAGTATGCGTCTAATTGTTAACCATACTTTTTACCTTGCCTGTCACGCACATGCTGTAGTTGGGTAGTGTATGTGTACTAAATGTAGCCGGTCTGAAGACAGTTTTGATTTATGACCAAATTTCAAATTATGACAAGGTTTATGTCTTCTGACAGCAAGCGCCAAAAAAAAAATTAATACAACAACAGCAACGACGACAACAACAACAACGACATTAATAATAATAATAATAATAATAATAATAATAAAGAGGAACACATGACTTACTTTATATAGATCAACCCATATTTAAAGAAGTTAAAAATAGGCGCGAAAATATTGCAATGGCATGAATCAACTACAGAAAGGCCTATGACATGGTTCCACATACCTGGATTGTCGAATGATTAAAAATGTACAAAATATCCAACACCATCGTAAATTTCATCAGTAAAGCCATGGAAAACTGGAAAGTCCAATTAAAAATCAGGAGGGCTATCCCTGGCAGAAGTAAAAATCCAAAGAGGTATTTTTCCCAGGAGACTCGCTATCGCCACTACTATTTATTATAGCAATGATCCCAGTCTACTAAAGACTTAAAAAATGTACAGGGAGATACAAATTCACTAACTAGCAGGAAAACATAATCCACCTTATGGACGTAATTAATTTACGGTTTACTTTAAATCCGCAAGATTTAACCGGAAATAGTTTGTTAAAGATAAAAATAAATAAAGTTATTCAATTAATCTAATGCTTATTCTGATAAATAAACGCTTACTTTAAAAAAATGTGAAGTTTATTAAATCTCTTAGAAAATTAATTAAGCGCGTAAAAACATATATTGGTTATTTCCTATAACTCCAACATAAACAAAGGGGAACCACTCTTGACTGATAAATTATTTATTTATTTTCCCATTAAATTAATCCTAAACCCTAACCCTAACCCTGACCCTAACCCTAAACCTAACCTAACCCTAACCCTAACCCTAACCCTAACCTCGTCTTCTTTTTTCCTAGTAGATCAATAAATAAATAATTTATCAGTCAAGAGTGGTTCCCCTTTGTTTATGTTGGAGTTATAGGAAATAACCCATATATTATTGTTTATTCTTATTATTTATCATATTTATTTTTAATGTAAAAAATGCATACGGTTGTAATTCTTTATTACTGATGTGATTTTTCATCTGCGATATATTTATTCAAATTAATTTTAGCAAAGAAAGTAATAGTTAGTAGTATTTAGTTCATTATTTAAACAATACACATTCAAGTTAAATTCTATTCAGTATTAATAAAATAGCTTTTTAATTTTAATTTATATGAATTTTATTTTGTTCTTTAAAAATTAAATAAAGTTATTTAATTAATTTAATGCTTATTTCAATAAATAAATGTTTACTTTAATAAAAATGAAATTTATTAAATCTTTAAGAAAATGAATTAAGAGAGCGTAACAACATGTATTACATTCATTTATTGATTGTAGAAACATCCTTTAAATAAATCTTATTTATCGAAAATAATTTTTTAAGAATTTACTTTTCTACAAAATTGAACTGAATAAAATTTAGTTCATTGAAATTGAATTTTTAACTCACACACACCTCAGGCAATATTTTTCAGGCGTTTTTTATTTTGCTTGTAATAATAATAATAATAATAATAATAATAATAAAATAAAAAATAATAATAATTTTGTTGTATGGTCAAAAATTTGATTTTGACCATACAACAAAATGGTATATGCATAAACCAGAATCTGTTCTTGAGAACGAAACACATAAAATTCTCTGGGACTTTGAAATAAAAACAGATCACCTTATCCCAGCAAGAAGACCAGACCTAGTGTTGATAAACAAAAAAGAAAGAACTTGTCAACTGGTGGATTTTGCAGTTCCAGCAGATCACAGGGTAAAGCTAAAGGAAAACGAAAAAATGGACAAATATCTGGACCTTGCCAGAGAACTGAAAAAGTTATGGAATATGAAAGTGAAAGTTATACCAATTGTAGTTGGTGCATTTGGAACGGTCCCAAAAGGATTGGAAAAGGGTTTGGAAAGTTTGGAAATCAGAGGAAGAATTGAAACCATTCAGAACACTGCACTGCTGCAATCTGCCAGAATACCCAGAAGAGTTCAGGAGACCTGAGGAGACTTGCTGTCACTCAGACTCCAGTGAAAGACCATCAGCTAACACTGATGTGAAAACTCAAAAGGAGTAAATAATAATAATAATAATAATAATAATAATAATTAATAATAATTTTGGCCCTTGACTGTTTCTTTCATTCGAATTAACATTGAAATACCATGAATCTTTACCTTTGACATTTACGTAGAGTCAAAAAAACGGCGTAGAGTTTACGAATTCCAATCTCTCTCGATGGAATCAAAATTTTCTGTCTTCTTAATTGATTTTCCTATGTACATTCAATAAGAAAACGAACGTATTTTTTTTAAGAAACCGTCAGGGTTTAGAATATACTGCCTGCTGAGGGGCAAGACACCCCTTCCGAAATAGATGTCCTGGTTATGGCACTCAACTGCATCTAGTGGGGAGGTTCCAGTTTTGGAGTTGTAGAGAGTGTGGAGTATCCCAGCTCAACTCTGAAGTATATATATATATATATATATATATAGATAGATAGATAGATAGATAGATAGATAGATAAATTTGACAGTTTCATAAGGAAAAAGAAAAAGTGCTTGGTAACTGTTTAAATTTAATGGATTTTAAAGAAATTCAACACACTGAAATAGATAGATAGATTGATAGATAGATAGATAGATATGAACAATGTGATAGATTAGTATATTATTGGGTGATACCAGTGCTGAAGACCGAGTAAAACCGTGTTAATCTTAAATGACGAAGTAGAAACCAATATGGAGGAAAGAAGAAAGGAACAAAACGAAAGAAAGAAAGAAGGAACAAACGAAAGAAAGAAAGAAAACAAAAGAAAGAAAGAAAAAAACAAAAAGAAAGAAAGAAAGAAAGGAACAAAAAGAAAGAAAGAAGAAAGGAACAAAAAGAAGAAAGAAAGAAAGGAAAAAAAGAACAAAAAGAAAAGAAAGAAAGAAGGAACAAAAGAAATAACGAAGGAAATGAACAAAAGAAGAAAGAAAGAAAAAAAAAGAAAGAAAGAAAAGACAAAAGAAAGAAAGAAAGAAAGGAAAAACGAAAGAAAGAAAGAAAGGAACAAAAAGAAAGAAAGAAGAAAGGAACAAAAGAATGAAAAAGAAAAGAAAGAAAGAAAAAGAAAAGGAAATAACAAAAAAGAAAGAAAGAAAGGAAAAAAAAAAGAAAGAAAGAAGAAAGAAAAGGAAAGAAAGAAAGGAACAAAAGAAAGAAAGAAAGAAAGAAAGGAAGGAACAAAAAGAAAGAAAGAAAGAACAAAAAGAAAGAAGAACAAAAAAAGAAAAAAGAAAAGGAAAGAAAGAAAGAAAGAAAAAAGAAAGAAAGAAAAAAGGAACAAAAAGAAAGAAGAAGAAAGGAACAAAAGAAAGAAAGAAAGAACAAAAGAAAGAAAGAAGAAAGAACAAAAAAGAAAGAAAGAAAGAAAAAAAGAAAGAAAAGAAAGAAAGAAAAAAAGAAAGAAAGAAAGAAAGAAAAAAAGAAAAGAAAGAAAGAAAGAAGGAACAAAAAAAAATGAAAGAAAAGAAAAAGAAAGGAAAAAAAAGAAAGAAAGAAAGAAAAAGAACAAAAAGGAAAGAAAGAAGGAAAAAGAAAGAAAGAAAGAAAAAAAAAAGAAAGAAAGAAGAAAGAGCAAAAGAACAAAAAGAAAAAAAGAAAGAAAGAAAGAAAGAACAAAAGAAAGAAAGAAAGGAACAAAAAGAAAAAGAAAGAAAAGAAAGAAAGAAAGAAAGAACAAAAAGAAAGAAAAAGAAAGAAAGAAAGAAAGGACAAAAGAAAGAAAGAAAAGAAAGGAACAAAAAGAAGAAAGAAAGGAAACAAAAAAAAGAAAGAAAGAAAGAAAGAAAAGAAAGAAACAAAAAAAGAAGAAAGAAAGGAACAAAAGAAAAAAAAGAAAGAAAGAAAGAAAGAAAGAACAAAAAGAAAGAAAAGAAAGAAAGAAAAAAGAAGAAAGAAAGAAAGAAGGAACAAAAAGAAAGAAAGAAAGAAAGAAAGGAACAAAAGAAAGAAAGAAAGGAACAAAAAGAAAGAAAGAAAGAAAGGAACAAAAGAAAAGAAAGAAAGAAAGGAACAAAAGAAAGAAAAAAGAAAGAAAGGAACAAAATAAGAGACCGTGTATTAGACATTCCTCTCTGTAAATGACTCAACTAAAAACGTCCCAGATTAAACAACAACAACAACAAAAATGATCGTGCCCATCAGAGAAGAATGGGACTCTAAACGAGATTTTATGGAATGTGGAATTTGAAGTAGATGATACCGACTTATCTTAAGCTCTCTCCACCAACCCTCTTAGAGACATCTGTTGGGTTTTTAGGGGGTGGGATGGAGGGTTTTCTTTTTTTCGGGGGGGGTGAGGAAATGACACTCAATCACATCCGGTGGTCAGGCTCCAGTTCCGTGGTACCGGGAAGTATGGCATTAAATAACCCAACAGGGGTTAATATGCCGCAAAACTAACTAAACCCCAAACCAATCCCAGTGCTTGTTAGAAAGAGATATCCCTCCAGAGATGGTAACAATGGAAAGAATATGTTATTGTGCTACACACACACATACACACACACACACGCACACACACACACGCCTTATATATACACAAACACAGGCATACAGAGAGAGAGGGGGGAGAGAGAAAGAGAGAGAAAAAGATGGGATGCTCGTTGCGTAACGGTTATCATCATAGGAAATGTATTCGGTATATATGATATATACACAAACACAGGCATACACAGAGAGAGAGGGAAGAGAGAGAAAGAGAGAGAGAAAGATGGGATGCTCGTTGCGTAACGGTTATCATCATAGGAAATGTATTCGGTGACTCGGATTAAAATCTTTCAAGATGTTTGCATATCACATAGCTCTTATACACTTGGGAAAGGTATGAATTCTTCACAATTATTCTCTCTCTAGCTATAGGTAAATAGTGCGGAAAACTGGGCTCTTTA
>CM042142.1:34245581-34310581 GCA_023376005.1 Doryteuthis pealeii
TTTACACAGGTCTTATGTTGTTGACAGTATCTGCTCTTCCTAAGTGGTCACCCAATGTTTAATTTCTCTATTCTCGCGAGAACCGGTGCTTTAAAACGTGACTTGATCGTAGCTCAAAGATTTACTAAATTTTGCGGTAATTATGAACTGCTGTTTAGTAAACTAGGGTGTCCCATAAAAAAACAGAACCCACAAATTTTGTAATAAAACTGTTAATTTTAACTAGGGGGTTAGGGTTAGGATTGGGGTTGGGGTTAAGGTTAAGGTTAGGGTTAGGGTTTGGGTTCTGTTTTTTCTGGGTCACCCTGTACTGCGTGACCCAGAAAAAACAGAACCAAAATTATTTATTTATTTTCCCATTAAACTAATCCTAAACCCTAAACCCTAACCCTAAACCCCAACCCTAACCTTAAACCCCTAGAATTCAAATATTACAGAACTCTTCGATTAATTCGCCAAAATTTACTCGTTTCTTGTCCAACGCACGTCTGTGTTTTCGTTAGCAAGATCAAATACAACTCCCACGGTGTGGAAAGGCAGGCGTTAAATAATAAATAACTGCTCTGCCCAAGATCCTACATCTGGGCCAATCGTGCTCAGCGCTGCTGATCGTAACGTACAAATTTGCATACGCGCCAACGAGGGTGACTCACGATCAGGGGCTTGCGAGTTCAATCTCCGCTACAGATTCCTATTCTACTAGCCATTAATGTTAACCTATTAAACTCCGCTTAAAATTGACCTTGTGTCATATCCTGTTCGTATGGAGAGGTTAAGTAAATAGGAAAGAGATTTTTGTAACTGAAAACTTGCTCTATTCAATGGCATAATTGGGATCTCTGTATCAGGTATGGAAATAAATAAGAGGTTTTATTTTATTTAACTCTGCCTTTTTGTAGTTTCTTTTTGTTTTATTTTTGGTTTTTGTTTAGTTTGTTCTTTTTTCTTCTTTCTTTAATGTTCTTTGTTGTTGTCCGTTTTCCTCTGTACATTTTTATTTCTTTTGCCCCCCCCCCTTCATTTTCTCTTTCTACTTTTTCTTTCAATTCCCTCCAAAACTCTCATACCATTTCCCACTACCCGTCCTCTCACACTCTTCCCAATCTTAATTCAATGTTTTGTCAGCCCTATTGTTTCTGTTTTTATAAGCTTTTTAATGTTTATTCTTCGCTATCTTTCTTTTTGGTTTTTGTTTATTTTTACATCCTACACCCACCTTGAGTTTTCAAAGACATTTGTTACAGTTCACGATCACCACCTTCTTTCTCACTTCCTTCTTTCATTCCCTCTCTACTTCCATCTTAGTCTTCTTGTGGTCTGGGGAGGAAGTAAACACCTCGTCTTCGATATAAAAGCAGGCGTTGTCACTTCCGTCAGGCAGAGTTGAAAACTTTCGCTTTAATTTTCTTCCGTTTTACTTATCTATCAATCTATTTATTCATTCAACTTTTACATCTGCACATGTCAGTATATGCGCATGCGCAGGATGTTTTCAAGTCGCTGTGCCGTTGAAAAATATTAACAGACTATGTTACATTAAAAAGTAATCTATAAAATTGTTCCCAATTGCAATTCGTTTAATTTTTCGTCTGATAAGACATTTTCTTGCTTCATTTAACGCCACTGTCAATCTTTCCGCGCGAAAACGGGAAAATAAAATCGATAAGGAATTTTTGTCTTTTTTTTTTTTTTTTTCAATTTTAGCAATTTGGTTTATATAAAATTGGTCTTTGCGCCATTTTGAAGAATTTGTTTTTTTTATTCCACTTTGAAAATCTTAGTCACAGAGAAATCTAAAATTCTAGGATTCTCTGGATTAACAACAGACACTTTAAGACAAATAGATTTATTGGAAAATCTCTATCTGTTCATATGTAATATGTAGGAGAATAAATAGTTGGATGTATTTGCTTCATACCCTACTTGTATGGGCTGGGCACAAGGCCTCGTTTTAATGTGGGCCCACCCACAAGCCGAAGCTCATGGGTGGGAAAGAACAAAAATTGCGTCGATCCCATCGGCATTCCCCCACAAGGGGGGTGCCTCAGGCGCTGGGCAATAAACCTAGCCCTGCCTCTTTAAATCAAGGGGGCAGGTGTTGCCTGAGGAGATAGCCCCCTGGAATCAACGCTATTATTTATCTCTCAACAAGCCTAGCGGCTGAAGCTCACTGTACCCCCGGCGTAAAATATTCACCTGATATATTTATGATGCTTATATGTATATACGACGAGAATTCTCATTATATATATATATATATATATATATATATATATTATATATATATGGGGGTGTAAGAAAAAGGGAACAGAAATTAACATAAACAGACGATATTTGTTATGCTTATGAAGATTGCAAATACATGGCTAATAAATATTCATTTTAAATGTGTTTGATTATGTAAATCTTTATTTAAAACGCTTAGTGTCGATATATTTTGTCAAATATCAATAAATCATTTTTCACCGCACACACACACACACACACACGTGCGCGTGCGCGTGCGCGCATTTCCAATTCCTACGACGTTAACCATTTCATCACAAACACCTCCATTCACATGCATATACGTTACGCCTGTATCTATACATACCCATAAAGACACGCTCGTGCCTACACGCATATGCATTATATAGCTATACCCAAAATGAGCCGAAAATGCGTTTTTGACAAAATGACTTTAGCCCCCCCCCCCCCCTACAGAAAATAATTTACCAAAAGTCAGGGAATTATCGGATTTTAATGAAATTTCAGTGTTTATTTATCAGAGAATGATCTTAATAATGCATTATTTATTTTATTTCAAAACTTTCTCATTTTTTTCAGGTCACTTAATCTTGACCCCCCTTATGTTGGGAGCGTAACATTTTATTCGAGTTGGTCTTTCAGTTTTCTAATTACAGTATAAATAAAGAGATAAAAGACCGAAGTTATGAATAGAAACACAAAAAAAAAATACGATGGCTTTTCTATGAGAAAATAAGTACCAAAAATCGAAAAATAAAATGTAAAAAAATAATAAATAATTAATTTTTTGGAGATTTCTTTTTTACTCATTTCGATAATTATTTAATTGGCTATTATTTTATAAAAAAAATTATACATTGATATTTTTTCTGCTTAAAAAGGGAGTGGTACATTTTCAATCGAGTTTTTCTTCAAATGTATACTTTTCAGTAATAAAATAAGGTTTGCATTAAACAGATATTTATTTTTAGAATCTAAAAATATAACATTTTAAACTTAACATCAGGCTTTTCATATTTTAAATCAATTCTATATATTAATTTTTCATAGCAAAAATACTAAATTAATGTTTTGAAATAAAATAACTAATGCATTATAAAATTCATTAATTGATAAATCAATACTGAAAATTTCATTAAAATCGGATAATTACCTGATTTTTTGTATTTTTTTTTTTTCATCCCAAATGTTATTTTAAAATAACAAGCGCCTAAACCCATTGAAAAAGAGGCAGAATGGCGGATCGCGTCGAAATTGACCAAAACAAATCGTTTTAAATCTATTAAAAATAAACTGCATATGTAATGATATTTTTCTTTTTTTAATGGTGGTCATTATGTTACTACTTATAATTTTAGACAAAAGTTTGACCTTAAATAATAGATTTAATTAATTTTAATTAGTTTTTAAAAAGCTAGCAGCCGACAAAATTGGGTATCTCTAGCATTATAGCATCTAAGTATATGCACTCTAGGTTTGATTTAGTTTGGTTTCTTTGTTTAATGGCATATCAACATTCGAGGATTATTTAATGCTAAAGCCATTCTTGTAAAAGAATAGTGGTGGTACTATTTAATCAATAACTGGAGGAGGAGAGCTTCATACCTTTCCAAGAGGTATTAGTCTAAAAAGAAACTTAACAGCGCGACTAGAGTTCGAACTCGCTTTCTACGATACTGCAGTGCAGCGCATTTGATGTACCCATAAATAGATGAGCTTTTAGAGCTATGCCTATTCTACAATCACTAAATCCTGTTATTATTGTCAATTGCGTCGTTCTTGTTGGATTATTTTGAGTATATAAGCCGTGCTACAATACACCACTTAAATCTATAGACTAAGCGAGGTCACATGGTTTAATCCTCGGCCAATCAACAGCCTGAATGCGTGGTTGGTTGACTACTTAATCACTGATACTGAGAGACGTCCATTTGCAATCATCGACGAAGGACTTGCAATACTGAGGAGCACCAAGGAATAACCAAAGGATTCTTTACCAAGACAAGCGCTCTTGCTTGAAGGATGGCCTATAAAATCGTAACAGTTCTTCTTGTTGAAATAAAAGTTATTTACTTAGTCTAGTTATTGTTTTATTTTTTATTTTTTCTTTCTCAATTTCTTTACTTTATTTAACTGTCTTTTCTTTATTTCTTCGTTCTTTCTTTCTTTCTCTATTTCTTCTCTTTTCTTTCTTTTTCATTTCTTTCTCTATTTCTCACTTCTTTTGTTTTTCTTTTCACTTTATTTAGTTGTTCTCCTTTATTTATTTCCCCTCTTTTCTTTTTTTCATTCATTTCTTCTCTTCTCTTTTCTTTTTTTTTCTTTTTTTTCTTTTTTCGTTTATTTCGTCTATTGTTTTCTTTCTTTCTTCTTTTTCTTTTCTCAATTTCTTTACTTTATTTAATTGTATATTTTCTTCTTTATTTCTTCTCTTTTCTTTCTTTTTCATTTTCATTTCTTTCTATATTTCTCACTTCTTTTTTTATCTTTTCACTTCATTTAGTTGTTCTCCTTTATTTATTTTCCCTCTTTTCTTTTTTCTTTCATTTCTTCTTTTTTCTTTTTCCTTTTTCGTTTATTTCTTCTTTTTTCTTCTTGTATTTTGCCTGTTTTCTTAATGATAATGTCTCTTTTGTTTTAATGATAATGACTTTTGTTTGATAATGTTGATTTTCTTTTGGCTTCAAACAATCCAGATTTGGGGTTGCTTTGTTTTTACGGCATATCAACCCGTTCGGGTCATTTTATGCCGAATCAAATCAGTTTGATAAACAACGGAGTCAGGTTAATTTCAGTACTGCTGTTGCTTAAATTAAGTATTGAACAGCCCATCGCCGCTTAACTTCGGTGACCTAGCGGGAACCAGCGCTTTCAGTGTGGCTTGACTGTAAAAAAACAGATAGATAGATAGATATGAACACATCGAGACAGATTTTTAATGGACATAAGTAAGTTGCTGGAGTGGCCTATTGTCGGTATCAGCCGGACAGGGAGGGGGTTTATTTCATTTTCGCTAGCACTAGACCAGGGGGGGGGGTTGCTTAGGTGGGGTGCTACAGTTACCGTCAGCTTCGCAACTAAAAGAAATCGAAATACAAATTAGTTTAGTTATTGTTTTCTTTCTTCTTTTCCGGTTATTTCCTATAACTCCAATATAAACAAAGGGGAACCACTCTTGTCAGATAAATTATTTATTTTCCCATTAAACTAACCCTAAAACTAACCCTAACCTTAACCCCGTCTTCTTTTTTCCTAGTAGATCAATAAATAAATAAATAATTTATCAGTCAAGAGTGGTTCCCCTTTGTTTATGTTGAAGTTATAGGAAATAACCCCTTTTCTTTTCTCTATTTATTTAGCTGTACCTTTTCTTCTTTATTTCTTCTCTTTTCTTTCTTTCTCTATTTCTTTCTCTATTTCTCACTTCTTTTTTATCTTTTCACTTCATTTAGTTGTTCTCCTTTATTTATTCTCCCTCTTCTTTTTTTTCATTCATTTCTTCTCTTTTCTTTTCTTTTCTTTCTATTTTTTTCGTTTCTTTCTTCTTTCTTCTTGTATTTAGTTATTGTTTTCTTTCTTTCTTCTTTTTCTTTTTCTCAATTTCTTTACTTTATTTAACCTTTTCTTCTTTATTACATCTCTTTTCTTTCTTTTTCATTTCTTTCTCTATTTCTCACTTCTTTTTTATCTTTTCACTTCATTTAGTTGTTCTCCTTTATTTATTACCCCTCTTTTCTTTTCTTTTTCATTCATTTCTTCTCTTCTCTTCTCTTCTCTTCTCTTTTCTTTTCTTTTCTTTTTTTTTCTTTTTTTGTTTATTCTTCCTTCTTCTTCTTGTATTTTGCCTCCATTTATATCAACTAAAATAAATCGAAATACAAATTACTTAGTTTAGTTATTGTTTTCTTTCTTTCTTCTTTTTCTTTTCTCAATTTCTTTACATTTTCATATCAACAAAAATAAATCGAAATAAAAATTATACGGACAAAAAGAAACAGAAAATATGGTTTGACAAATAAGATTAAAAGTTTTGTGTTTGTTTTTCTTTTTATTTAATTTTTTATCTTTTATTTTCAATCACTCTGAATGTTAACATTTTTTTCCGACGAAAAACCAATTTCCATGTTGAAATGGTCAGCAGTCACTCACAGAGAAAAAGAATTGTTCTTTTACGCATCGACAATATGAGGTAATAACTTTCAGGAATTAATCTTATTTAACATGCCCCGTCACAGACATTTCAATTTCGGATAATATATTATCTGATTTAACAATGGCATTTACTGATTCACAATTTTGAGAAAATTTAACGATAACTTGTCTAATAGACGTTATCTTCTACAATGAATTTGTAAGGGTTGAACAATTCAACAAGGACACACACACACACACACACACACACACACACCACAACATATATATAATATATATATATATATATATATATATATATATATATATAATGAAAACGGGTAACAGCGAAAAAAGACTTTATGTGAATGACAATACATATGCTCTCCACCTCTGGTGGTTTGAGTTCTCTGGAAATGGAATTTTCTGGTGGCTGCTAACTACGCAAAAATTACATAGCTCTTCTTAAGACAAATCGAGCACTACCGGTGATCTAGTATGTTTAAAAAAGTAAAAATTCCATATCTGAAAAAGTGAGTGTGTAGATGGGCCGGTGGTAAGATGTCTGATGACGAATCGATCCCAGCCTGAAGCAGTTTGCCTTGTCTTGTCACATTGATGAGCGTCGAAACTGAACTGTATGTGAATGACAATATATAGAGATATATAGATATATAGATGTGTGTGTGTCTGTGTGTGTGTGTGTGTGTGTGTGTGTGTGTGTCTGTGTGTCTGTGTGTCTGTGTGTCTGTGTGTGTCATAGAGTACCTAAAGGAGGACAATAAAATTGTCTGTTTTCTATAAATAGTGAGCTTCGGACGAGAGAATTGAGTGAGACTTTCACGGATTTGTGAATGCAACCCGTTACTAATTACTCGTTCACTGTATCTTGTGTAGTAAACATATTCCTCACATCAAATACTCGTGCTGCTTTTCTTCCTACTTTCTCTGTAACTCGTTTGTTCTCTCTACAGGATTGCCTGCCGGAATTGTATTTTCGGTAGGGTCGCTTGGGAGAATGAGTATGTAATGGTTCATAAGCTGTAGAGTCTTGTTAGGGCAGGTTTATGGAATAAAGAAAAAAGGATCGTATTCTAGAAAAGACAAAGCCAGACTGACCGACACCAAAATTCAAAACTCCCGCGAACTAACGGACATTCTAAGAAAGAGGGGAGGGAAGGGATATAGCTGCAGAACAAGCAGAAAGACATTGGCCAGCAAATAACAGTTCACGAATAACAGTTCACTTAGAACCGGATGAACAAATATACAATTAAGCTTTAACACTAATAAGACTTTGTAAAAAAAGGAAAATTCATAAACCAAATCACAACTTGGTACTTGTTCATTTGATACAATTTATAATACACGTATAAAGAACAATTTTGTTACGACTCAAACTTCTTTTTTTCATTACTTGTACTGTTTCGCTTGTTTCTTTGATGTTACATTTCACGTAAAATTACCACCAATCAACATGCAATTATGATACTTGAAAACCCGATAACTTCACTGATGAGGCGATCCTGTGCACTCTATGGGTGTATGATTACGAATTATATTCAAACATTTTTTTTTAATTGAACAGGATTAAAATTGTTTTGTAATCTTTATTTATTTTTCTTGTCAATGTTTCTAATGATTTTCTTGATATTATCATATCAAAAAGAATTTATAAAAAAATACGAAAAAAAACGATAGCGTTGTTCAGCGTCACCTTAGTGACTCCAACAATACAATTAATACAAGCAATGATAATCTATTTAAAACACATTTGATAATAGTTCAGAGGAGAATCAAAAGTACTCGGTATAATAAGTCTTTCCAATTTTTTATGAAATCTTTTCGAGATGATAATATTGTTGGATCAGTAAAACGAGATCTGAGTGGACATAATTCCAAAATGAGTTATCTTCCCTTGTCGTGGTTCGTTCGGTCGATAGGTGGCGTTGGGATTTGGCTACAAAACGGGAAATCTGAATTCTACCTCTTTTTCACTCAGGCCGGCAACGAGTGAACATGGTCTAGGCGCCTGTCGCCTCTAAGCGGTAGGGGGCCTTGCCCCTCCCTAACCAACTACCAGTAAGTGACATTCTCTACTACGTGAGTCGTACACCTATTTCCTCATAATACGTATGTGCCTCTTTTGTATATCTTTGTCATGTATATGTATCTCCGTCACTTACGGAATAAATGTTATCGTTGTACACCCTTTGTCGGAATGTTTTTATGTGTACACGTGCACCCAGGTTGGGAGGTTACTTTGAGCCTCCCAACGTTAATATAACACCCCAACATGTTATAATATCAAGAAAATCCTTAGAAAGATTGAAAATAAAATTAAAAAATTACAAAACAATTTTAATTCTGTTGTATTCAACAAAGTTTCTTTAAATGAAAATATGCTGCCCAAATACACACACACATATATATATATATATATATATATATATATATATATATATATAAGTGTGTGTGTGTGTGTACCGCCGTATATATATACAAATTAAAAAATCCCATTATTTATTGAATGGCCTCGTATATATGCATATAAAAATTCTTGGTTATTTCCTATCAGCCCAACATAAAAAAGGGGAACCACTCTTGACTGATAAATTGTTTATGTGTTTATTGATCTACTATGAAAAAAGAAAACAGGGTTAGGTTTTAGGGTTAGGTTGGGGTTAGGGTTAGAGTTAGGGTTTAGGATTAGTTTAATGGGAAAATAAATAAATTATCAGTCAAGAGTGGTTCCCCTTTGTTTATATTGGACTTATAGGAAATAACAAAATTCTTCTTATTTATTGAATGACCCTCGTATTTACAATTACCTACATATATATTTTTAAATACCCCCGGAAAAGATATTAAAAAAAAACCTTTATCTAAATGTATACTATTTAAAACGATTGTGAATTTTATTAATCTGTTGTCTTTATAAAAATGCTGATATTGCAACCAGGTATAAAATTATATTTTGTATATCTTTATCTATATGTATATATTTACAATTATATTTATTCCTATTTTAACACCCACGCACAAAAAGACTGAATTCAGCATAAAATGACATGCCATAAAACTAACCAACCATCTAACCATTACACCACGCCAGGTGCCCACGTTTCATATTGACTAAATGGAAGCACATGTTCAAAGTGATACGATTTTATCAGTGCATTAAACTTATGTTATGTAAAAAAAGTAAAGTCGTCGGGGTGGCCTAAAGTCGGTATCAGCCTATCAGCGAGGGAGTCTATCCCTTTTTCACTAGCGCTAGACCCAGGAGATGTTTTTTTGCGTCTGAGATGGAGCACCAGACCTACCATCAGCTCCTTACTTTACCGCACAGATCCGTGTGCTACTCATACGCTGAGTTGGCGAGGGTCGGTTTCGAACTAGGAACCTTGTGGTTTCTAGCCGAACGCTCTACCGACTGAGAAAAATAAATACCCATACTGGCAGGACGTCGCCCAGAATAAAAAAAAAGTCCAAACTTACAAAGATCTCAAACTTGCGTCGTGGAATATCCGGACAATGCTCAACAGAGCCACCTTAAATATATCAGAAAGAAGGAGCATCATAATATCCAGAGAGCATTGCCGCTCTGAGAAAATATCAAGAGAAACCCGAACGACTTGAACATCCCCATAGGCATTTGACAAGACGCAACCAGAGATCGAATCAAATGGAGAAAACAGATTCACGTGGTGTTATCATCTGATACGATGGAGAACTAACTTTGTATGACACAAGACCAAATATGAAAGAATATCGTAGGAAGATAGCATTGCTCAAATCGCTCAGCTAAGGTTGTGGAATTACAAAAAGTAGTTGATCGGGTCACAAGTTCGGCTACAACTAGCAAATTCGGCCACGAGTAGCAAATTGAGCTACAAGTAGCTAATTGGGCTATAACTAACGAATTGGGTTATAACTTAAAACATAGGCCACAACTAACAAATTGGGCCTCAACTAACGAATTGAGTCAGAACATATCGAATTGGGCAACAAGTGGCTAATTGAACAGCAAATAGCGAATTTGGCCACAACTAGCAGATTGGGTTACAAGTAGCTAATTGGGCCACAACTAACCAATTGGGCTACTGGTAGGGAATTGGGTCACATGAAGTGAATTGGGGCGACAGGTAACGAACGGGGCGACAGGTAACGATTTGGGCCACAACTAGTGAACTGGGCTACTTTCTAAAGTTAAGACGTCGGGGTGGCCTTAAGTTGGTATCAGCCAATCAGCGAGGGGGTATATCCCCTTTTCACAAACGCTAGACCTAGGCCTAGGAGATTATTTTTGCGTCTGAGGTGGAGCGCCACACCTACCATCAGCTCTTTACTTTACCGCACAGATCCCTGTGCTACTCATACGCTGAGTTGGCGAGGGCCGGTATCGAACTAGGAACCTTGTGGTTTCTAGCCGATCGCTCTACCGACTGAGCTAACCCGCCCCTAACCCAGTGTTAATAAATTTAAACTTTCGCAGTTTGTGTCTTTGGGATTTACTTTGAACGCCTTGGGCAACTAACGAAAACAAAGTCTATGATTGATTACTTAAACATTTATAATATATAGATTTACCAACCCCTCTGCACGAGCAGGGTATGACACAAGGTCAATTTCTTGCTTAACCAAGATTAAAGAGCCCAGTCGGTCCTACTATTTACTCATAATTGGAGAGAGAGTAGTTAGCTTCATACCTTTTCCAAGGGTATTAGCGCTAAGTGAAATGCAAACATCTTCGTCCAGGATTTGAACTCGTCTCATCATGTCCATTTCCTATGACGGTAACCGTTACACCACGCACCTCCATTTATAATTATACATTTATAATATACTTTACTTTTTGAAGACACATAGAGATAGATTTTTTTTTACGATCAAAATTCGAATTAAAACATGAAGGTATAATATACGTGGGTGAATCAAAAAGTAATGCCATTTTGTTTTAGACGGGTATAATTACTAACACAGGAACATCTATCATATATCAAAATGAAGCTGGTCCTCTGTCGATTACAACCCTACTTCTCCACAATAGCAATGTTCCACCTTCGAATGAGAACATGTATCCCTGCCCCATAAACTTCTGTTCGCTGTTCTTTGAGACATTTCTTCACTACAGATTTCACTTCCTCGTCACTGGAATAATGTCTGCCTCTCAGACCCTCTTTCATGGAGCCGGATATTGTTAAATTTGGTTTCTTCGTTTAAGGATATATCAACCTTCGTGAGTTACTTAATGCCAAAGCCACCCCTCTTTAAGAACAGTAGTGGAACTATTTAACCCATAGCGGGTAAAATCGACAGGTCCATACCTTTCCCAAAGGTATTAGTCTGAAAGTGAACGTAATAGGGTGACTAGAGTTCGAACTTGCTTACCACGATGTCATTTACCACGATGGTGTGGCATGTTAGCCACAACATCACGGGGACTCCCCACCACCACCACCACCACTGTAACACAAGATATATTGCCGAGAGATTTTCCTTAGCACAATATATTTAAAATGCAGCAATAAAACCTTGTAGATATTTTTCAACCATTTTTATAAATAGTAATTGTATATTATGTATTCAAATATATCACTAGCTTTATTGATGGAAAATTGTCAATACATAGACCATATAATTTATTTATTTTGATAACACCAAAACAATTCATATTTACATATACTAGCAAATATATGCACCTCTGGGTGCAAGTATTTAAGTTTTAATGTAATGAAATATCGTATTAAATTAGAAAGTCTAATAAGAAGGCAGATAAACAGATATGTAACAGAGTGGGGGTATAATAGAAAAATAGAAATGAAACTTACTCTTCCATCACTCCCGTCTTTCATTGCTGAATTTTAATTATTTAACTATTTAGTTAAATTAGGAAATAAAGAATAAAATGACAGTTATTTTTTCTTGTTAATGGATTTCATTTAAGATTCATTGAAGAGATTTTTGCTTATATTCATTAAAATAAAACCAAACAGAAATCAATAATACTCAGCACATATTTAATAAAATCACATTTTTAATATCAATATGCAAATTAGCCTTCCTATTCACACTGCAAACCGCTATTTTTTGTATATATAAATACAGTTGCATGTTATTTGTATGTAGATATGGACAACACTAATAAAAAGGTGAAGCAATTTTATTAATAATTGAGGTTTAAATATAAATAAAATCATGAAGAATGTGATGTAAATAACTAAGTGAATTGTGACTCGATTAGAAATATAGTTTCGGTTACAGACAGAAAAACATACAATCTCCATTATAATAAGATTTACCCTTCGCACGAGTAGGGTGTAACACAAGACCAATTTCTTAAGCAGATTTGATTTCAGAGTTTTGCTTCTTCTAGGCTGGTTGTCTAACTAATGTTAAAGAGCCAAGTCTGTCCTACTATTTACCCATAGCTATAATAATAGTTGGATTCATATCCTTAGCAGGAGTATTACTACTATGTGAAATGCAAACAGCCTCGTCCACATTTGTAATTTTGCACTGAGCCGATTTTAGACCTTGGGGGCCAGGGGCACTTCTGTTAGAGGGAGCCAGGGACACTTCTGTTTAGAGGGAGCCAGGGACACTTCTGTTTGGAGGGCTCGGGGCACTTCTGTTTGGAGGGGCCAGGGGCACTTCTGTTTAGAGGTCCCTCAAGTTACCGCATTAGGTATTTGAGAAATAAAAAAAAATGAGGGACATCTAGAAGTGAGATTTTAAACTTCTCCCTTTCTGCTTAGGTTTACAAGGTAGGTTCTATCTCACACCTATGGGTCCGTTTTACCCACCTTCTCCTACATTATTTTATACGTTATGCTTATTTTTTTCAATAATAAAACTGTGTCTTCTAGTAGCAGTAACTTCACGCTCACAGTCTTTCTTCGTGCTTAGATTGCTGCCGCTCTGGCAAAGAAATGAGCTCCTTTTATACTGTCGGCATAATTTGCATGGGCGACGCTATACTCACGCCATGAACGAGACAGAACGAGACTACACCTTATACATCTGCTCGTCAATGGCGACTATGCTTCTTTAGCTTAGTTCAGGCAAAACCTGACAAGCTAAGCAGATGCGTTTCGCCGGAGGTAAGTAAGCTTGTTCATCACACCCCCCCTGATCTCATGATCGTTTCTAATTCTATAATTATTACAAGTTTTATAAAAAGGGAGTCTGAGTGCCTCTTTGGTACTGGGTGGCAATTTCCCCCTTTACCCCGTTATAAATCCGGCCTTGGTTTTACATAGTAGCATATTCACAGACAAAAAAGGGAATAAAGCAATTTTAAATCCAATTTGCAAATTAGTAATGATATTATTTTTTTTTAAGTTAACATTTAGGCTCAACCCACCCATTATATTTTTTTCAAGAGAGGCCACTAATGAAAGTGTGGAATACTTCCCCTTCGGCCCACACCAACTCAGCGTATGAGTAGCATATGGATCTGTGCGGTAAAGTGAGTAGCTGATGGTATATGTGGCGCTCCATTTCAGACGCCAAAACAATCTCCTTGGTCTAGCGATAGTGAAAAGGGGATAGACCCCCTCACTGTCTGGCTGATACCGACTTTACGCGACCCCGACGACTTTACTTTACTTATTCCTTTACTTGAAATTAATAATAATATCATTTCTTTGAACAGGATCTGACTAGATATCGAGCTTAACAGCCGCTGAATACAGCCTTTAAGCGAATATTACTAGAACTATTAAAATTCTGCAGATTACTTTTGACACTAAAATATGTTAATCTAAAAAGCGTATCAATCAGTATATAAAAGAAACTATTGGGTTACTTTCATTAGAAATGATCTACTTTAAGTCATACTCTGTGTTTTCAGCTGTTCAGATGTGACAAACCCTGCAGTCGTTGTGAAGACATGCCTAACATTGTTGTTAGGCGCTGACCTGTGAATAAGGTCTTATGCCCTAATTGTTGGTGTTAATAACCAATCCTTGATAGTAGATGCAAAGGTATTCTGGGGGAATTTATTTTTACACAAGATGGGTGTGTAAATATTCACGGATTTGGCGCTTAGAATGTAAGTATGCAGGAAGGTCCACCAACACACCTATATCTTTTGAGTATGTACACGCATGAATTTGATAAATAGATATGAAGAAACCGCATTCGATATGAAGAAACTACATTAGATATTTAGATAGATAACTTTCAATGTACATCTGTATAGATATTGTTTGCGGGACCTCTTATTCTTAGATTGATAGATAGATAGATAGATAAATATGAAGGTGACGATTTGAATGTTACGAGACCAAATCAGATAGATAGATAGATAGATAGATAGATATTGAATTCTATATGAAGAAACAAAATTATACACACAACACACACACACACACACACATATATATATATATATATATATATATATATATATATGTATATCAAAATGTTCCCCCAAAAAGATGAACTTGTTATAATAAATTCATCTTTTTTGGTGCATTTTGTTTTTCCTATTTCTATATATTGTCGGATTCATATTCATATTTTACCTCCATATATATATATATATATATATATATATATATATATATATAAAGATAAACCTAATGAGTCAGATAAACCTACTAAAAGTTTCGCTAAGTGCTCATCAGGGCTAAGATCCGACTAAAGAGATTTGAAGCAAACTCACATTATTTGCTCTACTTAGGTATTGAGCCCTTTTTACTTATTAGCTTTAGTTTCCTGGCGGTTTTATATGAAATATATATCTTATATATATATATATATATATATATCTTATATATATATATATATATATATACGGTACTGATCGTGAGCGTTCGTTGCCTTGGAATTACTAATATATCATTTCGTTTTTCCGCTTACAATGTTGCTTTGAAAAAGACATATTCATAATGTCGAAACAGATATCTGTCAGCTAAATGTTTAACATCTTGTTGTTTTTATAAAACTTTCTCACATATTGTCGGATTCAATATCCATTTTTACCTTCATATATATATATATATACATACATATAAATTGTTTTTCTTTTGGCCAAATATTGTACCAATAGATTTTTTTGGTGGTACGATTATCTTGGTCTTCTTTTTCTTTTTTTTTTTTTCTCCCGGGTGATGTTTGGTAGTATATTTTTACAATCAAACTATTTGCTGTTTTTTCTCACCGCGAGGATTTACCAACAAGTTTGGTATATTAAATTATATATATATATATATAATATATATATATATATATATATATATATATGAGTTAAGAGTAAGGAAATGAATCCGACGGTATATGTATAGATAAAAGGGTATGAAAACACACAATACTGTTTAACAGTATTGTGTGTTTTCATACCCTTTTATCTCTCCCTCCCTCCATCTCTCTCTCTCTCTCTCTCTATATATATATATATATATATATATATATATATATATTTATATGGGAGTAAAATATAAAAAGAAATCCGACAGGATAGATTGATAGATAGATATCAATGTACCGAATTCAATATGACAAAACAGAATTATATTGATAGATAGATTATGAATATTATCATGTCACGCAATTGGCACTGATATCCATGGCAATCTCTCGCCAACCCTCCCTATCATTCATTGTCCCAGGGAGGTCCTCTGCGCAGCATCCAGCATCTTTACATAGTTGGTCAATGTAGGCCCTTGGTGGGCGGCCCACACTAGCAAGTCCGTGTGTTGGCTTCTACATGAGAACGTCGCTTATGAGCTCGTCCTTGCTTCTCCAGCAGTGTCCAGTATGCCTTGTCCATCTAACTCGAATGGTTTGTGAGATGGGGGGCAGGTGGTCATACAGCTAATTCCTCGTGGGGTGCTGTTTCCATGATTTGTTCAAGAATGCACACAGCATTCTTGTGCAGCTCCCATCCAGCTTATTCTCAAGGCGCCTCGTTAGGGTCCAGGTGGTGCAGCCATACAGCAGCACTGATATAACCACAGCCTGGAAGAATTGTCGCTTTAACTTGTCAGAGAGATCGGATTTCCATATTACTGATAATTTGTTTGTGGTCGGCCACGCTTTTCCTATTCGTGTATTTACATCGCTTTCTGTGGATGAGATATTACTACCTAGGTATGCAAATTGTTCTACTGGCTTAAGAGGCTTACCGTTGAGTGTAGATATGTCTCCTTTCCTTTTAAAAGATATGAACTCAGTTTTATCGGAGTTTACATATAGGCCAATATTCTTTGCTGCCTTCTCCAGGCTATGCATTAGTGACTCGGCCTGTGCCGGTGTATCAGCAAGAAGTGCAAGGTCATATGAGACATAATTAGATAGATAGATAGATAGATAGATAGATAATCATTAATTTCGCCTAGTATTCTCTTTAATTTGTACTTGTTTTTTTTTTCGCCACTCACTTGGAACATCGCAGGGAATGGAAATAATGACGATCCGAGTGACTTGCGCTAAAAAAGTAAGTAAATATATTTAGCTTGCCTTTTCTATATCGCCAGGATTCGACACAAGTTTTTTTTTTCTTTTAATGGAGACCCTATAGACAGATATAGATAGATGTGAATAGGCTGAGATAGATAGATAGATAGATAGATAGATAGATAGATAGATAGATGCGTGTGGCATAATGTTAGTCGTAGGAAATGGACTCGTCGACCCGATTTCAAATCCTAGACAAGTCTGTTTGCATTTCACATAGTGCTATGGGTAAAATAGTATGGGCAGACTGTGCTCTTTAACCTTGGGTAGGTAACCAGTCTAGGAGAGGGAAAACTCTGAATTGAAATTCCTGAGGCCAGTCGCTGATTGGGTTTGTGACATTCCTTGTGCACCAATTCTTTCCCATCGACTGTGCCAAAAAAGTGCGGATGGTCTAATACAAGCCTTCACCACTTTAAACAAATCACTGTGTTGGTTGTTCACTGGATGAACCCTCATGCGTCGAAATCGACGAGAGAGTCCATTTTTCATATAGATAGATAGATAGATAGATAAGAACACACAAAATACATACAGATTCAAATACAAATATGCATACACAATATTATATATGACTGGGATTAAATATATACATTGTTATAGATGTGCACAGTAGAAATATCCAGATACACCAACTTCATATTATATGAATTGTCATTGTTGAACTACCTACATACAGCTCTCAAACAACTTCCCCATAGAGTCGTTTTACAATTGCCTACTGTGCAATTCCAAGAAATACTCGACTTTTTCTTTGTAATAGTGTGCTTCTGAAATTATATATATATATATATATATATATATATATGGTTATGGCTGGGACACACCTTTTCATCGAATGATTTTTATCGAACGACTTTTTATTGCGAGTTGTCTGATGATAAGCATATAATGCTTTGAAATGGGCCGGGTTAGCTCAGTCGGTAGAGCGTTCGGCTAGAAACCACAAGGTTCCTAGTTCGATACCGGTCCTCGCCAACTCAGCGTTATGAGTAGCACAGGGTTCTGTGCGGTAAAGTAAGGAGCTGATGGTAGGTGTGGCGCTCCACCTCAGATGCAAAAACAATCTCCTTGGTCTAGCGCTAATGAAAAGGGGATAGACTCCCTCGCTGCATGGCTGATACCGACTTTAGGCCGCCCCGCCGACTTTACTTTTATATATATATATATATATATATATATATATTTATATATATATATATATACTAAATACTGGCTTACCTGAGGATGAGGCTCGGGAAATATATGGGCTTGAGTTGATATCAAGCTTTATTCTATGTCATACTTGAAAATATTGTGATATTGCTCTGCATTTTGTGCAGAGAGCACTATATTTTATTGAATAAATCGATTTTAGAGCTAAATTTAAAGTATAATTTTATACACGCACACACACACACACACACATATATATATATATATATATATATATATATATAGTGTCGTACATAACATTAAATAAATACACCTCTAGCAGTTTGTAAATAAATTTTTATTTCCTTCTAAACTAAGTGTACCAAGGGTTAATTAATTCTTCTTGAACATTAAACTCTAAACGGATACTATTAGTTATTGTTTATTACCAAAATCTACAGCATTCATTGAATGATTTTTTTTATCAAACTACTTTTAATTGAATGACGTTTCATCGAACGATTTTCATCAAAGGATTTTTCATCAAACGATTTTTCCATCAAAATTAATTTTATTAAACACCAGCAATGTTTTACTTTTCCTATAGACAGTAAAAACACACACGCACGCACACGCGCAACACACACACACACACATATATATATATATATATATATATATATATATATATATATATAGTGTCGTACATAACATTAAATTCCTCCATGTTATTTTGTCTTACACACTTTCAACTCTCTCCACATAGTTGGCTTACGTTCAAATCACTCTTAAAACACAGAATCCCACAAGATCAGCAAGTTAAGCAACGTTGAATCTGCTCAATACTTAGATGGGTGACATTAACAGCAGGTGCTTTAAGCAACTGCGAAACCGTGTACCAGACTAAACCAAGCTTATAAAATAACAGCGTTCTGACACAGGTTCGATTTTTCCAAAGGGCTTTGAGCAGACGAATCTTGTAGGCTGGTTGGTTGGTTGGCTGGTTGGTTGGTTGACTGCAATAGAAAATCTGGTTATTTCCTATAACTCTAACATAAACAAAGGGGAACCACTCTTGACTGATAAATTATTTATTTATTGATTGATCTACTAGGAAAAAAGACGGGGTTAGGGTTAGAGTTTAAGGTTAGGGTTAGGGTTAGTTTAATGGGAAAATAAATAAATAATTCATCAGTCAAGGGTGTTTCCTCTTTGTTCATGTTAGACTTATAGGTAATAACCGATAAACTGATGCTAATCGATAACCTGCCAAATATTGAGTGGTCGTAGATTGTCCTAACTTGTCATAAACTACATTCATTGTCATCAATGTTCTATGTAACAGTTTTTTATGTGAGTTGTTGTTGTTGTTGTTGTTCTTCTTCTTCTTCTTCTTCTTCTTTATTTTGTGTCAATAGTGCGTATGTGTGTGCGTGTGCGCGCGTGTGTGTGTGTGTGTGAGAGAGAGAGAGAGAGAGAGAGAGAGAGAGAATTTTATTAATATATTGATTAAATAGATTTTTGTACCCAGGTGACTTATTTCTTTTGTCCCAGCCATATTGCACTCGCACAAAAAAAAAATAGTCCATCTTCTCTCTCTCTCTCTCTCTCTCTCTCTCTCTCTCTCTCTCTCTCTCTCTCTCTCTCTCTCTCTCTCTCTCTCTCTCTATCTATCTATCTCTCACACACCACACACTTATCTTTCTCTCTCTCTCTCTCTCTCTCTCTCTCTATATATATATATATATATATATATATATATATATACCATCTATATATCTATCCATCTATATATCTATCTCTATCTAACGAACATACACATACAGCACATGCATGCGCTCACATGCACTCACACTAAAACGGTTACATATCTCACATATGTTTACTCTGTTAATGATCAACCTGATGCTTCTTTCTCCTGACAGTAATAGCCTATATGACGTTCGTGTCAAAAAGCTATAGATGATCTTTTACTTAGATAACATCTAGAAATTTACGAGTAGACCACATAAAGAAAAAACGAAATATGCCATGCCTTGTTTGACAGTGAGAGAATGATTTCACTGTACCAGTAACCTGTTTTGAAGTGATAAGTGGGTGTCGTTATGCTCAGATTTGCTGATACAATGTGTGTTCGACGCCCCAATTGGCCTGTTTTCAGAAGCTGATATAACAAATTTGAAAACCCTGACACTGAGACCAATATTTCGAGAAGAGTTACTTAGACTCAGATGCAAGGCAACTGACAGAAGCGATCGGGAAGCATATGGCAAATTTTTACCAATTCTTAAAGTTGCTCTTTAAAATTCTTCAATGTCTTTAAGAAAAAGGGCGTCTCCGTGGCGTAGTGGCTAACGTGCCGGACTGCGTTATTGTAGAAAACGAGTTCGAACTCTAATCGCGCTATTACGTTAACTTTCGAAACTGATAACTTGGGGTAGATATGAACCCTATTATCCCCCCCCCCCAGCTATGGGTTAAATAGTACCACTACTGTTATTCTACAAGGATCGCTTTGGTCTTGAATAAACCACGAAGGTTAATATGCCATTGAAACGAAGAAAGCAAACTATCATTAAAAAATTATTTTAAGCCATACATTCTTCCTTGTGTGTTCATTTTAACCAAACATAGAGATATTGGGAGGGGGGGTGAAGGCACAACTGAACCAGATTGGTCCCTTCCAACCAAAAATAGTAAGTCAAATTTAGGTGCTTTTTTGTTGTTTCACGTTCAGAAGACCCCAAATTTTTACAAATATTGATTTTTTATGGTTTTAGACGTCTGAAACCATAGAAAATCAAAGTTTTTTTACAGTTACAATTACAGGGTTAGCTCAGTCGGTAGAGCATTCGGCTAGGAACAACAAGGTTCCTAGTTCGATACCGGCCCTCGCCAACTCAGCGTATAAGTAGCACAGGGATATGTGCGGTAAAGTAAGGAGCTGGTGGTATGTGTGGCGCTCCACCTCAGCCGTAAAAACAATCTCCTTGCTCTAGCGTTAGTGAAAAGGGGATAGGCTCCCTCGCTGTCTGGCTGATGCCGACATTAGGCCGCCCCGACGACTTTACTTACTCTTACAATACAATATCTTCACAATATGAATACGATGTCGAAACGATCATTGACATACCGGCATGCAGATACATATGTTATCTTTCCCCTGTGTTTATTATCAAATCTCAACCATGAAATGGTCATTGAGATTTAGGTACTTATATTTCTCTTCCATTCCTCCTCTATACACATCCATGTATATCAACAACATAAATGGCAATTTTTGTCTGTCTGTCGGTGTATAACCAGTTGGCGCCTACGCCAGTGATCCGATCAGGGTCAACTTTCAATTTTTATACATAAGTTTGTTGAATGTCCGATACTCTTTGAGCTCAAACTTCCTCGACTTATTCACTCTGAATGAAGAAAGATGGATGGAAGGACTTTTGACTTAAAAAGCTATTAATAGTTACAGATTTTTCAGACGCACCCTGTGAACTGCGAATAACTCCACCTTTCCCGAATATTACCAAGTACTGCAGCTAGTACATACATATACACCATTTGGTTATTTCCTAGTTGAGTAACATGATATTACAGAGTGACCTAGAAAAAACAGAACCCAAATTATTTATTTATTTTCCCATTAAATTAACCCTAAATCCCAACCCTAACCCTAACCCTAAACCTAAACCTAATCCTTGTTAGACTTAAACTTTTTAAAAAATTAAAATTAAAATTAACAGTTTTATTACAAAATTTGTGGGTTTTGTTTTTCTGGGTCACCCTGTAATATTATGTTACTCAACTTGGGGGTAGGGTTGGGGTTAGGGCTTAGGGTTAGTTTAATGGGGAAATAAATAAATAATTTGGGTTCTGTTCTTTCTGGGTCACCCTGTAATATTATGTTACTCAACTAGGTGGGTAGGGTTAAGGTTTAGGGTTTAGGGTTAGGGTTTAGGGTTAGTTTAATGGGAAAATAAATAAATAATTTTGGTTCTGTTCTTTCTGGGTCACCCTGTAATATCATGTTACTCAACTAGGAAATAACCCACGCATTCATATAGACACATTCGTGCCTACTCACACATGCATTATTACATTTGAATATGAGTACATAGGGATAGAAGAGCTTATAATGTCACAGCCTAACGAAGGCTAAAGAACCGAGTCTGCCCTACTATTTACCCATAGAACAGATTAATTAATATCTTTTGGGGATAAAACAGAAACAGCCGCGTCCAGGACTGTAACTCAGGCACCGATTCAATTTTCTATGACGATAGTCGTTACACGAAGCACGCCTCGTAGAAAATAGATGCGTACGTATGAAATTTGAAAAATCAGCAACTCAGAAAAAAGATATATGATAAACAGCAAATATTCTAAAATCGATTTTTCCAATGATAACTACCAGTTATTTATTAAAAAGATATAATGTGCATTTTTAAATTCATAAAAATCAGATTAAAGACGTTTGAACATGATATGACAATCAACTCATTTTAGCATAACATTTATTTTGGAAAATGTTGATTACATATTTTTATTTACATTAAATACTTCTATTACTTCATACTGATAATGGGTGGAGACCAAACACGTGTAGCACCATTCGGTTAAAGTAGCGAGAGACGACAATTCGAGCATGAAAATTGACTGTATTATATAACACATGTGGTGACGTAGTTCTAGACCTGATAGGTGATTGGTTGACTTCAGTTTGCAGGTTAGGACAGAGATTTGTTTCATTGGTTATTTCCTATAACTCCAACCTAAAAAAAAGGGGGGAACCACTCTCAATGAATTTTATAAATTATTTATTTATTTATTGATCTACTGGGAAAAAGACGGGGTTAGGGTTGGGGTTTGGGTTAGGGTTAGGGTTTAGGATTAGTTTAATGGAAAAATAATGGGTAGATTAATTAACAGATAAAATTCAGTGTGGTTCCCCTTTTTAGGTTGGAGTTATAGGAAATAACCGTTTCATTTTTTCATCAGACATTTGTGTTTATTATGTTTTTGCATATATAAATATGAAATACGGAACACTGAATGAAAATATATGACCAGGTTGTTGGAAATTAACAACGTTCTATTTAACGTAGGGAAAAGAAATGCTTCTACCCTAAACAGTGTCTTAAGAGTTCAACTTGCGTGCGACCATCTACTTCGTGTACCAATCCATCTTTCAGAGAGGAAGTCCTATTTCCAGTCCAAGCTCCCACAATACACCTGTCACGGAGGCAACTGTCCCCTACTGATCAAGGGAAGTAATCAAAGAATTTTGGGTATGAATCCTAAGAGTGTTCTTTTTTTCTGTTCTTTTTTTTTTTTTGTATCCATTCCAACTGGTGATATATCTTAGTTATCCCTAAAAGCGTATGGTTTGCAAGGAAGAATAATGGACAAGATTAATTTGATAAAAATCGTTTATTGAAATAACGAGTGTGAAAATTGTTGTTGTTGGTGGTGTAGATAATCGTAGTAGTTCTCTGGAGTGGCCGAGGGGTCGTAAGTCAGGAATGGCCGTGGGGTCGGTGAGGTGTAGAATCGTATGATAATACGTCAGTTCTCTCTTGGCCTGGTGCAAGGCGTGAGGTAGTAGAAAGTGAGTTGATACGGTCACTTGGTGCGGGAAATAGGAGTGGCCGAGGGGCCGTAAGTCAGGAATGGCCGTGGGGTCGGTGAGGTGTGGGTATCGACGTGGTAGTGGAAAATAGCGGCCTTTGATCTTGCCCGCCTGGTGATATTCTCGGCGTCCTCGCCGTCCGTCAACTGCCGATTCTCAAAAATGCCTGGGTTTATATGCTACGCGATCGGCTCCAGAATGCCTTTGAGGTGTTTAGCGGGAAGATTTTTCATTGGCTGAAAATCCGGATTCCTTACAATATTATTTTTTGTTTGTTTTGGAATTCCCTTCAAGCGTAACTCAATCCGAGCCTATGCGCAGAACTGCGTCGAATTGGTCACTTCGTGATAGTGGTACCATTGAGTTCACTTCCGCTTGTTGCCTCCGACTTGAGTTTTGATGTTTTATGCTAGCGAGGTGTATTTTGTGAGTAAGCATTGTGAATCATAAGAGATATCTTCTCTCTGATATAACACTGGTATACATTGAATATGGTGGCTAAACCATCTAATTGGACGGGGTGGGAGTCAAGTCTGATGATTTAGTGGCTGGATCTTTTAGTTGTGGGCAAATAATGTTGAAGATGTCATTCTCCAGGATTATATCTCACACACAAACGATGATCACTTACAGTAGGGAAGAATTTGTTTTGTATATAGATCTCTGGGATTGGGTAAAACATAAGGGTCCACTTGGAGGGTGACTAGTGCATTTATAAATCTCTTTATAACAGAAGATCAAAAATACATGGACCATGTAGACTAGTTACCAGATATCGTACACATAGTAAAGCGAGCTATTTGATCCATGTGCGCTCCCACATCCGTTCCGAAATGCAACCCCTCTCGTTGCTGTTTTTATTTCGGAATTGATACAAAAGTGCTGCCTAAACCCAAGCATATAGCCTGCGCTTGGTGTTTGGGAGAAAGGGTGACAGAACTGGTCATTGCTAAAGCGAAGTCTATGTAGGCATTTAAAGGAATTGGGTATTACTGGACGATCGAAAAAGAACTATAGCAAAATATCCCAAGCTTTGCGCAACTGCCCATTTTACTAGATTTTACAAGTATATTGTAGAATCTGGGTTTACTCATGAGCATTATTTACTAAGTAAGTGAGAAACATAAAAATTGCTGATTTGCGGCCCAAACTCACAAATCTGCAACCTAATATTAGTGATCTCCTTAGTGTCCACCAAGCCCATCTTTCCTATTAAAAATAATTCAATAATTAAAGGTGCGTTTGCATTTTTAGTTTACTGTTTCTTTTCTCGTGTAAATTTAATTGTGTACCAAGCTGTGATTTTTGTAAAATAAAAAAGTAAAGTAGGCGCTGTGACCTGTTGTCAGTATCAGCTGGACAGCGAGGGAGTCTATCCCCTTTTCTCTAGAACTATATCAGTTAAGCTAATCAGCTGTGTACTCATCTTCATTCAAATTTCCTTACAGTCAAGTCACGCTAAAAGTACCGATTCACGTTAGATCGCTGAAGTTAAGCAACGATACGCTTGTTGTCAGTATCAGCCGGACAGCGAGGGAGTCTATCCCCTTTTCGATAGAACTATATCAGTTAAGTTAATCAGCTGTGTACTCATCGTCATTCAAATTTCATTACGGTCAAGTCACGCTGAAAGTACCGGTTCCCGTTAGATCGCTGAAGTTAAGCAACGATGAGCCTCTGCAATATTCAATTGGGGAACCATTCAAGCAACAGCATTTACGGTAAGCAGCCTGGGTCCTTTGTTTATAAAAATGACTTGATTCGGCATTAGATGATCCGAAGGGTTGATATGCCATAAAGCAAAACAAAGCAACCAACCAATCATTCAAATATCAATTATAAACATCAGTCTCGATACTTTTTGATCAACAGAGTCAAGCATATGTTACATATATTCGCTAATGAATAAGTTGATCCCGTTGGACTGTCTATAGATCTTTGCTTGAAGCAGGGAAGGCTCGCGTAGGACAATCCACGCTTTTTTGGATAAACTTGTTAGGCTTCTGAGGTATTAAGAATTCTGAGGTAGGCGTTATCGTCCTTGTCTATGAGCCTCTGTATCGAACCAACCAATCACGAGCCAGCATACTTTGGCGGCAAAGCCGAAAAGGCAAATTCTTTCACGCTCTTTCTGATCAACCAGCACCGGAGTCAGACGTCAAAATAGAACGTCTATCATATCCAGCGAACTATCAGACGGCCGTAGCTAAGGGGCTTCGATAACTAACCCTACCTCAGGATTTCAGTTAAGTGGACAAATTGTAAACATTTGTGCAGATAAACCAAAAAGTCTGCAAGCCTATTGTTTTATGTCTGTAATACATGTCTTTTATTCCAATTCTAGTTGTTTGGTTATTCTTTAACTCTTAACCCGTCTGCCACACTCGTGGTTATCTTCATATTTTGCAAACTTTGAGAACATTCTCATATCAGTTATTTTATAGAGGTGGAGTGCCAAAACCTAGCATTAACTACTTTACCGCACTGATCTAAGTTGTGCTACCCATGCGCTGCATTGGCAAGGGCTGGTATCGAACCTGGAACCTTGTGATTCTGTGCACGACACGAGCCAAGTAAGCGAGTAAAAATTCAGAAAAATAGCTGGTCTCATTTAAATAGTACCAAAAAAGAGAATTTAAAAGTGGTTAAAGTGTCTATTGGTCAATGAAGCTGCCTATATTAGTTCCGATTCGGTGATAGATGGTTTGTTTCTGACGTCTTCGAGAAACGTTTAATTCAGTCTTTGTGTCTCCGATTTTATTCTTTTATTAAACATCAGACTGACAGCTTAGTTCTATTTTCCCTTTTTTTTTTTCCTTTTTTTTTTTTTTTTTTTTTTCAAAATTAATCTTGACTGATGATGACAAATGGTTTCTTTAGAAGTTTGTCTAAACTACAGTGAATTATAAGTCCTTGTGTATGCGAGTCAATGAAGAGAGAGAGGGGGGAAGGGAGGGAGGGAGAGGGAGCAAGGTTGATAGAGAGAACGAATACGTATATGTATGTTTCTATATGCGTTTAAATACTTATCCATCTCTGTTTCTCCAACTCACTAATTACATATGTGTGCGTGTGTCATTAATATACGTCATTGCGTATATACATTGATGTAATACATAATTTCCCACAACAGCAACAACCACACACACACACACACACATATATACATATATATATATATATATATATTCATTTTATATATTTTTATATATTATTATTTATTTTATTTTATTTTTGTGAGAAGTAAAAATTTTCAGTTATGCAATTCAAATAACTTGATTCTCCCATCTGATGAGACTGGATTTTGGGGAGCTATATTAAATCAACTTAGATTTATATAGGCCCCATTTTTGGTCGAAATAAATTTATTATGTAATTACGGTGTTGAGTTTTTCCTTCCTTTCTATGATAAATATTGCTCTGTATATAATCTAAAAAGTTTATTATATATTGAGCTCTCTTTAGTTATTTAAAGATTCACTGTATTTATACATACTGGATCATACAATAATAATACAGTGTAGCTTAGAAATCACATATAGAATCATCCCTCACTGCCAAGTTTTAGATACCTCTCATATATATATATATATATATATATATATATATATATATATATATATTATTTATTTATATTTTTGAAGGCAATTACAATGCATATATCGTATAAAATTCGATAATTATTGTAACTAATCATGACAATCAAGCTCGGGGAACAACGAATGCGACGTGTAGAACACCGTACAGCTGTTTCAACCTTATTAGGTCTCAATGACTTATAATAAGGTTGTTACAGCTGTACGGTGTTCCACGCGTTGCACTCGTTGTTCGCCGAGTTTGCTTGTCATGATTATTTTCAATAATTATCGAATTCTATACGATATACGCATTGTAATTGCCTTCAAAAATATAAAAATAATATACTTTACTTAACAATGCTACAAAAGCAAATTATCAAATAATATATATATACTATTATTATATTTTGTTAAAGACTACATACAGAATATTTCTTCTTCATAATTTTCAAGTGTAGACGTTAAGTCTCCTTGTTGTTTTTCGTACGTCGTGATCCAGACGATAGAGAAAATGTCCATATGAATTACCCCCCTCACACATGTATACGCGCGCACGCGCGCGCGCGCGCGCGTGTGTGTGTGTGTGTGTGTGTGTGTGTGTGTGTGTGTGTGTGTGATCCAGCGCTAGAATGTCCTCAGTCTGACTAATTTTTTTCATCGCCGGTCGAAGGGGATAGGTTTCTCGAAATACTGCAAAATTATAAAACTATTTTTGGACGATTCTGTTCCAACGGTCTTAAATGTGAGCACATTTTCCAACGTTTGCTTTTTTTAATTATTAGCATTATTTATTGAAATTTAGTTGGCAAAGAGTTAAGCATATGAAAGTTTGAAAATCGCATATGTCTCCGGTACCTTTAGATATACATGTATATATATGTACATATAGAGTACACTTTACTTATAAACATAGCAAACTATTTTTTTTTCAGGCATGTGTTATTGAATAACACGGAGTACTTTTTCTTCATTATTTGTATTTGTGTCTTTTCCAGTCGTCTGGCGATCTTTCTTGTATTTGGATCCAATTGAAAAAGGATATTTCCCATACTGTTAGCCCGAGCGCTTTCAACTGCTTCTCAGTCATCATCATGGGGTATATGAATTGGTTTTAGTTCGTGTTTTTTAGGTCTTTTATCTAGGTTGTTGCTGTTTTGTTTTGTTTTTTGTTTTTTTTTTTTTTTTTTTTGTTTTTTTTAGTTTTCAGTTTTTTATTTGAAGAGTCTATTATTTTTTTAGAAGGTTGCAAGTTAAGTGTGTTAGTTATTAAAGATAGTTAATATGTTGTGCCGACATTGAATGCTATTTTATTGATGTTAGGTTTTTTTTATTTTTCATGCATATTGCTTCAAGAATTTGTAGGCGTTTTTTATTGTTATTTTTATAGATGATTTTGGTGTTTTCAGTGAGAATTTTCCTAATATCGAGGGAGGTGGATTTTTCTGAGTATTTTTTAATTAAGTATTGTTTTATGGCACTAGTGTCGGAGAGATGGTATGTGAGGCGGCGGGAGAGTTTTGTAGTGGTATGTCCAACAACAACAACAACATAGATAAAAGACCTAAAAAACACGAACTAAAACCAATTCATATACCCCATGATGACTACTGAGGACGCAGTCGAAAGCGCTCGGGCTAACAGTATGGGAAATATCCAATTTAGATTTGATACAAACACCAGAAAGATCGCCAGACGACTGGAAAAGACACAGATCCAAATAATGAAGAAGTGCTCCGTGTTATTCAATAACACATGCCTGAAAAATAATTTGCTGACAAAATACACAACATTTAAATACACACACACACACACACATATATATATATATATATATATATATATATATATATATATATTATCTTGATCTACCATCTGATGAGACGAAAAATTGTGGGGAGCTATATTAAATCAACTTAGATTTATAAAGGACCCAATTTTGCTCGAAATAAATTTAATATGCAATTACGGTGTTGAGTTTTTCCTTCCTTTCTAAGATAAATATTGCTCTGTATACAATCTAAAAAGTTTATTATACATTGAGCTCTCTTTAGTGATTTAAAGATTCACTGTATTTATACATACTGGATCATACAATAATAATACAGTGTATCTTAGAAATCACATATAGAATCATCCCTTACTACCAAGTTTTGGATACCTCTCATCATATATATATATATATATATATATATATATATATATATATATATATATATATATATATATATATAGAGAGAGAGAGAGAGAGAGAGAGAGAGAGAGAGAGAGAGAGAGAGACTGTCTCACCTAAAACTTGACTGAATTTATGCTCGAATTTATAGTCATGAGTTTTCATCTTGTTTTATTCTTTTCTATATTTGAAAATATTGTGACATTGCAGTGCATTTTTGTGTATAGACCACTGTATTTTAATATAAAAAAAACGCTTCTAGCGTTAAATGGAATCCAAACACTACAATACCAATGGAAGAAAGTGCTGGACCGCAAAGGAGATAATCATGAAAATAATATATATATATATATATATATATATATATATATATATATGGGGGGGGGGTAACATTTAAAAGTATCTCTAAATCATAAAATCTCAACACAAAAATTTAGAGCAATATCACAGTATATTATCAATTATAAATAATGTGAGGTGAGGTAGAGCAAAAACACCCGATGCTGAGTTTCCCGGCTACGATCGTCAGGTGAATATGTATAATCCAGTCATTAGTTTTTATAAATTTTTTTAATAATATATATAGATAGACAGGTTGACAGAGATTGAGAGAGGGGGGTGCAGAAGCAGAGACAGAGCGAAGGGAAGAAGGGGAGGAGAAAACGAAAAAAGGTGGGAAAGTAAAAAATGTATTTTATCTATATTTGAACTTTTCAAATATTGGACCATATGACCTTTAGGCACCCCTTTTAGATCTTGATTCAGAGGGACATGTTTTTCATTTACACCATCAATATCCGGTTGTTTGTTAGGGGTTAGGGTTAGGGGTTAGGGTAAGGGATTAGGGTTAGGGTTAGGGGTTAGTTTTATAATTTTTTTAAACTCTAAAAATCGTCTCTTAACAAACAACTGGATATTGACGGTGTAAATGAAAAACATGTCCTTCTGAATCGAGATCAAAAAGGGGTGCTTAAAGGTCATATGGTTCCAAATATTTCATATCACCATTCATTGGTTTCTAAATTTTACTATCCTTGAATACAATACATCTTAAGAAATAGACCCCTAAACTTTAATGAATCGCCATCTTTTTCATTGCTAAAACTTCTACTATAATTCTTATGATAGGCGAATGTGTTGTTGATTTTTATTGTTTGTTTGTTTTTTTGTTTGTTTTCTTTTCTTTTCAAGGTCTTCCTATATTTTTTTTTTTTTTCATTAAGATCTTTTTTTAAACCAGAATTATTACAGCACTCAATGTCTCACGAGTTCTCCTGCAAACATTCGACAAATACTTTGTGTGACATCACTTCTTTTTATCTTTTTTTTATTTCTTTATAGAAAACCCGACAGCGTCTCAGAGTCGATGTGTATGCGCATGCGCTCAGGTTTAATTCCTTGTTTCGTTGTTTGCTCTATGAAATTTCCGACATCTTTTCAATCTGTTGTTTTCTTTTTCTTCTGTACGTGTTTGTGTAAAACATCCAATTTAATTATTTAATCAGGGAGAGGTTGATTGCCCGGTGTGCTCGATTCCTCATCAGCTTTGCTCGCTAAGGGCAAATTGGCTGTTGTTGCCTCTTCTCTTGTTATATTTGAACAAGAAACAAGAAGCGATCAGAAATTTTTATCCGTGTGTCAACTTGAACACAAGCTGCGAACTATTTTACATCGTCCCAGATTAAATACTGTTCAAGGTAAGTTCACTTTTGCTCCATTGATTTCAATGATTTACACTGCAGTGGTATCTTGACTTACGAGTCTTCCGAGTTATGAGCTGTTACTAGGTCGATTTTTCGCTGAACTTTCGGTCGGAAAATTAAAACATATTACAGGGTGACCCAGAAAAAACAGAACCCAAATTATTTATTTGTTTTCCCATTAAACTAACCCTAAACCCCAACCCTAACCCTAACCCTAAACCCTAACCCTAAACCCTAACCCTAAACGCCCCTAGTTAAAATCAACAGTTTTATTACAAAATTTATGGGTTCTGTTTTTTCTGGGTCACCCTAATTTTCCGACCGATTTGCAAGTTTTTGCCCGATTTTTTGCTTTGTGTTGGGAGCTAAAATTTGAAGTACGAGTAATCTTCACATGTTAATAAATTCACTAAAAGTATTAAAGTTTATAATTTATTATACCAAAAAATTTATTATCTATTTCTAAAAAATTAACATCAAAACATTACAGTACCTAATTAATCACATTCTATTTTATTACCTTTTTATACAGTACAATGCTATTTTTCTCCATTAAAAAAAAGCATTAAAAAATTAGGATGTTTTGGGGTTGGATGGGGCTGAAACGGATTAATAGCATTTCATTTTATTTCAATTGGGAAAATTGGTTTGATATACGAGGAAATTGAGTTACGACTGGAACGAGTTAAATTTGTAAGTCAAGACACCACTGTATTTTCCTTTCTTTTTTTCATTTCCCTTTCAGATTTGAATTACGAAGATGGAGGGGGGGGGGTAAAAACTAAGATAAAAAAATTAAGTATTATCTATTGAGATGATAATTTTGTTTAAAATACAATGTCGGGCACAATCAGCCAGACAAATGGGCACTATGCGTCTCTCTCTCTCTCTTCTCTCTCTCTCTCTCTCTCTCTCTCTCTCTCTCTCTCTCTCTCTCTCTCTCTGTGTGTGTGTGTGTAGAATCGTAACCAAATCGAAATGTGATTTCTATTAAAGCAATTCACTTAAAAACGCTAGTAGAGAATAAACCAATTTCCAATCCAATATGCAAATGAATAATAATTTTGTAGGGTCGGCATTTGGCTCTTCTAGACTGGTTGCCTATCCAAGGCTAAAGAACATATTCTGCCCTACTATTTACCAACGGGAATAAGTCTTGGTTCATTCGTCTTGTATCCGATCCCCCAATAAAAGTATTACTTACTTCGTGTGGGCTGGTGAGCTGAAATAGAATTTAACGAAGAGAAGGAAAGGAACATGGACAGTGATGACTTTAAAGTAAGACCTTTATTATCGGGTTTACACTATTTCGTTGAGGAGATATATTTCCCGAACAATTCGATAGGTGTTACCTCTCCAAAGTCTCAAAGTCAAAGCGTCCTAGAGACCTTTTCGACGCCAAGAACATGTTTTTTTGTGCATGCCCAGAGAGCTCTTCCTGTCCTAAGTCCTCTGCGAGATTGTTATTTTTGTGTCTTCTTATTTATTTATTTTATTTTATTTTATTTTGTCTTACTTTTGTTTTATTTATTTTTACTTTTACTAATCCCCACATAACCATAGTTGAAAGAAAATATTGAACTATGCCTTTTCCAAGGGCATTAGCGCGAAGTGATACGCAAACAGCCTTGTCCAGATTTTAAACACGGGTCGTCGATTCCATTTCCTACGACGATAACCGTCACGCAAAGTGCGCCTCTGTATCCGATTTATGTAATGTGTCGATGGCACAAAACAACAGTGTATGTGTGAATGGTTGTATATGTGAATGGCGCTGCTTTCTGGAACGCATGATCGCTCAAGAGATACCTTCAAAAGTTCCACTCAGGCTAAAATGCCGAGGGTGACGGCTAGGCCTCGTGGTGCTGGCGTCCGCGCCAGTACGGAGACTTGTTACGATTTTATGGGCCATCCTTTAGGCTTCAAGCAAGGGCGTTTGTTCAGCGGATAATCCTTGGTAAAGAATCCTTTGGTTGTTCCTTGGTGCTCCTCAGTAGTGCAAGTTCTTTGTCAATGATTGCAAATGTACGCTTCTCCGTATCAGTGATTAAGTAGTCAACCAGTCACGCATTCGGGCTGTTGATTGGCCGAGGTTTAAAACCACGTGACCTCGCTTAGTCTATACATTTAAGTGGTGTATGGTAGCACGGCTTATATCAGCAAATAATTACAAATAATTACACCATTACACCTCATGTGGTGTAATGGTTAGCAAGCTAGATTAGCAGGCTATTGTTAGTGAGTTCGATTCTGGCCTTGTGCCACATCTAAGCTAATTTTAGTTTTTTTTTTGTTTTTTTTTTTGTAATAGCTGTTTAAGTATTGTCCAGGGCCCTGCAACGCTAAAAAATGAGTAAATGTATATATCTACTCTACCATGCACAGACAAGATTTGACACGAGGTTAGTTTTACTGCAGGAAGTCTCCCGCATTGAGGAAGCGTGCGTGACGTAACGGTTATAGTCGGAAATGGAATAGATTCAACGAGGCTGTTTGCGTTTCCCTTCGCGCTAATGCCCTCGGGAAAGGTACGAATCCTTCTCTTAAAGCTAATAATAAATAGTAGGATATATTAGGTTCTTTAGTTTTGATAAGAACACTAGTCTCAGAAAAAAAAAAACACTGAATTCAAAACTTGAGGAGTGTTGTCCGCAGAAAATTCAGAATAGATATGTCCCAGACAAGTTAAATGCATATGTACAATGAAAAAAACAACAGAAATTAATTGTGAAAGACTTGCGAGACGTAAGAAATGGCACGCTGAAGTTAGAGACTAATTGTCTCTATTATGTTCAACGAACAAAGCTGAGAAAAATGTCCATTTCGCTCAACGAGCGAAGACCGAAACGAGACAGGTGTTGCCCTTCGAAGAAAGGAAATGAAAAAGAGAGTTTGAAGGAGCCGAATTATCACGTGACCAACGGACACGTGACCAACGGACACGTGACCAACGGACACGTGACGTGGGAGGTGACCTCCCACAATGCAAAAATTACAACAACAAAAAATTACAAAAAAGTGTGAAGCTTCGTATTCAAGTTTTCACCGCTATAAGCAAAAATCTGCAGATAGTCCAACGGAATCAACTGATTCATGGGCGAATGTATGTAACATGGGTAGGACGATCAAAAAGTATCGAGACTGAAGTTTGAAATTTGAAATTTAATTATTAGTTGGTTGTTGTATGGCATATCAACCATTTCGTGTCAGTTAATGTCAAATGAAGTCATTTTTTAAAAATAAATAAACAACTCATTTTGCTTACAGTATCTGCTGTTGATAAAGTGGTCACCAGATTAAGTATTAATCGCTGCTTAACTTCGGTGATCTAGCGGGAACCAATGATTTTAATGGGAATTGACTGTTATGAAATTTGAATGAAGACGTGTACACAGCTGATTATATAAAAAAAAAGTGATTATGTCTAAACGTCTAGACTGCTGTTTAGATGTCTAGACTAAACAAATCAGTGACAATTTGCATAAAAAAATGAAACTAGTCTTGATATTCTTTGGGCGAAATGTGTTTTAGCGAAATATAAGAAGTCTAGTGCCCTCTATACGTATCATACATAGTTTCGTGTATACGATTTTTTAACTGTATTCCTAAACGAAAAAAATCATCTCGGCGGTAAGATTTAAGGAAGAAACTTCGTACTGCATTGCTTGTTTCAGAAGTGCTTCGACAAAAAAAAACTCACTGGAATGTGTGTTCATTGCCTAGAGCAGCGGTCCCCAACTTTTTTTTGCGCCACGGACCGGTTTCATCGAAGACAATATTTTCACGGACCGGCCTTCATATGCTCCGGCCTACATTTGCTCGATAATCGTTAATGACGTAATCTTATAATAAATCATCCGCAGTGGTCTTATGTCAAATGCAAACATCAATAGACAATAAACAACCTTTTGTTCACAAATTGATAATTAACAATATCTCTGTAAACGAAAATATGTATTTTAGAACGAAAATCCTTTCTAATAAGAAATAATTATAATAAAAAAAACTCGATTTAAGTGACAATACTGATCATTTCTATATAAAATAGTGAACAAGTGAATCAAATAATAATAATGACATTTAGTGAGAGCCCTGGGCTTGTTTCTCTGCAACTAGCCGGTCCCACCTCGGGGGCACAGAAGTTACTTTTCAAAATAAAACACAACATTTAGACTGATAATCAATAAAAAGAAAGAAAGATTCAAACGTTCTCTGCGGCCCGGTACCTAATGGCCCGCGACCCGGTGGTTGGGGACCGCTGGCCTAGAGGACTATTTTGAAGGAAATTAACATTAATGGTTCTTGTTTCACGTCTGACTTCGGAGGTAGCTGGATCAGAAAAGGAAGAATTTGTCTCTTTGGTTTTGCCGCTAAGGAATGCCAGCCTGTGATTGGTTGGTTGAAAGAAAGTCTCGTAAATCAAGGGCGATAACCCTACCTGAGATATTTTTATAGAAGAGGCCAGGGAAATCAACCCAAAAGAAGATGGCCAGTCGGCGAAATAGAAAATGACGACACTTAGAACCAATTAAGGCCCCAAGTTTATAAAGGGGTATATAACAATTTACTCCATTGGCTCGTTACTTTTGAACCCATTTATATCGTTTCGTAATTGATACACAGCACGCATCTCACGCTGCTATTTATTCTGTAACTGTTGTTCTACGTATTCTTAAATAACCTACGAAGGTTGATATGCCATTAAACAAACCGGAACCGGTAATTATAGACGATCAGGTGCTATTGTAGTATGCAGTCTACCTCAGTATGAGGAACATACATTTTTGATATTATTAGTTACTTGAAACCATATAATTACTTGAAATACGCTAAGCTATATAATTGAGTATAAATTATTAGCATTAGTTGGTTTTACGGTATGTCAACATGCCGTAAAACTAACTAATAATATCTAAAAACAATGGCTTATACGCGAAGTAATACGTAGAATTACAAGTGGCACAACCCGCTTTAGTTTTTTTTGTTTTGTTTTTTTTTTTTTTTTTTTTTGTTTTGAATCCCAGATACTTAATATGCATTGAATAGGAGTCGTGCGTGGTATGACGGTTATCTCTGTAGGAAATTAAATCAGCGACCCTAGTTCAAATCCTGGATGTAGCCGTCTGTGTTTTACTTCGGGCTAATGTCTTTGGCAAATGCATGGATTCATTTCTTCTTCCCTTGTGGAGTTACAAGAGGTTTAAACCTTTTTTTTTTTGTTAAAAAGGTAGCTGGTTACTCTTGGTGTGTGTTCCAATGGTTTGCTTTTAACCCCATCTTATTTGGTGGTTGCCCTGAAAAGGAAGGGATTCAAGGAACAAAAAGAAAGATGAAAGGTAGTTTTATGAATTAGGCTTTATTCGCGGGTCATAGCCACCACGTGACAAGGAAATTTCTCCCAGTCAAGTAGTAGTGTCTTGCCCCAGTTAAGGCCTAAACTCAAATTGCCGAGAGATTATCTTGGGGGGGTCGGAAGTGGGTCCTTTTTCCCCGCACATGCTCGGAGGGTTCTTCCGGTGTGAAGGCTCATGTGAGTTTGTTATTTTTTTTATTTTAATTTTATTTTAATCCCCTCACCCTTTCCCAACTCTGGGTAAATAGTAGGTTAGATAGGGTTATTTAGTCTTGGTTAGGAATCTATTCTTGGAGAATTCAAATGCATTTGATAAACATATACATGCATTGAATTAAACAGTTCAAGGATTAGCAGACTCGGGATCAAGTGACAACTAGTATCTTCAAATTTTCTCTTTATTGTCCTTGACTCTACCATTGTTTTAGTCTGCAGAATCTCAGCCATTTCTGTAATTCCCAATTCTTCCAGAATTGTCTCTAATGTTCTGATTCTGCTTCTTATACATTTTACCGTAATCCTTATTTTGGATGACTTCTTCAGATCCCGGGTGTAGTCCTGGTTTCTTCTTCTTCTTCTTCTTCTTCTTCTTCTTCTTCTTCTTCTTCTTCTTCTTCTTCTTCTTCTTCACTTGTAATCTTCCGACACAGACACATCTATCATTTAGCAGACTTTTGCAACTTTGTTTTTGTTTTCTTTTTCATAATTTTCTTTTTGTATTATTATTATTATTATTATTATTATTATTGATTTGTACATTTGTATTTATTATTATTATTATTATTATTATTATTATTATTATTATTATTGATTTGTGGACACTCTTATGTGGCTCTTAGCTAAACAAAATACTATCGGAGCAAAAGTGTGTAAGTGATGTTTTCTAAAAAGGCCTCCTTCACGTTTCTGCTCGTTCAGGCCGTGGGAATATTTTCTCCAAATGTCACCAACTGCTTCGCCACCAAAACTGGAATCGCTGTCAGAACACTGCTTTCAAATTCCCATCGACACTATGATAACAGCAGAAATCCAACCATTTTATCTGTCTTATGTGCTGCTTTTTTTTCTTTTCTTTTTTTTCTTTTTTTCTTTTTTTTTTTTTTTTTTTCTCTGACATTTAAAATCCTGGAACTTATATTATTAGCCATAAATTGTTTGTCTGTCCTCTATAAACTCTTTCGTATACGAGGTGTTGAGACCGAAGCTTTAATTTTTTAAAATTGATATTTGCATGAAAACATGAGCACTGATGAGCAACTAGTAGGTATTTACAGGTTATAAGTGTTGTAAGTGTTTTAAACTTTCAATAATGTGTTTTGTTTTTAAATACGTGCGAATCGTCTTCTGTTGGAATTTTTGGCGAATTTAAAGTTTAAAATGTATTAAAAATCAATTACATATGTAATATTAATTTGCTTTGTTACTGGTGTTCAATATGTTTCTTTTATTCAAGAAAAACTAAAATTTAACATTAAATAATCAATTTAATTAATTTTAATTCGTTTTTTAGTGAAAAGGGACGTCTTTTTAGCAGTGCCATATATATATATATATATATATATATATCTTATTATAATGGAGATTGTGTGTTTTTCTGTTTGTAACCGAAACTATATTACTACTCGAGTCACAATTTTCTTAGTTATTAACGACACATTCTCCATGATTCTATTTCTATTTAAACCTCAATTAATAATAAAACTGTTTGACATTATTAATACTGTTGGCCTTACCTAAATACTAATAACATGCAATTGTATTTATATATACAACAAAATACCAGTTTTCAGTGTAAACGTAAAGCTAATTTGCATATTGATATTAAAAAAAAACTGATTTTAATAAAAATGTGCTTGGTGTTATTGATTTCTAATTGTTTGGTTTTATCTTAATGAATATGAGTAAAAATCTCTTCAATAAATCCTAAAAGAAATTCATTAACAAGAAGAAATAACTGTAATTTTATTCTTTACTTCCTATTTTAACTAAATAGTTAAATTAGGAAAATTTAGCATTGAAAAACGGAAGTGATGAAAGAGTAAGTTTCAGTTGTTCTATTTTCCGATTATACCCCCTCCGTTTCAAATCTTTTTATCTGAATTCCTAATTAGTTTAATTAGCCTTTCTGATTTAATCTAATATTTTATTACATTTAAACTTAAATACTTGCACCCGGAGGGTGCATATATTTGCTAGTATTAATAATGGAGATTTGGTCTCAATTTGTCTGTAACCTAAACTACGTCACTGCTTACGTCACATTACACAAAGTCGTCAACACATAGAATAAAGAATAACTTTGTTTGAATTAATTTGAATTTAATTATGAGAAACTTGATTTTATTAGAAAGAACATATAATTATTTGAATTTTGACAGGAAACTATGTTTTATGTCTATTACTAAAATAATAAGATTCCAAAAGTTTGTTTACATTTTTATTATAAAAGAGCGTGGCAAAAAATAATTTTATATACTTTTGGATGTTGATAAAATCGAGATAAATTTTTATTTAATTATTTTTTACACTAAAATTAAGGTTCCTAGTTCGATACCGGCTCTCGCCAACTCAGCGTATGTGTAGCTCAGTGATCTGTGCGGTAACGTAAGGAGCTGATGGTAGGTGTGGCGCTCCACCTCAGACGCAAAAACAATCTCCTTGGTCTAGCGCTAGTATATATAAGTTCCTTAAAGATAATAACATTTATATGGGAGTACCCTTACATTATGGTTATAAACAATTTTTTAAATCAGTTTTTAGGGAAATGTTGACCGCTTCATTTTTGGAGGGTGGTTCAGTTTGCTACGTAACGTTTACGTCAAATAGGACACCCCTCGGTCATTTCCTTCCATTTTTGTCTAAGGTATCATCCAATCAATTTACTTTAAAAATAACGATCGTTACTACAGACTCTCCGAGAGTAGAAATTGTGAAAAAAAAGTCTAGCAACGACAATATTTTACAACTAGGATATACCACAGTATGACAATTTAATCATTACAGCGTTTGATATGTTTACTTAAGAGCTATTGCTAAATAGTTCAATATGTAAAAACTATAATAATCTTGATTTAACTTTAAGAAAGGACATGTTTTTCATTTACACCGTCAATATCCGGTTGTTTGTTAGGGGTTAGGGTTAGGGGTTAGGATTAGGGGTTAGTTTTATCATTTTTTTAAATCTAAAAATCGTCTGTTAAAACAACCGGATATTGACGGTGTAAATGAAAAACATGTCCTTTCTTAATCGAGATCAAAAAGGGGTGCCTAAAGGTCATATGGTCCAATTATTTATTTATTTTCCCATTAAACTAACCATTAACCCTAATCCTAGACCCTAACTCCGTCTTCTTTTTTCCTAGTAAATCAATAAATAAATAAATAATTTATCAGTCAATCAGTCATAATGCTACTCTCTCTCTCTCTCTCTCTCTCTCTCATATATATATATATATATATATATATATATACCTATACCCCCCCTCTCTCTCTCTCTCTCTCTCTCTCTCTCTCTCTCTCTCTCTCTCTCTCTCTCTCTCTCTCTCTCTCTTTGCTTCTTCTATTCTTTTCATGATGTTCTATTGGAACAGATTATCATTACACGACGGTGACATATGGTCGCAAGTATGGGCATCCAACAAGGATCGAACTCCCTATTCAGTAATAATGGATCTGCGAGACTTGCTTGCTAATCATTATGGGAGGCCTACGCCGAGCAATTTGTTTGATATTCATTTATTTATTTATTTATTTTTAGTGGTAGAATCTGATTTAAATGAACTAGAAGCGGCTACCCAGCATCGCCGGTTAAATCGAACTGAACGGACCTAAATTCCACCATCGTATGTCACCCCACCGAAATAAAATAAAAAATACCAAAAATCAGAGAATTAACCGAATTTAATGAAATTTTCAGTGTTGATATATTAATGAATAAAAGATATAATGCTCCAGTCATTTTATTTAAAAACTTTTACATTTTTTCAGGTCAGTTAACTCTGAACCACATATCTTTGAGAACCTGTGTTACGCCTCAAAGATACGTGGTCCAAAGTTAACTGACCTGAAAAAATGTGAAAGTTTTTAAATAAAATAACTGGTGCATTACATCTTTTTATTAATTAATATATCAACACTGAAAATTTCATTAAATTCGGTTAATTCTCTGATTTTTTGTATGTTTTTCTTTTGGCGGGGTGACATACGCTAGTGGAATTTAGGTCCGTTAAGTTAGATTTAACCGCATCGCCTGGTATATTGATTTGTTTACTTTTGAGATTTACAAATGCTACATTTTTAAGTAGAGTTTCAATGTTATTTCTATGTATATTTTAATTTCTAAATATCTTTGAATACAAATCAAATCTTTATAATTATTGCACAAAACAAGAAACCGGTGATATCTAATATTCATATATATATATATATATATATATATATATATATATATATATATATATATATATATATATATATATATATATAATATTACTTTGACATTAATTGTTTTATTTTTGTAATTTCCTCCGGACATACATACACACCAACTGCCCTTTATATAAGTACTAGAGTCAGCTACCCAGCATCGCCTGGGTAGAGGGGGATTTTTTTCATTAGTCTCATAGATCCATTGTTTTCCCACAGGATGTCCCATTAAAATCCCCACGTAAAAAAGACCTTGTGCTGATCCAGCCTCTCTGAAAAGAAAAATTCATGTCTACTATTTCCAACATTAAATACAAAAAAAAATTCCATGCTGTTATCATTTAAATTTTATTTTTTTAAGTATCTTCACTAATATAAATCAAACCTTCATTATTTTTGTTCAAAAACCAAGATATCATGATAGTGAATGTTTATATATATTTACTTTGTCATTAATTGTTTTATTTTCATAGTTTCCTCCGGAGGCAAATATATGCACGGGTGCAAGTATTTAAGTCCTCTGACTAGAATGCAGATTCTGCAACAGAGGGGGTATAATCGAAAATAGAACAACTTTGGGTAAATTTTCCTAATTAACTATTTAGTTAAAATAGGAAGTAAAGGATAATATTACAGTTATTTCTTCTTGTAAATAAATTTCTTTTAAGATTTATCCACGAGACTTAAGCCAAACAATTAGATCAATAATACCAAGCACATATTTATTAAAATAAAATTTTAAATATCAATATGCAAATAGCCTTCCATTCAACTGTAAACCGCTATTTGTTGTATATAAAATACAATTGCATATTATTAGTACGTAGATATGGTCAACAGTATAATAATGTAAAGCAATTTTTATTAATAACTGAAGGTTTAAAAGAATGAAATCATGGAGAATTTGACGTAAATAATTAAGGGAATTGTGACTTGAGTAGTATATAGTTTCGGTTACAGAGAGAAAACACACAATCTCCATTATAGATATACATATATATATATATATAATATTATATATATATATATATATATATAATATATATAATAGATAGATAGATAGATAAATAGATAGATAGATAGATAACTCATAAAGCCTGCGGGTTGTAAAAGGTTGCCCATCCTATGTCAAGTACGAAACCCTTTCTACACATAAATTTGCCTTAGATGGATTGGCATGCGGTTAAAATCAATCAATCACGCAAGCAATCATCCAATCAATCTAAGAGTGCTATTGGTACCATGCAACAACCTGGCCCGTGGCTGACGCGTCAGTGATTGAACTGGCTCTCTCATCACCCTGATCTGTTAAGGGTTGGGGGTTTGCTAGACATCCATCAAACTGAAAGATACGACCTGTCAAAAGATCAGATTAACCCTTGGTCTATAATCAACAGCGATTTAGTGCTGTGAAGTGCGAAAAGAACCCCCAACTAGAATACTTAGAAGAGTCTTAAAGACCCGAAGAGATTTGCTGTCACTCAGACTTCGGTGAAAAACTACCAGTTAAAACTGGTGGGAAAAACTTGCATAAAAGGATAATGATAATCACAGGTGAAAAAATGCTTTTATATATATACCAACTCTCCTCACGAGCAGGATGTGGCACAAGGTCAATTCCTTAAGCGAAGTTCAACCAACAGGTTTGAATTCAGAGTTTTCCTTCTCTAGACCGGTTGCTTAACCACGGTTAAAGAGCCCTACTATTTATCCATAGCTGGAGGGAGAGTAGGATTCATACCTTTCCCAAGGGTGTTAGCGCTAAGTGAAATGCAATTACCACATCCAGGATTTGAACTCGGGGCGACGAGTAAATTTCCCATGACTTTAACCATTACACCACGCGCTTCAATAAAAAATGCTTTTATATTTAAAAAAAAAAATGAATTCCCAAACTCTAAACAGCTTCGAAACTATAATCAAAAATAGATTTACCATACCTATGTATTACTAATATATGACTGCACCACTTGGACTTTAAATGAAACGCTTGGAGAAAAATCTAGCTATGAACTGCACAAAGATTCTGCAATGCTGTTTTAAACAAATCCCTGGAGAAGCACCCCACAAAAAAAGTATCTGTGCGACTACTTACCTCCTATCACACAAACTATCCAAGTGAAGACGGACAAGACATTCTAGGCACTGCTAGAGAAATAAGCACGAACTCAGAAACAACATTCTCCTGTGAACCTCTACACATGAACACATCAGTTTTGGCCAATCAGCAAAAACTTACATTAATCATCTCTGTACGGACACTGAATGCCGTGTAGAGGACCTGTCAAAATCGATGGCCGATAGATATGGGTGTCGAGAGAGAGAGAGGGGGGGGAGGGAGAGAAAGAGAGAGAGAGTCAAGGGAATCCGTGTTATCAGCACGACTTGAAGATGATGATATATTCAATTTTTTCGTTACATAATATTCAATAATAATATACTTAATATCCATTTTGATTTCATAATGTTATCAAACAAATTGATAGATGTACTTGTTTATGCAGGTGGAGGTTTGGGGAATGTGGAGCACCCTATTCATCACCATTGCTCCCTGGTCCACTCTGACCCGGAGCGGTAGTACCTGTTAGGGTCCCATCTATGGGTTAAATAGAAAAATGTATTTATAAAAAAATTGTATTATCCATTAAGAATTGATTTATTTCAAAACTTTATCGGCATTAAATGACCCACTGAGGTTGATATGCCGTAAAACAAAACAAACCAATCCAAACCATTATTTATTCGGGATACAGTAAAATAATGATGAAAAAATGTTTGAAACGTTCAAAACTAAGAGCATAGCTAAGAATAAAACTAAAATTCAAACCAGAAAATATAACAATAAACTTCAACTTCAAAGAAAAACATGTAATTTACGATATCTGTTGATTTTTTTTTTAGAGCGGGAATAATTCTTTCGGAGAAATAGGAAGACGAAAATAACATTTCTCTGGGGTTTGATGTTTACTTATTTTGTTGTGCCTTGTGCGTTAAAAAAAAAACAACAAAAAAAACAGTCTTCTGTCGGAAATAAATCGGAGACTAAGATTTTCCGCTACAGATAAGGAAAATAGTCTTTTCTGAAAACATTAACGGACATGTTTATTTTGAAGTTTTGCTCGTGTGTTGGAATAAATTATTTAAAGAAATAATTATTTCAACTTATGATGATTTCTTAATATTCTTAAGTTTAATACTATTTGAAAATGAACATTTTTGATAATCTTCATACAATGACTGCTATTTACACAGTAGCATTGCAACCAACAAAGCCTTCATCGGATGATGACTCTGGGTTCAGGCATGGTTTCGAGGCCGAAGCATCATTACCACTAACCCAGAGCGCCCCAGCAGTATCTCACGATACCACCAGACTTTTTCGGTTTGATGTCACAATATAGGGACTACCATATCCATGCTGATGCGGTTAGAGCTTTCTCCTGAATTTTTTTTAAGTATTTCCTCTTGTCTGGTAGAGAAAGTCCAAGTTTAGACAAAAATGCCGAGGTTGAGTTGGCAATAAACCCCCGACATCCGACTTCAATGGGAAATACATCCGTTATCCATTATTATGGATATATTATTTATTATTTCAAATTTATTAGTACTTTTCCTGGATATTCTTTATTTTCCCAAAAGTACGATCCGTTTTTGCTGCCTTTTATTTACCACTTGCTGCTACGATGTCTGCACGAGAAAAGACTTTGAAAACAGTTCGTGACAATTATACAATGCAGATGAATATGTTGGGTCAGTAAAATACGTGTACTTCTGTATATGGAGTTAAGTGAGCGAGATCCTTTTTGTGATTGGACATAGCAATCACGTGACGTACCCAGTAGTTTTGACACCTATATTCAACTAACACCTACGGACCAGTACCACGATAAGTCGACCAGAGTTTATCCCCGTGAGGATTCACTCAAATAGAAGATACCAGATATCTTTAATTTCCCTCTCCATCAGACTGGCAGATTTCTCAAACTTGACAATATATAGGAAGGACATGTATATTGTTAGTCATTATTTTGTTGTATAATAAACCTGTAGAATTAAACTAAATTTTAATTCATTTAATTATTGTTGTTGTTGTTGTTGTTGTTAGCCGTAGAATAAATGCTACACTAAAACGTCGGATATTATTAGGTATTATCTATTATCAATACCATGCATCACCACTTACCTTCAGAAGATTTTTTTTTAAACTTCTCACCTAAATAACAAACCTCATGTGGTGGAGTGGCTGGTGCAACACATTTCACTGGCCACATTTTCCCAATTACACGGTATGACGTTCATATTACATCACAGTGACTTAATTATTTGATGATTTTCTTTTATTTTTATAAATATTCTTTATTCAGTATAAACCTGACAAAAATAGTTATATTCATTGTTTATTTTCAATAGATATATTTTTAACACTCGGTCTTGTTAATTATATAGTGTTGAACACTAACACAAAAAAAAGGATTTTTGTCACTTTTGGTCTTCCATAATTGCGTGTAATGTCATCTATAGATATAAAATTCTGTCTATCCGTCTGACTTTCTGTCTGTCTGTCTGTATGTATGTTTGTTTGTACAACGATCGAGCACGTGAAAAATTATTGGAGACCAGCAAAGACCAACATTCAACAAAATCCACACCCTATTTTTATCCGAGAGTTAGGGAGGGTTAAAAAAATTTACCCCTCATTTTCCATTAGAAAAGATCAATAAAAATATGAGGGTATAAATCAATGACTTTTGAAAATTAATTAAAAAAATAATTAAAAATAAAAAATTTAATAAAAAGAAATAAAAAGACAGATAAAAGAAAAATACAAATGAGAATAATAATAGAAATAAACAAGAATATATAAAGAATAAAAGATAAAAGAAATATATAGAAAAGTAATTTTTATTAATCTATATTCACTCAAATAGGAGATACCAGATATCTTTAATTTCACTCTCCATCAGAATGGTAGGTCTCTGAAACTTGACAATATATAGGAAGGACATGTATATTGTTAGTCATTGTTTTGTTGTATAATAAACCTTTAGAATTAAACTAAGATAAGAGATTTAGTTTTAACTTTTTAAATCCCGGTCAATGCCGGATAGTGCTGCTACTATGGGTATAAATCTTAGTACACTTTCCCTCAAAGTTACCACAACATATGTAAAAAGATACCTGTCTATTTTTCAATACATTTCAGTTAAATAAAAATTCAAAATAAAAGATCAGCCTTGTAGACTGAGGCTGTAGAATACGCCGACTGTCCTATGTAGAGGAGTAAAATCACCCCACCCCCAATGGGTTCACCTGTTGACCATAGGTGCTTAAACATGACGATGGCTGAGCAGTCCATGACAGACAACATTTCACTTTGGCACGGGCGGTCGAAGAGGACCCCTCCGATCAATTAACTGATCACGTCAAACTCTAGTACCGATATGAATAATATACAAAATGAAGAAATATGTTGTTTTCTTTTCTTTTTAAATACGGAATTATTAAGACAAATGACAAAACTTGTGTCGCTATATCTGTCAATGATAGTATAATTCAGAATGGTGGGATCAATGACCAGAAAATCTTCTGTGCCTACTAATGAGACAAGAAAAAGAGAGAAAGGAAGTGGGAAGTAGAGAAAGAAGAAAAGGGAGAAAGAGAAGAAAGAAAAAAGGAAAAAAAAAGGAAGGAAAGAAAAAAAAGAAAAAGGAAAGGGAGAAAAACAAAAAAGAGAAAAAAAAGAAAAGGGGGAAAAGAAGAAACGGAAGAGAAAAAGAAAAAAACGGGGGGTGAAGAAGATTGAAAATTTCCAAACCAGAAACCAAAGTTATCACTTTTTTTTACCGATAACATTTTTTCTCATCACCAGAAAATCTAGACTTTAAAATAATGTTCAGTTAATATTTGTATTATGAGTAATTATCATCAGAGATCCATAAATGTCCACTTCTCTAAGACATTTATGAGTACTAGCAAAATAAAAAACGCCCTCTGGACGACGTAAAATAAATATTGCCTGAGGGGATGGGAGTTGAAAATGTAATATCAGAGAGTTTGTATCATAATTAAAGTAAAATCATCAAATTTATCAAAGGAGTAAAGAATATAAAAAAATTGAAATGGAAACTTTGTTCTGATAACTTTAAATATATGTTAAAATAAAACAAACTATATATAGGTAGATAATACCAGGTATGTATCTATTAAAACTTGTTTAAAAACCAATGAGGACTGTCTAACATTGCATGCTCAAATTTTGAGTGTATTTATTCTACATTATGACGTTTTAGGTAGTGTGACGTAATCAGTGACGTCGTTTTTGTTACAGACAAAAACCGGAAGCGAATCTCCATTATTAATAGATATAAGTTCTCTCAGAAAAGCATATTTCAGTGTTACTAGTTTAAAACCCTGTTAATGCAGAAGCTTTTCAGCTAGTTTTTATTTATCAAGCCAGAAGTATGGAACCGCCAGCAAGAAACAAACTTATTAACTATTGTCCGCTCGCCTCACTCGTTAACCATTATACCGTGTGAGTAGGCCAGGTTTTCAGCTAATTTAGACGAAGTTGCCAGTGGTGAAATGAAAGTCTGCAAACTGAAACAATTAAAACTCATCAACAAGCCACATGGATTTAATCATGAAAATGGAAAATGGCCAGACTTACCGACTTTCCACTTTAGTCATGGAAAGTGCCTGTGCCGAGACTCCACTTACATCGACACTTTTACAGTTAGTGTAACGGTTATCATTGTAGGTGATGACCCGAGATCAAATCCTAGATGAAGTTGTTTGCTTTTCACTTCGCGCTTGTTGGAATTCTTATGTTCTTTCTTCTCAGGAATAAATATAAGAACAATAACAGCTGATATGACTACTATAAGAAAAAGCCAACCACTTTAGTCAGATTCATGTTCCGATGAAGAAAATCTAACAAAATAAAATAAAACTTAACACTTAAAAAACCGAGGTTCTAATATTTATAATGCTTCACACTAAAGCCCAAACAAAATATATATACCACAAATATATATATATATATAATATATATATATATATATATATAAAGAACAATACATACAATTACCAAGAACATGATTTGTTGACTGGGCAATCTGAATAGAATACAAAAGGAGTAAATGGACGTGTGTATGTAGAAATACAAAAATAATCTTCATACAATGACTGCTATTTACACAGTAGCATTGCAACCAACAAAGCCTTCATCAGATGATGACTCTGGGTTCAGGCATGGTTTCGGGGCTGAAGCATCATTACCACTAACCCAGAGCGCCCCAGCAGTATCTCACGATACCACTGGACTTTGTCGGTCTGATGTCACAATATAGGACTGCCATATCCACACTGATGCGGTTAGAGCTTTCTCCTGAATCTTTTTTAAGTATTTCCTCTTGTCTGGTAGAGAAAGTCCAAGTTTAGACAAAAATGCCGAGGTTGAGTTGGTAATAAATCCCCAGCATCCGACTTCAATGGGAAATACATTTGTTATCCATCCGTTTCCGACGCATTGTTCACGTAGGTCTTCATATTTTTCCAACTTCCGCTGATGGGCCCAATCAAGATTTTCTTCAAATGGAACTGTCAATTCAACAATAAAAACTTTCTTTTGATTAACAGACCAAATGAAAATATCAGGACGCTGGGCAATCATTATTATACGTACATGTATTTAAAGTTACTAAGAGATGAAAGTATGTTAGAGACAATCTAAAGTCTGGCGTATTCAGTAGTAATTTTCAGCAGTTCCATAGTTCGCCTTATCCAAACAGGGAATAACGTTAAGCGTTTCTGAACTGTTTTTATTGGCTATTTTACCGAAAGTCGTTGCTGCTGCTGCAGTCTATGAATAAAAGCAGTGATTCTGTGTGGATCTTATACCAAAATTTACTCCAACGCACTAATGTAACATTATGGTCCCAATTTTAAATAAGTATATGTTGCATACTTATCTATTTCTTAAGCTGGATCTACTTACTGAGCTGGATTAGTTGTATCTTCTCTGTTATTCTGCTATCTCGAATCTGGGCTCGGATTTGGGTATTTTCTTCTTTGTGTCCGTTGGTAGTTTTTAATAACAAACACAAGGCTTGATGTTGTTTTTCTTTGATTTCTTTATTAAATCAACCCAAGTAAACGGCCTCGAAGGACAGGCCGTCATCTTGCGTCTATCTTCTATAAAAACTCAGCCCTGACTCTCAACTTTTTCACTCTTTTTCTCTATTCGCACTGATGACTCTGGCTCAGCCAATCAGAAGCCAAGTCAGTGACTTCCACAACTAACTAACACATCTCCTTATTCTGTGTTTTTTTTTGTTGTTGTTGTTTTTCATTTCCACACACGCATCACACGTCACTTACCGCTGACGTCATACTTGACCACCTAACTCTCATTCTCTTTGTTGTAACCTAACAAAGGTTTTACTAAATGATGAATAACCAAACATATGTTGGAAATTAAATGGAATCTTTATAACATTAACAATACTACTGCTAGTGGTATAACTCAGTATAACACTCCCCTATTTATTAGGATTTGGACATACCCATTAATGTTTATAGGTAGAGTGTTTAACAATCTTACAGCTAATGCCCCCCACACCGAAAAGGCCTGAATCCATCTGTTCTCCTCCCGGTTATAAGTAAATAGTAGACCAGAATAGGTTCTTTGACCTTTGCTAAGCATACAAATCTAGCAGAAGGAAAACTCTGAAAGGAAACCAAATGTACCCCTTTAAAAATTGTCCTTGTGTCACATCCTGTCTGTGGCGGAGGGGTTGGTAAAATACATACATCGACACCTTTACCCTCAGTCACTTTCTCTCCCTGGCCACAAAAGCAACTTGCATGTCCATTTTGAAAATCAATTATATAAATCACACGTAATACACAGGCGTCTACAGCAACAAGGCAAAAGCTGTCATTAAGGAGAGAGACAAATGTCTTTCATTATGGCTAAGTCATGCTGAACGTTCACTCTAGATCAGGGATCACCAAACTTTTTTCACAGTGGGCTGGATAATTGAAAAAAAAACAAGCGCTGGCCGCATTATTATTGTGTTTAATAATAAAATATTGCTACAAATTAAACATTTTGATTAATTGTAATTTTATTAGTAAAGTAAAGTCGTCAGGGCGGCCTAAAGTCGGTATCAGCCAGTCAGCGAGGGAGTCTATCCCCTTTTCAATAGCGCAAGACCAAGGAGATTGTATTGGCGTCTGAGGTGGAGCGCCACACCTACCATCAGCTCCTTACTTTAGCGCACAGATCCCTGTGCTACTCATACGCTGAGGACCGGTATCGAACTAGGAACCTTGTGGTTTCTAGCCGAACGCTCTACCGACTGAGAATTTAGGGTTTGCCCTTTCCAAAAATGTTTGTCTCATAACTTTTGACCTATTCGTTGCTGCACAGTAGTTCTTTGAAAATTACCTGCATTTTTCAAGCAGTCGTAAAAAGTGAAAATTCGAGATCACGTAAGTAACAAGTAAAATGCACACACGCAAACAAAATTTTGTAACCTACCTACAGTAGTCAAGTCCATGAAGACTTAGTAAGCTTAACATTATATTTAAATTTAAATGGTATCAGAATGTCTCATGTTCCATATGTTTTAACAAACAAATTCATGTACCGTCGGCAGGCCTCAGAAAATACCTTCATTGTCCAGATCCAGCCTTCGGGCCGTAGTTTGCTGATCCCTGCTCTAGATCATCAAAGTTAAGCAGCAATGAGTCTGTTTAATCCTTAAGCAACAGCAGGCATTGTAAGCAACCTGGGTCCTTTGTTGTTGTTTTTTAAATGACTTGATTCAGCATTGAATGAGATGAAAATGGGTTGATATGCCCCAAAAACCAACAAACCAACAAGACAAATGCCTCAAGATGTTTCATAATCCAAGAGACTATTTTTTGAGACAGACAGGCCATTGACATTGTGTGAGAAAACACAGCATCTATTTCTCTAACTGATACTAATGGTGCCCAATTCTTTCTGACACCATGTTGGCAGGGCTTAAAATATGCAAACTGTATCCCCCAACAGAGGTATAAAGCACCTCCCGAAAAAGGGTGTCCTGGGTTTGACACTAAACTGCATCTGATGCTGAGGCTCCAGTTCTGATGATTTGGGAAATGTGGAATGTCCCCATCATTGTCAATACTCCCATGTCCACTCTGACCTGAAGTCCTGGTAGTCCTGTTAGGGTCCCATGTATGGATTAAATAAGTAGGTGTTCACTCTGACTCCCACATGGTAGTACCTGTCAGGATACCATCTCTGGGTCAAATAGATCTGTTTAAAAATTATTTGTAATCAATAGGACCATGTGCAAAAACTCCTTAAGAAACCAGTACACAAAAAAATGTAAATATGAACGTGCAAGGAATGCAATTCTCTAACCTCTGGGCATAAAATAATACAAGATGTGTTGGCATACCATAAAAATCAATCAATCAATCAATCAATCCAACTCTCTCTCTCTCTCTCTCTCTCTCTCTTTAGAATAAAGGTAACTTAATTTTATTTTCTTACTTTTGAATATTGTATTAAAATAAAGTATTAAAATTGTTAAAATAATTTCATATTAATCTATAATCGGACTGTTGATTAAAATTATTGTGTATTAAAACTCCAACAATTTTAACATTTTTTTTCTTTTATTAAAATTGAATTCCATAAAATGAAGGAAGAATATTTGGCTTGTTGAAAGTTTACTCCTATTTCCAAATGCAAGGAGTCGAGAACATATTTGGTGACTGTTTCAAATAAGAAAAGAAATCCGATTTTTTAACTTTGTATGTGGAACCTTCAAAGACGTATTTTGGTTTGTCCTTATTATCTTCTTCGTCCGATCTGACTTTGTCATCCTCATTTTTCAAGTATATAGTCGCAGATGATGATCTCAGCTTATTTGGGCTTTTCTTATCCCCTTGAAAAGCAAAAAAAAATGAAATTAGAGTGTCATTGACTAAAATAATAATAATAATTCACAGACTCAAAGAAATAGGGTAAAAAAGCAAAGGACAGATTAATTCTAGTAACCAATAAAACCAATAAAAACAAAAAAATAGCACGAGGACAAAACAGGAAAACAACAATCATGATTATATATACTAGCAAATATATGCACCCTCCGGGTGCAAGTATTTAAGCTTTAATGTAATAAAATATTGTATTAAATTAGAAAGACTAATAAAACTAAATAAGAATACAGATAAAAAGATTTGAAACAGAGGGAGTATAATAAAAGATTTGAAACAGAGGGAGTATAATAAAAAATGGAACAACTGAAACTTACTCTTCCATCACTCTCGTCTTTCATTGTTATTTTTCTAATTTAAGTATTTAGTTATAAAGAGAGTAAAGAATAAAATGACAGTTATTTTATCTTGTTAATGGATTTCATTTAAGATTCATTGAAGAGATTTTTGCTTATATTCATTAAAATAAAACCAAACAGTTAGAAATCAATAATACTAAGCACATATTTATTAAATTCGATTTTTTAATATTAATATGCAAATTAGCCTTCCCGTTCTCACTGTAAACCGCTATTTTGTTGTATATATAAATATAATTGCATGTTGTCAGTATGTAGACATAGTTAACAGTATTAATAAAGTAAGACAATTTTATTAATAATTGAGGGTTAGATAAAAATAAAATCATGGAGAATGTGATGTCAATAACTAAGAGAATTGTGACTTGAGTAGGAATATAGTTTCGGTTACAGACAGAAAAACACACAATCTCCATTATAATAAGATATATATATATATATATATATGTGTGTGTATATGGAATATTTTTACAGGTTCGCATTCTGAACCTCAAAAAGAAAATATTTCAATGTTTGAAATGGTGAAGTATAAAAATTATCTGAATAATTATGGGCCTAGTTGTTATGTATTTTGGTGAAAAAATAATTTCATATTATCTTTCAACCAAGAAACACTTTTAGAAATATATATATATATATATATATATATAATATATTATATATATAATAATACTATACTACTACTAATATTATTATTAGAGGAAAATAAAGGGCCTACCATGGTTTCAATCAAATTGAAATGATTTCTTCAGGACCCTACCCTATGTTAACTAAGTCGATGTAATTCCTTAATTAAATCAAATATATCTTTCAGATAATAACATTAGAACATATATTATTTATGTATATATATATATATATTTATATATATATATATATATATATATATTATATATATACATATATATATATACATATATTTATATATACATATATTTATATATATATATATATATATATATATATATATTATACATATATTTATATATTATATATACATATATATATATATATATATATATATATATATATATATATATATATATATATATATATATATATTATACATATATTATATATTATATATATACATATATATATATATATATATATATATATATATATATATATATATATATATTATATACATATATATATATATATATATATATTATATTTATTTATATATATATATATATATATATATATATGTATATATATGTATATATATATATATATATATATATATATATATATATATATATATTATATATATATATATATATATATATATATATATATATGTGAGTGGTCTCAAGTGTTTTCCTTGATAGGGTTCAATGAAAATTGAGAACTCAAATATACATAAAAAGATTTGCATACATATTTTTACATATACAGAGTATTATAAATAAATGAATACATTAGTTTAGATATAAATTTATTTTGGCATTTTTTGCATCTTTCAGTCTTTTAATAATTTGAAGATTTCATATTTGGTCATATTGTTATGATTTTCCCATCTCACTGATTTTTGTTTTTTTTTTTTCATTTCTTTTTTTCAAAAATGAGGTCACCTGTTGACTGTGTGCATCAACCCGTGATGCTTAAGGACAGAATTTTGGTGATTGAGCAATCCATGACATGCAACACTTCACTGTGGTCCTTACTTAGGCTAGATGGGTGGTATGAGAGGTCCTCTCTGATCAATCAGCTGGTCACATCAAGCCCTAGCACCTATATGATGTTCCCGACCATATTGCTCTTATGGCAATACCCCAACCCTTTTTATAATACATAACCCAAGGGTTGACATGCCATTTAATCCAACCAACCAGCCGAGACCTAGGATGAGGTAAAGTAGTGATTATATGTATCCATGTATTTATGTTTTTTGCTGCCTCTTTTGAGTCTTACTTTTCCATTCACATTGACAATACTGTCGAAAGGAGAAGAGCAATTCCAAAAAGTGAAGTTTTTTGTATTTCATAAAGGCTGGGACTGCTAAGTATCTTGTTAATGTGTTTATCTGTCCCTTTCTGTTGGAGTTTCTTGGATATAGTTATTTACTAAGCTTAGCTTAGATGTGGCACAAGGCCTGAAATATGGGCGCCCAGTGAGAATCGAACTCACTAACAATGGTTTGTGAATCTAGCTTGCTAACCATTACACCACGTGAGTTTTTTGGATATAGTTATTTACTAAGCTTAGCTCAGATGTGGCACAAGGTCAGATGTGTGGGGCGCCCAGTGAGAATCGAACTCACTAACAATGGTTTGTGAATCTAGCTTGCTAACCATTACACCACGTGAGTTTTTTGGATATAGTTATTTACTAAGCTTAGCTTAGATGTGGCACAAGGCCAGAAATATGGGGTGCTCAGTGAGAATCGAACTCACTAATAATGGTATACGAATCTAGCTTGCTAACCATTACACCATGTGAGTTTTTTGGATATAAGGTGTGCTCCAATTCCCCACCTGAATTTATAGACTAGCCAAGGTCACATGGTTTATTCCTTAACTGCATGGCTGATACACTACTTAAACCCCCACACTGGCTATAATCCTAATTGCACTCATTGAGGAGGGACTTACAATACTCAGAATTACCAGACAATTACCAATACTCAGGACTCTTTACCAAGGGATTACTAAGGATCCAATTCCACTGGACAAGCACTCTGGTTTAAGGCCTACAAGATGGCCCAAAAGGTTGTAACACTTTCTTGATCATACCCAGGGTTCCCACTATTACTGGCACAGTGGTAGTTTTAAGGTGACTCATTTTTTTCTTCAATTTCTATTTCCAGGTCTTTGTATTTACTTATTTTATTATAACTTACTTAATTATACTTATAACTTAATATACTTACTTTGTATACAAAAATACTTACCATGTACGAAGCTAACAGATTGTGAATGTCTTGCACCTTCACTTGTCATAACTCTAGAAAAAGAAATGGAAGAATTATTTTCAATAAATATAAAAAAGAATCAATAAAGATACATATATATATAACTAAAATTATCATGTTTGTATATATGTATGGGCCGGATTAGCTCAGTTGGTAGAGCGTTCGGCTAGAAACCACAAGGTTCCTAGTTCGATACCAGTCCTCGCCAACTCAGCATTATGAGTAGCACAGGGATCTGTGTGGTAAAGTAAGAAGCTGATGGTAGGTGTGGCGCTCCACCTCAGATGCAAAAACAATCTCCTTGGTCTAGCGCTAGTGAAAAGGGGATAGACTCCCTCGCTGATTGGCTGATGCCGACATTAGGCCGCCCTGACGACTTTTTATATATATATATGTGTGTGTGTATATATATATATATATATATATATATAAACACACACAAACACACACACACACCACACACACACATATATATATATATACATATATATATATATATACACAAGCATGATAATTTTAATTAGTTTTATGTATATATATATATATATATATATGAATACGTTTTTGGTACAGGAAAATTTATAGAGTATTACAGGTAGTATATATATATATATACATACATACATATTTATGGATTTATATATATATATCATCATTATCAAGTTGTGCTGATCAATGAAAGTTTTTGTTGATCGGTCAACATTAGAGTGGCTATGTGTAGTTGTCCAGAGAAGAACATCACTTATGAGTTCGTCTGTACTTTTCCAGCATTGTCCAGCATGTTTTGTAATCGAAAAGACACAGATAGTAGAGTGAACAATGTTTATTTTAGGTTTTACACTGCTCTGTTGACTGATATTGTGTACTCTCTTTTGATATTTATTATATATGTTATATATTAGATATGTTGTTTTTTTTTAACTTGTTCATATATATTTATTTATATATATATATATACCACTGAATTTTAGTTGAGTGTCATCATACTCAGAACACAGCAAGTTCAAGGGAGGTAACCCATATTAGACTTAAGTTTCAAAGTTGGCTTCTGTTACTGTTTTAAAAGCTTGTAACCTTAATAACACTTCAGACTTAAATATCAATGCCGAGTCAGAAGATAAATGTATAAAATTGCAGCACGTCTCAGATTTCAAATGACTCATCAATTCTAAATCTATTGAACAAAAAGCAAAGGTCACTGTAGCCTTTCTATTGTCGGCTCCAGAGTTACATCTATTTGTGCATAATGTGAGAAATTTGGGCTGAACTTGCACAATGGTGTCAAAATTAGGGCGACCCAGAAAAAACAGAACCCACAAATTTTGTAATAAAACTGTTAATTTTAACTATGGGGGTCTAGGGTTAGGGTTTAGGGGTAGAGTTAGGGTTTAGGGGTAGAGTTAGATTTAGGGTTAGGGTTAGGATTAGGGTTATGGTTGAGGTTTAGGGTTAGTTTAATGGGAAAATGAATAAATAACTTGGGTTCTGTTTTTTCTGGGTCACCCTGTATACCGGTGACCCAGAAAAACAGAACCCACAAATTTTGTAATAAAACTGTTAATTTTAACTAGGTTTTTTTGGGTTAGGCTTAGGTTAAGGGGTTAGGCTTAGGCTAAGGGGTTAGGCTTAGGATCGGGGTTGGGGTTTAAGGTTAGTTTAATGGGAAAATAAATAAATAATTTGGGTTCTGTTTTTTCTGGGTCAATCTAATTTTGACAATTTTGTGCAAGTTCAGCAGAAATTTGATATATTAAAGATTTAGAGTCAAAACCAAGGGTAATCATTATACTGAAATGCAAAAGCAAAAAAACAACATTGTTAACCATGTTATGTTATATTTTTTAATTATGTTGAGTGATGTCTTTAGAATGACGTCACAGTCTCATTCTAAATGAATAAAACAAGGTTGAATTACAGGAGGTCATCTTGACTGCATGTACACAACACAGGTGATAGTTTCTGTCATTGATTAGACAATAAAACAACATTTTTATATTGTTTATGCTAACAGGCCAGCAAAAATTTAGATATTTATCATCAATTCATATAACTGCTTTTTGGTTTGGTTTGTTTTATTTTATGGCATACCAACCTCAGTGGGTCATTTAATGCTGATAAAGTTGGTGATAAAGGGGTGCTCCACATTCCCCAAACCTCCAGAACTGGAACCTCACCATCAGATAGAGTTTAACGTCACAAAACAATGACAAAATTGCCACCAACGGAACCTTCATCAGATGATGACCCTAAAGTCAGGTATAATTTGGGGGGCAGAAGCAACCACCAACTCAGGATGCATCAAAGTAACTTCCAATACAGCCAGGCTCTGAATTAACAATAATTGGTTGGTTGGTTGGATTTTATGACATGTCAACCCTTGTTGGATTATTTTATGCCAGACGTTTTGTTTTATTTATTCTTGATGGATATTCAAATACTTTTTAATCTCATTTTTTAACTCGTTTTTTTCTATTTAACCCATAGATAGGACCCTAACAGGTACTACCACTCCAGAGTGGACCTGGGAGTAATGACGATGAAGGGGTACTCCACACTCCCCTGAGCTCCAGAACAGTTTAACATACTCAATACACTGACCCTCAACCACCACATTTTAGTACATATATGAGGTATGTCAGAAAAGTTCCAGGACTCCAAAGTAATCCCCCTGGAGTCTAATGCACTTTCCCATCCCATCTGCCACACTTGCATGCACTTCTGGAAGGATTCTTCCGGAATTCTTTGTAGCTCTATCATCACGGGCTTTTTGATGTTGTGCACATCCTCAAAACGGGTTCCATTGATGACCCCCTTGAGCTTGGTGAAGAGGAAAAATCAGACGGAGCCAGGTTGGGCCAGTAGGGTAGTTGCTCCAGCACAGTGATGTTCTTCTGGGCCAGGAACTCTCGGATACTCAGGGCAGTGTGGGTAGGTTTGTTGTCATGGTGAAGCACCCATGTGTTGTCCTGCCACATCTCTTGCCTCTTCTCGCACACTGAACAAAGCAAACACCTCAGTATCTCTTTGTAGACATGTTGGTTGATCATCTGGCCAAAGTTTTCTGACATACTGGAACTTTTCTGACATACCTCATATGATAAAAAGGGTTGGGGCCAGCCAATTGATTGGAAGAGGCCTCTTCGACTGCCCATCGAGCCTAAGTAAGGGTCTAAGTGGAGTGTTGCATGTCATGGACTGCTCATCCACCAGGACTGGAAAGGTGAGATAATGTTCCAAATCTACAGCAACACTTCAAACAAGGAATTATAATTAGTATGTATTTACCCAACCCCTCCACAGCTAGTAGGATGCAACGCATGGTCAATTTTTGAGTGTACAGCTGGTTTGAATTTAGTTTTTTTTTTCTCCTACACCAGTTGACATATCAAAGATAAAGAGCCCATTCTGCCTATAAACTCTCTCTCTCTGTCTGTCTGTCTGTCTGTCTGTCTCTGTTTTCCATCTCCCAGACTGGTTGCATTCATCATCAGCAGGCCATTCTGACAGAATGGATACCCACGACTATCTCTCGCCATCCACTCCTATTTGTCATCGCCCCTGGCAGATCCACCACACAGCATCCAGAATCCACACAGAGCTGATTTATATAGATTTTTGATGGTTGGCTAACACTTTTATGTCCAAGTGTAGGTGTGCACAGGAGAATATCACTTATGAGTTTGTCCTTGCTTATCCAGAAGTGTTCCTCATGTTCGTCTTACTTGGATGGTTTGTGTGATAGGAGATAATTAGTCGTGTTGCATAATCTATGCTACCGCATATATTATTGACAACACCATGTAGCGAGAGTACAAAGAGCCAAATGGAAAAATACAGACCATTTGGAAACTCTGACCTCAGAAGCGGGAAACCCACAAGTCACGTGAGATTTAGTTAGTTAGTCAGTTTGCAGCCAGACTGTTATTTTTTCTTGTTAATGCATTTATCCCTGAGACTTTTGCTTATGTTCATTAAAATAAAACCAAACAATTAGAAATCAATAATACTAAGCACATATTTATTAAAATCAAATTTTTAATATCAATATGCAAATTAGCCTTCACGTTCACACTGTAAACCACTATTTTGTTGTATGTATAAATATAATTGCATGTTTTTAGTATGTAGATATGGCAAACAGTATTAATAATGTAAAACAATTTTACTGATAATTGAGGTTTAAATAAAAAATATAATCATGGAGAATGTGACATCAATAACAAAGTGAATTGTGACTTCAGTAGTGATATAGTTTCAATTACAGACACACAAACACACAATCTTCATTATGATAAGATATAGTATTTAAATTTCAGACTGCTCTAAAAAGATAAAGAAATACAAACAAAATCATAGAAAAAGAATCCCAACTTACTTTTCTGACGGCATTTTTGAAGTGCTGCCTGTAGATTTTGGTCTTTGCACTCTGAAAGTTGTTGCTGGGAATTTGGCATCAAACGACTTTGGAAGATTTGTGGATTGATTAGGTTTTGGCCTCCAAATGGGCAATTCAGTGATTTTCAATTGTTGTTGTTGTCTTTCTTTGAATAAATCACGGCCATTTGCCAACCAGTTTTTGCCAGAGACTACCTGAACATAATTCTTGAGCTCAGGATAGGCGCCATGAGATTTTGGTCTTTCCACTTCAAAATAAGAAATAATTTTGGTAATAAATGATAAAAGTAATTAACAACATATCTTATATGTTGATAGAAAAGGAAGTTATTGAAATTACCTTTTTTTATTTTTATGATATGTTATTTTTTTACAGCTTCTTTGGCTACTATGAAATCTTCATTTTTCATGACAGGAAAATTGTGGATAGAAGCATCCTGGAAACATTTGCTTATTTAGGAGTTTTATTTTTTTTCAAATGTTATATGTAATGGGCATGGCCGATCCCCCAATGTAAGCGATAAAGAGTCGCTTGTGCTGTGCACGAGAGACCGGATGGCATGAGACGGAATTTGCATGAAAGGTAGGCAAGCCATAATAAAAACGTACGATTACTGACACTCAGAGAAAGGAATGAAGCAAGTGACTGGAAGAGTGGTGAAATTCGGAGGACTACTGTGTTTTGGGTAAAGAGGAAAGAAGGTTAGAGTAACGTGGTTACTGTGAGAGAAGTTTGCTGAAGGAAAGGGATTACTGTTGTTAAATGAACAGACTCCAGCAGAAAAACTTTTATCAGATAAAGGCATTGAGTTAATACAGTTCTAAGTGACAATCATCTTATGAGTGTTTAGGAAACACTACTTACTTTAAGCACAAAGATATTCAAACAAAACTTACATTTTTTATGTTCTTCGTTTTTCTGTTCAGGCTTTCCTGGCAAACTGTGGATTGTATGCGTAGATTCAGTTGCCATTATTTCCGAACTTCCTGGCCTGTAAGATGCATCCCCTCCACATAATCTACTCTCCAAAGTAAACTCTGTACCACTAGGAGTCGCTGTAACACTAAAAAATAAAAACAAACAAAAGATCAAATCGAGTGGGGCCTTCCTTATTTACAGTGAGGCAGTGAGTCTATATGGCCCAGGCCTATAATTTTGAAGAGGCCTACTCCAGACAAATGGTTCATATTTGTTGTATGGAAGATTCAAGGGGACACTTTTTACCATATTTGAATTGATCAAAAATAAGATTTTACATAATTTCCACTAAGGGTTATTTCTTATAACTCAAACATAAATAAAGGGCAGGCAAAGAGTTAAGATTTATATTTCAAAACTTAGTGGGGTTATTTCCTATAATTCCAACATAAACAAAGGGGAACCACTCTTGACTGATAAATTATTTATTTATTTATTGATCTACAAGGAAAAAAGAAGACAGGGTTACGATTAGGGCTAGGGGTTAGGGGTTAGGGTTTAGGGTTAGGGTTAGGGTTTAGGGATAGTTTAATGCACCACAACCAATCCCCCAACTTTATGTGTTTAGCACTGATTGCAAAGATACTTAATAAGCAGTCTAAAATTGGGAAGTGGGTGGGGGCTACTTTTCTGTTGTAGTGTCAAGGTGAATGCGACACAGAGGAAATTGAGTGCTTAATATATTTATTCAGCACCAGTATCTGGTGCAAACAGATATATACAAAAACAGAACAATAAATTACAAAACAATTAACAAGACAACTTAAAAGAAATAGAGGAGGGTCAAATGTGGTATAGCCAAATGCAGTAAGATCAGTCTGAATATTAATCAGCTTATTAATCAGCTGTTGAAGTCCTTAATCGTAGACTATTTAAAGCTATTAGCCAGGCCATCAGGTAGAGCGTTGAAGGGATGCTAGCTACTCTACAACATTTGTGGGTGTTAGAGAGACAGTACCCTCAGAGAAGTGAAAAATTGCGTATATCTCAACCTCCTAACCTACACTCTTAATTAACAAAAAGTCTTGAGAAACGCAAGATAAGAAGGGAAATAGATGGGAAGAGAGTTGAGGGAGGTAGGTAGAAAACTGAATGGTGAGAACTACCTGATAGGGGAGGGGAGTAGCCGTCTCTTGGAGAGAGATTTGAGTAAAGGAAGTAGCAAATGGGTGTAATAAAAGTGGGGTGGTTAGATGACCATAAAATCGAAATCAAACTGTTTGTTGATATGTGGGTATTGGACAAATAGGTCAGCAAGTGAGGGTCAACAGGAGAGGTTAGGTTAGTTGGGGGTGGGAAAGTGGATGGATATAAAAGTATATATATATATATATATATATATATATATATATAGAGAAAATATTTTAAAAATATAACAAACACAGGATGTTATGATCAGGAAACAATTTTTAGTGTCAATACTTAAGCATTTCGGTATATTGTACCATCTTCAGGACACTGTTAAGTAATGTTTATGTGAGGGACGAAATGAAAGATGTTAAGTGTATAGTGAATGTGTGAATATAATGCTATTAACTGTATTTTGTCCCTCACATAAACATTACTTAACAGTGTCCTGAAGATGGTACAATATACCGAAATGCTTAAGTATTGACACTAAAAATTGTTTCCTGATCATAACATCCTGTGTTTGTTATATTTAAAAAATATTTTCTTCTCATATTGTCGGATTAATTTCCTCACCGTATTTCCATATATATATATATATATACAAGGTGTGTCAAAAAAGTATCGAGACTTTTGCTACTTTTTGACACACCTCATATTCTGAAATACTGAGATAAAAAAACAACATATGATGAAGCTGGCCAATACCAAAATAAAGAGCGTTACATTCCCAGACTGTGTCTTCTACTGTTATTTGGCATATCAAAACTTTTCACAAAATATAATAGAAGACACTCGAGGGAGAGTCAAAAATTATCCGCACTTTCACCATAACATATTTTGGTTATTTCCTATAATTCTAACATGATCAAAGGGGAACAACTCTTGACTGATAAATTATTTGGACCATATTACCTGACATGTATTTGGACCATATGGCCTTTAGGCACCCCTTTTTGATCTCGATTAAGAAAGGACATGTTTTTCATTTACACCATCAATATCTGGTTGTTTGTTAGGGGTTAGGGTTAGGGGTTAGGGTTAGAGGTTAGTTTTATCATTTTTTTTTAAATCTAAAAATCGTCTGTTAAAACAACCGGATATTGACGGTGTAAATGAAAAACATGTCCTTTCGTAATCAAGATCAAAAAGGGGTGCCTAAAGGTCATATGGTCCAATTATTTAATTATTTTCCCATTAAACTAACCGTAAACCCTAACCCTAGACCCTAACTCCGTCTTCTTTTTCCTAGTAGATCAATAAATAAATAGATAATTTATCAGTCAATCAGTCATAATGCTACTCTCTCTCTCTATCTCTCTCTCTCTCTCCATATATATATATATATATATATATATATATATATATACCTATCTAACTCTCTCTCTCTCTCTCTCTCTCTCTCTCTCTCTCTCTCTCTCTCTCAAACACATATTCTGCATAACAATACATATTTTGAAGTTATAAAGACCAAACAGAAAATTATAACAAATATATGTTACACACACACACACACTCTCTCTCTCTCTCTCTCTCTCTCTCTCTCTCTCTCTCTCTCTCTCTCTCTCTCTCTCTCTCAAATACACTCCCAGCATAACAATACATATTTTGAATTCATACAGACCTAGCAGAAAATTAAAACAAGCACATACCTGTTTCTCCTACTGTTTGCTGGTGCAGGTGCTTTTATTAGAAACTTTGTAAATAGGCTATCTTTATCAACTAACAATGGGTATTTCTGTTCAAAATATTGCAGGCCTTCTCCTCCAATATCCCTTTTCGATACTTGTTTGATGGGAATAGAGGAATAGGGTCTCTTGGATTGTTCCATATGCAACACCAGCAGCTCACTGTCAGGATGTCCTCTCTTGGTCGATGAGGTTTTCAGACCCATCACATAATTTTCAAAATTTGAATTCTTTGGGCTCAGATCTTCTTTGGAAATTGAATCTGAAACACTTTGTAAGAAAGACATTCATTCAAAAAATATTATGAGACACAGTTAATTTAGTTTGGTTTAGTTTGATGGATTTTACGGCCATGTCAACCCTTGCTGGGTTATTTTATGCCGAAGACAATTTGTTCTATTCATTGGTATTCAATATTTTTTTAACTCATTTTTTTAACACATTTTGTTAAAATACATTTTTTTCTATTCAACCCATAGAGAGGACCCTAATAGATACTACCACTCCGGGTCTAAGTTGACCTGGGAGTAATGGCGATGAAGGGGTACTTCAAAGCTCCAAAATTGAAACTTCACTATTAGATGCAATTTAACATCATACTCTGGATACTAAAACCCTCAGCCACTACCTTCTAGCCTTCTTCATAAAAAGGGTTAGGGTTTGCCATAAGAGCAATAAGGTCAGGACAATCATATAGGTGCTATGGGTTGGCATGACCAGCCAATTGATCAGAGGGAGCCTCTCCAACCGACAGTCAAGCCTAAGTAAGGACCAAAGTGGAAAGTTGCATGTTATGAACTGCTCAGCCACCAGGGTTCCATCCTTAAGCCTCATGGGTCACCACCCATGACCAACAGGTGACCCTTTGAGGGGATTTTATCCCTCTGCAGAGGTGCAGTTGGTGTATTCTTCTGCTCTGCCAATAGGGTGGAGGCAGAGTTGGAGAATCATGTTTAAATTTTGCACAATGGATAAGCTTAGCCTATCATTTTTTAGCAAAAATTGTAGAGTATTTGTCTGTATCTTTGAGATGAGGCTTGATAATTTGTATATATTTTCAGAATATTATTGATACATGTGTAGAAAAAATTGAAGGTCTAAGATACTTGTGCAGAAAATAATTGAAGGTCTAAAATACATGTAGAAAAAATTGAAGGTCTAAGATACTTGTGCAAAAAACGATTGAAGGTCTAAAATACGTGTAGAAAAAATTGAAGGTCTAAGATACTTGTGCAGAAAATAATTGAAGGTCTAAAATACATGTAGAAAAAATTGAAGGTCTAAGATACTTGTGCAAAAAACGATTGAAGGTCTAAAATACGTGTAGAAAAAATTGAAGGTCTAAGATACTTGTGCAGAAAACGATTGAAGGTCTAAAATACGTGTAGAAAAAATTGAAGGTCTAAGATACTTGTGCAGAAAACAATTGAAGGTCTAAAATACGTGTAGAAAAAATTGAAGGTCTAAGATACTTGTACAGAAAACAATTGAAGGTCTAAAATACGTGTAGAAAAAATTGAAGGTCTAAGATACTTGTGCAGAAAAAATTGAAGGTCTAAAATATGTAGAAAAAATTGAAGATCTAAGATACTTGTGCAGAAAACAATTGAAGGTCTAAAATAAATATATAGAAAAGAAATTGAAAGTTTAAAATACATGAGTAGAAAAAACTGAAAGTCTAAAATACATGCATGAA
>CM042142.1:34313081-34321169 GCA_023376005.1 Doryteuthis pealeii
ATATATATTATAGTATTATATATATTGGAATAAAAAGGCCTTAAATACCATGGGTATCGTGGTTATGGACCATTTCCACTTTATGAATATAAAATGAGTTTGGCCATGTGCCTGTCTAAATAAAATATACAGTGGTCTGAAGAAGCTCGTGAACATACTCGCGAGTGGAAATGGTCCATAACCACGATACCCATGGTATTTAAGGCCTTTTTATTCCCAAAAAAATTTGCTCTGTTTACAATAATTAAACATTGAGCTCTCATACGGAACCTGAACTCTACAACAAACTACGGTAGAGAATTAGGACCCACCTAGAATCACCTTGTACCAAGAAACTTGGTACCGCACCAAAGAATATTAGTATTATATATATATATAATTATATATATATATATATATATATACATATATATATATATTAAATACAAATTTCTTTTTACCTCGCAGTAGTGCATTTGTTAAAAAATCTGTCTGATAAATGCACTACTGCATGAAACCCAAAAATTACCATGTAATATATATATATATATATATTAATATATATATATATATATATGTATATGATAAATGTGCTATATATGTATATATCTGTCTGATAAATGCACTATGGCATGAAACCCAAGGTCAGTGATATGGTCTTTGACTATGCCTGCTGAGGTCCCGGTTTCGATTCCTGTCGGAGGGGAGTCGTTAGTATACATTGCTGATGAGACTTAATAAAGTCAACAGTCTGTACGGTGTTCTGCATAGCGAGCCATCCTTTGCCGGGATTCACTTGTCAAGATTATTTTCTATAACTATCGAATTTTATGCGATACATGCATTATAATTGCCTTCAAGCAAATATAAATAATAATTTATTCAACAGTGCTTCTAAAAAAAACAAACATCCAAAAATCTATTCATTCTGCCGAAGAGCTTACGGCCGGGTTTGTTTACTACTCAATCAACGTCCCCTTACCTACTATGGTAGAGACGTATAAGTATCATTTGACAAGGTTAATTTTGCAGGGATTGTTCACTATGTACCGGCGGCCGAAGCGATATGGTCTCTGACTATGCCTGCTGAGGTCCCGGTTTCGATTCCTGTCGGAGGGGAGTCATTAGTATACATCGCTGATGAGACTTAATAAAGTCAAAACAGTCTGTACGGTGTTCTGCATAGCGAGCCATCCTTTGGCGGGATTCACTTGTCAAGATTATTTTCTATAATTATTGATTTTATGCAATACATGCATTATAATGGCCTTCAAGCAAAATATAAATAATATTATATATATATATATATATATATATATATACCATGGTATGGTATAGTATAGTATTGAGAATTATTCCAAGTGGTAGTCATATCAGGTATATGGCTTCACAACTTGGACTTTAACAAAACGATCAGAAAAAAAGATAGCTAGGAATTACTTAAGGATGCTGCATGCTGTCCTGAAAAAATCCTGGAAGCAGCACCCTAAAAAAAGCAAGTGTACAGCCACTTACCTCCTATCATACAAACCATCCAAGTAAGGCAATAAGACATACTGCTGGCAGTTGGTAGAGTGGACTATTGTCGGTATCAGCCAAACAGCTAAAGGGTCTATCCCTTTTTTGTTGTTAGAACTAGACCAGAGAGATTGTTTTGTTTTTTTGGCTGAGATGGAATGGCATACCTTCCATCAGTTCCCAGATGCTGCTTTACTTACCACCTATTAGGATGACCCAAAGCTGCCTGCACTGAGTGCTGAGTGCGGAAGGAATGTGACCAACGCAGAATCGGGAGATGCCAGCAGTGTGAACGCGACCAAAACAGAAAATAAGGAAAGAGAAGAAGAAAAAGAGAAAAAAGAAAAAGACAAACACAACACACAAAACAAAAAAAGCAAAAAATCTAAAAAAAAAAAACAAAAAAAAAAAAAAAAAAAGGAGGGCCACCCCGCCCAGAGCGCAACGGAAAAACACTGTAACGTGGAAGGGAGCCAAGAGGACCAGTACCAAACCGCAGCACAAAAAAAAAAGGAAACAAGAACCAAAACCCAGACAACGAGAGTGAAACGAGAAACGAAAAAAAAACTGAAAACGAGAAGACGGGGGCACCGCAGGAAATCCTCAATGATTCTGCACGGTTTGCGTGATACCATTCCTTCGCAGGTTACGACCAAACTCAGCACAACCACATGAAGAGTAGCAACCAGTCATTGGCGGCAGCATCATAAATAGGTGTCAGTACTCCCATGATCCTGTTAGATAAGCAGCATCTAATGCGCATGGGAAACTGTCACCTGGACCAAGCCGACTATCGCCCATGTCCCATCTCAGCCAAACCAAAAAAAACAAACACAATCTCCATACTCGCAATCATGTAGTAGAGACCACCCTCCTAACATGGCCTTAAACTGAACCTCTAGCTGAGGGGCTTTAAAGACCAACAGAGAGAAGAAGGGATAAGACCCCCTTTATAGCTGTTTGGCGGCCCGATGGCACCGAAAACCCCCAGCACAATGCCGGCCACGGACCAAAGCCAATTATCCACGAGGCCACATATGTCCACTCTGACCAAAACATGGAGCACAAAGCAAAAGACAAACAGAGATAGAATATCTAATAAATTTGGCCTGCATACCATTTGAAAGCCACAAATCTCGAAAAAGCTCTGATCCAATCCAAAGCAAAATACGGAAAGAAGTGCCTATAAGGGTGCCGCTCAATACCAACTACACTTGACTATTTTATAGCCGACAACACAAAACGAAATGCAAACACAAACACCACACAAAGCGACAACAACGGACACGGGAAGGCGTTGCTGTCTCGCTAAAATCTCAGCCGACTATAGTTTATCCCGAGCCACAGGACGGCACGCCACTGGCAAAAGCATCACATTAAAAGCCGACAGCGTAAGTTTACACTAGCTATCATTTGGTATCCTAATTGGCTGATCGGTTATGTTAAGTGTACAAAAGTCCAGAAGTTGAGTGAAGCCAGACCAGCTCGTTATTACTTGAAGCAAATAGGCACAATAAAACCACTAGAACGGGAAGCCGAATTACCTCATATACTAATAATAACATATACCCGATGACACTACACATACATCAGAGAAATATATATATATAATATAATATATAATATAGTAATATAATTATATCCTATAGATTTTTGCTTGACCATTATAATTGCAATGATATATGCATATTAATAATTCAAAAAATAATAGGAAAAGTAAATTACTTGAACAAGTGAAAATCCCGCACAAACAAAGGAAATAGGCTCGCTACTGCAACAGAAACACCGTACAGAAGACTGATATTTGACTAATATTTAAGTGCTCATCACGCGAATGATTAAACTATGACTCCTCCTCCCGACGAGGAATCGAACCGCGGAACCTTCAGCAAGCATAGTCAGAAGACCATAATCGCACGGCCGCCAATAAAAGAGAACAAGCAAAGCATAACATACAAGTAGAACATCCCTGAAAGCCAAAAATTAACCTTAGTTACAAATATACTTATACGTACTCTACCTAGGAAGGTAAGGGGACGATTGATGAAAAGTAGTAATAAACAAACCCGCTGCCGTTAATCCTCTTTCTGGCAGAAATGAACAGGAAGATTCCTCATTGGAAATAGTGTTTTTTATTTAAGAAGCAAACTGTTGAAATAAAATTATTATTTATATTTTGCTTGAAGGCACAATAATTATAATGCATGGTATCGCAAAAATGTCGATAGTTTAGATGAAAAATAATCATTGACAATGCAAATCCCGGCAATAAAGGATTGCGCTCGCTACTGCAGAACACCGTAACAGAACTGGTTCGCGACTGTATTAAGTCTCATTCAGCCAATGTATACTAACGAACTTCTCCCTCCGACAGGAATCGAAACCAGGACTTCAGGCAGGCATAGTCAAAGACCATATCACTGACCTTGGCGTTTTCATGCCATAGTGCATTTACAGACAGGATATATACATAATATAGCACATTATCATTATGTAATATAATATATATATGATATAATATAATTATATATATATATATATTACATAGGGGTAAAAATTTTTTTGTTGCGGCGGTTCATGCAGTAGCTGCATTTATTCAGACAGATTTTTAACAAATGCACTACTGCGCACGGTATAAAAAGAAATTTTATTTAATACTATATATATATTGTATATATATATATATATATATAATAATTATATATATAGTATAATACTAATTATTTTGCGATGCACAAAAAGAGCTACCAAGTTTCTTGATACAAGGGTGAATTTCTAGGTGGTCCTAATTCTCTACCGTAGTTTGTTGTAAGAGTTTCAGGTTTCCGATATGAAGAGCTCGAAATGTTTAATTATTGTAAAACAGAGCAAAATATTGGAATAAAAAGGCCTATAAAATACCCATGGTATCGTTAGGTTATGGACCAATTTCCACTCAGCGGAGTATGTTCACGAGCTATACTTCAGGACCAACTGAGTATATTTTATTTAGACGAGGCACATGGGCCAAAACTCATTTTATATATCATTAAAAAAGTGGAAATGGTCCATACCACGTATACCCATGCGTATTTAAGGCCTTTTAATTCCAAATAATAATGACTAATATATAATATTATATATATTATATATAGAAGACTATATATATATAGTATATATCATATATAATATATATATATATTATATATACGCACTAATATACATATATATTCTCGATATATATAACAGCTCTATCACGCGATATTGAGCACTCCACATAATACTGCCCAAAATAACTAGTCCACCACTTAACTCATCAATGTGAGCTAGTGTTTGCTATAAATCATTTTTAGGCTTTCAAGTTGCCCAGAATAAATGCATCATGATTATTAATCAGGCTACTGACTTATTGATCCACTCTTACGTGTACATGTAGTAATGTTATTTTCTTTAGCATGGAGTTTGTTTGTTTTTCTTTTAGAAATATTTTCTCTAAACAAAGTGGAGTTGTTTTTTTTGTTGTTTGTTCTTTTTTTAAAACCTGGTTTAATGGGAAATAAACTGTTACCGAAATAAAGATATAGCAAGGCGAGTTAAGTTCGCGCCTTCATTTTTTTATCAGTCATTTTTAAGATGTAGTTATTTATCAGGCGGAAGACTGGACAATGAGCTTAGAGATCTAGGGCCTCTTGGGACTTCAGGGATCAATGGTCATTTATCCATCGGCATTTGTTGGCGGGTGCAACACTCCTGTCATCCACGAGGGCAGCGTCAGTCATCAAAAAGAATAGATGAACAAAGAAAGATGCGGGTAGTTCAGGTTTCGGGTTAATTGTGGAGTTTCCGAGTGTCTCGGTATTGGAGGGTAGACCCACCCAATGGGCTTACTGAAAGACTGTGACTAATTGCGGAGGTACTCCCAAGAAGACCTCCAGATGGATTAAGACTAGGGAAGTACTAGTTGGTGACCTAATGAAGGTATTTTCATATCGTGCAATGTGGACGAGCAATAAGACTCATTGATGGGCGTGTCTCCGTAGCATATAATGATATATGATACTATATACCATAGTATATAATATATATATATATATATATGTATATATATATATATAATAATTATATATGTGTGTTGTGATCTGTGTGTGTGTGTGTGTGTGTGTGTTGTAATGTCATAAAATGGTAAAAAACAGCGTGATTGTTTTCATTTTTACAATAGTTACATGCAAGACTCAATTCCATTTTTTCCTGATGATTATATATATATATATATGTATATATATATATTATATATGTATACTATTCTATGTGCCTCCACTATATATATATATATATATATAGTATATTATAGTGGAAGTCCCTCCATATATTATATATATAAACTCTATATATATATATAATATATATATATATATATAGTGGGAAAGTCCCTTCCATAATAATATATATATAGATAAAATATATATATATAGATACATCTATATATATATAATATATTATATATATATATATATATAGTGGGAAAGTCCCTCCATATATATATATATTACTATATATATATATAATCAGGATGGAGGCGCATGCATAATGGTTAAGAATCATAGCGAAAATGCTAGTCATGATCTGAGTTCAAATCCTGGACAAGGCTGGTTTGCATTTCACCATTAGCCGTTAATACCCTATTGAAAAAGTAGGGAATCCAAATATACTCCCTCCAGCTACTGGGATTAAATAGGCAGACTGGGGCTCTTCAACCCATAGGTTAGGCAACCTGGCCTTAAAAATAAGGAACCTCTGATATTCAAACCTGTTAATCCGCTTAAGAAATGACTTGTGTTTTATCCTTGCTCCATGCGGGAAGGTGTTAGAAATATATATATAAATATATATATTATATATATATATTTACCCCCCCCCCCACTGCATGAAAGCAGGATGAGACACAATATATATATAGAATATATATATATATATATATAATAATTCATATATATAATATTTATATGTAGGAATTAGAAAAAACAACATAATATACCAAAAAGATTTTTTTGGCATGCGTGAAGTGATGGCTTAAAATGTTTTCATTTCTAAACTTTCATCAAGGACCATAAGATGAAGAAAAAAGCTGTTGTCTAAACAGTACATTGGAATCTGTCTCAAAATTAACGAGAGGATGAGAAAGTATTAGAGGAAAATACAGTTCTTTTCCTATACTTTCTTTCATCTCCCTCAGTTCTCCTTTAGCCTCTGATAAAAAACTGCTTTGGAACCAAATGTGTAATTCAACCAAGATTATCGTATATTTTTTTTCTTTCTGAGGAATCCAGAGTACAGTGACGAGCTTCTAACCCAGTTTAAACTTGAATCAACCAGAAGTAAGAAGTCGATGTATGAACACATGGATAACAGTAAGGGACCACAAGATATATCGTGATTTTTTTTTTTGTTTTTCGGGTTTATTGGGGATTTCAAGAATACCATAATAGAGTAATAATTATCATGGCTACATGTTTAAGTACTTGAATTTCATGGCTATATTGGTAGACCATTGAAAATTATGGTAATCTGAAAATAGCTACATAAATGAGAGTAACCTTCCCCTGTTGATTTCATTTTGAGGAAGCCATGTATGTTTTGGTTGGCCATTTGTATTTCACCGTAATATCTACACTGAGCAAAAATGAAACCGACCAATTTTTTGAATACAGAATACCTTAGCCACTGCCTGTTGTAAATTAAAAACACACAAATAAAGTACTAATAAAATGTGGATTCGTCCTAATTGGCTTGAACCATTATTATGTAGAATCGAACTTTTTATTCGTTATCTCTAGAAACACAATTTTATGATATTTGTCATCGTTCTATAAAACATGCAGTGGATGTATTGAGTAATCAGAACAAATCGGTGTATTTTCAATGTAGGATTTTATGCGTGAGAATGAAAATAAGCCTCGACCAAAACATAGTGGCTTCCTATACGGCAAAAGGTGAGGGATAAACATGGGAGAGGGGAGGGAAAGTTAAACCTCTCAGTTTATCTAGCTTAATGTTGCAGCATTATCCGAACATTTGAAAAGGCGGAAAAGGAAGCATAGGACAGCAAGGGAGGAGGAAGAAAAACAAGCAAGTGGGGCATGAATTTAGACCATGTCATGCATGTATTTAATAAAAGAACTTTCACTCCTAGTGGTTTGCCTACTCATGTATGTTCCCTAGACCCACCATTTCAATTCTTTTCAATATATAATTATTTTAGACGCTTCAATGGTTTTGCTGACAAGTATCTTAGGATCTTCAATTTTTCTCACTACACAAGTGATCTTAGAGCCGTTTCAAGTTTTTTCTACACCGAATATCTTTTAGACCTAGTGGCAATGTGTTTTGCTCGAAACAAGGGTATCCATTAGACCTTCAATTTTTTTCTCAACACGTATTTTAGGACCTTTCGAATTGTTCCTTATCTGTTACAACTATCTTAGACCTTCAATTATCTTTCTAATGCACGTGATTGTGTTAGACCTTTCAATTGTTTTGGCTGCACAGAGATCTTAGAACCATTCAATTTCTTTGCCACACGCTCACTCTGAGACCTTCAATCGTTTTCTGGCA
>CM042142.1:34321269-34341807 GCA_023376005.1 Doryteuthis pealeii
ATCTCTCTCAACTATCAATACAACATACACGTTTGGTAGAATGGACAATTTAAGCTTTTTTAATCCTAATTATATATATATACTATATATATATATATATATAATATATAATATATAGAACAGTAAGTGCATTTGGGATATTAAAGAAAAGTATAGTGAAATACCTGAAAGTTAAGTGATCTATTTTAAAACGAGCTCGGTGTTAAACATTGTAAGTGTGCCTGGATGAAAAATATCAAATTTTCTGAATTCTATCTGTCTGGTGAATAAAAGATCGGAATTGTTGGGCTAAATATCGCCACGAAAAATAAATGTTTATTTTGTAATTTGGCACCAGATTAAGCCGCCTTACTAAGTAAGTTTCGCCGCCGTAATAGGTCAGGTGACAAATTTTTTTTTATTTAGAACCTATATTTATTTAGTTGAATTAAGTGCTGAATAAAGTTATTTTTAACATTTCAAAAATTCTCCGCGTTCCAACGAATTTTATTTAAGAAAATAAGGATTTACTCTGAGGAACGTCAATATCATTTGTGTGCGGAACATTCTATGTTTTTCTATTACTATATTTCATCATTTTGTTATTTAAAAACGATAATAGATAGAAACAATGTACACATGAATAAACTCCTGACCGAAACACGTGCAAGTTTAATTTAATTATAAATCCTATTTCATCCATTCAATACTTTTTTCATTTCTTTCTCTTTCAAATTTACCGTCGGATTCACTTCCATTTTCATTTTCATTTTACACCCACACACACACACACACACACATATATATATATATATATATATATATATATATATATATATACTATATATATTTACAGTATATTATCTACCTATTCTATGTATTTTGTACGTTCAGCATCGATCAAATATCTTTCGAGGTTATTGTTTATGCTGAATTTTATCAGGCACAATATTGACGATTTTCACTGAAGATGTTAGCGTTTGAAGTTGATACTCACTCACTCTATAAAACCCTCTATTCCTCCTCCCTCCCCCACTCTCTTTCTCCCTCCCCTCTCTCTCTCTTTTCTTCTTTCTTTCTGACTCCATATTGGGTAGGTAGGTATTTTAGTTTATTTTTAAGATGTCTGAGTGCCATTTTCCCATTCTTAAAGCATTTCGACATACAGAACGACTTTGATGAAATGCTCACAGGCAGCAACACTTACTCAAAAACAGATTTCAACGCTGAAAACAGTTTACGTCACTTACATTCCTTTTCATTTTATTTTTTATTTTCACCATTTATTTCTCTCCACTTTTTTAAAAAAGAAATTTTTATTTATTAAAAAAAAAAATGCAAGGTGATGATGAAAAAACAGTTAAAAGATATTTCTTTTTTTTTCTTTTCATTTTTTTGTATAATTTCTGTTTTTATTTAAATTTATTTATTTACTTCTGCGTAAGATCTTTTTTATGAAAAAAAAAAATGGTTAAAGGCTGCTGGCACCAGCAGCATTGCGAGGACAAATGGAAATTATTGCCAATGACTTGATTTCATCTTTCATTTATTTTTGCTTAAAAAAGTATTGTCATTATTTAAACTAGCTGGATGCGGCCGTCTACGCCGGGTAGTAGGCGTCAAGTGCGTGTTATTCACCACCTCCAATATATATATGTATTTGCTGCTCAGGACCGCCCACGGTGGCGTAAGGTCTCCGTAGTGGATGTGTTCATAGCCTGAAGTCAACCCGGCGCAACATCATGAAACCAAAAGGTCTAGAAGAATGCGGCAACAACAAAGTATCGGCACATCAACATCTTCAGGGACAGCCTTTCACATGCGACATTTGCGGTCGAGCCCTTTCTTTTTCGACATTGGGCTTTCACAATCACAGGAGGCGCTGTACTTCAGGGGAACAGGAACCTATATAGTCTTCCGAGACTGCAATGCCCGAGCTGCCTGAAAAATAGTCAGCTGCACTGATGAGGGTGAAACCCCCGAAACGCGCGTCTGCAGATATCTTGCTATTATAGGATATATAAATATAATTTATAAATATATTATATATATATATATATGTGTTGTGTGTGTAGGTGATAATACTGACAGTACTGATATATATGACTTTATCCCAGCACTCGTGTCTCTCTCAGATCGGTCATCATCTCCTGCAAATCCTCCTTTACGACATACAGTATCCGTACAGAAACTTGATCATATAATTTTTTGTTAGTTGGCCTGCTTTGGCTGTCTCCGTGTGTAGGTGTTTAAGTCGAACGTAACTTCTGTATATACAACTGAATATATATATGTAATTTTGGGGTCCAAACGATTATTACGTGATTGGCATACTCCGTTGTCCATGTGTACGTGTCCACCGAGAAAACGTTACTTTTAAGTTCATATTTTCTTCTTCGCAGTGTCTAGTGTTGGAGTTTTTTTGTAATATAAGATGTGCTGAGTCTACCACTTAAACTTATAGACTCTGAGTGAGGGTGTGGCGGAAGATTATGGCCACAACAATAGCTCGTGGTTAGAATAACTAGTTTAATATTTCGATCTTGAAAGCCGTGCTCATTTGCACGTATTCGCCCTGAACGAACGGACCAACCCAAGGACTGCTCAACCAAAGGATTCTATCCAACACTAAGGCACACCGAGGAAGAACCAAAGGATTCTACCCAACACTAAAGGACACCGAGGAAAAACCAAAGGATTCTTCATTATCAGCCTCTGTTTAACACAAGGGATCTCCACTGTAAAGTGCTCTCACTTGAAATCTGAAAATGGCCACAAAAATCGTAACAGTCTTTTTTGACCAGGATGTGACACTAGGTCAATTTTCTACGGAGTTTGATAGGTTTGAATTCAGATTTTGCCTTTTCTTAGATTATTACATATTTAGATGCTTATGCCGCATTCTACGCATTCGCTGGCAGGACAAAGTGCCCAACACAGACGTGCTGGAACGAGCAAACATAAACAGCATGCCTGCCATCATCTGCGAGTGAGGCCTGCGTTGGCTTGGTCACGTCAGAAGCATGGACAAAGGCCGCATCCCCAAAGACCTACTGTATAGTGAGTTAGTAGAGGGCACCCGACCGGTAGGTAGATCACGCCTGTGCTTTAAAGGTGTCTACAAGAGGGACATGAAGACATGCCACATCGATATCAACACATGGGAGGCTTATGCAGAAGATCGTACGACCTGGCGCCTCCTCGTCAAACAAGGAACGAAAAGTAGTGAAAAAGAGGGGAAAGAAGCCGTCGCAGAAAAGAGAGTCATAAGGGAAGGAGAGACAACAGGATCTCCAGCAAACATCACCAGTTTGTTTGCAATCACTGCACCAGAGATTGCAATTTAAAAAATTGGTCTGTCAGCCACTCACGCTCCAGTTGCAGATAAAAAAGTGGACACTACACTATCGGTCCTCAATAGACGGAAGAATGCAAACAACAAAAATTACACATTTAGATAACAAAGAATAAAATATAGTTGAATTTTTAAAGGAATGAAGCATGTTTTTCGGGATCACCATTATCCTGTTTTGGTTAAAAATGTTTCAATGTCAAAGTTTTCATTCATGTTATCCTGTGATTCCGACCATCCATTTTTCAATATTTACACATTTCACACGAAGTGAAATCCAGTGGTGCATTCAACGTTGGCCTCATCTCACATATCAAGTCAGACAAGGGCAGGTCATCTCGTCAGTTGAATTATCGCATTATTTACAAAAGTTCATTTGGTGCTTAGGCGAGCCAAGCAAATTTTCCATCGTGTTTTTTGATCCACACTTTTGGCCCTACCACTTTCTGGAAGTATTTAGGAAATATGACACGTTGACTTGCGGGCAGGTCACTTAGAAGGCGTCGGTCCTAGCTAATTCATCGTAGTTAAGCAGCAATGAGGCTCTTCAGTTCTGAAATGGGTGATCACTTAGTAGTAACTGCAAGCAACCTATGGCCTATATTAATTAATCAATTTTAACGGCATGTCAGCCTGTCTGGGGTTATTCTATGCCTTCAGATTAAGGAATCGCCTTCATTGTATGTAATTATCTACATTTTGTTTTGCATTTGTTTCTGAAAATTTTTGTTGCACACTGGCCTATCAAATACGAATAATTTTTAAACAGTGGGTGGGCAGTTTAACTTAGTTGGCAGAGCATCCGCCTTGGAACCACAAGATCCTGGGTTCGATACTGGTCCTCGCTAACAGCGCATGGGTAGCACCGCTTGAATTTGTGCGGTAAGATGGTGAGTTGATGGTAGGTGTGACGCTCCGCATCAGATGCAAAAAGAATCTCCTTGGTCTAGTGCCAGTGGATAGTGAATAGACTCCCTCGCTGTACGACTGACACCGACAAGAGGCCACTAGCACATACTACCACTCCGGGTCAGTGAACCTCGGAGTAATGGCAATAAAAAGGTACTCCACACACTAGGCTTATTTATGTCTAGGGGTTAGGGAATCGTGTTTATTGTACGTTTATATTTACACTTATTGTATAGTTGTTTCTTAAGAGTTTTGTTGCACACTGTCCTCTAAAATACGAATAATTTTTAAACATCAATTTGATCCATATATGGGATCTTAACACGCACTACCACATCGGGTCAGCGAACCTGGGAGTAATAACAGTGAAGGCTACTCCACATACCACAGAAATACAGAACTGGAGCCTCACCATTAGATGCAATTTAGTGTCACATACAGGATACCTCTTTCTTATACTTCTGCAAGGGCTACAGCGTATTCTAAGTCCCGACGGTAGAGAACCAATGTCTTTATGTTAGGCCAGTGGTTCCCAAACTTTTTCAGACTAGCACCCCCTTGGCTTCACAGTGGATTTCTAGTGCCCCCTTATAAACACACACACACACACACACACACACACACACTATTTTTTCAATATTGAAAAATGTAGATATTTACTATTTATATCGATAAAAATTTGAATATGTTTTGTTTTCAGTTTTAACAATAACATATTTATCGCAATTTTATCATAAATACTAGGAAATGAAAAAAATGTGATGCTTAAGGACGGAATTCATGGTGGCTGAGCAGTTCACTTTGGCCTTTACTAAGGTTAGACGGGCAGTCTGAGAGGCTCCTTCCGGTTAATCAACTGGTCACGTCAAGCCCAAGCAACCTATATGATTATCCCGACCGTATTGCTCTCATAGCAACCCCAAACCCCCTTTTTCATATGTGCTACAAGGCGGTGGCTGAGGGTCTTATTGTCTTGGTAATGGCGCTAAACTGCATCTAGGGATGAGGTTTCAGTTCTGGATATCTGGGGAGTGTGGAGTATCCTTCATTGTCATTACTCCCAGTTCCACTCTGATCCAGAGGGTTAGTACCTTTTAGCGACCCCTCTCTGGCTCAAATATATAAAAAGATGAATTGAATACTCAAAAAGAATGAATGAATAAAACAAAAACGTCTTCGGCATAAAATGACCCAATGGGTTGACATGCCGTAAAACCGACCAACCAACCAACCAACCAACCAACTACCCACGCTATATCTTGTTTAAAGATTCAAATAATTTGTATTAAAGATTCTAATTCTTTTCCATTTTTGGCTGAAATCTTAATATCATACATGCACATAATATGGTTTATCTCTTCTTACGATGGAGGCGCGTGGTCTAATGGTTAGAGTCGTAGGAAATGGACCCGCCATCTTGAGTTCAATTCCTGGACGAAACTGTTGGCATTTCACATCGCGCTAATACCCTTGGGAAAGGTGTAAATCCAATTCTCCTTCCAGCTATGGGTAAATAGCAGGACAGACTGGACTCTTTAACAATGGCTAGGTAACCAGTCTAGGAGAAGGAAAACTCCGAATTCAAACCTGTTAAACTCTGTTTAAGAAATTGACCTTGTGTCACATCCTGCTCATGCGGGACGGGTTGGTAAATATCTACTCTCTTTCTTACAATTTTTGTAAATCAGTGGCCTCCTTTACATTTCAAAATATATAATTCTGCAGCATAATTGCTATTAACAAATTGAAGTAGAAAATTACTTTCTTTTTCTTTTTTTGAAAATTGGTACTATCAAAATGAAACCAGACGTTTTTGGTCTTGGCTAAATAGTGGGCCTCGACTTCAGTTGGCCTCCCCTGTGGTTTTGCCATTCGTCTGGGTACTGCTGTGTTAGGGTGGGGTTTAAGGCGAACTGTTTTAATTATATGAATGACTTCTTACCAGTCACTAATTACTCCTTAAAGACAGCCGGAAAATGTTAAGATAAACACAGGAATCGGCACAGTCGATGGCCAAGGCCACCAAACTGTTTTTTTATGTACATATACAGACGCGCGTGCACACCCACACATGTATATATACGCACATACTCGTGGAAGCGCCCGTACACCCTAACATTGTATATTTGACCATCTATGTGGGTTGAACGCAGATATGTAGGTTGATATATACATAAAATGAGGATATATCCCACCGTGTGGGTTATATATCTTTATCACACACACACACACACACACACACACACACACACACACATATATATATATATATATATATATATATATATAGTGTAGTGTGAGATGGTCACTATTACAGCTTTTGCTGGAATGGTGTACCAAAGGCAGTATTAATTGGTAGAGTGCTCAATATAAAATAGAGCTGTTATATAATATAAGATAAATATATAGGTTTTACATATCTATTTATTGGGTGACAAAGGAACATTCACAACCATATTGGTTTCATGCGATGCATTCATCAGGTGAAGATATGTGTGTGACCAGTCACTTACGCGTACGCAACCTTTATACTGCCCATAAACACTCTCATACATTCAATTCACCTTCACATACATACACACATCATTTTATCCAATCATACGCATCCCATGTCTTATTTTTTTTGAAATTTTTGAAATTTTCGATTTCCTCACATTTGAAACATCTTCGCCTGAATGAATGCATCGCATGAAACCAATATGGTTGTGAATGTTCCTTTGTCACCCAATAATAGATATGTAAAACCTATATATTTATCTATTATATTATATATATATATATAATATATTATATATATATATATATATATATATTATACGCGTTGTTGACAGATATGCTAATCTTGTGACAAATATAAATGTAATAAAATGTAACCAAATGAGACAGAACCAAATCGACAGCCAATAGCAACAACTTCAGTTCTGGAGATCTTCTGTAGAAGAGATTTTTATCTCGAAATATTAAGAATAAATCACAGGTTAACAAACGACATCATAGTTACTTTATTTTACTTTACACTTGCATTGTCGTAGCCTTCAAAACCAAACACCATAACCAAATGAATTTGTTATTTTCGTTTCATCTCACTTGAAAATGAAGGGGCTTTCATGACATCACTCCTTAATATTGCTCTCATGGTGGTTACTATATATATATATATATATATATATATAATAATATATTGTTAAATAATGCAGCCATTTTCTGTCTGCAAGTTTTGTCCTTTTGTTTTTTCGTATTTCCGGATTATTTTTGTAATAATAACAACAGCAATAATAAACACAACCTGTATAAATGGAAAATGGAATAAGCCCATTGTTGTACGGGTTTCAAAATACCTTCAAGATGGCCCACGATAGGGCAGAAAGTACTTGGTCTATGACATATGGCAAATACAATCAGCCCAATTTTCAGCCATATATTACAAAAATAATCCGCAATACGAAAAAAGCAAACGACAAAACTTGCAGACAGAAAATGGCTGCATTATCTAACAATAATGCCTACAAGAAAAAAATGCTACCTAAATATACACACACACACACACACACACACATATATATATATATATATATAAGTCACCCAAAGACACTGTGTTCAACGTTTCACGTCTCATCATTTTGGCTAGACACAGCAACTACTCTAACCAGGAGCAAAACTCGACTGACTTTACATCAGCCCGGTTCCTTAACCTCTCGGCCGTCGACATCCGCCATTAAGGAGCGTTGTTTTAACTCATAAATACATACATCGGTGTATACATCTTACGATAACCAGAGAGATCAAATCTGTAAACAACAGACGACCATTACTTTATTACGCTGGCGGTGAAAGTCATACGCAAATTTAGGCAGATCTATTTATTCATTCATTAATAAATAGATCCTATGAATGTTTATTCAAAAAATCTCTCTCTCTCTCTCTCTCTCTCACTATATATATATATATATATATAGTTTGCTATATCTATAAATAGAGAGTGCTCAATGACTGATAACTGTATATATAAGTTAGTGTAGAGAAGACAGCGCTTGGTAACTGAGAGTTTCTCGCATTTTGCATTGTGTTAGCACTCATTGATAAAATTTTTGCCAGCTCCTACCACAAACCAGACATTATAGATATTTTCCCCCAACAAGAATGGTTGCAGGAAACTGTTAGTTAGCAATAATATTTGTGAGAAACTGTCAGTTATCAAGCGTCATTGAATTTATGTCTTCGCTACTCTAACACACACACACACACGCACACACACACACACACACACACACATATACATATATAATATATATATATATAATATATATCTTATTATAATGGAGATTTTGTGTTTTTCTGTCTGTAACCGAAACTATATTCCTACTCAAGTCACAATTCCCTTAGTTATTGACATCACATTCTCCATGATTTTATTTTTATTTAAACCTCAATTATTAATAAAATTGTTTTACCTTATTAATACTGTTGACCTTATCTACATACTGATAAAATGCAATTATATTTATATATACAACAAAATAGCAGTTTACAGTGTGAACGGGAAGGCTAATTTGCATATTGATATTAAAAATGTGATTTTAATAAATATGTGCTTAGTATTATTGATTTCTAACTGTTTGGTTTTATTTTAATGAATATAAGCAAAATCTCTTCAATGAATCTTAAATGAAATCGATTAACAAAAAAAAATAACTGTCATTTGATTCTTTACTTCCTCTTTTAACTAAATACTTAAATTAGAAAAAATAAAAATGAAAGACGAGTGTGATGGAAGAGTAAGTTTCAGTTCTATTTTTCGATTATACCCTCTTCTGTTACAAATCTTTTTATCTGCATTCTTATTTAGTTTCATTAGCGTTTCTAATTTAATACAATATTTTATTACATTAAAACTTAAATACTTGCACCCGGAGGGTGCATATATTTGCTAGTATATATATAATATATAATATATATATATATAATATATATAATGTATAATATATATATATATAATATATATATATATATATATATATATATATATAATCAGGTCGCACTGAGAGTACGGTTATTCATGACCTCTCGCCAACCGTGTCTTGTGGGTCTTACTCGGATGGTTTGTGTGATAGGTGGAAAGTGGTCATACAGCTTCTTTCTTGTGTTGATTCCAAGATTTGTCCATGACATCACGCAGCATCCTTTTGTACTTCCCATCTAGCTTTTTCTCCGAGCATTTCGTTAGTCCAAGTCGTGCAGACATACAGTAGCTCTGACACAGCTACAGCTAGGAAGAATTTTCGCTTTATCTTATCAGTGAGATCAGATATGATCAATAATCTTTCTATAGTAGTCCATGTTTTTCCTGTGCGTATAATGACATCGCTCTATGTAGATGTGATATTACTACCTAGATATGTGAATTTCAGACACACACACACACACACACACACACACACACACACACACATATATATATATATATAGTAAATGAAGAAAAAACTCTAAACTTGCTTCATTAGAATAATTTATTTCAACCGTATTAATACGGCATCTTCAGGTAATCACAAGAACATGAGTCATGTTCTTGTGATTACCTGAAGATCCCGTATTCATTATTCTAATGAAGCAAGTTTAGAGTTTTTTCTTTATTTACTAAATATCTTGCTCTGTCCTTTTACTCACTGGTATTAGGCACATTGAGCTCTCCTTATGGTCTACCTGCATCAGCTTGGTTAAACCACACGTGGATAGCTCCTAACTACGGAAAAACTATATATATATATATATATATATATATATAGATAGATAGATAGATAGATAGATATAAGGTTTTTGTTTTGAGCCACTTATCTTGCCAATCCGCCTAAGGCTAGTACGGCCGACTGTCTAATCTAATCTAAGATCAGAACTAAATTGGAGAACGGGAATCAATATTCGTCGAATTGTAGGCAAAAGTGTATTTTCAAGTTGATTAAACCGTTGCAAATCCCCAGGCGTTTTTTTTTTTTTTTCGTTGCTGATTGTGGCTGATTGTACGAACGAACTTGACTGTTTTAGCAAAAGAAAGTTCACTCTCACAAAACTTATCATTTGACAAGACTCTTTTCGTAAAGGTGATCACCTTCGATTCGCTGCTGCTAAAAAGAGAGAACGTAATAAATATTTTTGCCTCTTTCGACAAACCTGATTCGCAGAACAGTGGTTCCCAAACTTTTTTTTCAGGCTAGCGTCCACCTCATGCACACATGCAACACACACTATTATTTTGGTATAATTCAAATTGAAAACAACAAGATTAAACACAAAGATGTATTTCACAAATAAAACCTAATTTATTAAACCAATTTATTTAGTAATTTTAGCTGTGTCAGCAATAGGGAAGGGTACACCAACAATTGTATGCTTATTTTACCAGCCCCGTAAATATCCTTCATATAAATGCAAGTAATGTTAGAATAACAACACAGATTTAACACAAAAGTTTATTTATATTCATTTATATTTATATTTTGTGAAGGATAAAGATACAAAAAATTATTTTAAATGAAAAATATCAGGCACTGGCAAAGTTGCCGTAAAATCTATATTTAGCAAAATAAATTTACCCCCATCCCGCGCCGATTGAAAAAAATTTACCAACAATCGGGGAATTATCCGATTTTAATGAAATTTTCAGTGTTGATTTATCAATGAATGAATTTTATAATGCATCATTTATTTTATTTCAAGACTTTCTGATTTATTTTTCACTGGGTACACCAACATGTCACCAGTTATCAACTATCTAGTACGTATATAAAGGGTAGTTGTGTGTATATGTATGTCCGGGGGAAACTTCGGAAATAAAATAATTAACGACAAAGTAAATATGTATACCCATTAAATATAACCAGGGCTTGGTTTTTGAGCAAAAATAATAATTTGATTTATATTCGTGAAGATAATTAAAAAATAAAATTTAAATGATAACAGCATGGATTTTTTTTCATTTAATATTTTAGATAGTAGACATTAACATTTATTTTCAGAGTAGCTGGATCAATGCAAGGTCTATTTTTTTACATAGGGATTTAAATGGGGCATCCAACGAGGATTTAACTCACGGTTCAGTAATAATGGATCTCCGGGACTAACTTTAAAAAATCTCCATCTACCCAGGCGACGACGGGTAGCCGCTGCTAGTACATATATAAAGGACAGTTGTGTGTATGTGTATGTCCGGAGGAAACTTCGAAAATAATACAATTAATAACAAGGTAAATATATATACACATTAAATATCACCAGTTCTTGGTTTTTGAGAAAAAATAATGATGGTTTGATTTATATTAGTGAAGATACTTAAAAAATAAAATTTCAATGATAACAGCATGGAATTATTTTGTATTTAATGTTGTAAATAGTAGACATTCATTTTTCTTTTCAGGGTGGCTGGATCATCACAAGGTCTTTTTTTGACCCAGAAAAAACAGAAACCACAAATTTTGTAATAAAAATGTTAATTTTTATTTTTTCTAAGTTTAAGTCCAACAAGGGTTAGGGTTAGGGTTTAGGGTTAGGGTTAGGGTTAGGATTAGGATTAGGGTTAGGGTTGGGGTTTAGGGTTAGTTTAATGGGAAAATAAATAAATAATTTGGGTTCTGTTTTTTCTGGGTCACACTGTAATATCATGTTACTCAACTAGGAAATAACCAAATATGTTTTTATCATATTGTGTAATGAATGAACTTTAACTTTTAGCTTTGCTCACCTACAAAGATATTTCTTCATTGACATAGAGAGAAAACATTCAAACACTTATCTATAATTTGAAAGCTACTCGTTTTTTTAAAGGTTTTTCGTTAAGAAAATAAAGTTTTAACGTAACTTTATTTACTATTTATAATATTTGTACATACTATATGCACATGTGTTACATATACTAAACAATATTAATGAAAAACTTTATAATCTACATATTAATACTCTTGTTCTTCCGACCGTTATCATCTTGCAAAACCTTCTGGTTAAAAATGAGACCTTCCAAATCGTCCAAGATGAAATGCAAAATGTATCTTATGAGTGTCGTCACCTCAGCTAAATAATGATCCATTCAGTTCTTATTAGAAAGAAAGAAATGGAAGGAAAAAGACATGCTACACAGAAAAATATAATAAGAGAGAAAAAAGAGAGTATGGAAAAGAGAGAGAGAGAGGGGGTGAGCGCACAGAAGTGTAAACGCTAATCTGTTTCAATCGAACATAATGAAAAGAAGAAAAGAAAGAAAAAAGAGTGAGAGAGAGTTAAATCAAGATTATTATACTTTTTACATATTGAAATATTTAACAATAGCTCTTAAGTAAACATATCAAGCGCTGTAATAATCATACTGTGATATATCAACAGGTCCTGCTCGTTTTAACTAATAGCATTTTTTAGAGATAGGCCATGATGGAGCACTTTGGATTTGAGTTACAGCTTAAAAACCAGGTAAGCTTCTGCCTTTCAAAAACATATCTTGTGTAATGAACGTTCCCTTGTTTTTATGGTGAAAATTGGCATTTAAAAGTCGTTCATTACATGAGTAAATACGGTATATATTTTCATGGTCTTCAGTTTGTTCATTGTAGACTTCATAATAACACTGGTAGGTTTGATCTTACTTCGCCAGTATGCTCAAACCTGGAAGTAGAATTTTAACGTAGAAACCATCGCAAACATCACAGTAGAAGTTTGTGAGGTGAACAAGAAATTAATGCTTAATTACAAAGCATGTATCAGCCCAAACCCTCCGCACTAGCAGAGTACAAATCAAGGTCAAATTCTTAAGTGGGGTTTAACAGGTTTGAATTCAGAGTTCAGAGTTTTCCTTCTCCTACACTGGTTGACATACCAAGGTTAAAGAGGCCTGTCTGACCTACTATTTACCCATAGCTTAAGTGAGAATAGTTGGCTTCATACTGTATGGTTCAAATTTAATTAATGAACATACAATTCCGACACGTTTTGAGACAAAACATTTAATATATATAGCTGCACATAGAAACGATAAGATACATAATGTACAGGAGAATAGAACATGTAAATACATATACAATATTTAGGTATAAACAAGATACCCAAATGTACCTAACATATAAATGTTACAGACATGGAACTAAAGGATAGTCCATGCTGTATAAAGGACTTACAGTAATGTAAGAGGGTGGGGTGGGGGGGGCAAAAGCCCCACCGAGAAGGGGGATAGATAGATTCTAGCCCATAGCAGTTCTTGAGAAGATCAGCTAAAAGAGGAAGACAAGTTCCAATGAACGCGCTTAAAAATCAGGGGTCCCCTAGTGGGAACAAAACAGCAACTCAGCGAGAAGATAACTCTTCCGGCAAAGGGAGATAATTCCCTACAATACCTTCCCGAAGGGTATTAGCACTACAGAAATACTACCAGCCTCGTTCAGGATTTAAAATAAAAATCAATGCTAAAATACAAAGCATGTATCTACCCAACCCCTCCTCACGAACAGGATGTGAATCAAAGTCAATTTTGGGACCATATGACCTTGAGGCACCCTTTTTGCGATTTCGATTCGTGGGGACATTTTTTTCCATTTACACCGTCAAAATCCGGTTTAATTGTTTACAGACGAGTCTTTTTTAAATTATAAAACTAACCCCTAACCCTAACAAACAACCGGATTTTGACGGTGTAAATAAGAAAAGTGTCCTTGTGAGTCGAGATCGCGGAAGGGGTGCCTAAAGGTCATATGGTCCCAATCTTTTTTAAAGCGGAGTTTAACAGGTTTGAATTTAGAGTTTTCCTTCTCCTACACCAGTTGACATAGGAAGTTTAAAGAACTCAGTATGTCCTACTATTTACTAATAACTTGAGGGAGAATAGTTTGATTCATACCTTTCCCAAGTGTATTATGCTACCATAATGTATGTGAAATGCTACCAGCTTCGTCCAGGATTCGAACTCGGTATGCCGTGTCCGTTTATCATGCCGGTAACCATCTCACCACAAGTGCTAAAATACAAAGTAAGTAATTTTATTGTGCCAAATAGATGTAAAACGTACCAAATATTTCGGGCGTGGTACCAAATGTTGAAAGTTCCAACCTTGATACGTATATACCAACTTTAACTCTATAAAAGTAAGTAAGTAAAGTCGTTGGAGCTGCCTAATGTCGGTATCAGCCAGACAGCGAGGGAGTCTATCCCCTTTTCACTTGCGCTAGACCAAAGAAAATTAGTTTAGCATCTGAGGTGGAGCGCCACACCTACCATCAGCTCCTTACCACACAGATCCCTCTGCTACTCATACGCTGAGTTGGCGAGGACCGGTATCGAACCAAGAACCTTGTGGTTTCTAGCCGAACGCTCTGCCGACTGAGCTAACCCGACCCTTTTTAACTCTATAACTCTGGTTAAAACCTGTGTTATCATAAGATACAACTATTTCTTAAATAAACCTGTGAAAACTTTTATCCACTGTAATGATTGCATATGTTGTCAATAGCAAATGCCGACAGTATATACAGGGAGCAAAGCAGATGTCAAGATCTTTCATAGTACAGTTAACATTGTGAACAAATATGGCTATCATGTTGTTAACTAAAACGTCTGAGCCAGATTCTCAAACCTTCAGACTTAAATCACAGCTGGTTACAACGGCAGAAACTATTTAAAAAAAAAATTTGAGTGTAAGATATTTATCAATTTAAACATTTTGGGTAATCATTAACTATTTCTCGTAAATTCCTACCATAAGATAAAACTGAACCCTCATTTTAGGCCGTGTTTTTGCAATAAAGTTTTATTTTTCTTAAACCCGTTATTTTACCATTACATTCAATGTGTATATTCTAAAGTTATTTTGTGAGAATGGTTAGTTTTAAAGTGGGGGCTCCCTTTGTTGTTATTTTTTTTTGTTTTGTTTTTTGGCTTTTTGTACTCTAAAATAAAAACGTCAGATTTTAATCATCGTTGACGAAAAAACAAAATTACGGCCATAAAAGGAGGATCCAATTTATGCCTAAAAACGAGCCCCCACTTTAAAACTAACCATTCTCACAAAATAAAAACTTTTAGAATATACACATTGAAGTGAATATTAAAATAAATAAATAAAATATATTTAGTATTGTAAAAAAACGGGTGCAAGAAAAATAAAACATTTATTGCAATATTAAAATTCATGAGATGTCATAAATCGTGAAGCGTACCTGTAGGCTAGGTATTAAATTCGGGTCCGTCATGTTAGAGTCAAGGGAGCCAGTGGAAATTTACCAGTGCCTGTTGGTAACCTTGTGACCCCTTGAAACGCACCATGATAGACACGTGATATAGTTTAGAATTTAGATTCGACCTGACTTGGAACCAGAGCAGACGCGTTTGTATCTCTCGCTGAGGTCTGTCTCCCCGCGCGGTGAATAAGCAATATCGGCTAATAAACTTGACCAAGAAAAAAACAAACAAAAGTCTTGTTTTAATTACAATGACAAAAATCAGTCGGTAGGGTGTCCGGCTGGGAAGCGCAAGTTTCCTGGTTCGATTCCGGTCCTCATCAACTCAGCGTATGAGTAGCACATGGATATGTGCGATAAAGTGAGGAGCTGGTGATAAGAGTGGTGCTCCGCCTCAGACACCCAAACAATCTCCTTTGTCTAGCGCTAGTGAAAAGGGATTAGACTCCCTCGCTGTCTGGCTGACACCGACTTTAGGCCATTCGGACGACTTTACTTTTTACTTATACAACAGATTGACCTCTTCAGATTGACTTAAAATACAGTGAGGTGTGTGGGTTATTTTTTTTGTGACAAATTGGATTCTGAATTTCAGCAAAATTGTTTGTAACTTATTACAAGTAAACCTTTCACAAATGATGCTACTGATTAGAATAAATACCAAATAAGATAACACTGCCTTCTGAAACAGCAGGCTAAATATTTCATTAAATTTAGAGAATCTTAAGTTCTACATTTACTGGAGCCATAAACTTAAGTTAAATAGAAAAATGATAAATGCAGCAAAACAAGCAGGAATTGCTTGACTGTGTTTCAAAAAACAAACTAAGTTGGTGGATACAAGGGTGTGTCATAAAAGTATCGAGTTTGAAGCTGTATTACCAAGATAGAAATGAACAATGAATGGAACGTTACATTTTTCAGAATACAAGGTGTGTCAAAAAGTATAAAAATATCGGACCATATAACCTTTAGGCACCCCTTCCACGATCTCGACTCACAAGGACACTTTTTTCATTTACACTGTCAAAATTTGGTTGTTTGTTAGGGGTTAGGGTTAGGGGTTAGGATTAGAGTTAGGGGTTAGTTTTATAATAAAAAAATCTATAAAAAGCATTCTGTTAACAATTAACCGGATTTGGACGGTGTAAATGGAAAAAAATGTCCTCACGAATCGAGATCGCAAAATGGGTGCCTAAAGGTCATATGATCCCAAAATCTTTTGACACACCTTGTAGATCTAGTGCAATGGCCAGGAAAATTTTTAAATCAGTAAAGAAACCCGATTACAAGTAATTATGATAGTGAAACTCTACCTTTACTATGAGATACTTAAGCAATCCTCAACTAATCAATAATGCCATGTAATTATCTAACATTACCACTGTATATAAAAACCTCATTAATAATATCTAATAAAATTTGAATACTTTTTTAATAGATGATTCGGTTATTTCCTATAACTCCAACATTAACAAAAGGGAACCACTCTTGACTGATAAATTATCTATTTATTTTCCCATTAAACTAACCCTAAACCATAACCCTAACCCTAAACCCTAGCCCTAACCCTAACCCTAACCCTAACCCCGTCTTCTTTTTTCCTAGTATATCAATAATTAATAAATAATTTATCCTCCAAGAGTGGTTCCCCTTTGTTTATGTTGGAGTTATAGGAAATAACCGATAATTTTTTTTTCTTTTGGCGTTTAGAAATTCAAATTTTCTACGAATAGTTAAATCTTGAAGAGCTCGTGGCGTAACTGGTATCGTCGTAGAAAATAGATTCGTAGATCTGAGTTAAACTCCTGAAGGCTGATGTTTGCGTTTCATATCGCGCTAATACCCTTGAGACAGATAGGTATTAACCCGACCTGTTCATCACGGGTAAAGTGCGACATCGGGCATCCAACCAGGACCGAACTCACTATTCAGTAGTAATGGATCTGCAAAACTAGATTGCTAACCATTAAAACACGATAGGACACCGATTATTGAGAAAGGTATGAATCCGAATATTATCCCTCAAGTTATTGGTAAATAACAGGGCAGACAAGGCTCTTTAACTTTGATATGGCAACTAGTCAAGGAGAAGGAAAAAATTAAAACCAGTTGTACTCCACTGAAAAAATGACCTTGTGGTGTATCCTCCTCGTGTGGAGGGGTTGGGTGTTGGAATTATTTTGGTATATATAGTGTGCTCTAATTCCCCACCTGGATTTATAGACTAGCCGTAGTCACGTGGTTTATTCCTTCGTCAATCACTAGCCATACTGCGTGGCTGATACACTACTTAAACACTGATACTGGCCATAGTTCTGCTAGCACTCATTGAGGAGGGACTTATAATACTCAGGACTCTTTACCAGAAGAACCAAAGGATTCTTTATCAGAGGAATACCAAGGATCCAATTCCACTGGACAAGCGCTCTTGCTTAAAGCCTACAGGATGGCCCATAAGATTGTAACATTGGGTAAATGCATACCTCTTGCAGCAACATGGTTTCTGGCTGAATATTGCTTATTGTTGGAGAATCTTTCTTGATGAGAACTTCCTTTTCATAAGAAAGACAATTTTATTATCCTGAAACTTTCCCCTGACTCCATTGCAGACCAAGTTATGTAGTTTTACATTAAATTCTTTGCCCATTTATAGATGTCAGCCAAGCAAGCATTTGCTAAATGTTAATATAGTTTTTATTAAGTTTGCAAATTCAAATTCTTAACAGATAGTCACATCTTGCAGGAGCATGGCTTTTTAACTGATATACTGTGTATTGTTGCAGAATGCTCTCGATGAGATCCTTTTTATATTAGAGTGAGAATTTTTTTGCGTTCAAACGAAGTAAAATAAAAATTTTTAGATGATTAGAAATCTAAACCATTTAAAAAATATCAGGAAAGTACTCACCCCTTTCATGAAGAAATGTGATTTGTCTTACTCCTTAAATCAACTTTAAATTGAAGTTAATTATTGAAAAAAAAAAGATTATCTATCTATACATATATAAAGGGCAGTTGTCGCAATCTATGTCCGGGAGAAACTTCCAAATAAAACAATTAACGACAAAATAAATTATTTATACACATATTAGTAGTCAATAAACAAAACTTTTATTTTCTTTCTTTCTTTCTGAGCTTTTTTTCTTCAGATGATGCTCACATTTTTGAAGTTTTGAGGACATTGAATTTTAAAATGTTTTCAAAATACCATCCATTGTTAAAGACTGTATAGTATATTCTTTTTATTCATTTTATTTATTATTATTTGAAATAATATTTTGCAAAGTAATTTTAGTTTAATAAAAGTTTTGGATATGAAATCGTTTTTGAGGACCTACTCAAATCAAATTCTCTGTCCCATACTGACTGTATCCCCTATAAAGGGATGCCATGCCCACAAGGGGTATCCTCGGGTATGACACTAAACTGCATCTGATGGTGCGGCTCTTTGCGCAATTCATGAGGAAGTGCGTCCCGGTCTCCTGCCTCATTAAATTTCTACCCGGTGACTAATTAAAATAACGAACCCCAGCTACGGTGTTTACTTGAAAAAAAAACAAAAAACAACTTAGGGCGTTAAATGTATTAGGGGGGGGGGCTTCTCTTTTTTGTCGTAATTCTATTTTATGTATAGAAATTTGTCGTAATTTTTATTTATCTATATTTTTTTATCGTAATTTGTCGTAATCTTGGTTTATGTTTATTTATCGTATTGTTCGCTAATTCTTGTTTAATATGAAGATGGTATCTATCTATCTGTATATCTTATCTATCTATCTATCAATCTAAGTTGGTTGTTTTCTTTCAAGTAACACCGTAGTGGGGTCGTTATTTTAATAGTCACCGGGCAGCAATTTTTGTGGCAGGAGACCGGGACGCACTTCCTATAAATTACCGGCTCTTTTCTGGGAGTGTAGAGGTCTCCTTCCATTACTACAGCTATGGTAAATAGTAGGGCAGACTGGGCTCTTAACCTTGGTACAGCAACCTATCTATGATAAGGAAAACTCAATTCTACTGTTAAAAACTCCACTTAAAAATTGACCTTGTGTCACATCCTGCCTGTGTAGAGAATTGTAAATATAAATACTTTTTTTCTAAAATATCATTTGCCTCTTTCTGTACCTTTTTTGTCTAGATAATGAAATTCTGTGTCTTTTTTTTTTTTTTGTCTGACTGTTGATAAGTTATTTCAGGATCAAAGTGTAGTATCTGGACTCCTGGAAATCTTATCAAATATTTGCACAAAAATATCAAATTATCTTCCTTTATTTATATGTCTGTTTTTTCAAGAATTCTGAATTTCTTTGTTGTTACTGATTACGATTTACAATTTTTGGGATTATTAAGTAATTTCTGTCAATAAGGTACACAATATCTCACGATGTTGACCATTTTCAAATAAGTTTTTTATTGTCTTGGAAAAAAAACAAAGGAAAAAACGTTGTCTACTCTGCCATTACTCATATAGAACCAAAGTTGTAGTACCTGATAGATGACCATTTATGGGTCAAATAGATCTATTCAAAAATTATTTGTTATAAGGCGTGGATGATGGCAAAAAAGTAACTTTAATCAGGAGAGGCTCGCAGTACAAGCGGTTATCTAATTTCCATCTCTGATCCTGACATGGTATACGCTCGTAATGTGCTTAATTCGATGAGTCATTAAACGGAAAGGCACAAAAGAAAAAATTTCTTTGTTTTCAGTCTTACACCAGACAAAAAAAAAAAAGGACCATATGACCTGTTCTTCTAGGGGTATGGAGACCACTTGAGGTCTTCTTGGTTCTTTCTGTCCTTGTGTCCGTTGGTTAGTTTTTAATTAACGAGCACTGCTCATTGGTGTGTTGTTTTTTTTTCGAGCTAATTTATTTTTTCTTTAATCCCTCAAGTAAAAGAGCTGTGAGGGGGACATACACTCATCTTGCGTCTTGTTCCACTTTTGAACACCTCAGCCAGTCTCCTGCATCGTCTTCTACAAAAACTTAAGGCCCAGATCTTCTCAATTTCTCAGTTGTCTCATTCACTCCACGCACCGTTCCCTCCGGACTCGCCATCAAAACCAAGGATAGTTACGCCAACCTCATAA
>CM042142.1:34341907-34361907 GCA_023376005.1 Doryteuthis pealeii
TTACACAATAATAAAATGTTTGACCCCCCCAAAAATTATAAATATATATATATATATAGTGTGAGCTGGTCACTGTTTCAGCTTTTGCTGGAATGGTGTACAAAAGGCAGTATTATTGGTAGAGTGCTCAATATAAAATAGAGCTGTTATATAATATAATAAGATAAATATATAAAGGTTTTACATATCTATTTATTAGGTGACAAAATTGAAACATTCCTTACATTTGAAACACCTTCACCTGATGATTGCATCACATGAAACCAATATGGTTGTGAATGTTCCTTTGTCACCTAATAAATAGATATGTAAAACCTTTATATATTTATCTCATATCATATATATATATATATATATATATATATATATATATATATATATATATATATATCATTTGGTAGAGCATTCACTGAGGAATCTCAAGATTCTGAGTTTGGTACCATTCCTTACCAACTCAGCACATGAGTAGCACAGCTTGGGTCATCTAATAGGTGTAGTAAAGCAGCATCTGGGAACTGATGGAAGGTATGCCATTCCATCTCAGCCAAAAAAACAAAACAATCTCTCTGGTCTAGTTCTAACAACAAAAAAGGGATAGACCCTTTAGCTGTTTGGCTGATACCGACAATAGTCCACTCTACCAACTGCCAGCAGTATGTCTTATTGCCTTACTTGGATGGTTTGTATGATAGGAGGTAAGTGGCTGTACACTTGCTTTTTTATAGGGTGCTGCTTCCAGGATTTTTTCAGGACAGCATGCAGCATCCTTAAGTAATTCCTAGCTATCTTTTTTTCTGATCGTTTTGTTAAAGTCCAAGTTGTGAAGCCATATACCTGATATGACTACCACTTGGAATAATTCTCAATACTATACTATACCATACCATGGTATATATATATATATATATATATATATATATATTATTTATATTTTGCTTGAAGGCCATTATAATGCATGTATTGCATAAAATTCAATAATTATAGAAAATAATCTTGACAAGTGAATCCCGCCAAAGGATGGCTCGCTATGCAGAACACCGTACAGACTGTTTTGACTTTATTAAGTCTCATCAGCGATGTATACTAATGACTCCCCTCCGACAGGAATCGAAACCGGGACCTCAGCAGGCATAGTCAGAGACCATATCGCTTCGGCCGCCGGTACATAGTGAACAATCCCTGCAAAATTAACCTTGTCAAATGATACTTATACGTCTCTACCATAGTAGGTAAGGGGACGTTGATTGAGTAGTAAACAAACCCGGCCGTAAGCTCTTCGGCAGAATGAATAAGATTTTTGGATGTTTGTTTTTTTTAGAAGCACTGTTGAATAAATTATTATTTATATTTTGCTTGAAGGCAATTATAATGCATGTATCGCATAAAATTCGATAGTTATAGAAAATAATCTTGACAAGTGAATCCCGGCAAAGGATGGCTCGCTATGCAGAACACCGTACAGACTGTTCCGACTTTATTAAGTCTCATCAGCAATGTATACTAACGACTCCCCTCCGACAGGAATCGAAACCGGGACCTCAGCAGGCATAGTCAAAGACCATATCACTGACCTTGGGTTTCATGCCATAGTGCATTTATCAGACAGATATATACATATATAGCACATTTATCATATACATATATATATATATATATATATATATATATATATTACATGGTAATTTTTGGGTTTCATGCAGTAGTGCATTTATCAGACAGATTTTTAACAAATGCACTACTGCGAGGTAAAAGAAATTTGTATTTAATATATATATATATGTATATATATATATATATATATATATAATTATATATATATATAATACTAATATTCTTTGGTGCGGTACCAAGTTTCTTGGTACAAGGTGATTCTAGGTGGGTCCTAATTCTCTACCCGTAGTTTGTTGTAGAGTTCAGGTTCCGTATGAGAGCTCAATGTTTAATTATTGTAAACAGAGCAAATTTATTTGGGAATAAAAAGGCCTTAAATACCATGGGTATCGTGGTTATGGACCATTTCCACTCGCGAGTATGTTCACGAGCTTCTTCAGACCACTGATATATTTTATTTAGACAGGCACATGGCCAAACTCATTTTATATTCATAAAGTGGAAATGGTCCATAACCACGATACCCATGGTATTTAAGGCCTTTTATTCCCAAATATATAATACTAATATATATTTATAATATATATATATATATATATATATATATATATATATATATATATATATATATATATACGACTAATATACATATATATTCTTATATATATAACAGCTCTATCACTGATATTGAGCACTCCACATAATACTGCAAAATAACTAGGTCCACCACTAACTCATCATGTGAGCTAGTGTTTGCTATAATCATTTTTAGGCTTTCAGTTGCAGAATAAATCATCATGATTATTAATCAGGCTACTGACTTATTGATCCACTCTTACGTGTATTAATGTTATTTTCTTTAGCATGGAGTTTGTTTGTTTTTCTTTTAGAAATATTTTCTCTAAAAATAGTGGAGTGTTTTTTGTTGTTGTTTGTTCTTTTTTAAAACCTGTTTAATGGGAAATAACTGTTACGAGAATAAGAATATACAAGGGGAGTAATTCGCGTCCTTCATTTTTTATCAGTCATTTTTAAGATGTAGTTATTTATCAGGCGAAGACTGACAATGAGCTTAGCAGATCTAGGCTCTTGGACTCAAGGGATCCAATGGTCATTTTATCCATCGCATTTGTTTCTGAATCTTCAGGTCTTAAAAAGTATAGAGAAATCGATTAGTGTTTTTATTTCCAGTTCTATAGTGAACCATTCTGAATATATCTATCAGACTATATTAATAGAACAACTATTGTGCTATATTTTTATATAATATATATATATATATATATATATATATAATCATATTGATAATGTATATCTTCAGCAGAAAGATTATTTTTCTTTTTGCTTAATGATTGATGTAAGAAGATAGAAAAAAGGAGAGATGCCAAAGGAGGCTTAACAAACAAATAATAATGATGATAATAATAATAATAATAATACAGAAATCTAATCAAAGGAATAAATACCTGGGTCGTAAATGTTTTCTGTGATATATATATATATATATATATATATATATATATTTATATATATATATATATATACAAAAAAATGCGGCAGAGATGAATAAATACATTATTGCTGTCGCCTCACAATTGTGCTGGGAGGTTTGGGGATTATACTAGTGACTCAATTTCAGGGTGCCTTCCCCCAGACAGCACCTGCCCCTTCAACTAAAAAGAGAAAAGTTTGGGTTGATTTTCCAGAGTTTTGATGTAGCATGTGTGTGGAAACACACCAGAAGTCCAAATCAGGGCCCTGTTAGCTCAGTCGGTAGAGCGTTCAGCTAGAAACCACAAGGTTCCTAGTTCGATACTGGCCCTCGCTGACAAAGCATATAAGTAGCACAGGGATCTGTGTGATAAAGTAAGGAAGTGATAATAGGTGTGACGCTCCACTTCAGATAATCTCCTTGGTCTAGCACTAGTGAAAAGGGGATAGACTCCCTCGCGGATTGTCTCATACTGACATTATATATTCAAACATATTTGGTTAAATAATATAGACATCTTTAGATGGGACTGAAAGTGCTTGGGAAGATATTAATCAAAATATGTAGACAAAAGATGTCTATTTTATTTAACCAAATATGTCTAAATGAAGAAATAGTGCAAACACACACACACACGCACACACACACATACATACACACATATATATATATATATATATGGGAGAAATAAGAGGAAGTTAATCTGACAGTATGTGAGGAAAGGTAGACAAACACGCGATGTTGTAGAAAATGGATGTTTACCTACAATAAACATCCATTTTCTTCAATATCCCTTGTTTTTCTACCTTTCTTCATATATATATATATATATATAAGATTTTTTGGGGATGTTTGTTTATTTTTTTAGAAGCATTGCTGAATAAAGTATATATATTAAATATTTTATATTTTTTAAAAATATTTTTGAAGACAATTACAATGCGAATATCGCATAAATTCAATAATTATAGAAGATAACAATGACAAGTGAATTTCGCAAAGAATTATTCGGTGTGTAGAATATCATACAGACTGTTTCAACTTTATTAAGTCTCATCAGCGATATATACTAACGATTTCGAAATCGAAACCAGGACTTCAGCAGGATAGTTTAGACACTATACTGTTTCAGCCACGATACAGCACTGAGAAATACTTGCGAAATTAACCTGTTAATGATATTAACGTCTCTACCATATGAGGTAAGGGGGGCGCTTAGTAAATAAGAACAGACACATCCGGGGCCTTTATGCTTTTCGGCGAAGGAAATAAGATTTTTTTTTTAAATGTTTGTTATATATATATATATATATATATATGTATATGTATATACTACTGAACAACAGATTAGGACCACATTGATTTTTTGCCTCTAAATTTAAAGAATTAATCATTTTTCCTGTCCAAAGAAAAAATAAACATAAGATAAATTTCCCTATTTGTCTTATCACTTTTGTTTATCTTATATATATATATAATATGATATTATATATATATATATATGATATGATATAATATATATCTATATATATATAATATGATAAAATATATATATATATATAATATATATATATTATATATTATATATATATATATATTATATCATATTATATATATATATATATATATATATATATATATGTATTATACCATATTATGTACATTATACATATACATGTATATATATATACTATTTGCTCACCATAACAAATGTTTATACACATTGTCCCACAGAGTGTCGCATAATTTGGACGCAACACAAAAATAACTGTCATAAATAAATCTCGATGATTGATTAAAAGTAATAACTGACATTTGATCAATTATGATGGCCAAAATCCATCAAAACACTCTTTTAATCTTCTCACCTTTTCCGTATCACTTTCAAAAATATGATCGCCGAAAGACAAACAGTCCATTTAAGACTATTAAAAGGCTATTTTGATTTTTGATCCGGGTTCAACGGCATCAGATTGATTTCATATTATATACTTCTCTGTGTCGCTCCCATTGATAGATTGATCAAACTTTCATTTTACACCTCTTCAACATCTCTTCCAGATTTCACGTCCTCTCTCTCAAAGATTAAACGCAACTTTGAATATATTCTAATTTAATCCCGCTCAAATACATCCATGACAATTAATTGATATACAACTATAATGTGGTTTCAAGTTGGCAACGCATAGAGCTTTAAACATTTTTTGAAAATTCTGTTTTCTTATGCATAATGGACTCTCTCGTCGATTTTCAACGCATGAGTGTTCATTCAGTAAACAACCAGCACAGTGATTTGTTTATAGTGGTGAAGGCTTGTGTTGGACCATTCCGCACTTTTTGGCACAGTCGATAGGAAAGAATTGGTGCACAAGGAATGCCACATTACCCAATCAACGACTAACCTCAGGAATTTTGAATTCAGAGTTTTCCCTCTCCTAGACTGGTTACCTACCAAGGTTAAAGAGTCCAGTCTGTCCTACTATTTTACCCATAGCTGGAGGGAGAATATATGGATTCATACCTTTCCCAAGGATATTAGCGCTATGTAAAATGCAAACAGCCTTGTCTAGGATTTGAACTCGGGTTAACAAGTCCATTTCCCACGACTTTAACCATTATGCCACACACTTATGCATAATAGAAGCTTATATATATATATATATATATCGTTGAATTAACAGTTCCATTTGAAGAAAATCTTGACTGGGCACATCAGCATAAGTTGGAAAAATATGAAGACCTACGTGAACAATACGTCAGAAACAGATGGATAACAGATGTATTTCCTATCGAAATCGGATGCCGGGGATTTATTACCAACTGAACCTTGGAATTTTTGTCTAAACTTGGACTTTCTCCCCCAGACAAGAGGAAATACATCAAAAAGATCCAGGATAAAGCTCTAACCGCATCAGCGTGAATATGGCAATCCTACAATGTGACATCAAACCGACAAAGTCTGGTGGTATCGTGAGATACTGCTGAGGCGCACTGGGTTAGTGGTAATGATGCTTCGGTCCTGAAACCATGCCTGAACCCAGAGTCATCATCTGATGAAGGCTTTGTTGGTTGCAATGCTACTGTGTAAATAGCAGTCATTGTATGAAGATTATAGTATGAACAAAAAGTGATAAGACAAACAGGAATATTTCTTTTATGTTTATTATTCTCAACTAGTATAAAACTCTTCTTTTTGAAAAAGAGAATTTTTCTTTTTTTGAATTTGAAGTGTTTCTTTTTCTTTCAAAATCTGTTACACTGAAGAAATACAATGTAGTGAAATGTACATGACGTTAGTGAAACATGCAGCGAATGCACAAAGACAAAGTGATTGCATGGCTTACACGTTTTATAGAAAAACAATGTTTCCGGTTTGAATTTAAATTATTTTCTGCTTCTCTCTCGATGAGTCTGGATTAAAAACATTTACATCTAAAAACGGACCTAATTATCATTATGCTCTGATGATGATTTTATATAAATCGAAATATTAGCAATATTAGCAATGAAAATGATATAAAAATATATTCATTTTAACAACAGTGTGTGTTTTCATACCCTTTTATCTATATATATATATATATATATATATATATATATATATATATAATATAAAGATTTTTAAAGGCAATTTGCAATGCAATCTGTGTTGAAAATTATATTTATTTAACTTTTTATTTTTTATTTTTTAATTCTAAATATTTTCAGAAATAAAATTCCATCATCAGAGTTATTGAAAGTATTAGGTGTTTTTTTATAGTACTTATCCCACGGCGATGTTGTAATCATCTGTTAAAAATTTAAATAAATATAATTTTCAACAAATATAAATATAAATTTCAAAAATATAAATATAATTTTAAATAAATTTGAATAAATATAATTTTCAACACATATTGCATTGTAAATTACCTTAAAAAATCTTTATATTACACATACGCACAATGCTACAAAGATACTATAAAAAAAACCTTTATATATATATATATATATATATATATGTGTGTGTGTACGTGTGTGTGTGTGTTAATTTAAAATCTGGCCACGTTGCCATTAATGAATATCTATTTCAACCAAACTTTTCTTTAAAAGAAGTTTAGCATCTTCAGGCAGCCAATTCATTATGGAGAATGAACAAAAAAATAACATGTATCTTTTGCTGCAGACTTTTTTCTATGATTTTCTGGAGATTGTTATTGTTTACAATAGCTAATTCTATCCCACCTCTATGCTTCCTTCAGATATATATATATAATATATATATATATATATATGTTTAGCTCAGTCGGTAGAGTATCTCACTGGGAACCTCAAAGTTCCTGGTTCGATACCGTCCCTCGCCAACTCAGCGTATGAGTAGCACAGGGATCTGTGCGGTAAGTTGAGGAGCTGATGGTAGGTGTGGCGCTTCACTTCAGATGCTAAAAAAACAATCTCCTTGGTCTAGCACTAGTGAAAAGAGGATAGACTCCCTCGTTGACTGGTTGATACCGACTTTAAGCCACTCTGACAACTTTACTTTTACTTTTACTTTACACATATATATATATATATATATATATGATACATGCAAAGGTAATTGTTCATTTAATGGATGTCACAAACATAGCATCCTAAAATTATCGAAGGATACCTATCTTATTTCCATACATTTTAATATGAACAACGCCTGGTATAATTTTATGCAAATCACTTACAAGCAACTAGTAATGTCATACAATGCACATTACTAGTGATGGAAGTTATTTATAAGTACAACCAAGTTTTTCCTTCTCTTAGGTCTGTTGCCTTACCAGAGCTAAAGAGCCAATTACACACTACTATTTATCCATAGTTGAGGTGAGAAGAACGCTAAGGGTGGGGGTGGAACCATAGACAAAGGTTGCTTTCAAAGCTAAATTGCGAGACAAGGAGCAAAAGGATTGTTTTTCATTAGTAGTTTATCAACGAAACCAGTTGCTATGTTAAACAACTCTCATCACTGAGATTATAAACTATTTGGCTAAACTTGCAAATCGTCGTCAGAATTAAAACGGCATAATGAACATAAGAGTGAAAGTGGCAAAATCAAATCCTGTTTCACTTTCTAGCCTTGACAGAGTTAACAGTGCGTCTCCTGTCAGCTGCAACTTGGTATCGCACAGCACAACATGCTCAAAATGTAAGTCTACATTTTCCTTTCTACCAGCTATTATATCAAGGCCTCAACACTATCACTACTAAAACATTATTTTCTTATTAGGACATTTCTTTTCATACATCTCGTTATAAGCTCTTCCTTATTTCTCATTGTCCCATTTGTATTTCATTGACTTTAAGTTTATTTAGGCAATAACATTGTTATTGTTAATTGATCATGAATTCTTCTTGTATATATATATATATATATATATATATATGTTAAGTATAAACATTGTTCTTGTGAACGTTTTTTTTTTGTTCTTTTGAAGCATTGGAAAAAAGAACAAAAACAACAACAAAAAACAGAACAAAAATAAGAATTTTAATATTCAATTGTTGTTCTGTTCCTGGTTTGATCAATTCCGATATTTCGGGTGAACATTCACCCTTTTTCAAGGTATACATATATATGTGTGTGTGTGTGTGTGTGTGTGTGTGTGCATGAGGATATATCATACTATATACAGACTTATGCAACAAAGTGTCTGGGTTTGTTCCATTTCAACTTGCAAATGCAAGACAAAATTATTTTAATAACAGAGTGAATACATGGAATAAACTACCATCATCAATAGTGAATGCCCCATCTCTAAACTCCCTTAAGGCAATGTTAGATAATCTGTGGAAAGATTATAAATATTCTGTGGAATTAAGATTAATGTTTATAAGGAACAGCTGACAGGTCTCAGACCTAATATACTAGCTGAAAGGATATTATTATTATTATTATAACTAAAAATGTTAACAACAAGTTGAGGTTTCCAAAACGACAAATATACAAAGACAATCTCCAGTCATTGAGACCATAGCTCATTTGCTGTATGGTAACAGAAAAAGGAGACAGAGTTGGCTCCAGTCATCTTCAATTTTGTCTGTTTTTAGACGTGTGTATTTTTCAAAAACACGGAGTCTGCCAGACTCTGGAACACAAGCACCACATTGTGTCGTCGAGGATAATGTCTTTAATAAAGGAATGTTTGGAGAGCTCCAAAGCAAGGGCAGGTAATTGTGTTTTAATCATTTTTATATTTTATTCTACTCTATCATATCCCACTTTTTTGTTTATATTTTGATTGGTTGATTTTAACATGTTAACCTGTCTATTGTTTTTTTAAGCCAAGAGGTTAAGGAATTGCATTCATGTACTTTTATATTTACATTTGTGTAGTTGTTTTCAAAAAGTGTGTGTGTGTGTGTTGTGTGTGGAGAAATGTAGAACAAACACGAAATGTTACAATGGATGGAAATTTATTAGTCATAGTGTCGATGTTCAAACATTTTGGCTTATAAAGAAAACCTTCTTCAGGACAATTTGAAACTAGTCAAGGAGAAAAAAGATTTATGTAGTTAAAAAGATAACGGATGCTTTGAATGCCTTGAGTTTGGAAAATGTGTAGAAAAGGTTTGTAACAATTCGTCAATTAGCGTTTCATAATTGAATGTTAATGATATGATTGGTACATGTGAAAGCGAAAATCAAAATGTGATTGGAACACGTGAAGTTGAAAAGCCAAGACGTAATAGGAACACTACATCTAATAAATTTCCATCCATTGTAACATCCCGTGTTTGTTCTACATTTCTCCATATACTTTTGGACTAATTTACTCATATATTACTCCTATATATATATATATATATAATATATATATATATTATATATGGAAAATGTTGAGGAAATTAATCGGACAATATGTGAAGAAAATATTTTCAAAAAAATATAACAAACACAGGATGATATGATCAGAGGAAACAATTTTATGTGTCTATACTTAAATATTTCGGTATTAAACCATCATCAGGACACTGTTACAGAAATTTTTCACATGCAATGATCACGTCATCAGCTTTCGTAAACAGACGCACATATAAAAATTAACAGTTAATAACATTACATTCACACATTCACTATTTTTCATTTTTCTCCCTCACAAAAATTTCTGTAACAGTGTCCTGATGATGGTTTAATACCGAAATATTTAAGTATAGACACATAAAATTGTTTCCTCTGATCATATCATCCTGTGTTTGTTCTATTTTTTGAAAATATTTTCTTCATATATATATATATATATATATATATATATATATAATTTAATAAAAGACGGTTTATATTATTATTTTTCAGTTTGAAAAATCAAAATGCAGAATATGCGTCAATCAGTGGCCGACCAGTCGGATCAAATGGCCAACAAGTTATGCGAGTTGATATGTTACAGCAATGTAGAAGAATTCTCAAATTTTTTACGCACCTTGCCACACCCAGGTGAAGTGTGCACTACCATCGACGCAGAAGGAGAAACCCCAATCCATTTGGCCATCCGGAGAAACCGAATGAACATTCTGTCTACTATCATCGAGCTAGACGTAAATCTCAACTGCAGGAACAACAAAGGATACAGTCCACTCTGCTACGCACTGATATACGGACACCTCAAATTGGCCGAGATGTTCATTAATAAGGGGGCACAGATCAACGAGATTGTATTCCGAAAAACAGGGAAAACCCTACTGCACAAGATGATCTTGAGCAACAGGCATGATGCTGTGCAGTTACTGCTGAAGAAAGGATCCCCACCAGACCAGGCCGATGAAAACGGAATAGGTTCTCTTCACTATGCAGTTATCAACGGCAACGTGGCAATTGTCAATCTTCTGTTGGAATTCGGGGCTTCTATCAACCTGCTGAATAATTCAAACCAGTCACCTCTACATCTGGCCATTACTACCAACCAACCTGAAATCTCCAAGAGTTTGATCGAGCATGGCGCCAACGTGAACTTGCGTAACGACTGCGGCAAGACGTTACTCCAGGTAGCCGTATTAGCTAGCAATGTGGAGATCACAAAACAGATCCTTAAGCGTAGTATCATGACCATTGACAGCAAGGAGAAGCTGATGGGTCGCACACCGCTACACGCAGCCTGCTCCGTCAACTGCTACCCCATCGCGAAATTGCTCATCAAATACGGGGCGAACGTTAATTTTACAACTACGTGCCACACGACCCCACTGCACATCGCCTCCGAAGGTGGCGAGGCGAAGATTGTCAAACTGCTTATTGACCATGCGGTTCTCGTGGATAAAACGACTAGCACTGGCAAGACACCTCTCATGATTGCTATCGAGTACAGCCACAAAACAGTGGTCGATGTTCTGATTGATGCCAAGGCAAATGTCAATGCCAAAGATCTTCAGGGTTTGACGCCGTTGCATTATGCGGCGGAGAATAGCGACCCCCACTTCCTGGATTTTCTAGTCTCATGTGGTGCAGATGTCAATGCTGTCGATAACAAACGCAAGACACCTCTTCATCATGCCATCATAGCAAAATTCGACCATATCGGCGACCGTCTCATTGAACTAGGTGCTGATGTGGACGTTGTCGACGATATCCAAATGACACCCATGGATTACAAAAAACTCAGAGTCTTACGTTTCAAGGTACATTTACACTTTGTTTTACTAAAATTCTTAATATGTTATATATATATATTGTACTGTTGGACGTATTATATTTTTTAAACTTTCTTTTGTAGCAGGAACATTTTCCTGAACTTTTTGATATATATATATACTTTTACTGCAAACTCTTTTGAAGCTTTTTTAATGATAAAAATGCTTATAATTTTTTTTTTTTTTTATTTTATTTTTAACATAAAATACGCATTTTTAAAAATTATTTGAAAATTCCAGTACTGATCGAGAGCGTTCTGTGCCTCGTGATTAATGATATATTTATTTTGTCTTTCCTTTTACAATGTTGCTTTGATAAAGACGATATGGTCGAAACAGATTTCTGTCAGCAAAACTTTAAACATCTTGTTTTTTTCTACAAAACTTTCTACACATATATATATATATAAACATATATATGAATATATATATACATATATATACATATATCTTGTATATATATACATATATATGTGTATATACACGTGTATATATATATATATATATATATATACATTTATCTACATATATATCTATATCTATATATGTCTATATATACATGTGTGTCTGTGTGTATGCATATACATATACATACGTATATTATATATACATATAAGTTAGTATATATATATATACACATATATGTATACATATACATGTATATTATATATACATATATGTCAGTATATATATATACATATATATGTATACATATACATGTATATTATATATACATTTATGTCAGTATATATATATATATATATATATATATATTATAATAGAGGTACACGGTAATAACCTACTCAAGTTTCACTATAAGGATCTTCAGGGTTAAATCCACTAGATTAATCAAGATATTGATTTGTTGCTTTTTTTCTGATTTAGTCAATTACTAGGGTTTATTATACCTACATTGGCCACTCTACAACCACCCTGTCTCATTGCCTTACATACCTCCTTTCAGATATTAAAGCTATAAAACAACATCTAACCACAAAATATTACAATACCACTGACAAATTTACATCTTCTACTATATAATTGAAAAAATAACGAGTGCAGGCTACATTATTATTGTGTTCAATACTTGCTAGCCAGAATGAAAGCTCTGAGAAAAAGATGTAAAACAAAATTTATCTTTCCATGTTATATTTATGGATCAGTGGCATAAGATGCACAAAAACAAATTTAACCAAGATATTTATTTTCAAAACATTATCAAAGAACACAACATTAACAGAAAGGTTTAGTGAGATTTGTGAAACTAAAGTTTGCCTTTCAAGATATCATCAATGTTTGCTACATTCAATCAAGAGAATTGATTTCAAATGTTTATCAGTCAATTTTGTTCAATGAGTTGATTCCATAGTCAAGTCCATGAGAATTTACTAAGCTTAACAAGATATTAAAATTTAGATGGTATCAGAACATCTCACGTTCTGTATGTTTTTACAAATAAATTCAAGTACTGTTGGCGTGCCTGATGAAATACCTTTGCAGGCTGCATCCAGCCCATAGGCCATAGTTTGGTGACCGCTGCCGAGCAATTTTCTTCTACGAGGGTCATTCAATAAATAAGGGGTATCTTTCTCCATAGATGCAAGCACTGCATGGTTAGAATTGCATCATGGCCAAAATTATTTTGATCTCACAAAATATTTATTTTAAGGCTATTCAAAATGGCAGCAAATCAAGCTCAAGGCTTGAACAGAGGCCTGTTATCAAATTTTTGGTGCATGAGAATTGCAAACCACATGCAATTTACAGAAGAACATATCATGTATACAGAGAAGCATTTCATAGTCAAAAAATGTTTACAAACATGGGTTTGCCACTACAAGCCTGAGTCAAAACACACTGACTCTTCGGTAAAGAAATAGGTTCTGGGTGCAGAGGTCAGTAAAGAAGGTCATGCTGATAGTCTTCTGAGACATGGAAGGACCTATCACTATTGATTTCTTTGAAAAGGGTGCAACTGTAAACAATGCCTCCTATTACCAACACCTAAGGGAAATTCTATCTTGTTTATTGAATGAACCATATATTCTTTATTCTAATTCTTCTTTTCTTATTCATTTTAAGGTCATGCCCAAGAACAAATTTCAAGAAATGTTTTTGAAACTCAAAAAGGGTAAGAAATAGAATTCATAAAAGAAATGTCTCATACAGTCTTTTTTTTTTTTTTTTTTTTTGACCATTCAATCCCATTAAAAATATCTTTGAAAATAATTCAGTGTTTGTAATTATTGCATAATTGTATGAGGGCATGGGTTTTTGACAAACCCTGTAGCGAGAATTCTAAGGGGCCATTGTTTTTAGATCAGGGTATGGAATAATACCAGACTGTAGGAAACTTGAACCCAAAGGCAGGAATCTCGCACGTCACGTATTTTAGTTAGTTAGGAAATCAGTTTTCAACCAGAGATGAGGCAGGACAGATGTGTGCTGCTGAAGTTGTAACCCAGACCGTGCGGTGAACCAGGGCAATGCAGTAATAAAATCTTTGATCAAAGAAAAACAAAGTCTTGAAGTTAAATAATGCATGACTTAAAAAGAAGCCCTTAGTTAGAGACAGCAAGAAGAGAAGAAGAGACTAGACCACGACCGGCCAAAAGAAAGAAGATGAAACAACCACTAGACAAAGAAGCAAATAAGTCACAGTCTTAACTCTATCTGCCTGTCTGTCTGTCTCTCTCTCTCAATCACATGAGAACTCTCTCGATGTATATACCCAACGAGGGTATACAACATAATTATTCACATTTCTTTAAAAGTCCAACTGAGAGTTAAAACTGAACATAGTAAATTATACATTGAAGAACTTTATATAGTACTAGAAGCAGCTACCCGGTGTTGCCAGGGTAGAGGGAGGATTAAATAAAGTTAGTCTTGCAGATCCATTATCACTTATCCCAAGATGAATACTCACTGGATGCCCCATGAAAATTCCCAAGTGAAAAAGACCTGGTCAGATGTCAAGAATTTTTTTTGCCTGGGTAGAGGAAATCACATCACATACATAGTAAGAAATTTTAATTCAATGATTTAAATTTTTTTAGAAATAAGATATAAAGGAGGTGATTAATTTAATCAATCAATATTATATTTCAAAGCAAAAAAAACACAAAATAACGGTTATTTCCTATAAGTCTAACATGATCAAAGGGGAACCACTCTTGACTGATAAATTATTTATTTATTTATTGATCTACTAGGGGAAAAAACGACAGGGTTAGGGTTAGAGTTAGGGTTAGGAGGGTTAGTTTAATAGGAAAACAAATAATTTATCGGTCAATAGTGGTTCCATTTTGATCATGTTAGACTTATAGGAAATAATACAAATAACTTTCCCTTCTGTTACTATTCAAATTTTAATTTTTTTAAATATCTCCCAAAATATAAATAAAATCTCTTATCTGCCCTTTATATATGTATAGATAGACTAGCAGAACTACCAAGATTTTATGAACACCTGGAAGTAAGAGAGAAATGGGGAAGAGAGGATTAAGAGAGGGGTTAAGAGGAAAATAATCTTGCAAATACCTTTTCAAATTTAAAAAAAATTACAATGTTCATTTATTTTAGGAATTATTCTAATTCACATTTAAAATATTTTTAAAAATGTAACTTTAAACTCAGGAGTGTTTTGAAATGTAATTTTATTTTTCTAAAACCCTTTTTTGTACATATAATGAAAGTTTAACTTCAGTTCTAATTGCTTGTTGAGTTAAAGTGATAAAAAATGTCTTCATCTAATTCATTTTCTCTTTTACCCCTAAAAATGTAACAATAAAAAGAAGCTAAGAATTAAACGTATTTAATAATAGATATTGCACTCACCTCTACCTCTTCTTCCTCATCAGTGCATTGTAAATAGACGGATTTTTCCTTTGAGTCAGGTTGGGTTACATAGCTAAGAGATCGAGAACTGGTGGATTTTGCAGATAAACATCTGACTGGAGTAATTTGCATATCTTTTAGTTCTTGACTTTGACAAGGCTGAAAAAAAAAGTTATAAATCAATTGATATAAAGCAACAACAAATCATAAAGTGTTCATACATCAATGTGAATCCCTCTGCTAAAAAAGACCTTATTGCAGATTAGGGTAGGTCAATTTTGGAACAGTAATGTCTCCCATGTGGAAAAAGTTACAAATTAACATAAAGAATTACCACAAAATATTTTTTCTTGAAAACTTTGCCTTCCCTTTGTTTGAGGAAATAGATTTCAATCTTTTAAAATGTTATTACTGTTACAGCTTAGGGTAGGTCGATTTTGGAACAGTAATATCTCCCATGTGGAAAAAGTCACAAATTAACATAAAGAATTACCACAAAATATTTTTTCTTTAAAACTTTGCCTTCCCTTTGTTTAAGGAAATAGATTTCAATCTTTTAAAATGTTATCACTGTTACAGCTTAATTATTTGGTAAAAAGCAGCATATCAGAGGTGTTGGTGGTGATGGGGACATATTTTCAATTTAAATTCTAGTTAGGATATTTTATTCATTTTGTTTAAAATAGTCAACCAATTTTAAGTTAATGATTTATGATTTGCAAAATTTTAACTGATGTTGTGACCACAGGATGAAGCGACGTGGTCATCATGGTTTTTATGCGCCTGGGTATTCATGTGATTGTCCACGCATTTGTGGGGACAAGGTTCTTGGTGCACATATCCTGCAACAGGAACATTGTCTCAACAGCTCCAAATATTGTTGGTCTATGTTCATTTGTGGTGTAGCCATTAGTACTTTTTGAAGTTCAAAGTCAAAAACCTCCTCACTGTGCCATATAAAGTACGGAAGATGTGGTCAGCAGTTTAAACATCAAGAGCCAAATTGCAAATTACTGCTTCCCAGCTTTTATTTATACTTTTTTCTGACAATCTAAACACAGGGGCAGATTACTCTATTCTACTTATACAGATATAAACTACTAAACTTCAACTAGTCATTTGAACCTGTTCCACTCATTATTTTTTAGTAAACTTTTGGTCTGTTATGCAGTACATATTGGCCAACCAAATACACTTTGTTTCATTTCTGTCCCCAAACTATAAATCATGATTGTATTTATGTCTCTTTAAGTTTATAAATACCAACCTTGATATGTAAAGTATTCAGTGGTTCCATATAAAATGGGTCCATGCAGCTACTGAACAAGAAAAGAGATTTGAAAAATCAGTTATCAACACATGAAAAATCACTTGGAATATTATATATATGAGTTCCAAAAAATTGTGGGGAATATTGACCGAAAAAAATAATAATAGAACAAAATGAAATTTCTAAAAATTGAAACAGGATTGCCTGTCCTTACCAATTGGAACTCTTCTAACAGTAAGTAAGTAAATAAAGTCGACGGGGTGGCCTAAAGTCGATATCAGCCAATCAGCGAGGGAGTCTACCCCTTTTTCACTAGCGCTAGATCAAGGAGATTATGTCTAGTGTCTGAGGTGGAGCGCCACACCTACCATCAGCTCCTTACTTTACCGCACAGATTCCTGTGCTACTCATATGCTGAGTTGGCGAGGACGGGTATTGAACTAGGAACCTTGTGGTTTCTAGCCGAACGCTCTACCGACTGAGCTAACCTGGCCCTTAATTGTTGTGCTTTCAAAAAAAAAAGATAAATGAAAATAAACTTTACATGAAATCTAAAAATAAGAAATTTCAGACACACAGGCGCTAGCAAAAATCAACCTCCCTGTGGATGTAGTTGTACACAAACCACATGATTTGTTCCAAAAAATGGCAATAAAAGATCAAAAGTCTGAAATTTTGGTTAGGCTGTATATCAAATTCATTCATGATGAGCTTCTATAAAACAAGAGTGCAGATAATTTTTGAATCTCCATTCTAGAAACAATTAATTCAATAGAATTGAAAAATACTATGGTCATAATACAACTTGATTATAATGAGTAATAACAATACAATGATCAATATTCACCTTGATTATAATGATTAATAATAATACAAGGATCAATATACAATTTGATTATAATGAGTAACAACTATATAATGATCAATATACATCTTGATTATAATGATTAATAATAATACAATGATCAATATACAAATTGATTATAATGATTAATAAAAATTAACTTGAATTAGCTTAAATTTTTTAAAAGTTGAACTTTAAATTAAACAAAAATGAACTTCAATTTTAAAAATGTATATATCAATTTATATACATTTAACATATTTCATTTTATATTTAAAAAATTGAACTTCAAATTAAATTCATATTATTTAGAATTTTCAGACTGTTGTCCTCATCAGGAGCCTTAACATAAGAAAAAATAACATATGATGGAGATTCAAAAATTATCCACACTCTTGTTTTTTGTGAAAGCCGAGCTCATCATTGATGATTTGATAGGCAGAACTATGATTAATTTTCAGAGAACAAGCTACCTCATTGATGATAACTCGCTGGTTTGCCATTACAATCTCTCAAGTTTGATAAATCTTCTCATCAGTGGCAGAGATTGATGGAGTACTGTTCCCTCTTCATATGTCACACTCGTCTGACCACTATTAAAATTATTTGTCCATTCATACACACTTCTCGGTGGTAAGTACACTGTCCATGTATTATGCTAAAAGCCTCCAATAAATTTCAGCCCCTGACACTCCTTCCGACCACAGGTCACTAATCTTTGTTCTTTCTTGGTGCATACAGCTAGTGGAGTGGCCATGTTTACACTTTAAAGACAGCAAGCAAAATTCAACCATCAGGCTCAAACTTCAATCACGCAACCACAACTCGTTATTAATTTCATAGTGGTAATTATAAGCATGCATGCACAGAACACATTGACAATAATAAAGTTATGGTGAAAGTGCAGGTAATTTTTGACTCTCTCTCATAGAATATTTAACACAGCTTAACATTTGTACTTGGTCATGGTTAATGGAATAAGAACAACTATCCCAATGGATTAAATAAAGGGTTCATTCGTAGTTCCATGAAAGCTTCCAATTACAATATGAAGGCTCATGGGGTTTAACAAGAAGGTTCTTGAGTTTAACAAGAAACACCTGAAGAAGGCAGGAGGGCACATCTGCCAAAGCATTGGGTATATTACAATAAAGATGAGGACAACAATCTGAAAAATCTAAATAATACAAATTGTCATCTTAAAAATTCAAATAATATTTCAAATTAAATAAGTTGAACAGCAATTTAAAAGAGTTTAACTTGAATTTTAAATCTTTTCACAATATTTTCTAATTAGTTTTATAAGTTTCAGATTTTACCAGTGATAGATGTATTATCTTTGTGATTCTAGTGTTTTTGTAATTTCTGTTTATGAATCAAATACTGTGGGGATTAAAAAAATACGAAAATAAAAATGAAAATGAAATAAAAAACAACCATGGGGCCTTGACTGGAAGAATCCCTCTGTGCATGTCTGACAAAAATGACTGACTCCCTACCCCAAAAAGGATACCTCGGTCATTTGAATTTAGGCTGCAACTGAGTGCAGTCGTTTTCCTGACCAGGGGCATGTCCCCTTGCTACGGCCGACTATGCCCCGTTTAATAAAGCCTAAGTCATAAAACTACCTCTTGCCATTGTCACTTTCCTTTCTCGTTCCTTTTCGTTCCTTAAATTCCATTTCAGCTTACCCACCCACAAGAACAAAGAACCAGCTTTATTGGGGACAAGATACCAGTACAAACGAACTTAACTTAGCCCCATAATACTGTATCTCTTCAAACTTGTAAATTCATAGGATATCATTTTTAAAAATGTAATTGTTTTGAATTTCAATTCAACTTATTTTAATATGAAATTCAACTCTCTTTTAAATTGAAGCTAAAAAAAAGTATTCTTTAACAAAACAAAACCAAAATGTTAAATGCATTCATCATCTAACATTCATTTACAACACAAAAATTTAGAAGCATTAAATTTGTGAATCATGGGCTAGTAATTAAGAAGAAAAAAAAGAAAAAGTAAAAGAAAAAAAAGGAATGTAAAAAAGGGGATAAAGAACTTTTAAAAATATGATAATTATTTACTCTGTTGGCATTTTCCATCTCCAGCATCTTCCACAAGAATCCCAGTCCATATTATTTAGGTTTATGGTCTTGTAATGCTTCCAGCTGTCTTTAACTCTCTTAATTATGGATCCATTTGGTTCTGAACATTCCATGGAATAAAATAACAACATACAAAATAAATAAATGACAGACAGATCTGAAATCAAAATTATTTCATGGATAGATCTCAGATTGAAA
>CM042142.1:34366907-34446907 GCA_023376005.1 Doryteuthis pealeii
AAAAATTGAGTACCCATGGAGAATTAATAAAACAAAAATATATTCGGCATAAAATGACCCAATGGGTTGACATACCATAAAACCCAATCAACCAAGATATTGATTTAATTTTCATTATTTTTTGTTTTAATGATATTGTTGGAATATTTTGTGATATAAGATGTGCTCTAATTCCCCACCTGGATTTATAGACTAGCCACGGTCACATGATTTACTCCTCCAGCCAATCAACAAGCCATACTGCGTAGCTGATACATTACTTAAACACAGATATTTGCCACAGTCCACTTGCAATCATTGACAAAGGAACTGGGGACTCTTTACCAGAGGAACCAAAGGATTCATTATCGAAGGACTCTTTACCAAGGATCCAATTCCACTGGACAAGTGCTCTTGCTCGAAGGCCAAAGGATGGCCATAAAAACTTAACAGATATAAGTTATGTAATTAGTTTACTTCTTTAAAAAAGAACTTTAAAAATTGAAATATTTTCTATAATTTCAGATTGTATTATGTAATCATCTTACATCTAAAAAAATATGTAGGGGTTGACAAGACCTTCAGATCCTCCTGTACAATAATTAACTTACGAGGTATATGCTTCATACTAGCATATTGAATTGTGTACTCTTTTTCTCGAGTTTTATTTAGAGTTGGCCGAATCACAAAATGCTTCTGGGAAATATTCCGTTTAAATGGTTTCAGCTGTAATAACAATATTATTTAAAAGTCACATCTAAAATCAAAATGGTATCCAGCACAGACATAAATACAGACTCTTAGTCACAATCCTATTGCCCTTATGGCAAGCCCCAACCCTTTTTATCATATGGGTGCTAGAATTATTATAGCTTTTGATATGTTGACATAAGAGCTATTGCAATAGTTCAATATGTAAAAAATATAATAATCTTGATTTAACTCTCTCTCACTCTTTCTTAAAAAAGATTTTTTAATTATCTACACTAATTTGCTGAGGGTCTTCATGTCCTGGGTATGATGTTAAACTCTAACTGATAGTGAGGTTCCGGTTCTGGAGGTTTGGGGAATGTGGCGCACCCATTAATCAACATTGCTCCCTGGTCCACTCTGACTTGGAGTGGTAGTACCTGTTAGGGTCCCATCTATGGGTTAAATGGTAAAATGTGTTTATAAAAAATTGAGTATCCATTACGAATGAATTTATTTCAAAACCTTGTCGGTATTAAATAACCCACCAAGGTTGATATGCCATAAAAATCAGGAAAACCCTCTCAAGACACCCAAGAATCTCCTAAACAGAGAATATCAAGATCTCAACAAAAAAAACCTTCCTCTTTCTATGGAAACCTCTCTGGCACTAAAAGAGAGAACCCCAAATAAACAAAAAGTACAGATATAGCCACAATTAAATAATCATTACAGACTGCATTTATTAAATGATGGATTTTATATATATATACACTATTCAATAATGATTATAAACATAGCCACAACCAAATAATCATTAAAGACTGCATCTATCAAATTAATTATATATATATAGCCACTATTCAATAATGAGTATAGATATAGCCACAAAAAATAACCATTACAGACTTCCACTAAGAGAGAACACCAATAAACAAAAAATGTAAATTTTGGGAAGAAAAAAAAGGCAGACATAAGTTTAATTTAATAGAAATTAGCCAAATGTTCATTAATGTCTTACGCAGAGAATCTGTTCACAGGGAGTAAGGGCCGGTTCCTTTGATACCACTACCTTCAATTGGGTCTGAATCATTTCAGCCAGCATTTCACTTAACTCTGTTTTCCATGTCTCATCATTGCTCCCAAATGCATCATTCTCTTTCTGATTATCTTTGGAATCTTCATCTGGACTTGTAAACTGAAGAAGAAAAAAAACAAACAATGCAATCCAGTAAATCACTTCTGATTATCACATACATAGAGATACAATAAATAATGATCTATTTTAGATAATTTGCATGTCCAGTAGGGTGTCACATGGCAGTTCCAGAATCAAAATTATTTCATGGATAGATCTCAAGTTGAAATTAATTAATGAAGCGATGGTCTGCCCCAGCTGAGATGGACTTGTGTCCAAAAGGGTTATCTTCCCTTACTGTGAGGGTTTCACCAATAGGTGGCTGGGTATTTAAAAAGCAGCCCAGGAATTTCTCACTCTCTTTCTCTTGGTCTAGCAACCACAAAAGATGGCTAGACACGTGCTATCTCTGTCCATTAAGTAGGGGGCTTTGCTCCCCCCCCCCAACTATAAGTAAGTGACTCTCTTATTCTTCATGAGCTCTTTCTTACATCTGTTTTTGTATCTATGTTAGGTATGTCATTTTCCTCATGCTCAGATAATAAAGTCTGTATTGTTATATTTGTCTGGATTATCTTATGTATATATGTACCTACAAGGGAAGATTACTCTGAGCTTTTAATGTATTATAAGAACACACATCTTATTCTTATAGACAGATCTCAATTTATTATTACTAGCAGGACCTGTGGATATACCACAGCATGATAATTGAATTATTATAGCTTTTGATATGTTGACTTAAGAGCTATTGCAATAGTTCAATATGTAAAAAATATAATAATCTTGATTTAACTCTCTCTCACTCTTTCTTAAAAGATTTTTTAATTATCTACACTAATTTGCTGATAAAAATTTGGCGTTTAGAATATCTACATTAATTTGCTGATAAAATGTGACAAAAACATGACTCATAAAATACCTAATTTGGGCTAGAAATTTGCCTGACACTGGCTCGCTAAAACATTGTGTAACTTAAGGCAGGAGGCCAGGACGACATAAAACTAAAATTACTAAAATAGATTAGGTAATTCACAATTTCAATATTACAAATAAAACAAACATGCAACTTCTTTTTTTTTTCAATTCATTTTAATTTTATTTGGGCATTTAAGTGATGCAAGACCATTTGGAATGTTTCATTTTTAAAATTAGGTGAAATAAAATGGGATAAATAAGAAATATGCGATTAAGTGATGCCAGATAATCTGGATTTAAATTTTTGCATTGCATCTTGAATGATATGGATAGTCTCATTTCTAACCAGAGGGTATTGCAGGATGAGGAACAAGCATGTCATTATATAGATATTAGTTTATAATTAGATATATAGCCCCTATTATAATTATGGACATTGCCATCATTAAATTATGATTACAAACTGACACAAATTATGTATACTGACTGATCTTATTAAATGATGGTTACATACATAGCCACTATTCAATAATGATTATAGACATAGCCACAATTAAATAATCATTACAGACTGCCACTATTAAATGATGACTGTATAAGGACCAATTAGCTCAGTCAGAAGAGCATTTGCCAGGGAATTGCAAGGTTCCGGGTTTAATACTGGTACTCACCAACTGGGAGCTGACGGTAGGTGTGGTGCTCTACCTCAGCAAAACAATTTCTCTGGTCTAGCACAAGAAAAAACAGCATAGACTTCCTCCACTCTGCAGGCTTTTACGTATATAAAGTAAAAGTATTGTAGACAGAATAGCCTATTGCTGTTATCAGCCAGAGTGCAAGGGAGTCTATCCCCTTTTTGCTAGAACTAGACCAGGGAGATTGTTTTTGCATCTGTGATGGATTGTCACACCTGCCATCAGCTCCCAACTTTACCACACAGATCCAAGCCATACTACTCATGCACTGAGTTAGTGAGGACCGGTATTGAACCCAAAACCTTGTGGTTCCAAGGTGGATAGTTATCTTTAAATTAAACAAACCTTGTTATTGACTTGAAATTCCTGAATTCTGTCGACAATTTCTTGAACATCTATTTGGTCTGTAGCTTCAATAATCACATTAATGATACCTACAGGAAAATATGGAAGAAAATCAGATATAGTCCAAAAAGTGTTTTGGTGGGCACCATCAATGAGCTCTCAACAATTCTGAATGTTCATTATTAAAGATCTTCACACTATTTTATGATCCTTAGTTGTTTCTGCCTGTTATTTGAACTTATTTTATAAATAATTGCACACAAAACAGTGAAATAATTTGAATTAACTACAGCACCAGTATTCAGCTGCTTGAACAGGTACGGTAAAATTACTTGAAAATACTAAATTAAGTTGGTCCAACAGAAACTACACTGATCCTAGGCAGAGAACTGAGAGCAGTATTTGATCCTAGGTAGAACATACAAATATAAAACTGATGCTGTATAGAGAACCAGGAAGCAATACTTTGATTCTAGGCAGAGCCCATAGATATTAAACTGATCCTGGGTAGGGAGCAATACTTTGATCCTAGGTAAAGCCTACAAAGACTAAACTGATCTTGGACAGAGATTCAGAGAGCAATACTTTGATCCTAGGTAGATCCCACAGATACTAAACTGATACTGGGCAGAGAGCCAAGGAGTAATACTTTGATCCTAGGTAGATCCCACAAATACTAAACTGATCCTAAGCAGTTATCCTTGGAAAAAGGCATAACTAGCATGACACAAAGGGATGTCTGTAATTGAAAATGTTGCTCAATATGATATTATTGTGTGATATAATGAATATGTAAATACCTTGGTACCCCCTCACTATAATCTGATTGGATAGTGTCATGTATAAATAGTCAACAGTGTTGGTACAGGCACCTTTATGCCTACGACCTACACTTACTTGATAGCCGATGACCGTATGCCTTACCAGCTAACTTTACTCGCTAGACGACACCACGACTGCTCAGAGACGGATTACTAAGCGATGTACCAATTACTACAGCGATAATATACCAAATACGAACTTCAGAATATATCCATAACCAGGATATATTATTATTGTGCTTCCTGTATTTTTTGTAATTTCCATGGAAAGGAATAATAGAATTTATTTCTGGATCATCCTTCATATATTTAGTATATGTATAAATTAATGAGAAAATGCTTAAGCTTTTTTAGAAAGATTAAACTGTCTTTAATCTATTTCTCTGAATTTTGTCCAATTGGACACATAACGTAGTGGATGTAGGCATTGAGTTAATACAGTTATAAGTGACAGTTATCTCTGGGTTGCAGGTTTAATCCTGGTCAAGGGCAACAGTAACATAGAATAATTAACACAGCTTAACACTTGTACTCAGTCAAGACTAGTAGAATGAAAACAGTCTACCCCTGTGGATTGAATAAAGGCTTAGGTTTGAAGTTCTATAAATGGCCCCCAATTACAACATAAAGGCTCCCAAGTTTGACAAGAAGGTTTCTGAGTTCAAAGAGAAGGTTCCCAAGTTTGAAGAGGGGGTTCCTGATTTCAAGAAGGTTCCCAAGTTTGACGAGAAATACCTGAAGAAGGCCCATTGGCTGAAACATTGTGCAGATAACAATGAGGATAATAGTCCAAATAATACAAATAATACAAACTATCTTTAGCCATCATAATTTCTGCTTAAAGATACGAATAAACTATGAATAGAATTATTAATGCTGCTTTAAGTAGTTGATGCAATATAATTGTTCAAGAGTAGAAAAGTTATACCTGTGTCTTGCAACTGTAAATGATGGTAAAATGATGGTACAAGCATCAAAACTTGGCATATTTCTGCTGCCAGAAGGAATCGGTAATTCTTGTAACTAGAATAAAAGAAAGGTTTTGGGTTACCAGATAAAAGGAAAGAGAAGGAAATCAGGGTTAAAGGGGGGAACAGAGGAAAACGGATTAAGAAAAAAAACAAGGGTGAAGAAAAAGAGAAAGATTCAAAGAAAGAAAGATTAAAAATAAGGTTATTTCCAATCTAAAAAAGGGGAACCACTCTAATTGAATTTTATAAATTATTTATTCCTATATTAATCTACTAGGAAAAAAGAAGATGGGGTTAGGGTTAGGGTTTAGGGTTGGGGCTAGTTTAATGGGAAAATAATGGGTAGATTAATTAACAGATAAAATTCATTCAGAGTGGTTCCCCTTTTTAGGTTGAAGTTATAGGAAATACCCAAAATAATTAAAGAAACAAGTGAAAGGAGATTAAAAGAAAGAAAGAAAGAAGGGAGAAAGAGAGAGGTTAAGATAAGTAAAGAATCAGATGAAAGAGGATTAATAAATAAATAAAGAAAGAAAGAAAGAAAGAAAGATTAAAATGAGTAAAGAGACAGATGAAAGGTGATTAATAAAAAAGAAAGAAATAATGACAGAGTGAAAGATAATGGAAAAGGACAGGGAAAGAAAGAAAGAAAGAAAGAATGAATGAATGAATAAAGCATAAAATTAGGTTGGTTATTAATAGAAAAGGAAGAAAAAATAAAGAAAGAGTTAAGGATAGTAGAAAAAGAAAGAAAACATAGAATAAAGGAAAGGGACAGTGGAAAGGTCAAAAAAGAAAGAAAGAAAAATTACAATACTGTTATGTTTTCACATCTTATTATAATGGAGATTGTGGGGTTGTCTGTCTGTAACCGAAACTATATTACTATACAAGTCACAATTCCTTTAGTTATTTACATCATATTCTCCATGATTTTATTTTTATTTAAACCTCAATTATTGATAAAATTGTTTTACATTACTTAAACTGTTGACCATATGTACATACTAATAACATGCAATTGTATTTATATATACAACAAAATAGAGGTTTACAGTATGAATGGGAAGGCTTATTTGCATATTGATCTTTAAAAATTGATTTTAATAAATATATGCTTAGTATTATTGATTTCTAATTGTTTGGTTTTATCTTATTGAATATGAGCAAAAATCTCTTCAATAAATCTCAAAATAAATCCCTTAAAAAGAAGAAATAACTGTAATATTATTCTTTACTTCCTATTTTAACTAAACAGTTTAATTAGGAAAATTTACCAATGAAAGACGGGAGTAACGGAAAATGATGGAAGAGTTAGTTTCAAAGTTGTTCTATTTTTCAATCATACCCCCTCTGTTCAAAATCTTTTTATCTACATTCTTATTCAGTTTCATTAGTCTTTCCAATCTAATATAATATTTTATTATAAAATTTAACTAAAATACTTGCACCCGGAGGGTGCATATATTTGCTAGTACAGATAAAATACAGAAGAATGAAATGATAATGCAAGACCAGGTTGTTGGAAAATTAACAAGGTTTTATTTAACACAGGGTAGAGAATGCTTCTACCCCAAAAGTGACTTAACCAGCTCAAAGGGGAGCAACTCTATTTTTGTTAGGTCTTCCTAACAAATACAAATACAACATTGTGCATATGTTACCAGTGTTGGGTAAAAAATAATAGTTGGTGATATAGAAGACTTGGTACAAGTCACTGTGTGCCTGCTGGCTCTTTCCATTCTCTCTCTCTCTCTCTCTCTCTCTCTCTCTCTCTCTCTCTCTCTCTCTCTTCTCTATCTATCTATCTATCTATCCATCTATCTCTCTTCCTATTATGTTCTCACCTCTCACTTTTTGCCACGTGACACTTCTCGACCAGTAGAAAAAATGGCATGTGGCATTGTGTTGACTCATCCTAAAAAATTTCCATGTTAACCTACTGGCTTTTCTCATTCTCTCTCTCTCTCTCTCTCTCTCTCTCTCTCTCTCTCTCTCTCTCTCTCTCTCTCTCTCTCTCTTTTACACATGGCAAGTAAGGAAAATAACCAAGAAATAAAAAAAATATTTGAGAAGGTTCTCAAAGAACAATTATTTTTCAGTCAATTGCTTTGTGACCCAATAAGATGATACTTTTCAATATGTCCAGCCTCTAATTTTGCTGAAAGAGGAAGGCGAGGATTAAGTGATGAGATGAACAATCAATGTTGAATGACCTTTGGGATAAGCAGCATTTGATTCCCACTTGATGGCAATCCAGAAAGAATATTGTAAGAAGAACAATAAGTTCTCAAATACAAAATCAAACAAAATCAAACAAAAATGTGAAAAGCCGATACTCTTCACAGAGTTCCGTCATGGCCTCCTGCCTCAAAAACTGCTAGCCAGTGGCTGCTGAAAAAAACACCAGCTACGATTGAAGTCTGAAGCGGTGTCACTTGAAAAAAAGACCCCCAACTTTGGGCATTTTTTTAAAAAAACCAACCCCAACCCTAACCCTAACCCTAAACCCCCCTAGTTAAAATTAACAGTTTTATTACAAAATTTGTGGGTTCTGTTTTTTCTGGATCACTCTGTATACAGGATGACCCAGAAAAAACAAAGCCCAAATTATTTATTTATTTTCCCATTAAACTAACCCTAAACCCCAACCCCAACCCCAACCCAACTCTAACCCTAACCCCTAACCATAGTTTTTTTTTCAAGTGACACCACTTCAGCTATGGACTTCAATCGTAGCTGGTGTTTTTTTTCAGCAGCCACCGACTAACGATTTTTGAGGCAGGAGGCCGGGACGGAACTTGGCAAATATACCATAAAAGCCAAACTTTTACCTTTCAGTTTTTGGTGGTTCAGAATCTTCACAATTCTTTGAGAGGTTGAATTTTAGAAGCTCAGGAACATTACAGCTCAGATGTAGGAACAGCTGTCTATACACTCCTGAATCCTGAAATAAAGATGATATATTTCCTAATTGAGTGATAAATTATTAGTGGTGGTGGTAGTATAGTAGTAGTTGCTTGGTTGGATGGATTTTACGGCATGTCAACCCTTGTTGGCTTATTTTATGCTGAAGACATTTTGTTTTATTCATTCTTGATGGGTATTCAAATTTTTTTTAACTCAATTTTTTTAAACCACTTTTTAAAACTGATTTTTTTTATTTAGTTTGAGACTCTAACAGATACTACCACTCCGGGTCAGAGTGGACCTGTGAGTAATGGCAATGAAAAAGTACTCCACACTCCCCAAAGTGCCAAAATTAGAACTTCACCATTAGATGCAGTTTAACGTTATAACCAGGACACTGTAGTAGTAGTAGTAGTAGTAGTAGTAAGTTATGATAATGTTTAAGAATGTACAAACTATTCAACAAAGTAATAAATTTTATTACAAAAACTACGGAAAATTGAAAGGGGAATTAACAGCAGGAGGACAATTCTCATCAGAAGTGAAAATCCAAAGAGGCATCTTCCAAGGAGACTCACTATCACCACTGCTTTTTAGATAAAAATTCACAAAATCATAGGAAAAAATAAATCACCTCGTGCACATGGATGATATCAAGATTTTTGCCCAAAATGAAAAAGTCGAAACTCTTGAGAAATCATATGAAAATTCAGCCAGGATATTGGAATGGAATTTGGCATTGAAAAATGTGCCATGCTCGTTATGAAAAAGGGGAAAGAGAAACAATGGAGAAATAAAAACTACAAAATAAGGAAAATATAAGAACACTAGGAGAAAAGGAATATTCAAATTTTCTTTCTTTCTTATATTTCTCCTGTGTAACATGTCTTTTTTCTTCCTTTTCTTTCTTTATAATGAAAATAGAATGGTCCACTCAGGTGATGACAATCATAAGAAATAAGAATTCAGCAGATAAACAACACCAGATAATCAGGATTTACATTTTTGCATTTCATCTTAGACAATTTGGACGGTCTCATTTTTCACTAGAGGGTGATGCAAGATGATTACGGTCGTACTTTTAAGGAACACAAGTATGATGATGATGATGATGATGATGATGATGAAAAGAGGAATGCAATGGACAAAGAAAAAGGAAAAAATGCAACTTACAAAAAAGAATATTGAAAAAAGAAAGAATGAAAGAAAGAAAGAAAAAAGAAAGAAAGAAGGAATAAACAACAAAAGAAAGAAAGAAAGAAAGAAGAGAATACAACTGATAAAAAAAGACACAGCAACTGACAAGAAAGAAAGAAAGAAAGGAAAAAGAAGAAAAGAAAGAAAGAAAGAATGCAATTGATTAAGAAAAAGAAAAAAAATTCAACTGGTTAAAAAGCCAACTGAAAAAAAACCTGTGCAAAATGATAGAACAATACTTTTGTATTTACTCTGTCAGTTGAGTAAGTCTCGCTGTGTAAAGGGAACGATGGTTTTTTGTATAGAGGCCAGATAACCAAATCAAAATACAAAATCCTTTTCCGGTTTCTGATTCTTCTGATAGGAGTTCCTCATTAGAAGTTTCATCATGACACAACTACTTTATAAACACAAAATCTCCTAAAAAAAACAAACTAAGAAGTTCATATGACATCAGTTAGATTGCTACAAGAAACTGAAGTCTCGCTGGCATAAACCTAAGGGTATTGATAATTATGTTAAGAGGTGATTCAAGGTCCAATATTTGATGGCAAATATTGGTTACGGTTCTACAAAAAAGACCAATGATGGGATCGGTGTCATAAAAATGTCATCGGTAGCTAGTCAGAATCCCTTAAACAGACGTCCTCTCTCTCTCTCTCTCTCTCTCTCTCTCTCTCTCTCTCTCTCTCTCTCTCTCTTTTACTGCCCCCCCATCCCAACCTAAATGCTTAATTCATTATAAAAGACTAGATTTCTCTCGGTTTTTGAAGAGCACACATGTTTGGATTTGAAGTTGAAGCCCCAAAACAAACTAAGGTTAATTTTTATATTCTGTTAAATTAATTTTAAAGACTGTTATATTCGAAATATAATTTTGTTTCATGTTTAAAACTATTCGTAACTCTGCTATATTTTCTCCATTTCTGCTATGTTAAAGTAAATTTAAATGATGTTACGTAGCGTATATGGTCACAGTACCAAAAGCGATATATGTAACGTGGCGGTATATTCACGGTACCAAAACAGATATACGTAAAGTTCTAATAGCGATATATGTTGTATAGCGGGTCTTGTCAACGTGCCTCCAAATTCACGACACTAAAAAAGTGTTCAGCACGTGGCGGTCATCTTGTCGATAAAAAAGTACAACACGAGAAATATATCGTCACAAGCTGCTTAGCTTTTATTTCCAGGCTAGGCTCGTCTCATGGGTTGTTTTGGAGAGGAGGAAAAACAGAGAGAAAGAGAGAGAGGACAGTTAAATTACGGTGATCCCACACTAGGGACCAGAGGCCCGTTCGTTCCCCTAGGCCTCAGAAAGCAAAAAGAGGCAGGTATTTTTCTTCATCATTCCACGTTACCACGTGACTTCCGGTTCCGGTCAACACCCGAAACTTCCGGTTGGCTTTCAATTCTCCATTCGGGGGGTCACGCTCTGGTCAAACTCATGACAACCTGTTTTATGTTCATCATTTTTTTTTAGCCTTTACTCACTCTTATTTCTTCTTCCTCCTTTTCTAATAGTAGTCCTTGCAAAACTCAGGACCTTCATCATCTTGCTACACTGATGGCTCCAAAAAACTCCCTGTACACAATGTCCAAGAATTGGAGATTCTTATGATGCAAAAGAGAGTCTATGCTGCTGAGATTTTCTCATGGAGTCCCAAGTAAAAAGAGGAAAGATATTGGGGAACATGCTCAACAATTAAACATTAAAGTTACTAATCCACATGAAAAAATCAGGTCTCAAGAAGACGAGTAAATGTTTGTTTTGGCTGTAAAGAAAGAAAATAAACGACAATGTAGTTGCTTGACAGATATGTTTTCTACTACTTATAGAAATATTCAAAATTAGCTTAAAAGCCACCTTATTTGGCAGCAATTAACTCTTAACATCCTATACTGCCTCATTCTGCCCGGCAGAAAGTCACATTTGTTTTCCTAATCCACCCCAAACGATAGGCTTTGTTTAAATGTAATATTAAACAATATTTAGAAGTCTTTATTTTAAGGTAAATAACAGGTAACTTTAAATGAAAAAGCCATTTTTAACCATTTTTTGATAAATCCTTAGAGGAATGGGGCGCTGGACTTAGAAAATTCTTAACAGGATGTTAACAGTTAAGCTAGCTCTTGAAATTTTGGAGTCATATGTTTTAATTATTGCATTTGTTTTTGGTAATTTTTTACAGAATCTTTTACAAAAAATCTTTTTGTATGATAAGAATTTTTATAAGTTGGAAATGAATTTGTGAATAATCAAAATTAATTACAAAATGCAGCAAAAGTCACCCATGAAATAGAAATAATTGTTTCTACAGAAAGTAAGAACCTACGTACATTGAATTGTCTTTAATTTAAGAGGCAGCAGAAGAATTATCATTGAACTTTTAAAAGTTAACATTAAATATTAATGCAATACTTAAATCACATAAAAAATCATCAAAAACAATCACAATTATTAAAACTTGGAAATTCAAAATTGTGGTTCCAGATTTGGCCCGTAATGTTTTTAATTTGGCCACAGAGTCAAGCTGATTCCAAAATAGTATGATATATTGGGCTACAGTTTCAAGGAGTTAAGTGAAGTAAAAACATTTATTATTAGAGATTGTGCTTTAATAAAAAAAAAAATTTACTCACCAATTTTTCTTCTTTGTCAAGTTTGATTGCATTGAACAGCAGGCCAACTGTAATTCCCCGAAGTTCCCGTGGCATCAGAAAAAGATCAATAGTAAAAATATCCCTGAAAAAGATTTTAGTTGGTTGGTTGGTTGGTTGGTTGGTTGGTTGGATTTTACGGCCTGTCAACTCTTGTCAAAAATTGAGTGTAAGATCACTGAATTTTTTTTCAAACTCAATTTTTTTCAAATATATTTTTTAAACTCATTTTTTTATCTATTTAACCAATAGATGGACTCAAATACAAGTACTACCATTCAGGTCAGAGTGGACCTGGGAGTAATGGCAATGAAAGGGTACTCAACATTCCACAGAGCTCCAGAATTGGAATTTCACCATTAGATGCAGTTTAGTGTCATACCCAGGACACTAAGACCCTAAGCCACCACCTTCTAGCACATATATAATGAAAAGGTTTCGGAGGTTTTCTCATAAGAGAATTAGGGTCAGGACAATCATATAGGTGCTAGGGCTTGATTTGACCAACTAATTAATCACGGCTGCCTCTTCGACCACCCATCTGACCATAAATAGCTCAGACAGATAGCTAGATTTCATCTTACAGCATCATAGGTCACCACTTATGGCCAACAGGTGGTCCCATTGGGGGGATTTTACCCCTCTGTAGAAGTGCAGTCAGTGTATTCTACTGCCCTAACCAACAGGTCATAAAAGATTTTGGCAACAGAAATATGTGTTTCAGATACATTATTTTGACATGCAAAACACTATCACCATATTGTAATAATAAACTAAGATTGGGATAATTTCTACCCACTTTCTTATAATCTACTTATAAATAAAATACAATATGTCTTTATATATATATATATATTATATATATATATATATATATATGAAGAGAAAATGGAAGTGAATCTGACAGTATGTAATATAGGGAAAAATTGAAAAAACACAGTTCATAAAACGAGTGATGTTTATTTTGCTAACACTGCAGTGTTTCAATCTGTTTCAATAGATCTTCATCAGGGCTTTTGTTAATTTGAGGAAAAATAAATTTATCACTGAGAATAAGAAGACTGTGAGAGTCTTTTGCTTTGTCAGTCAATCTATTTCAAAATGTTGAATAAAAAACTAGCATTCTTTTGGATGTCTGAAATTATGACGAACACTAAGGCAACCGTTGTGAAGTGACATAGACACTCTCTTACATTGCATGTGTGTGTGTGTATGTGTGTTGTGTGTGTGTGTGTATGAAAATCTAAATAGACGATTGCTTTTGCTGGCCATGTGAGTGTTTATATATATATATACAAACTCCTTCACATGAGTAGGATGTGACACAAGGTAAATTTCTTAAGTGGAGTTTAACCAGTTTGAATTCAGAGTTTTCTTTCTCCTAGATGGGTTGTCTAACCAAGATTAAAGGGCCCTGTCTGCATGACTATTTATCTCTAGCTGGAGTGAGAATAGTTGGATTCATACCTTTCCCAAAGGTATTAATGCTATGTGAAATACAAATAGCCTCATCTATGATTTGAACTCATCTCACTGTGTCGAGTTCCTATGACGATAAGCATTCCACCATGTGCCTCCACACACACACACACACACACACACACACACACACATATATATATATATATATATATATATATATATATATATAAGCTAAAAACTAACTTGAAATATTGTACTCACAGTAATTTGAGTGTGATGTGACAACACAATCATCAGACAACGAAACAGTCAATACAGAAAGCCAGTTTGAAACATCATTAAGATTCTCATTAATCTCAAGTGAGACCAATGCTTTCTGATAGTAAATTTATATAGCCCATTGCAGGTATATAAACAAGAGAGCTCTTGTGTGATTTTTACAAGAAAAATAGAAGAGAATGCAGCAGATAAGAAAGAAAGAAGAAAGACAAGAGAATTCAGCTGACAAGCAAAAAGAAAGAAAGAAAAGAAGAAAAGAAAAGAAAGAATTCAGCTGACAAGCAAAAGAAAGAAAGAAAGAAAGAATGCAGTAGACAAGAAAGAATGAAAGAAAAGAAAGAAAGAAAGAAAAGAGAATTCAGCTGACAAGCAAAAAGAAAGAAAGAAAGAATGCAGAAGACAAGAAAGAAAGAAAGAAGAAAGAAGAAAGAATTCAGCTGACAAGCAAGAAAGAAAGAAAGAAAGAAGAATGCAGTAAACAAGAAAGAAAGAAGAAAGAAAGAAAGAAAGAAAGAATGCAGTAGATAAGAAAGAAAAAAGAATGCAGTAGACAAAAAAGAAGAAAGAAAGAAAGAAAGAAAGAAAGAAAGAAGAGACAAGAGAATTCAGCTGACAAGCAAAAAGAAAGATAGAAGAGAAGAGAATGCAGAAGACAAGAAAGAAAGAAAGAAAGAAAGAAAGAAAGAAAAGAAGAAAGAAAGAAGAGAGAATTCAGCTGACAAGCAAGAAAAAAGAAGAAAGAAAGAAAAAATTCAGTAAACAAGAAAGAAGAAAGAAAGAAAGAAAGAAAGAAAGAAAGATAGAAGAATTCAGCTGACAAGCAAAAGAAAGAAAGAAAGAAAGAAAAATTCAGTAAACAAGAAAGAAAGAAAGAAAGAAAGAATAGAATTCAGCTGACAAGCAAAAAGAAAGAAAAATAGAAGAGAAAAGAATGCAGAAGACAAAAAAGAAAGAAAGAAGGAAAGAAAGAAAGAAAGAAGAAAGAAAGAATACAATCGATTAATATAGGATAAAGAGAATATTGCTGAGAAAGAAAGAAAGAAAGAAAGAAAGAAAGAAAGAAAATATAGCTGTCAAGAAAGAATGTTGGGAAAGTTAAGGAACAAAATAGGAACTCAGAAAGAATTCTCATTTCCAAATTTTTGACAGAAACCAATTCATCAACTATTTCTCAGACACAGAAAATAAGATTTGTCAAAGTTCTAATTAGCTAAACACTATCTAAAACATAAACTTAAGACATTTACTGACAGGACATGTAAGGGAAACTAATTCTTCTAAAACAGCAAGTATTCACATATAATGCTGATTTTCCAGGCCACCAGAATAGCACAATTAATTTACTCTTGAATCCCCCAAACTTTTCACACGGTGAATAACTGACATTTCCATCAAAGCCCCTCCTCCAAAAAAGAATTGTAAAATCTCTTGATTAAAAGAACAAGCTCTAATATTACCCTTTTTTCAATATACACATAGGAAATACATGGACTGCAATAGACAGATTATCGATCATAAGAAAATCTGATCTTTCTGATAAGATAAATTGACAATTCTTCCAAGCTGTAGCCATGTCAGTGCTAATGTATGCCTGCACCACTTGGACTCTAATGAACCACTGAAAGAAAAAGCTAGATGGAAACTTGTGGGGATTAAAAAATACGAAAATATAAATGAAATAAAAAAAAAAACAAAAACAACAGACTCCCATGGGACCTTGACCAGAAGAAACCCTTTTGCGCATGTTGGACAAAAGGGACTGACTCCCTACCCCCAAAATAATACCTCGGCCATTTGAATCTAGGCCCCAACAGAGGGTGGTCGTTTCCTAGCCAAGGGGCATATTCCCCTAGCACCTATATGATTGCCCCAACTCTATTGCCCTTATGGCAAGCCCCGACCCTTTTTATTATATGGGTGCTAGAAGGCAGTGGCTGAGGTTCTACATGTTCTAGGAATGACATAAACTCTATCTGATGGTGAGGTTCCAGTTTTGGAGGTTTGGGGAATGTGGAGCACCCCTTTATCACCATTGCTCCCTGGTCCACTCTGACCCGGAGTGGTAGTACCTGTTGGGGTCTCATCTATGGGTTAAATAGACAAATGTGTTTATAAAAAAGAAATTGAATATCCATTAAGAATGACTTTATTTCAAAGCTTTATCGGCATTAAATGACTCACTGAGGTTGATATGCCGTAAATCAAAACAAATCAAACCAAACCAAATCTTGAAAGTGTTGATATGCCATTAAAGAAAATAACCCACCAACCAACCACATTACTCCCACTTAAACTATAATAACTAACTGTCCTTGTGACTTGTGAGTATAAACAAAAAGAAATTTATATACCCATCTTGCTGTGGTGGGAGAGGTCAACAAGCTCGTAATTTTTTTTGCATGCCCTATTTTTAATAGTGCAGGTCTGTATCTCTCCTCATACTGATTGTGACAACTTGCACCACAATCCTGAATGACCACAGACATTACCCCCTGAAAGAATTCTGTCAAACACAGACAGCTTCTCACTGAACAGATTTCTTTTTAACTAGGGGACTCATTTCTTTTGATTGTCCCTGTAAAACATTCCTCAACAAACAGACAAAAAACATCTGGTCATAGCCGACAACAGTTTGAACATGTTATTAAGTGACACTTCAACTTTAAGATAACAATTCTGATTTCTGCCAATCAGAAATCAAGAATATTATTGCAGGTTTCCTCAATTACAAAAAAAAAAAAAATCCATAACAAACAAAACAAGTCTACAAAACAAGGTTTGTCTTATGTTCATGTCAAGTTATTTATAAACAAGCTCGACCTGATGAGAATTTCAGGTCAACTTTTATCAAAACATGGTTATCTAAGTAGATGATTTCATATCTATAAATGTTTTACCTATTAAATAGTTACATTCAATATGCCAATGCTGATCGTCAGTTTACTCTAATGATGGAGAAGCAAGTCTATAGAAAAACTGATTTTTTAAGACAATTTAGATACAAGACAATTTAGGATAGATTTTTGAATACATGAAAAAAAGTCATCAGGGTGGTCTTAAGTCGGTATCAGCCAGACAGCAAGCGAGTCTATCTCCTTTTCACTAGCACTAGACCAAAGAGATTATTTTAGCATCTGAGATGAAGCACCACACCTACCATCAGCTCCTTACTTTACTGCAAAGATCCCTGTGCAACTCATATGCTGAGTTGGCAAGGCTGGAATCGAACCTGAAACTTGTGGAAAGATAAATTTTAGTATTATTTGTATTATTCGGACTATTGTCCTCATTTCATTGTTATCTATACAACGTTTTGGCCGATGTGCCCTCCAGCCTTCTTCAGGTATTTCTTGTCGCCTTGGGAACCTTCTCAGGACTCGGGAACCTTCTTGTTGTAATTGGGAGCCATCACAGAACTTTGAACCTAACCATTATTCAGTCAAGGGGGGTATTCTTTTCTCATTCTGCTAACCATAGCTGGGGTACAGATGTTAAGCTGTGTTAATTATTATTCGATAAATTTTGGTTTACATCTTTTTCTCAGAGCGTTCGTTCTGGCTAGCAAGAATTGAACACAATAATAATGTGGCCCATGCTCGTTATTTTTTCAATTATGCAGCCTAATGTGAAAAAAAGTTTGGTGATCGCTGGTTTATATAAATAAACTATTAACAATGGCTTGCAATATGAGCAAATTATCATTCAAGGGCCGGTTTAGCTCAATCAGTAGAGTGTCAGACTAGGAACCACAAGTTTCTGGGTTCGATACTGGCCCTTGCCAATTCAGCATATGAGTAGCACAGGGATCTGTGCGGTAAAGTGAGGAGTTGATGGTAGGTGTGGTGCTCCACCTCAGACGCCAAAAACAATCTTCTTCTTCTAGCATTAGTGAAAAGTGGATAGACTCCCTCGCTGTCTGGCTGATACCGACTTTAAGCCACCCCGACGACTTTACAACTTATCACTCTATAATAATGCAATGTAATGGCCACTATACACTGGCATCTGCTGAGACCACACACATGAAATTCTTTTTTACCTATCCAAGGCACAGGCATGGACAAGGTTGTATAGAAGACAGGCAGTTCCCTATTCAGAACGTCTCCCCCCTCTAAACACCATTGATGTTGCCAAATAGAATAGGAAAGGGACAATAGAGCTTGGCACTAGTGTTATTGCAGAAGAAGAAGACTACGTTGGACTACTTTTGGGATTTCCTCTCTGGGTTATTGAAACAAAGAATTTGATCATTATAAATAATTTTGTCTATTAAAACAATTACATTCTACATACTAATGCAGACATTTCAATTTATTTCAGTGACACACTGTTAAAATAGAGAATTGTTAATGTTGGAATTTTTGTGATATAAGGCGTGTGCCAGATGTTCACTTCTACTCATAGACTCGCCGATAAGCACGTGACCAACCTATTGTCCAATCACTGGCAGTGCTCTTCTGCTGTTATTATTATTTATACTGGCTGATTCTAATTTTAGCTCACTACTACTTGGATCTTCTTGGATGATGGACCTAAAGGATTCTATATCACAGGACTTATTGACTTACCAAAGGATTCTATACCACAGGACTTATTGACTTACCAAAGGATTCTATATCACAGGACTTATTTACTTACCAAAGGATTCTATATCACAGGACTTATTCACTTACCAAAGGATTCTATAAATCGGGACTAAACTTATTTATTTTAAGTTCTTTAAACTGACCAAGGATGGCGGCCAGATACTTAACAGTTAAAACCAACTTTACAACAGGGCTATTTACGATAATCCCCATATATATGTATTTACCCAACATCTCTGCAAAATACAAGATGCAATACCTGAAAAGTATTTCCTCCCCCGCCAGGGCACAGGTAAGAGCAAGTTATATAGAAAACACACAGCTGTCCATGCTGAAATTCCCCTTTCTGATATATATTTACCAACCACAAGTAGGATGTGACAAAAAGTTAATTTCATATGTGGAGTTTAGCAGGTTTGAATTCAGAGTTTTGCTTCTCCTAGACTGGTTGCCTAACAAAGATTAAAGAATCCAGTCTACTCTACTATCTAACCTTATCTGGAGGGAGAATATTTATTTCTATATAGATGTCTGTGTATGTATCTGTCTGTGTGTATGTACGTGTGGGTATATGTATATATATATATATATATGTATGCATATTTATATATATGTATATTATGTATGCATGTGGTGTACATATGGGTATATGTGTAGGGATGTGTGTATGTGTGTATGTATATATTTACCAACCCCTCTGCATGAGCAGGATGTGACACAAGGTCAATTTCTTAAGTGGAGTTTACTAGGTTTGACTTCAGAGTTTTCCTTCTCCTAGACTGGTTGCCTAACCAAGATTAAAGAGTCAGTCTGCTCTACTATTTACCCATTCTGGAGGGAGAATATTTGGATAAATACCTTTCCCAAGGGTATTAGCACTATGTGAAAATGCAAACAACCTGGACCAGGATTTGAACTTGGGTTGCCGAGTCCATTTCCTACAACGGTAACCATTACACCACACTCCTCCATAATATACCACTGATGTTGCTAAAGAAAACGGGAATGGGCCAATACAACTTGACACTAGTGTTATTGCAGGAGTTGCCTGAATGAGGAGGGAGAATCTGTTGGACTGCTTTACGGATTCCAGCTTTGGCTTTGTCTTCAGGGTTTATTTCTGAAGTTCCTCTAATTAGTTCAAAACAGTGTGTATTTCAATTAAGAATTGTTACGTTTTTACATAATTGTTAGATTCCTAACACTTATGTACCATTAGTGTAGAAACCAAAATGGCGGCCTTGAAGGATTGAGTGACTCGGTTTGACCTCAGTCTGATCCTCCTTCTGGGGGATACCGTGAGAATCGGTGGAGAAGACCCTCTTCCAGTTTAGATTAGAAAGAGAGTTTAGTTCAGTATCGGCCAAACCACAAAGGTGGTAAGTCGTGTTAAGCGCACGGCCGACTCAATCTGCACAGGTAGTCTGGTGGGGATTTCGGAATAAAATATGATCTAAAGCAAAAAAAAAAAACTACCAATGACACAGGGCTTCTGATAAAGAGAAATCCCCAATTGAAGACCAGACACAAAGTCCCCGAGACAAAGTCCCCGAGACGAAGTCCAGACGCTAGAAGAAGAACATAAGATACCAAAGATGAGCAGAAGAATAATAGAAGTAAAGAGAGTATACAACATTATCTGGTGGAATTGGATCCTTGATAAAGAGTCCATTGATGATGTGAATCCTTTGGTTACTAAAGTATTCTCAGTTACTGGTATAAAGTCCTTCGATAATGAATCCTGTTCATTACTAAAGTGTTCTCAGTTACTGGTAATCATATAAGTCCTTCGAGAGTATTGGTACAGATCCGGCAATCCTATGTGTGTCCAACCTTAAAGAGTGCAGTTTTAATTATGACCAATATGGGGGGGTTTAAGTATTCTATCAGGCCAGTAGTATTGCTAGTGATTGGTTACAAGAGTCAATCACGTGACCATGATAGTCTATAAATAGAGGTGTGTATTTAGAGCACATCCTATATCAAAATAATCCCAACAAGAATTGTCCTTCTCCTAGACTGATTCCCAACCAGAGAGCTAAGTTTGCTCTGCTGTTTAACCTTTAGAACCCAAGCAGCTAGTATTTGTACTACTAACTAAAAAGACATACACCCAGGCAGTCTAAATTCTATCTGGAAAAATTTCATTTCTTATATCACAATTGTCTATCAAATATTGTAATTTTATATTTTATATGTAATCTTATTATTTTTTTAACATATTTCAAATTGCCCATAAAATGTTTCAATTTGTTATTTAACAGCTTGTTAATCTGTTTAATAACAAATTACAACATTTTATACAAAACAAAACAAAACAAATAGAAAATATTTACATTTACTTGTTGAGAAAAGACTTGGGGTGGTAAATTATCACTTTTATATCACATTAACTTTTCGGGAAAAAAACCCTTCAAACAGCACGGGTCAATTTTCAGCAGGTACTGCTCAGTATTATTTAGGGCAGGTGGCCAGGACGTATTTATGCAATAAGCACCAACAAAAATTCAACCTTAAATAATCGATTTAATCAATTTTAATTCGTTTTTAAAATGAGAATGAGACAACATTTTGGCAGTCCCTAGGATTAGAGAAAAGAGAGTTTGCAAAGTGAATTAAATTTTTTAAATAAATAAATAAAAACGTCCGGGAAGTTAATAAAAACATTAAATTCATTTTGTAAGATTTTTAAGAAAGGAAATGTTTGACCAAATTTAAACTGAAATGGATCATGGAATTTTAAGCTATGATTTTGTTGCTGAATCTTAATATGCAAATAAAGTGAGTAGTTGAATGTCTCTAACAATAACTCTTCCATCTCACTCTTACTCACATAGAGAGACTAACATACATAAGGAGGAGGTAAACAAGATATACATAGAGAGGGTGAAAGTAATATGCAGAAAGGTAGTGGGGGATGGATCAGTTTTTGACTTAATTGCTAATTACAACTAATTAGAACCAATTAAAATGGAATTTTTTTCAAATAAAACTCAATCCTAAAAGCAAGGTATATTTTAGTAAGAATTTTGAGTCATTAAATTAAACAGGAAAAAAGCCTTTAGGAAATAAAAAGTGATTCTCTCAACTTTAGTATAATAATAACAATATCTCCCCGACAAGCTAAAGAGATGATTCTTCTAGGCTGTGGTTGTGTCAGTACTGCTGTATGGCTGTACCACCTGGACCCTAACGAATCGCCTTGAGAATAAGCTAGATGGGAGCTGCACGAGAATTCTGCAAGCGGTCCTGAATAAGTCGTGGAAGCAGCACCCCACAAAAAAGCAACTGTATGGCCACCTGCCCCCCCCCCATCTCACAAACCATACGAGTAAGACGGGCTAGACATGCAGAACACTGCTGGAGAAGCAAGGACGAGCTCGTAAGCGACGTACTACTGTGGAAGCCAGCACATGGGCACGCTAATGTGGGCCGCCCAGCCAGAACCTACATTGACCAACTATGTAGGGATACTGGCTGCTGTGCGGAGAAGCTCCCAGAGTCGATGAATGATCGGGAAGGTTGGCGAGAAATCGTCATGGATATCCGTGCAAATTGCACGACATGATGATGATGATGATATATATATATATATATATATATACTTTCTTTTCAAGCTAATATTTTGATTCATTTGGATGGTATTTATATTTATGATGAAGTTTCTAAGTGCGCAAATCAATATTTCTTTGTTGTCTTTCAAAATAACAGGAAACAATCTATTTTATCCTAAACAATCTGCCAACTTCTTAGTATTCTGCTTCTGCAGACAAAAAGAAAACATTAATAAAGCAAAATGGAGAGTTGGTTGGTTAGCTATTGTTTAATGGCATATTAACCCTTGTGGGTTATTTAGAGTTAAATCTTGTATTTTTGTATATGATTTTTAAGTGAATAGTTTGTAGGTAAATATTTTGGTTTGGTTTTATATACTGTTTGAAATAATTTTCATTAACTCAATACATTGGTAGAAATAATTTTTATGATGAAATTTTCATTAACTTCATGTGTATTAATAGATTGGTAGAAATAATTTTCCAAGTAAGACAAACAAGACATTCTTGGAGAAGGAAGGATGAACTCATAAGTAATGTATACCACAAATGCCTCAAACAAATCAAAGTTTTACTTCATACATCATACTCTGCTAAACTTTCCTTTTCCCAGACAGGTTGCCTCACTAAGACTTAAGAACATTGTCTGCCCTACTATTTACCCATTGCTGTGGGAGAAGAGATAGATCCATGCCTTTTCCAAGTGTATTAGCACAAAGTAAAACACAAATAGCTTTAGTATTATCTGCATTATTCGGACTATTGTCCTAATCTTCATTGCTATCTGTACAACGTTTCGGCCGATATGCCCTCCGGCCTTCTTCAGGTATTTCTTGTCGGACTCTGGAACCTTCTTTTCGAACTCGGGAACTTTCTTGAAATACCTGAAGAAGGCTGGAGGGCATATCGGCCGAAACGTTGTACAGATAACAATAAAGATAAGGACAATAGTCCAAATAACGCAGATAATACTAATTATCAAGCCTCATCTCAAACATTCAGAGAAACAAATAGCTTTATTTCAGATTTGAACTTGGGTCACTGATTCAATTTCTTTGACAATAACCATTACACTAAACACGCATCCTATAAGTAAATAGGGAAGACTGGTCTCCCTTAGCCTTGGTATTGCAACTTAATTAAAACCAGCTATACCAGAGGTTGGAAACCCTCGGCCCATGGGCCACATCCAGCCCTCGAGTCATTTTTGTCCGGCCCACCAACTTCAAATCTGGACTCTTAATTATCCAAAGAATACATTCTTTGGAAGTATATGGGCTTGCGATCAATTGTTTCCAAGAATCAAATATGCTAAAAGTCATTTAACTCTTTGCTTACCAAATTTCCCCCACGGCTGTACCATATTTTCTTGGTATTTTTGTATAAAGAGTTCATGTCATGGCCCTCCTTCATAGCTGTTTGGCCCTCTCTCTCTCTCTCCAAAAGATTGCCAACCCCTGAGCTATACTCTGCATAAAGAATTAACCTTGTGTCATATTCACTTATGGGGGTAAAAATTTACAGGTGATAATATGATAAATACAAAACAATGTAATTAACAGGTATATGTAAATAATTCTCATCTTTACTTACCCACATCTATGCAAATTCGTCACAGATAACATTTCCACAATCATTTGACTTGGGAGGCTGAACTCAAGAGAAGCCTAAAATAAATATGAAAATGTTCAATTTCTTTGACAATCAAATGTGTTCATACAAATGCATACACACACTGACACACACCTATAGATATATATATATATATATATATATTTACCAACCCCTCTGCACGAGCAGGATATGACAGAGGTCAATTTCTTAAGCGGAGTTCAATAGGTTTGAATTCAGAGTTTTCTTCTCCTAGACCGGTCGCCTAACCAAAGTTAAAGAGCCCAGTCTGCCCTACTATTTATCCATAGTTGGAGGGAGAGTAGGATTCATACCTTTCCCAAGGGTATTAGCACTAAGTGAAATTCAATTAGCATGTCCAGGAATTGAACTCGGGGCGACGAGTCCCTTTCCCATGACTTTAACCATTACACCACGTGCTTCCACACCTATAGATATATACATACAAATATATCCAATAACAAATGGAACTGTTTGTAGTAAATAAAACAATATAAGCAATGATAATAGAATTAGTACACAAAGTACATTAACAATTATAAAATTATACAAATTACAAAATCATACATAGTACACTAAAAATTAAACCATAGAATATAGACATGAAACAAATCAATACCATACAACATAATCCTCAATAATGCTAACACATTGTTAAAACCAATTACTAAAAAGTATAAATATAAATACACAATATGTATCACTTCCTAACCATTAGGCATGACATAACCCCAGACGGGTTGATAAGCTATTAAAATTAATAAACACAAACAAAATACATTAAAAAAATATCAAAACTGGCTTCCTGATTTTCTTTTAAGTTGGCACTGATTTCTCTAAATAAAGTTTGGTCCTCTAGATAGATGAGTAAATATCATTAATTTATTATATAGGGTCTGACAGAATGATCTGGATTTAAGAATAACATTCAGCAAGAACATATAGCTCACAAAATTATCATTCAGTTGAAATCAAATATTAATTTTTGCAAGAATCTTTTATTATAAGATTGTATTGGAAAGGGTTTTACTATAGGAATGCATTGGAAAGAGTTTTACCATAGGGGTGAATTGGAAGGGTATTTTACTATACATTGGAACCGGTTTTACAATAAGAATGCATTCGAAAGAACTTTACTGTAGGGATGGATTGGAAACTGTTTTACTATAGGAATGTATTTGAATCTGTTTTTACTATAGGAATACATTAGAAAGGTTTTTACAATAGGATTGCATTGGAAAGGGTTTTACTCTTAGAATTCATTGGAAAGAGTTTTACTATAGGGTTGAATTGGAAAGGGTTTTACTATAGGAATACATTGGAAAGAGTTTTTACAATAGGAATGCATTGGAAAGGATTTTACTATAGGATTGCATTGGAAAGGTTTTCATAATAAGATTCCACAGAGCTGGTTTTATTATAGTGATGCATTGGAAAGAGTTTTACTGATGTGATTGAATTGGGTTACAAGGATTGAAATGGTTAAGACATTAACAGTACACACATGCGTGTTCCTGTAACCATCTTGGTTTCTCTCTTCATCATGCTTGCTGTTGATGCTTCTTTTGTACTGCTCTTTTACTAAAGAGTGATATCATTTGTCAGGGAAGAGTTATCTCCCCTAACAATTTGGATGATATTTCCCCATGAGGAACAAAATTTCTTTATCATAAATTCTTCCTCTAGGCCGAGTAAGTAGGCACACCAAACCTCAAACTGTTTGACTATCTGTAGGACAGACAAAGTCTTCTTAATTACATATATAGATTTAAGTAAAATGGGGTAGCCTAAAGTCGATATCAGTCAGGCAGCGAGAGAGTCTATCCCCTTTTCACTAGTGCTAGATCAAGGAGATTGTTTTTGGCGTCTGAAGTGGAGTGCCACACCTACCATCAGCTCCTCACTTCACCACACAGATCCCTGTGCTACTCATACGCTGAGTTGGCAAGGCCTAGTATCGAACCAAGAACCTTGTGGTTCCCAGTCGAACGCTCTACTAACTGAGCTAAACCAGAGAGACAATAATTGCCTTTCCTTTGGATTGTGGCCATGGCTTCCCATTTCCTGTGTCTGTTGGTCATGTTGTAATTCAGCCCCTTTAAACTTTATTTTTTGTCCTAATTTTTCAAAAGATAACACTTGTTTTTACTCCTTGCTTATGCAAAAAAGACTTATTTCTCAGCTCTGTTCATAGAACAGAATAGAGAAAATTTGTCTCCAACTTCAGCATAGCATTTATTGCACCTTGCTATATAAAACATTGGAAGACATAGTAAGTTTTTTCTAACCATTTTTTGGTTCCTCTTCATTACATTTTGTTTATTCATGGAACATTATGTGCAACAAACATGTTTTGGGGCACATGTATTGTTATTCAATTGTTACATGTTATGTATATTAAACATTCATATGTACATAGCAATCCTGTGATGCACCCAGAAGTTTTGGCATCAAAATCAGATAGACATTCTAACCAATTCAAAGAGCAGTCAACCAGAAATTATCTAAAATAGAAGATACCAGATGTCCTAAAATTCCCTCTCCATCAGAGTAGTAAGTCTCTCAAACTTGACTCTATACACAGGAAGGACGTTTATATTGTTAGTCATTGTTTTGTTGTTAAATAAACCATTAGAATTGAACATAATAGAGACAATTAGTCTCCAATTTCCACATAGCATTTAGTGCGCCACGTCATAAAAACCATGGAAGATACAGTAATATTTTTCTAACTATTTCTTCGTTAACTTTGTTTGTTCATGGAACATATTATACAATTAATTTGTTTGAAACATATGTATTGTTCTATTTTGTTGTTAGATTTTATGTATATTAAACATTCATATGTACATTGTTTATGTTAGTTGTTTGTCTTTCCTTACCAAATGTTTAGTGTTAGTGTATCCATGGATGCATTAATGGATTATAAGGACTTAATGTTAGTTTGAAACTAATACCCATTATTCCTATAACAACATTTATTCATCAAAATTTCAGCAAATTTGACAGTAGCTTACAGAATTCAATTAAATAAGCAGACTTTTATCAACTTACCAATAAAAGCAAGAAGAGGACATTGCTTTGTTCCCTGTGTTGAGTCCTTAATTTGAGTAATTGCTCAAGAAACTGGGTATGGTTCTTCACGATTTCACTTTCAGGGGGGCAGATACAAATAAATTAGAAAAAATCCCATTAATTTTACAGACTGAAATGCATTTTTAAAAAAAGCCACAAGGGCAGATTAAAAATATATTAAAGCCCCTTACCACCATGAAAAATAACTCTCTTTTCCTCATACAAAGAATATGCAGAAGACATAATGAATCTGTACATGTTTAAATTTAATGATTCAAGCCAGAATGTAAATTGAGTTGGATTTATGTCATGTTAATTCTAACCGTAAATTCTTAAGATTAATCTTGCTTATTATATACCAATATCTTTTTACACCATTCCATTGATCTAGAATGAGAATAAATATTGTTACCAAAAAGTTATTATGAATGTCTGAATTTGTATTAGTGTATAGGTACTAATATCCTTTTTAATAAGATTAGAAAACTTACGGAACTGAAATTAAAACAATTAAATGATGTTTTTTATATGGGTTATTTCCTATAACTCCAACCTAAAAAGGGGAACCACTCTGAATCAATTTTATCTGCTAATTAATCTACCCATTATTTTCCCATTATTTTCCCATTAAACTAATCCTAACCCAAAACCCTAACCCTAATGCCGTCTTCAATTTTCCTAGTAGATCAATAAATAAATGAATAATTTATAAATTCATTCAGAGTGGTTCCCCTTTTTTAGGTTGGAGTTATAGGAAATAACCAATGTTTGTGTATGTATCATATGTATGTATCATAAATTCGAAAAAGATTGAGGCAAAATATCATTTGAATTTAGTTGTTGTGTTGTTTTATCCGCATTTTTCCTCTATTTTCAACCACATTTTGTCAGATTTACCCAATCCTTTACTCCTCATATATATATATTATATATATATATATATATATATATATAGAGAGAGAGAGAGAGAGAGAGAGAGAGAGAGAGGGAGGGCATAGATTGAAAATAAAATCATATACATACCATTTAGAATTCTCTAGAGCAATAATTTCCCACATGTTGAAAGCCAAATATTGCAAACGCTTCTTATCTAATTCTGGAAACAAACAAGATATCTTAGTTTTTAAATTACTTTATTGTTATTGCTTTGCTTTGTATTTAAATGAGCTTTGTCAGTTACTATATTCTATCATTACAATAATTTATAGTAGGTGTTGTAGAATAATCATACTAGTTCCAATTACCGTTGAATTGGTAAGACAATGCAGTAAGATAGATTCTTTTTTAGTTACGATTACTTGTTGCCTTGTCTTACCAATTCGACAGTCAATTTTGGTCACACCTGTAGAATAATCATGCTAGTTCCAATTACTGTCGAATTGGTAAGACAAGGCAACAAGTAATCGTAACTGAATACAAATCTATCTTGCTGCCTTCTTACCAATTTGATGGTAATTGTACCTAGTATGATTATTCTACAGGTGTTGCAGTTTTCTGTATATAAGGTGTGTGCTAGTTCCCCGCCTATACTTATAGACTGGCCAAGGTCACATGATTGACTCTTCTAGCCAATCACTGGCAGTACTACTGGCCTGATAAGATACTTAAACCCCCCGCCCCATATTGGTCATAATTCAAATTGCACCATTGGAGGACACACATAGGATTGCCTGGATCTTTACCAATACTCACAAAGGATTTATATGATTACCAGTAACTGAGGACAGTTTAGTAACCAAAGGATTCACATTGTCGATGGACTCTTTATCAAGGATTCCACCAGATATAGCACAAGCACAAGGTGCTGCCGGTAACCAAGGTTGCTGGAGCGCAAAGTGGTCCCTTCCAATGAAGGATTCCACCAGATAAGCACTTCTGCTATTGGCCCTGGTGTGACCAAAATTTTGGTATGACAGCACTTCCCCTTTAAACTTTTAAAAAAAGAATTAGAATTATAAATTGTTACTTATTTTGATTTTTTCCTTAAGAACAGAGCTTAAATTTACATATTAAAAAAGTTTATGAATTTCTTAAGTATAACAATGAAATAAATCCTGTTTTATTTTTTTTTTTTTAATCATCAAGAGAGAAAAAGACAGCAAAATTGCACTATTTTGACAGATAAAGATTTTAATTTATAAAATTCTCCCAATTTGAAAAAAAAGAATTTTTTACATGTGATTTTTTAAAATCCTTCCTCTTCAAATCCTTCATACTGCAAAAATTACATTAAATTTCTTTCATTTTTTCTGAGTTTTGTTGAATTTTAATTCATAAGTGGGAAGGCGGGGAGAAAAAAAAGTGCAATTTTTGGCCACACTTATCTTTATAGGGTCAAATACATATGTACCTAACTTGTATCAATATACTTGACCTTATATGGTACTTATATATTCTGATATTTCAAATTTAAGCAAAAATGAAACTAATATTATTATTAACTTCCTCAAATGAACTAAGCAACAAGGAACTGAAATCCATCATTAGTGGCCATATTTTTTGGAATATGATTAAATATACAATTCTAACATTATTAAAACCATTGAAGATATAAAGAAAACATTTTTTAAATATGCAGTCACTTCCAATATTGCATCAAAGCTTTCAAAATTGTGAAAGTTTTATTGAAAAACCTTTTTAAGTTGTACATAAGTATAATTTCTTTATTCATTTATCAATTTATTTTTTGGAATATCTTTTTCCATTGAATAGTTTTGGTTTTCCTTATAAGTTGTTCTCAATTATCTGGTGCACCCAACAATCAAATAATCACAGTGACAAGCAGTTTTAATACAATATGTCTTTTCATTGGTTAAAGGTGATTACTTACCTATATTAGCAGATATATTCAAAGGAAATGTTGTCAATACATGAGCAGCCTAGAAAGAAAATACAGTAATAATCTTATCATAACGGAGATTGTGTGTTTGTCTGTAACTGAAACTATATTACTAATCAAGTCCAACTACCTTACTATTTCTCTGAATGTTTGAGATGAGGATTGATGATTAGTATTATCTTTATTTAGTCCACGGGGGTATCATGTTTTCATTCCACTAACCATAGCTGGGGTTGGAGTTGTGTTAATTATTTTTCTATGTAGAGGCAGTAACATAGAAAAATAATTAACACAACTCCTACCCCAGCTATGGTTAGCGGAATGAGAACAGAATACCCCATGGACTAAATAAAGGGTTAGGTTCAATGTTCCGTGATGGCTCCCGATTATGACAAGAAAGTTCCCGAGTTCGAAAAGAAGGTTCCCAAGTCCGAGAAGGTTCCTGAGTCCGACAAGAAATACCTGAAGGTCGGAGTACAAATAACAATGAAGATGGGGACAATAGTCCAAATAACGCAGATAATACAATTACCTTAGCTATTTATGTCACATTCTCCATGATTTTATCTTTATTTAAATCTCAATTATTAATGAAATGGTTTTAGATTATTAATACTGTTGATCATATCTACAAACTTGGATATTTACCACATACCCCATATGTACGGGTTAGGCACAAGGCCCTATTAATGTGGGACCACTCACGAACCAAAGCTCATGGGTGGTGGGTGCAAAAAATGTATTGATCCTGTCAGCATTTCCCCACAAGGGGGTCATATTAGGTACTGGGCAATAAACCCAGCCCTGCCCATTTAAATCGAGGAGGTAGGTGTTGCCTGGCGGGATGGCCCCCTGGGATCAATGATGTTAATTTGTACAGTCCAGGGCCAAAGCCACCTGGTCCTATCTCACAAACCATCCGGGTGAGATGGACAAGACATGCTGGACACTTCTGGAGAACCAAGGATGAACTCATAAACGACATTCTCCTGTGGAAGCCCACACATGGACATGCAAATGTGGGCCGCCCAGCAAAGACATACATTGATCAGCTCTGCATTGATACTGGATGCTGTGCAGAGGACCTCCCTGGGACAATTAGTGATAGAGAAGGTTGGCGAGAGATTGTCATGGATATCCATGCTAATTGCATGACATGATGATGATGATGATGATGATTTGCCCATATCTGGAGGGAGAATAATTGGATGCATACCTTTTCGCTATGTAAAATGCAACCTAGCATTCTTTGGATGTTTTTCATTCAACATTTTTTAAATAGATTGACCGACAAAGCAAAAGACTCTCACAGTCTTCTTATTCTCTGTGATAAATTTATTTTTCCTCAAATTAACAAAAGCCATGATGAAGATCTATTGAAACAGATCGAAACACTGATTCATTTCCATTTTCTCTTCACACATACACACACACACACACACACATATATATATATATATATAAAAGTAATTGGTAATTTGCTTGAAGCATTGTTAAGTATGTTATAAAATAATAAAATTCGAAGGCAATACAATGCGTAAAAAATAAAGACAAAAAGATGTTTATATGTCTAATCGATTTCAAAGCGAAGCTTTATCGTCAGAGACTGATTTCAGAAATGACGTGCTTATGTTTTTTTTTATTTGTGTGGTTATAATTTCTCTTCTTATTTCCTTTTCCTCTCCCTTCTCTCCTCTCTTTCTTCTTCTCCTCCTTTATGAATGGGCGAATAACTGCAATTTCTTATTTCTCTCTTTCTTTTTTTCTTCTTAAAAGTTTGTTGAGAACAAGGCTGATATCCGGTAAGATGTTGCAATGTGTAGCAATGTGTAGTAACGGTGTGAGCATGTCATAATTTCAAAAACAAAAGTGAACAAATGAATAAAAACCGTTAATAGAAAATTTTTTTTTTTTTTTTAACATACTTAGCTTTTGTTTCGCTAAAAAGAAAGAGAGGGAGAAAGAATAAGAAATGAAAGGTGAAAGCGAAACAAAAGCTAAGTATGTTAAAAAAAAAAAAAATTTTCTATTAACGGTTTTTATTCATATATCCTCCAATATATATTATATATATATATATATATATATATATATATATATATATAACATCCATACTTCCATTAGATTATCTCCAAATTTACAACATTTGATAGTAAATTATTTTAGCAGTGAGTATTTTTTTTAGTAAGAACTTTACTCACCCTTGGTCCAAATATACCACTGATTTGAACTTTTTTCAAACAAGATGGAAAGAAGTTCTTTTTCGGTAACTTGTGTCTCTAAAAGAAAAAACATACAATATATATATCAGACCTTTACTGTATAAAGAGATTCTGGCCCATATTAAAGTTTGAAACTTTTAGTAAAAAAAATTATTTATTAAACACAGTTTTATTAAAACTGGTATGCAAATTATTCACACTATATACTATGTAAACCTTTATTTCTTAATGACATTTAACACACATCGTAGGATTTTAAACACATTAATAATATGGGCTGTTTTGAGGCAGATCTATCACAGCTAGATCTTAATAGAGTCACTGCCGATAAATAAGATGCTAATTAAGATTAAATAATGATTAATAACCATTGAGAATATAAAGTAAATAACTAAAGGAATTCTGACGTTGGTGGTAACATAAAAGGTTGAAACTTTTAGTAAAATTCAAGAGGAACCATTGGGTTCTCGTAACAGCAGTCAATGATAACATCGATGTTCTATTGAAGAAGAAGAAAAGAATCCTGTTCAACAGTTCATAATTATCTCTACTTGCAAAAATATGCACCCTCCACCGGGTGTAAAATATTTAAATTTTAATGTGATGAAATATATTTAATTAGAAAAACTAACGAAAATAAATAAGAATGCATATAAAAAGATTACACATATTTTAATTATATTTTAATTGGCTTCTATATAAAATCATTCATAGGATTGATTTTCATATGTTAGCTCTTCAGGGCTAAAATCTGACTCAGATTTTAGCCCTGAAGAGCTTTATGCAAAACTAATAGTAGGTTCGTCTGACTCATTAGATTATCTTTATATATATATATATATATATATATATATATATATATAAGTCGGGGTGGCCTAATGTCGGTATCAGCCAGTTAGCGAGGGAGTCTATCCCCTTTTCACTGGCGCTAGACCAAGGAGATTGTTTTTTTGCATCTGAGGTGAAGCACCACACCTACCATCAGCTCCTTACTTTACTGCACAGATCCCTGTGCTACTCATACGCTGAGTTGGCAGGGGGCTGGTATCGAACTAAGAACCTTGCAGTTTCTAGCCGAACGCTCTACCAACTGAGCTAACCCGCCTCCTATATATATATATATATATATATATATATGTGTGTGATTGGCAAAAGTGTGCTATATATATATATATATATACCACACTTTTGCCAATCACATACTTGGGAAAGAAAGAGGCAGTCAGAGGGCGCATACCAGGTTGACAGTGGAGCAGATTCTGCACATGACAGTAATACTCTAGTTCTTGAGTCTTTTCTTTATTTTTCCAGCCATTTTCACAATCCGCCCACATCTTCCAAAATTGCAATATGCCACCATGAGTTCAACAGCCTCACAGTTCCTTCACCTCCTTCTCTCACCTTGAACACCTGCATGCTTATTCTAGTTAACTGTCAACATTTTGTTTGAATTTCATTTCCTATTCTGTGACTTTGAGTTCAACAGTAATCAACATCCATCATCAGAAGTTGTCCACATTCGGAGTGCCAATTTTCCTTTTGCCACACATCTGATATATAACTGGTAGCTTTGTTGAATCAAGAATTAGAAAATTCAAAAATGACATTCAACAAGAACACATACCACACAAAATTATCATTCAGTTGAAAATTAGTTTATTTTTTAAACAAGCTGCTCTTGTACACAAATTGTGTCTATATTTTTATCGGCTGCAGATACTGTTAACTCAGATAGTTGGTTTAGCGTTTTAGCGTTCTGACGTTAAATGTTGCTAAGTTTAAAGTTTGTTTACACCTTAGTAGGTTTGTTTTGTGTTTAGGTTCTGTGGTTGTCTTTTTAGATATTGTGTTCAGAGCTATGATGGGACCAAGTTACCTTTAAGTACCCCAGGGGCCTGGATTCAGAAGGACATGTTTCGCTTTGCACCGTCAACATCCAGTTGTTTGTTAGGGTTAGGGTTAGGGTTGGGGGTTAGGGTTAGGGTTAGGGTTAGCAGTTAGTTTTATAATTTTTTTAAAAATGTCTAAAAATCGTCTGGTAACAAACAACTGGATGTTGACGGTGCAAAGCGAAACATGTCCCTCTGAATCCAGGTCACCACTGGGGTGCTTAAAGGTAACTTGGTCCCTATGATATTAGTAGTGTGTGTGTCTTGTTTGTCTACTCTGGGTGTGATGCGGTTAGGGTGTGTGATGTTGTTGGGGCACTGTAGCTTATTTTTCAAACAACAGGCCAGAGCTCACACAGGTGATGCTGTGTGTTTTCCTATTTTTGTGTGCTATCATAGTTTTGGTTGGATCAATGTCATTGATACCTTTCAGTGGCTGTTTTGTTTAACTCATCAATAGACGCTGGACTTAGAGATGAGGAGCAGTAGTTTCCTAACTGAACTGTTTGATTCTGTCCGTTGGCCCGCTTTTCGATTCATCCACCCAGCAAGCTGCAGTATCCAGTAATACCATGTGTTGAAGAGTAATTGTCAGTTGATTATCATTTTCTCAAATGATATATATATATATATAACAAATCCCAACAAAAGTGATAACAAATAGACTTTATTGTCTGATCAAACTCAAACAGAAATAATAAAAAACAGGATAGAAGAATATAAACAAGAGCTTATACAATGTGTATAGAACAAATATCTTAATCAGATAAGAGTCTTTGTAGGTAGTCTTGAGTCTACTGAACAGAGAATAAAAGTTGTCACTTACTGATTCAGAAAGGCCTTCATGTAACAGGTAGATAGAATGCCTGTAGGAGAAACGCGAAGCCCCCTGTCCTAATGGACAGGAGACATAACTGGTGTGTTATCTTTGATGGTTGGAAAGTCTAAGAGAAAAGAGAATTTGACTTTTGCAGTACAACCTTTTATACTACCAGTCGCTATGTCACCTAGCTGCCTGACAGACAAACCATGGCAAGTGAAGGAAATAATCCCAATACTGGGAAAGGTAGGGTTATTCACAGTTCCTGAAGTGTACCTGGAAATGCTAGCAAACCAAGGTGCCCATTCAGGAGTTTTGATAGCAATCTTTGCTAGGTGTATTTATGGCAGATCAATTTCTTGTGTAGAACTATCAATATTTGTTTAAGTCATAGGTCCTTCTTTCATCCTGATGTCTTCATTCAGAGTGAATAAAGCAGGGAAGTTTGAGCTCAAAGAGTATCAAATTTATTCAACAAACTTATGTATAAGAGTAGCAAACATACTGCCTTAGGGCGCAAGAACAAACACTGAACAATTGAGGGAGTCATCACAATTATTGAAGAAATCATACCAAGTGACCATATTTAGGTACTGTTCAAGCATCCTGTATATCAACATTTGTAAATTTCTTCCAATGACTGAAGCAATTTTTTTTTAAGAAACATGTTTTCTTCCAAGGGTTTCATTATTGATTTTTATTGAAATTAAATTAGCCAGTCATGTTCCTGAATATTAGCTTAACATGTGTGTAAAGTTTCATCATGATCAGATCACTGATGGCTATACAGAGATAGACAGAAATTGATGTTGTATATTTAGTATTTCTCCAATAAAAAAAATCTGACTATAATTTGCCATTTTTGCTGGGTTACAGTTACATATATACAAAAATAGTCATTTTTATTGATAGATAGATAGATAGATAGATAGATAAATGCTGAATTCGTGGAAAAACAAAAGTTAGTTAAACAGGTTTTTTAAAGCATCAATTAAAATCCTCTTAATGATGACCAAAGGCATATTGGAAAACGTTAACATTTTAAAGTATTTAAATGGCCTTCTTAGAAGTTAGCTTTAATAACAGAATACTCTGACCACCCCCTTTTGTGCAATGGGGAGGTGTTGTCATGGAGTCAGAATCCCCAGAACCAGGATCACCTCATTTTCTTTTTTTTTTTGCTGTATCTTGTTTAAAGATCAGAACATGGTGTTACATCCTACCTGAAGATGAGAATCCAACTGGGGAAAAGGAGCAGACACCATATTTTGATCCAGACTGAAAGGCAAGGGTCTCTGTGTGTGTGTGTGTGGTGTGTGTGTGTGTGAAAGGGAAATAACTCCCTGCTTAAGATGAAAAAAAATATAAGATAATGTAAGAAAAGATACTAACCACAGGCTGTTTCTGCCTCTCTGACTGCTTGAAGAATTGCTGCACTTGAAAATGGTCTCCAGCTGAAAAAAACATGAAATTAAATAAGCTTCATTCTTGAAAGTTGATTAATTTAGACCATTCATTCCAAAAGTGGCCAACACTATTTGAAACTTTGGACCAAGTTACCTCTAAGCACCCCAGGGGCAAGCTAGATTCAGAGGACATGTTTCGCTTTGCACCGTCAACATCCGGTTAGGGGTTAGGGTTTAGGGTTAGCAGTTAGTTTTATAATTTTTAAAAAATGCATCTAAAAATCGTCTGGTAACAAACAACCGGATGTCCTTCTGAATCCAGGTCACCCCTGGGGTGATTAAAAGTAACTTGGTCCAAAACTTTTTGTAAAATTCTAGAAGAATCATTGCATTCCCGTTGTAATGGTAACCCATGATGATATCAATGCTCGATTTAGGAAGGAGGGAATAATTCCATTAGGATTATTTCCCTTACTTGCCATGGTTTTCCATTTGGAAACTAGCGGGCGTTGCAATCGGTAGTGTAAAAGGCAGGATTGCCAAAGTTAAATCCTCTCTTTTTCTCTTAGACTCTCCAGTCATCAGAGGTAACACATTAGTTGTGTCTCTGTTCTTTAGATCAGGAGGGATTTGCCCTCCAAAGACATTTCATGTACCAATTACACAAGAGCCTTTCCAAACCAGTAAGTAACAACTTTTATTCGCTGTTCAGTAGCCTCAAGATTTTCTGCAAGGACTATTTTTCTATTATGACATTTATTCTATACACATATATTCTTTGTATTCTTCTATTCTGTTTTGTATTATTTCTGTTGAGAATAAAGTCTACTGATTATCACTTTTGTAGAGATTATATATATATATATATATATATATATATATATATATATATATATACTGTTTGAGGAAATGATAGTCAACCAAACCATTATTGGTCAACACTGATTGTCAACTGAACCATCATTCATCAACAATACCATGGGAGGCACCTGAAATTTTACTAAATCAAGCACACATTCCTCAGATTGCTTATGATACCTATTGTTCTAAGTGGTCACCTATCTAAGAATATGTACCACCAAAGTCAAATCCTCTTTTCCCTTAAACTCTCCAGCTGTCAGAGGTAACACCCCAGTTGTGTCTCTCCATCCTTTAGGACAGGGGGGCTTTGACCCCAAGAGGCATTCTGCATACCTGTTACACAGGGACCTTTCCAAATCAGTAAATGACAACTTTTATTTTCTGTTCAATAGCCCTAGGACTATCTGCAATGACTCTTTTTCTAATTGAGACATTTATTGTATACACGTCTATTGTTTGTAATCTTCTATCCTGTTTTGTATTATTTTTGTTTGAGTTTGCTCAGACAATAAATTCTATTTGTTATCACTTTCAACAGGATTTGTTTTATACATATATTTATACTATTTGAGGAGAGTCAACCCAAGCCTCATCCATTCAACAATTCTAATTAGCATCCATCCACAATTCATCTCATAATGAAAATGATAACAATTGACTAGATTATACATTGTATTAAGGATTAACCTTAATAATTTTACACACGGTAGGCACTATCTATCTTGCCTGTCCAGAATGGCACATCCATAATGCAACCAAAGATAAGCCAAGTCTTATCATTGTAAAATCCACAACACTTTCATGATGAAAATGATAACCATTGACTGAATTATACATTGAATTAAGTGCATTAGTATTTAATAATGTAACTCTTTGCCTACTTTAAACTGTTCACAGCTGTTCTCCCACCACTGCATACCATATCCAAGCAAAGTACCAAAACTGATGAATAGTTTATCATAATTGAACAGAAGGACTTAGATTACAATAATAATAGGATTTTATTCGATTAGAATGAGTTCTGAGATGAATAGATAGGGAACTTTGAAATATCCCATTATACAGGCAAAAAAATACTAAGAAAATTTGGTACAGCCGTGGGGAAAATTTGGTAGGCAAAGAGCTAAGTCAATTAGCTCAGTCAGTAGAGCATCTGACTAGGAACCACTAGGTTCCTGGTTCGATGCCAGACCTCGCCAACTCAGCATATGAATAGCACAGGGATCTGTGCGGTAAAATGAAAAACTGATGGTAGGTGTGGCACTCTGTCTCAGACACCAAAAGACAATCTCCTTGCTCTAGCACTAGTGAACAGGGGATAGACTCCATGACTTTAGGCTGATGACTTTACTTGCCTGTCCAGATATCAAATCCATAATGCAACCAATGATAAATCAAGTCAACACTTTCATGATGAAAATAATAAACATATCTATTAATAATGGAGATTTGGTCTCTATTTGTCTGTAACAAAAACTATGTCACACTTACCAAAGTCATCAATATATAGATTAAAGAACAATTATTACTAATAAAATGAATAAAAGCTATTCCTTATAATTCAACGTTTGAATCCTTTACATTATAATAAATAAACTACATATTATTTAAATAAATAAACTATATAAACTATGAAATTAATTCAAAAATTGTATTACTTTCAATTTTTAAAATTATATGCAAAATTTGTAATCAATTTTAAAAATTATTTCTTACTCTTGCTCATTTTTCAGTAACAAGAATTTAACTAAAAAGTTTACAAATAAATAAATACCTACGATTTTGTGTAAAATCTATGTGTAAAAAATTAAAAATGATTATTTAATTAATAATTAATAGATGTGCACAACATTTTATTTGAGGAGGACAGTACTAAATTTCATTTCAAATTGTCTTATGTTTTTACTCTTTTAATAAATTTGATAATTTTACTTACTTATGGTACAAAATCTCTGGCAGTGACACAGAGGGAGATAGAAAGAATGTTACAATAACAGAATTGCTTAAATTAGATATGTTAAGCTGGTGAACCTCATGCTTAGCTGTCAGTTTGGGAGAGGAAGAAAGGAATTTTTTTTCTATAGGCTTATTCAGCCGGTGTCATGTGTCTCCTCAATAGACTGTTCGTGGTCTGAGTTTGCTCGCTCTCCTCCTCTTCAACTGTTAACTCCATCTTTTATAATTTACCAATAATCAGCTGATTATTTTCTTACGTCATATTTTAATATTGTCAAATTGCTACACTGGAATTTTAGTCAAAACAATCTGACATTCTTCTGGCCAGTTTTTATAATTCTCAAAATATTCAACCCCAGCAATTCTCTGATGGAATTTCAACAAACATTTTAGACAAACACATTCCAAATCAATTCTTTTTTTCAAAATATTTCTGTCCTCCTACTCATATTTTATTTTTACTAAAACTGATCTTTTTTTCTAACCTTAATAATCCAAGGCCCCTCTAATAACATAACACTACCTACCTTGCCTGCCCAGACTGCATGTTTATAATGTGAATGTATGTGTGTGTTTGTAGTTACAAAAATTCTACAATTACATACAAGTGATCAGTTTTCCATCCAGCATCCAGCAGTTTGGTAAGCAGTCTATAACATGGAGTTGATCTGAAATAAAGAATTAGTCTCTATTAAATGGTAATAGTATTAAAAACTTATTGAAGAACAAGATATGATTAAAAGATTTTTTTGAACTCTTGTCCTCATCTTTATTGTTATATATACAATGTTTCGGTTGATGTGTCCTCCTGCCTTCTGCAGGTGTTTCAGACTGTTGTCCTCATCTTTATTGTAATATACACAATGTTTTGGCTAATGTGCCCTCCAAACTTCTTTAGGTATTTCTTGTTGAACTCGAGAGCCTTTATGTCATAATCAGAAGCTTTCACGAAACTTCAAACCAAACCATTTATTTAATCCATTGGGGTAGATTATTCTCATTCCATTAACTATAAATGGGTACATGTGTTACGTTATGTTCAGTATTCAATGTTATTTTCATCCATAGTCAGGATTGAACCTGTAATCTAGAGATGATTGTCACTTAGGACTGTATTAACTCAACCTTTAAATCCATTGTGCCATTCGTTTGAAGTTTAGTGAAGGCTTCTGATTATGACATGAAGGCTCCCGAGTTCAATAATACTCGTTATGTTTCTCACTATTATTTATCTGTTAATTCTGATTCTAGACTTACAACACTAACCTCTTTTTTTTCCAAACAGAAAAAGTCAATAATAAAGCAGAAACAGTAAAGACATAATTTACTAAGATTAGCTTAGTTTGGCACATGGCCAGAAACATGGAGCACCCAGTGAGAATTGAACTTATCAACAATATGCACTAGCTCACTAACCATTATACCACATGAGGTGCCATGCAAAAATAGCAGAGTAAATGAATTTCCGAGCTGTAATTACTGTTTTAGTAAAATCATTACATCTTTTACAGTCTCGTCAAGAATTTGAATTTGAGTCACCAATTCCTGAATTCAAACCTGTTAAACTCCGCTTAAGAAATTGACCTGGTGTCTTATCCTACTCATGCGGAGGGGTTGATGAATATATATATATTTACCAACCCCTCCGCACGAACAGGATATGACACATGGTCAATTTCTTAAGCGGAGTTCAACAGGTTTGAATTCAGAGTTTTCCTTCTCCAAGACCAGTTGCCTAACCACGATTAAAGAGTCCAGTCTGCCCTACTATTTATCCATAGCTGGAGGGAGAGTAGGAATTATACCTTTCCCAAGGGTATTAGCGCAAAGTGAAATGCAATTACCACATCCAGGATTTGAACTCGGGGTGACGAGTCCATTTCCTATGACTTTAACCATTACACCACATGCTTCTGCAGCTATAGGGCCACTTACATCCCATCTCACAAACTATCTAAGTAAAATGAACAAGACATTCTGGGAATGGGTGAGGAAGCAACGATGAATTCAAAAGTGACATTCTCCTGTGGTCTCCTACACATGGACACACCGGTGTTGGTTGACAAGCAAAAACTCAGATTTATCAGCACTGTGCGGACAATGGATGCCGGTTAGAGGACTTGCAAAGAGTGATGACTGATAGGGATAGATGGCAAAAGAAAAAGTCTTTACTTGATGATGATGATGATGATGATGATGATGATGATTAATTATAAATTCTTACCACCTAAAATTTCATTTAACAATTCTAATGTCCCATGATAAAAGCTAAAGCAAATCTTCATTTTAGGAGGGGAGTGATATCCACTAATTATTGACATTTCCCTGTGGAATCCTGCACGCGGACACACCGTTGCTGGTCGACCAGCAAAAACAATCACATTCATCAGCTCTGTGCGGACAATGGATGTCGTGTAGAGGACTTGCAAAGAGTGATAGGGACAGATGGCAAGAGAGAGAATGTCTTATTTCTCTGAATGTTTGAGATAAGGCTTGATGATTAGTATTATTTGTGTTATTCGGACTATTGTCCTCATTTTCATTGTTATCTGTACAACGTTTCAACCGATGTACCCTCCGGCCTTCAGGTATTTCTTGTCGGACTCAGGAACCTTCTCAATTGGACACATGGCATAGTAGATAAAGGAGTTAGGTTAAGACAGTTCTAAGTGACAGTTATCTCTAGACTGCAGGTTCAATCCTGGTCAATGGCAGCAGTAAAATAGAATAATAATTAACACAGCTTAATGCCTCTACCCCAGCTATGGCTAGTGGAATGAGAACAGGATATCCCCATGGACTGAATAAAGGGTTAGGTTCAAAGTTCCGTGATGGCTCCCGATTATGACAAGAAGGTTCCTGAGTTCGAAAAGAAGGTTCCCGAGTTCGAAAAGAAGGTTCCTGAGTCTGAAAAAAGGTTCCCTAGTCCAACAAGAAATACCTGAAGAAGGCCAGAGGGCACATCGGCTGAAACGTTGTACAGATAACAATGAAGATGAGGACAATAGTCTGAATAACACAGATGATACTAGAGAATGTCTTGACTTGACTTGATGATGATGATGATGATGATGATGATGATTAACCATAAATTCCTACCACCTAACAATCTCATTTAGAAATTTTAATGTCCCATGATAAGAGCTAAAGCAAGTCCTCATTTTAGAGTGGTGAGGATATCCTGTAGTTAATAATAACAATGACTTTTACGACACGATTTTCCTTTCAGCGACACCAATAAATAATGAAGCAGTCATCATAACAAGACACAAGGTTATTAAATGATAAGAAAGTCAATAAATTACTTACAGTACCGATCCTTGACTAAATGCTCATTGCCATAAAGAATAAGCTCAAGAATATGTATGTGCCGAATCTTAAGCAATTCTGGCCATGTTATCTGATTGTGCGACAAGTTCAGGGATCCAAGCACAATGAAATTCACCAATCCAGTAAGGCTCTTCACCTGGAAAAGAAAATAGAAAATTATAAACACTATCAAAAAAAACAAAAAAAAAACACCCTCCAGGTGGTGTAAAAATTAATTTTTGAAAGATTTTGCCTGGGGGGGTTAAAGTCAGAGAGTTTGTATTTGTTTGTTTGTTTTGTTTTACGGCATATAAACCTCAGTGGGTCATTTGATGCCGATAAAGTTTTGAAAAAAGTCATTCTTAAATGGATAATCAAATTTTTATAAACTCATGTTTTTCTATTTAACCCTTAGATGGGACCCTAACAGGTACTACCACTCTCGGTCAGAGTGGACCTAGGAGCAATGGTGATGAGGAGGTGCTCCACATTCCCCAAACCTCCAAAACTGGAACCTCACCATTAGATAGAGTTTAATGTCATTCCCAGGACATGTACACCCTCAGCCACCACCTACTAGCACCCATATGATAAAAAGAGTTGGGCTTGCCATAAGGGCAGTAGGGTTGGGAAAATCATATAGGGGCTAGGGCTTGACCAGCCGATTGATCAGAGGGGGCCTCTCCGACCACCTGTCTAGCCCAAGAAAGGGCCAAAGTGGAGTATTGCAAGTCATGGACTGCTCAACCACTTGGCTTCTATCCTTAAGCATCACGGATCGCCACCCATGGCCAACAGGTAGCCTCATTTGGGGGAGTCTTACCCCTCTGCAGAGGTGCAGTCAGTGCATTATAACACTCCAGCTGACAGGGCGGAGAAAGTTTGTATCATAAGTAAGTAAAATCATCAAATTCATTAATCATCATTATTTATTAAGAATAAAACAATTTGAAATGGAACTTAGTTCTGTCCCGCTCCAAGAAAATGTTGCATGCATTATTAATTAAATAATTATTTTGAATATTTTGCACATAAATTTTACTCAAAATCGTTATTTATTTATTTATAAACTTTTTAATTAATCCCTTGATACTGAAAAAATGTCTATTTCTTGTTTGTAAATAATTTCTTTGTAAAACGCTATATGTTAGATAACTTTAAATATATATTAAAATAAAACAAACTATATATAAATATATAATACCAAGCATGTATTTATTAAAACTTAGCAATAGGGACCATCTAAGTTTGCATGCTCAAATTTTAAGTGTATATAATATAAGGTTGTTCTTTATACTATGTATTGTTGATTTTAGGTAATGTGATGTAAGCAGTGATATAGTTTCAGTTACAGACAAAATGAGACTGAATCTCCATTATTAATAGATTATCAGCTAGTAAAGTTAGCAGAGTGGCTTATTGTCAGTATCAGCTGGACAGTGAGGGAGTCTATCCTCTTTTCATTAGCGCTAGACCAGATTGTTTTGCTAAGGTAGAGTGCCACACCAAACGTCAGCTCCTAAATGCTTTACTGCACAGATCAGATTACCCAAGCTGTACTACTCATGTGCTGAGTTGGCAAGGACCATTATCAAAACATGAAGCCTTGCAATTCCTAGGCATATGCTCTACTGACTGAGCTAAGCTGACCCTTTTAAATGTACACATACATTATTAATAAACACACAAAAATATGTTTGTAAATGCTCTACCGACTGAGGTAAACTAAACTCTGCAGTACTTACCAAGAAGCTGACCTCCAATGTAATATGGGTCGGTATCAGCAGATAGGATGTCAGCCTATAAACTTTTCAACCCACCCTTGTATTTTGTTGGTGAAATTTTCATGTTGCAGTGCTTGGATCCATTGGTCAAAAAAAAGCCATCAACTGCAGATAGGATGTCAGCCTATAAACTTTTCAGCCCACCCTTGTATTTTGTTGTGAAATTTTCATGTTGCATTGCTTGGATCCCATTGGTCAAAAAAAGCCATCAACTGCAGATAGGATGTCAGCCTATAAACTTTTCAACTTGTATTTTGTTGGTGAAATTTTCATGTTGCAGTGCTTGGATCCCATTGGTCAAAAAAGCCATTAGGATGTCAGCCTATAAACTTTTCAGCCCACCCTTGTATTTTTGGGTGAAATTTTCATGTTGCAGTGCTTGGATCCCATTGGTAAAAAAAAGCCATCAACTGCAGATAGGATGTCAGCCTATAAACTTTTCAGCCCACCCTTGTATTTTGTTGGTGAAATTTTCATGTTGCAGTGCTTGGATCCCATTGGTCAAAAAAACCATCAACAGCAGATAGGATGTCAGCCTATAAACTTTTCAACCCACCTTGTATTTTATTGGTGAAATTTTCATGTTGCAGTGCTTGGATCCCATTGGTCAAAAAAAGCCATCAACTGCAATAGGATGTCAGCCTATAAACTTTTCAGCCCACCCTTGTATTTTGTTAGTGAAATTTTCATGTTGCAGTGCTTGGATCCCATTGGTCAAAAAAGCCATCAACAGCAGATAGGATGTCAGCCTATAAACTTTTCAGTCCACCCCGTATTTTGTTGGTGAAATTTTGCAGTGCTTGGATCCCATTGGTCAAAAAAGCCATCAACTGCAGATAGGATGTCAGCTATAACTTTTCAACCCACCCTTGTATTTTGTAGGTGAAATTTCATGTTGCAGTGCTTGGATCCCATTGGTCAAAAAACCATCAACTGCAGATAGGATGTCAGCTATAAACTTTTCACCCACCTTGTATTTTGTTGGTGAAATTTTCATGTTGCAGTGCTTGGATCCCATTGGTCAAAAAAAGCCATAACTGCAGATAGGATGTCAGCCTATAAACTTTTCAGCCCACCCTTGTTTTGTTGGGAATTTTCATGTTGCATTGCTTGGATCCATTGGTCAAAAAAAACCATCAACAGCAGATAGGATGTCAGCCTATAAACTTTTCAACCCACCCTTGTATTTTGTTGGTAAATTTCATGTGCAGTGCTTGGATCCCATTGTCAAAAAAAGCCATCAACAGCAGATAGGATGTCAGCCTATAAACTTTCAGCCCACCCTTGTATTTTGTTAGTGAAATTTTCATGTTGCAGTGCTTGATCCCATTGGTCAAAAAAAGCATCAACTGCAGATAGGATGTCAGCCTATAACTTTTCAACCCACCCTTGTATTTTGTTAGTGAAATTTTCATGTTGCAGTGCTTGGATCCCATTGGTCAAAAAAAGCCATCAACTGCAGATAGGATGTCAGCCTATAAACTTTTCAGCCCACCCTTGTATTTTGTTGGTAAAATTTTCGTGTTGCAGTGCTTAAATCCCATTGGTAAAATTTTCATTGTACCATATTTGATTCACATTTATTAATGAATTAAGTCCAATAACAAAAGAGATTATATTGATAAATTGATATTTATTGTAATAAAACTGTTTCTCCTCCCATTATATGCATAATGTGCTTATTAATACTAGAAAAATAAAAAAAACGCCCTCTGGGCGACGTAAAATAAATATTGCCTTAGGGGATGGGAGTTGAAAATTTAATATCAGAGAGTTTGTATCATAAGTAAAGTAAAATCATCAAATTTATTAAAGGAATAAAAAATAAAATAAATTTATTAAAGGAGTAAAAAATAAAAAGATTGAAATGGAAACTTAGTTCTGATAACTTTAAATATATATTAAAATAAAACAAACTATATATAGATAGATAATACCAGGTATGTATTTATTAAAACTTGTTTTAAAAAAACAATGAGAACTGTCTAATGTTGCATGTTCAAATTTTGAGTGAATTCTATGTTATGATGATTTTGGGTAATGTGACGTAAGCAGTGACGTAATTTTTGTTACAGACAAAAACCAGAAGCGAATCTCCATTATTAATAGATAGATATGTATGTATATATATTGAGGAGTCAATAAAACTATCAGTCGGTAGAGCATTTTTCTGAGGCATTTTGAGAAGAAGCAGATAATAAACTTTACACTCACTGACAGTGGAAATAGGTAGGAGTTTTATTGCATTGTGGCAACGTGAGACCAATTTAAAAAAATAAGAAAAAATGTATAAAAATAGCTCACCTTATTTCAACTTAACAATTAGAAATGTTTCTACCTCATAGATATGTAAAAAAAAAAAAATAAGTCATCGGGGCAGCCTAATGTCGGTATGAGCCACACAGCAAGGAAGTCTATCCTCTTTTCACAAGCGCTAGACCAAGGAGATTGTTTTTGCGTCTGTGGTGGAGTGCCATACCTACCATCAGTTCCTTACTTTACTGCACAAATCCTGTGCTACTCATACACTGAGTTGGTATCGAACTAGGAACCTTGTGGTTTCTAGCCAAACGCTCTCCCGACTGAGCTAACCCGGCCCTATTTATAGATATGTAGAACTAGTTTAAAAGCTTCAATTAAGCTATGCCCTGTTGACTGGTACTGTAGGATGCATCAATTGCACCTCTATAGAAGGGTAACATATGGAGGCGTGTGGCGTAATGGTTAGAGTTGTAGGAAATGGAGCCAGTGGCACGAGTTCAAATCCTGGATGACGCTGCTTGCATTCCACATAGTGCTAATACCCTTAGGAAAGGTATGCATCCAACTACTCTCCCTCCAGCCATGGGTGAATAGTCTGGGATCTTTAACCTTGGCTAGGTAACCAGTCTAAGAGAAGGAAAATTCTGAATTCAAATTTGTTAAACTCCGCTTAAGAAATTGAACTTGTGTCACATCCTGCTTGTGCAGAGGAGTTGGTAAATATATATAGAGGAGTAAGATCACCCCAATATGAGCCACCCATTGACCGTGGGTGGCAACCTGTGATGCTTATAGATGGAATCCTCATGGCTGAGTAGTCCATGACATGCAACACTCTACTTTGGACCTTACTTAGGCTAAGGCAGTCAGAGTCAATCAGCTGGTCAAATCAATCCCTAGCATCTATACAATGTCCCAATTCCATTTTCTCCTTTAGTAATCCACAATCCATTTTATCATATTTGTACTAGAAGGCAGTGGCTGAGGGTCTTATTGTTCTGGGTATGACATTAAATTGCATCTAGTGATGAGGTTCCAATTCTGGAGCTAAGGGGAGTGTGGAGTACCCCTTTAATTGCCATTACTCCCAAGTCCACTAAGACCCAGAGTGGTAGTTAGGGTCCCATATATAGGTTGAATAGATCAGAAAATGTATCTAAAAAAATTTGTTTAATAAAAATGAGTTTAAAAGAAATTCAAATATCCAACAAGAATAAATAAAACAAAAATGTCTTTGGCAAAAAATAACCCAACAAGGGTTGCGATGCCATAAAATCCAACCATCCAACCAACCAATTAAGCTAGCTCCTGCAAAGGCCAACAATGACACTTCATACACTGAATACATATTAAATTTTATTAAACTCCCATCTTGCTTTGTTATTGAAATTAAAATTTCACTCACCTTCTAAAATCAGTGGTTCCCAACCATTTTAGCACCATGTCCCACTTTATTATCACAAATTTCTTCATGTCCCCCACTCGTTAATTGTTTAGTATGATATAACAATACCAGTTTTGAAGAAGTATAACATAAAAAATTGTATCTCTCAAATAAAACTAAAGGGTTTAACTTCAAATTTAATCAAATAAAATCCATTTTATTATGTGTATAATTGCAGGGGAGGGCAACAGATGAAGAACTGCAAAGTTAAACAAGTCAGAATCCATGCATATAGCTGGCACCAGATGCACAATAACATTAGTGGGTGAACACTTGACTAGATTGCACAAGATGTTGTGCTCAGCTAGACTGTAATTACAATTTTACCCTATAAGTTTATAATTTTTATCCATATAGGGTAAAATAAAAAAAAATCTTGATATTACTATATTTTTCATATTGCCCCCCTATTATTATTGAATTGGCCCCACGTTGGGAATCACTGTTCTAGATTTAGGAATACACCCCACAAGCTATTGATGTAACACACTAATCATATGCAAATCAGTTCTCACAACTTCTTCCTTTTACAAGAGAAAACAAAATGTGCACACCACATCATATGGAAAATTCCAGAAAGTATTCCACTATCAAAAATGGCTTAACTCAATTCCTGTGTCTCAAGTGCACATGCATTTAACTGAGTTTTCTTTTCTCCCTGCACTGTAAGGGTTAATTATACTTTGAATCAGAAAACAAAATGAATAATGGATGAAATGGGATATTTTGATTGATTTAAAATCTCTAATTCAATTGTTGTAGTTAATTATTGATATTCACTTAGTTGATTGGTTGGTTGGTTGGTTTTAAGGCATGTCAAAGAATAATAATAATAATAATAATAATAATAATAATAATAATAATAATAAGAAGAAGAAGAAGAAGAAGAAGAAGAAGAAGAAGAATAAGAAGTAGAAGAAGACTGCACTACTGCAATCGGCTAGAATACTCAAAAGAGTCCTAGAGACCTGAGGAGACTTGTTGTTACTCAGACACCAGTGAAATATCACCAGCTAACGCTGATGTGAAAAATTCAAAAGGAATGAAAATAATAATAATTATTGAGTTATTGGTAGTGCAATGTCAAGACTTATAAAGATGATAATATAAAAATTAATCTTTCACGAATTTAAAATATGGGAGGAAAAATGAGTTCTTGTCTACTACTACTACTACTACTACTACTACTACTACAACAACAACAACAACAACAACAAGAGAGATTGAAGAAGAAGAAGAAGAAGAGAGATTGAAGAAGAAGAAGAAGAAGAAGAAGAAGAAGAAGAAGAAGAAGAAGAAGAAGAAGAAGAAATATAAAGGCAAAAATAGATAGGACACAGCAGTGTAGAATGTGTTGAGACAGAGATGAAATGGTTAATCATAGAATAAGCAAATGCAGGAAGCTATCCGAAAGAGAGTACAAGACTAGGCATGACTCTGTGGGAAAGGTAATCCAATGGGAATTGTGCAAGAAATTCAATTTTTACCATACAACTAAATAGTATATAAACAGCTGCAGAATGAGACACATTAAATTCTCTGGGACTTCGAGGTACAGATAGATCACCTAATCGCAGCCAGGTAACCAGACCTAGTATTGATTGACAAGAAGAAGAGAACTTATCATCTTGTGGATTTTGCTGTCCTGGACGAACACCGAGTGAAAATGCAATACTTGGACCTTGCCAGAGAACTGAGAAAACTTTGGAACATGAAGGTGAAAGTTATACCAATTGTAGCTGGTGCCCTTGGAATGGTCCCCAAAACTCTGGAAATGAATCTGGGTGAATTGGAAATCAGAGGAAGAATTGAGACCATCCAAACTACAGCTCTGTTAAGATCAGTTAGAATACTCAGAAGAGTCCTGGGGACTGGAAGAGACTCAGCCTCCAGAAAACCACCAGCTATGGCAGGTGTGAAAAACTCATAATAATCTTATTATAATGGAGATTGTGTGTTTGTCTGTTTGTAGCCAAAACTATATCACTACTCAAGTAACAATTCCCTTAGTTATTTACGTCACATTCTCCATGATTTAATTTTTATTTAAACCCCAATTATTAATAAAATGGTTTAATATTATTAATACTGTTGGCATTATACCGATACTAATAATAAGCAATTGTATTTATATATACAACAAAATAGTGGTTTACAGTGTGAACAGGAAGGCTATTTTGCATATTGATATTAAAGATTTGATTTTAATAAATGTGTGTTTAGTATAATTGATTTCAAATTGTTTGGTTTTATCTTAATGAATTTGAGAAAAAATCTCGGGGATAAATCTTAAAAGAAATCCATTAACAAGAATAAATAATTGTCATTTTATTCTTTGCTTCCCAATAAATTCCTAAATAATTAAATCAGGAAAATTTAGCAATAAAAGACAGGAGTGATGGAAGTATAGTTTCAGTTGTTCTATTTTTCGATTATACTCGCCTCAGTTTAAAATCTTTATCTGCATTCTTATTTAGTTTCATTAGCCTTTATAATTCAATATAATATTTTATTACATTAAAACTTGAATACTTGTATATATTTGCTAGCAATAATAATAATAATAATAATAATAATAATAGCATAACTTGTCATAACCTTGGATCATAATTTCATTATTTTTTCAAAACAAATTGAAACCAAATTAGCAGATGAATGTTGTAGAAAAAAATCTTTATAAATTACCTTATTATGACTGAGATCCAATTTCCACAGATTTGTGTACATGCCAATATTTATAACATCTTGAAGGCAATTTTGGCTGAGGTTCAAAATTTCGATATGCTGGCCTCCATTCAGCTTTCCAAGGGCCACTGTCATGTAGATAATAATAATAATAATAATAATAATAATAATAATAGTAATAATAATAATAATAATAATAATAATAATACCTGAAATCACATAATAATGATAACAAGAACAAAAACGAGAAAACAGAAATGGGAAGAAAAACAATTATATGGATACTTCAAGTGACAAATTGGAGAGATTGCACATGAAAAGACCTGGACATGGTTAAGAAAAGGAAACCTTAAGAGAGAATATGAGTTGCTCATAATTGTAGCACAAAACAATACCATAAGAACAAATTATATCAAAGCAAAAATGGATAATACACAACAGAACAGCAAGTGTCAGATGTGTGGAGACAGAGACAAAAGGATCGACCATGTAATAAGCGAATGCAGCACACTAGCACAATGAGAATACAAGGCTAGGCACAATTGAGTTGGAAAGGTGATACATGGGGAATTGTGCAAGAAACTAAATTTTGACCATACAATAAAATGCACAAACTTGAATCTGTTCTTGAGAATGAAATGCATACAATTCTCTAGGATGTTGAGATACAGATTGATCACCTTATTCCAGCCAGAAGACCATACTTAATATTGATTAACATGAAAAAGAGAACTTGTCAACTAGTAGATATTGCCATCCCAGCAGATCACTGGGTGAAGGTGAAAGAAAATGAAAAGATAGACAAATACCCGGACCTTGCCAGAGAATTGAAAAAACTGTGGAATATGATGGTGAAAGAGGTACCAATTGTAGTTGGTGTCCTTGAAACAGTCCAGAGGAAAACAGACTTGAGGAGTTGGAAATCAAAGGAAGAATTGAGACCATCCAAATAACAGCATTGTTAAGATTGACTAGAATATTCAGAAGAGTCCGAGAGACCTGAGGAGACTTGCTGTTACTCAGACTCCAGTGAAAGACTATCAGCTTATGCTGGTATAAAAAACTCACAAGGAATAAAATAATAATAATAATAATAATAATAATAATAATAATCCATATATGTGTGTTCCTAAATCTTCCGTCTGTTATCATAACCATTTGGTTAAAAATGAGAATGTCCAAATCATCCAAGATGCTATGCAAAAATGTGAATACAGATTATCTGGTGTTGCTTAATCACAGATTTCTTATTTGTCCCATTCTATTTCACCCAATTTTAAAAATGAAACAATCCAAGTGGTCTTGTGTCCATTAAATGCCCAACATAAAATTAAAAGGAATTGAAAAAAGAAAAAGAAAGTTATATATTCGTTTTATTTGTAATATTGAAATTGTGAATTATGGAATATATTTTGATAATTTTGATCTCATGTCATCCAGGCCTAATGCTCTAATTTACGCTATGGTTTAGTGAGCCAGCATCAGACGAATTTCCATCTCAACTTTTTTTCCAAGTCGTGTTTTTGTCACTTTTATTTTTGTATTATTTATTGCAAAGATGACAGTAGGATTTAAATGTAATGAAATTGCAAATCATCGTTTCTGGCTTAAATAGCTCCTCTTGATTTTTGTTTTGTTTTGTAGAAATTCCATGGGTCCCACTAATAATAATAATAATAATAATAATAATAATAAATAATAATAATAATTCTCTTGGATTTTGAGATGAAAATGGATCACCAAATCCTGACCATGAGGCCAAACTTAGTATAAGTTAACAAGAAAAGAACTCATCAACCAGTGGATTTTGCAGTTTCAGCATATCATTCAGTGAAAATAAAGGAAAGCAAAAAACTGAATAAATACCAGAAACTTGCCAGACAAGTAAAAGAAAAAGATATCTATCTATACATACATAAAGGGCAGTTGTGTGTATATGTATGTCCGGAGAAAACTTTGAAGATAAAACAATTAATGACAAAGTAAATATATATAAACATTCACTATCACCAGATCTTGGTTTTTGAACAAAAATAATGAAGATTTGATTTATATTCAGGAAGATAATTCAAAAATAAAATTTAAATGAAAACCGCATGGAATTTTTTGCATTTAGTATTTTAAATAGGAGACATTAATTTTTCTTTTCAAAATGTCTGGATCAATGCAACGTCTTTTTTTACATAGGAATTTTAATGAGGCATCCTGTGTGGAGCCAACTCATGATTCAACAATAATGGATCTGTGAGACTACCTTTTTATCCCTTCCCCTTTACCCAGGCAATGCCAGGAAGCCACTTCTAGTACATATATAAAGGGCAGTTGTGTATAGGTGTATGTCCGGAGGAAACTTTGAAAATAAAACAATTAATGACAAAGTAAATATATATATACATTCACTATCACCAGGGCTTGGTTTTTGAGCAAAAATAATGAAGATTTTATTTATATTTAGGAAGATATTTAAAAATCAAAATTTGTATAGTAACAGAAGGTAATCGAAATATGATGTTGATTGATTGAATTAATCGCCTCGTCTATATTGTATTTTTTTTTTAAATTGTAAATTATTGAATTAAAATTTCTTACTATATTGTTATATATTTATGTGGGGATTTTATGGAGCATCCAGTGAGGATCTAACTTGTGATAAGTAGTAATGGATCTGCGAGACTCATTTACCCTCTACCCAGGCGACGCCAGGTAGCCACTTCTAGTAGAACATAAAGGTAATGGTGAAAGCGCAACTTGCTCCCTTCGTGGTTTTGGCCGATACTGAACTAAGTCTTTCTAATCTAGACCGGAAGGCGGGGGGGTCCACCGATTCTCATGGTATCCACCGGAAGGAGGATCAGGATGAGGTCAAGCCGTGTCACTCAATCCTTCAAGGCCGCCGGCTGCAACTTATAACAGCCATTTTGGTTTCTACACTACTGTACATAAGTGTTAGGGTACTAACAATTATGTAACATAACTCAGACGACGTGTTAGGGGTTAGAAGCCATCTTTATTCTTTGTCAGCTTTGTGCCCAGACCAAGGGCAGTAACTCTTAAGGGTTCAATAACATCACAATCATCATCTCTAATCTACCTATCTATCTATCTCCTCATTTATATACTCGATGTTGAACGAGTATATAACAACTGAAGTAACTGGAGAATCAAGAAAGCGTTGGAACCATGCACACCACAGCACTGCAGGGATCAGAGTTGTGAGAAGAGTCTTAGAGAGCTACTTATTCTACAGCATGTCTATAAAGTCCCGCTACAGGTTGAAAATGTATCAACAAAGATGGCGGACATGATGAAGAGCAATTATGTGAGAAGACCTGTTCTGCACTCTGCTCTTTCGATGTACTTGTATGGACCCCAACGTTGTGAATTATGTGCTGGCTGAATTTAAGGCACGAGTCAGAAAAACAGGCTCACAAGGATTAAAAACAAAACAACAACTACAAGTGTAAACAAGACACGGATGGAAGAAGAGTGTGTGTGATGCTTTCGCTGTCTATCCAACTGACTATTACTGCTATCCCTACTGGCGAACTTAACCCTTCGATCCCCGGGTTCTAACTGCTTAGTGCTCGAGTTTAGCTGTATTTATGTCAAATCCCCCTTCCCCAAACCATCTTCTCCGGACCACACAAATGGCCAGCACTTAAATAAATCGCAGACTTCTAGTCGCCATTAACCCTTAAAATTTAAGTACTTAAATATTTTTTCAGACAATATGTCTTCAATACGTTGATCATTAATTTTTTTCAAAAGAGAATTTCTCCTAAAAATCCCCTTTGCTTTTAATACCTGGGTGCCTAAGATATTATCACCAAGTGGTCCCATTTCATGGTGGGCATACAGGTCTCTTTAAACTTTACGACCTAATCTTTGGATTCGTAAAAAGGTCAGCCACCCACCCCTTTTACTTATGCCTGGCTTTAACCTATTCTCTTTCTTATTTATTTATTTATTTATTTATCTATTCTGACCATGTTCGTCTTCAACCACAGTATCACAATAATAAAAAAATACATTAATATTAAACCTTTAAGAGTTGAACTTTTATATGTTTTTATGAAAAGATTTTATCATTTGTACAATGTGAGTTATCAAATGTTCAATTTTAAAACTATTTCCAGACTGTGTGGACACCCTGTACAATAAAGACCACCTGTTGCTACTGGTTTGAAAAAACATAAAAAGATCATAATATCCCCAAACTTTGCTTATTGATCATCTCCTTTACAGAAATCTCAAAATTTCAACCAGCAACTGATTTTGACAGCATGTCCACCTGTCAAGGGTTATTTTATGTCTAGAGATTAGGGAATTGCATTCCTTGTACATTCATATTTATATCTTTTTGTATAATTGTTCCTTAAGAAGTTTTTTTTTTCTTTTTACACATGGTCATATGAATAATTTTTAAACAGATCTAGTTGACCCATAGATGGGACCTTAACAGGTTCCACCACTCTGTGTCAGAGTGGACCTGAAAGTAATAACAATGAAGCAGTACTCTACACTCTTCAGATCTTTAGAACTGTAGCCTCACCATCAGAGGCAGTTCAGTGTCATACCCAGGATATTCCTTTTTGGTGGGGTCTTACCTATGGATTATAATTAATCTCTCTTGAACCATTACTAAGTATTTAAAGATAGGTCTATCCAGGATAGAACTCTTCAGTTGCAAGAGGAAAGAAATAGTGTTGACAATAGATGAGAGACATGTCGAATGTCAAACAAGTGAAAAATTGGTAGCAGTTTGAGATTCAGTTATGGGATATTTTATATTGTTTTTTGTTGTACACATTGCCTCTTATACTGTATTCTCTCTCCATCCATGGGTAAATAGTAGGGCAGACTGGGCTCTTTAACCTTGGTATGGCAATCAGCCTAGGAGAAAGAAAACTCTGAATTCAAACCATAGGGGCTCGCTTCTTCAAAACTACTTTGAGTTTTTCCTCCTTGGTTGTTTGGTTGGTAGGTTAGGTTTTATGGCATGTCACCCCTTCTTGGGTTATTTTATGCTTTTTTTTATTTATAATGTTTTGTTTTATTCATTCTTGATGGGTATTCAAAGTTTTTTTAAACTCAATTTTTAAAAAATTCATTTTTTAAACTCATTTTTGTTCTATTTAACCAATATATTGGATTCTAACATGTACTACTACTCTGGGTCAAAGTGGACATTGGAGTAATGGTGATGAAGGGGTACTCCACACTTCCTGGAGCTCCAAAATTGGAACTTCACCATTAGATGCAGTCTAATACTGTTGTATACTAGAACATACAATGTTTCAATATACTAGTATGTACAAATAAGTTCACAGCAGAGTGCTAAGAATTGGTAAGTTTATATGGGCCAGGTTAGCTCAGTCGGTAGAGCGTTCGGCTAGAAACCAAAGGTTCCTAGTTCGATACCGGTCCTCACCAACTCAGCGTATGAGTAGCACAGGGATCTGTGCAGTAAAGTAAGGAGCTGATGGTAGGTGTGGCGCTCAACCTCAGATGCTAAAAACAATCTCCTTGGTCTAGCGCTATTGAAAAGGGGATAGACTCCCTTGCTGACTGGCTGATACTGACTTTAGGCCGCTCCATCGACTTTACTTATATCTACTTTGACCCTCCAACAGGCCAGAATACAACACAAGAATACACACTTTTTTAATATGAGATTCCATGCCCAAATCGAAGCTCATGTGATGGCTAGTCAAAAGTATGTGTGTATCCTGTCCCCAAACACCAGTCAATAAACCCAGCCCTGCCCCTTTTAGACAAGGGAGAAGATGCTGCTTGAGGATATGGCCCCCTGGGATCGTACGATTAATCAAACTCTAAAAATGAAGCCTCTAAATTGGAAACCAGAGATGGTATCCGTAAGTTTTTCCAACAGCTCAAAGAAGTCATGGACTAGTTCATTTATTCCCAGAAAAGGTATGATAGGCTAATCCATAACAGATACACAAAATTCAATTTGCAGTAATCTCTTTCCACAATAGAATATGATACCTTAAGTTGTTTCTGTACTTATGAAACAATATTATTTCAAGTGATGCTTGAATGTGTCACAAATCATCTACCCCAAAAATTACCTGACTGAAATTGTGTTTACTCTGGACCTCCAATTTGCTCCTGTCAAATTTACCCCTCCCCCTATATTTAACACAATGAAACTTGCATAAAGGTTAATATTATCTTGAAAATTTTTTGTCCATTCAAAAGAAGAAACATTAAAAAAAATCCTGATGATTTTTTAAAAAATTTTTCAGCTTACAGAAATAATGAAAATTATGAACGAAAATAATGTTTACATTTTCACACTGTTATTAGAAAGTTTTGAAATAAAATAAATAATGCATTATAAACATCATTTATTGATAAATAAACACTGAAAATGTCATTAAAATCCGATAATTCTCTGATTTTTGGTAAATTATTTTCTGTTGGGGGGGGGGGGCTGAAGTCATTTTGTCAAAAACGCATTTTAGGCTCATTTTGCCAGTACCTAAAGATAGATAGATAGATAGATAGATAGATAGATATAAAACATGAATTTAAATAGATAGATAGATAGATAGATAGATAGATACAAACATGCATTTAAATAGATAGATAGATAGAGATAGATAGATAGATTGAGCATTTAAATAGATAGATAGATAGATAGATAGATATACAAACATGCATTTAAATAGATAGATAGATGATAGATATAGATAGATAGATAGATAGATAGATAGATAGATATATAAACATGCATTTAAATAGATAGATAGATATAGATATACAAACATGCATTTAGATAGATAGATAGATAGATAGATATACAAACATGCATTTAATAGATTAGATAGATAGATAGATAGATAGATAGATATACAACATGCATTTAGATAGATAGATAGATAGATATACAAACATGCAGATAGAGATAGATAGATAGATATACAAACATGCATTTAGATAGATAGATAGATAGATAGATAGATATACAAACATGCATTTAGATAGATAGATAGATAGATATAGATATACAAACATGCATTTAGATAGATAGATAGATAGATAGATAGATAGATAGATATACAAACATGCATTTAGATAGATAGATAGATAGATATACAAACATGCATTTAGATAGATAGATAGATAGATAGATACAAACATGCATTTAGATAGATAGATAGATAGATAGATAGATAGATAGATAGATAGATACAAACATGCATTTAGATAGATAGATAGATAGATAGATAGATAGATAGATAGATATAGATAGATAGATCATTTAAATAGATAGATAGATAGATAGATAGATATACAAACATGCATTTAAATAGATAGATAGATAGATAGATATACAAACATGCATTTAGATAGATAGATAGATAGATAGATAGATAGAAAAATAGATATACAAACATGCATGTAGATAGATAGATAGATAGATAGATAGATACAAACATGCATTTAGATAGATAGATAGACAGATAGATAGATAGATAGATATACAAATATGCATTTAGAGATAGATAGATAGATAGATAGATAGATATATAAACATGCATTTAGATAGATAGATAGATAGATATACAACATGCATTAGATAGATAGATAGATAGATAGATAGATAGATAGATATACAAACATGCATTTAGATAGATAGATAGATAGATAGATAGATAGATAGATAGATAGATAGATAGATAGATAGATATACAAACATGCATTTAGATAGATAGATAGATAGATAGATAGATAGATAGATAGATAGATAGATAGATAGATAGATAGATAGATATACAACATGCATTTAAATAGATAGATAGATAGATAGATAGGTAGATAGATAGGTAGATAGATAGATAGATAGATAGATAGATAGATAGATAGATATACAAACATGCATTTAAATAGATAGATAGGTAGATAGATAGATATACAAACATGCATTTAAATAGATAGATAGATAGATAGATAGATAGATAGATATACAAACATGCATTTAAACAGATAGATACATATATTGACCGATAAACAGACATGCATTTTATAGAGAGAGTTGGGGGCAAGCAGACAGACAGACATACATGCATTTAGATAGATAGATAGATAGATAGATAGATAGATAAATGGACGAGATGTATTTTAGAATACACTCGATACATACGAAGAGTGGAAAACAGTAAAAAAAGAAGGAATGTAATATTTTAAATAAAAAAAGAAGAAAAAACTTAAAAGAAACAGAAAGTATGATAACTACAGTTTAATAACAAAAGAACCGTTGTTTATATTTACTTACCAATACCTGATTTTGATAGGTCTAAATGTTTGTTTTGTCGTCCAAACATTTCCCAGCCTGTGACTGGATCATATGTGTTTTCCCTGTTTGTTTTTACACAAATAAAATAAAGACTCAAATTGAAATAAGAAAATAGATTAATATTTAAAGAGAAAAAAGCAATATCTGCAGATAAGTATTGAAATAGTTTAGTTAGCTTAAAAATCGGAGGGAAACAAACAAAAATCTACTCTACCACAAATATCAACAAAAAAGAAATAAATCATATAGGCCCCAAAAAAAGGTTTAAATCGCGTCTTAATTCACATAGCAACAGGTTCAACACATGCAAAGTTGACGGTGTCGCTGCTTTTAGAAGTCACTTTTGAAAATAATACCCCCAGATAGTATTGCGTAGTTGATTTTTGTTTTAAAAATAAATCTACATTATTACGTTTTATAATTATGATTGTTATTATTATCAATCACTGTCGTCTTGTCGTCATTGTAATATAGTGAAGTATAAGGTCGATATATTACTAAGCAATTAAACTGACTGTGCCAAAGATAAATAAATAAATTATTATCAACTTAATTACAAATCAACTTCAACTAGGCATGGGCACTTTTGGTCAAGGGAGGTAATATTTTTTCTTTAATTTTAAAACAATTACCAAAAATGTTAATAGACGATTTTTAGAGTTTTTTTTTTAAATTATAAAACTAACCCCTAACCCTAACTCAAAACAAACAACCGGATATTGACGGTGTAAATGAAAAACATGTCCTTCTGGATCGAGATCAAAAAGGGGTGCCTAATGATCATATGGTCCGAAAGTAGTAAATAAGAAAAGGTAGCTTTTAACAATAACAAAAGTGTGTACTCTTCGCGGAGAACCGTCCTGGCCTCCTGCCTCAAAATCCGCTAGCCGGTGGCTGCTGAAAAAAACACCAGCTACGATTGAAGTCCGTAGCCGAAGCGGTGTCACTTGCAAAAAAATAAAAAATAAAAAACAACCAACTTAAGGCGTTTTTCCCGAAAACCCAACCCTAACCCTAACCCTATACCCTAACTCTAAACCCTAACCCTAAACGCCCCTAGTTAAAATTAACAGTTTTATTACAAAATTTATGGGTTCTGTTTTTTCTGAAATTATTTATTCATTTTCCCATTAAACTAACCCTAAACCCTAGCCCTAAACCCCAACCCTAACCCTAGTTTTTTTTTCAAGTGACACCGCTTCGGCTACGGACTTCAATCGTAGCTGGTGTTTTGTTTTTCAGCAGCCACCGGCTAGCGGATTTGAGGCAGGAGGCCGGGACGGTTCTCCTCGAAGAGTACCCAAAAGTTTTATAAAGCTATAAATATACAATATTTATGAAAGGTTTCTGAAGAGAAAGATAAACAATGTTTCAATGTTTTTTGGGTAAAGTCTCGTAGCAAAAGTCATTAGAAAATATTCCTTTCCTATGTGTATGCGTAAGGGTTTCAAGGGAAGTGAACAGGTAGATGTGCACAACGCTGGGCTTGGTGAGAAGTCGGTAGCGCATTTGTGTAGCAGAGGTGAGAGATCGGTAGAGTGTTAAATGGCGGGACATGTGAAGTCGGCAGTGGGAAGCGAAGAGATGTCGGTAGCATGATGACCAAGTAAGAGATGAGAGCTCTGTAGCGTTGTTGATTCAAACCAGTTCATCCTGAAATCTGGCGTTCCTCTGCCTTGAATTAAAAAACGTATCTCTTTTTAAGGGAAACCGCTGGGTCAAAGTGGATCAGTCGAAATGACACTGTCTTAGGACGTGAACTCTTTTGGTTGGTTTTAAATGACCCTGTTTGTGTCTATTTATTTTACCGGAAAGCTGTGTGGGGCCTACCTGCGTACGGACCATTTTATGACACAATTTTCTCGACGTCACAGGGTGAACATCCAGTTCTCTGTATTGTCTACGAAGTGCCACTATATTGGACACATGAGATTACAAAACCCTAGATTCATTTGCAAAGATACTATTCAACTAATGTTGTCAAATAGGACTACAAGTCGCAAATTACGCTACTTTTGAAAGCCTAATGCAACTAAATCTTGTATTGTGATACTTGTAGACAACTAATGAAAAGAAAGTGAATGATTGATTATGAAAGGGTTAAGAGTATACTGTAGCACATTAGCGTGACAAATTACTGTGTTGGGTTGAAATAATAATTGTTTGTATATCATTTCCTCGAACGGTATAAATATAAGAACAATTCACGACGAAAGTAATAACAAGGATATTTTATTGTCTGCGCAAACTTAATCGAAGTAGAATACAAAACATGATAGAAGATACAAAGAAAAGATTATACATATGTGTATAGAAGAAATGTCCTATAAGCAAATATTCCTTCATAGGTAAAGTCATGAAGCTGCTAGTAATATGATAAAGTATAACACTTGCTGGTTTGAGGGGGGTCATGTGTGCTGTGCGCATGTAATGCCCGGGAGGGCGGCAAAGTCCCCTGTCCTATGGACAAGCGATACAACTGGTTTGTATTGCTCCTGAAGAGATCTTTGACTTTGGTGCTACCAGTTTTGTAAGCTACCTACCATGCTGTAACTGCCGCTAAACCGACCAGTTAATTATATCTTATTTCTATATAGTTATTTTTACTTATAACAATTAACTACAACCACAGTATTCAATTTAGAGTAGTTAAATGGGTTTAATACCATTTGCAGCCGACCACTGGTTTCTGCGGTCTATGAACCCTAACCGGGAAAGGTTAAGGGAAGACCAGGGACTAGCCTTTAGAGTTTTTGCGCCACTGGTCAGGACAGGCGACAACGGTAAGCGCTTTCATATTTCTTTGAAGATTTTCTTTCTTTTAAAGGATTTCTATTTTTTGAAAGTATTCGCTGTTATCCGTTTATTAAATGCTATTTGTTTTCCTTGTACAGTTTCACGGCGTTTATTAAATAAACGTAATGACATCAGTAAAGAAGCGTCATGCGTCCCTTTCTACGAAGACCAGTAGGCAGTAAAACATGCATCTAGTGCCTAAAGGAATGAATATAATCCCCACAGCTGTGACAAAATGTAACTTAATATTGTAGCAGATGAATTTTCTAGTTAACTGTGATACAAGGTTAATACTGAAATGAATTATAGATAAAGCAAGCAAACTAAAATAAATAACAAGAGGTTGAGTTAAGCAGACGTTGTATTTTTATGTATTTATATATGTTTGGTACGAATCAACAATTTACAAACATGTTTTCGTGTGTGTATTAATTTTGTATGTGTACATTGTACAGTATAGTATTCTTTATATATATATATATATATATATATATATATATATATATATATATATATATAGTTTACCAACTCCGTCTGGATTCGAGTGATCACTTAATTGCTTCTGAATCCGACTCCACCACTTCGACTTCGACTCTGACTGCCCAGTCCCGCCTCCAACCCTTGGTACTGCTGCCCGAGAACAAACCACAATCAGTTGCATCCTCGGAGTTAGAGAGCCCCCCCCCACACACACACACACACACACCTTTGTCCGTCGAGCAATCATTTTAAGGTCGATCAGTAGCCTGCAGTTCTTATCCCTTGCCTTAGTGATAAGACAAACAGGAATATTTATTTTATGTTGTTTATTTTTCGCAACAAGTTTCGACACTAGGTCATCGTCAGGAGAAAAATGCTTGCTTGAAGAAATTGTTTTGGACCATATGACCTTTAGGCACCCCTTCCCCGATCTCGACTCACAAGGACACTTTTCTCATTTACACCGTCAAAATCCGGTTGTTTGTTAGGGGTTAGGGTTAGGGATTAGGGTTAGGGTTAGTTTTATCATTTTTTTAAAAACTCTAAAAATCGTCTGTTAACCGGATTTTGACCGTGTAAATGGAAAAAATGTCCCCACGAATCGAGATCGCAAAAGGGGTGCCTAAAGTTCATATGGTCCATTGTTTTTAGAGAGTTTTGAAAAAATTAAAAGATGTTTTAAGTGTTTGAAGGCTACTATAATCCGGGTAGAGAAGTGTGTTAGAAATAGCGAGTCCATCTGTTTCGTGAAAAAAAAACTTCTTTGAGTATATATATATATATATATATATATATATATATATATATCAAACTTGTTGGTAAATCCTCGTGGTGAGAAAAAAAAACAGCAAATAGTTTGATTGTAAAAATATACTACCAAACATTACCCGGGGAGAAAAACATTTTTTGAAAAAAGAAAATACCAAGATAATCGCACCAACCAAAAATAATCTATTGGTACAATATTTGTCCAAAAGAAAAAAAATGTATATATATATATATATATATATATATATATATATATATATATACCGCCTGGAAACTAAAGCGAATAAGTAAAAAGTGCTCAATACCTAAGTAGAGCAAATAATATATATATATATATATATATATATATATATATATATATATATAGTTAGCTATGTTTATATGTAAATAGTGCTAAATATCATTGGTAGAGCATGTATATCTAAGTTAGATAATCGAAGACAACGTCAGTGGCCTATGCGATTTTCAAACTAAACTTGGTTTGAAAATCGCATGGGCCATTGATTATAAATAGAAATGATGCTAATGTACATTTTGTACCACTTTTGCTACAATTGTCAAAGAAATCATTTGGTGACCGAACCATTGATTTCGTGTCTTTGTAGAGCATGATTACAGCGGTAACAATTTCTTTTGGAAGACCATATTAAAAAAAAAAAAAAAATGTTAAAAAAATAAAAACAATGACACCTTTTTATGTTACCTGGTAAGATAAGCTAGCGAAAAAGCTCACCTGTTGTTTCTAGAACTTAAATTCTGTTATCTTTCCGATAACACGAGGCTTTATTTAATAGAAACGAATTCAAGGAAGTAATTAAATGCTCTAACTTGGAAAAACATGTTTTCCACTCACCTGAGCGGCGTGTTTGTTGCTGTCTGTATAGGCCTCTTGGCTTCAGTCGAGGGCCATGGTCGACTGCTGGTACCTCCCTCCAGATCTAGCATGTGGAGAGCAGGTTTCAAGACACCAAAGAACTACAACGACAATCAACTCTTCTGTGGAGGAATGACCGTAAGTGTTGTTTTCCTCAAAATGTGATAAATTTGTGGTTTGCAAAATTGTACATCGTTATGCTCGCCCATAGTTTTTACTGGGAATATCTATCTATCTATCTATCTATCTATCTATCTATCTATTACTACTAAAAAAAAATCCATTTTAATTGGTTCTAATTAGTCGTAATTTGTAATTAAGTAAAAAAAAACTGACCCATCTCTTACTTTACATTCTGTCTGTCACTTTCCTCCTCTATATGTATATCTTGATTACCTCCTCGTTATATAATGTTAGTTTCTCATTGAGTGAAGTGATATATATATATATATATATATATATATATATATATATATATATATATATAGAGAGAGAGAGAGAGAGAGAGAGAGAGAGAGATTTGAGAGTGCGAAACTTATTTGTATGTTACGTTTCATAAACACCTTACCTGACCAACATATTGGCTCTTAATAAATCTACATTAGGTCAAACGTTCCCTTTCTTAGAAATCTTACAAAATGATTTTAATGTTTGTTTGTTTTTTGGGGAGTTTTTTTTTTTAGTTTTTTTTTTTTTTTTTTTGGGGGGGGGGTAATTCTCCAACCGTATTTATTCTTTTTAAATTTAATTCGCTTTGCAAACTCACTTTTCCCTAATCGCAATTATCTACTCAGAGCTCAATGGGTTACCCAACAGGTCACATTTTGTCTAGCATATATATATATATATATATATATATATATATATATATATAGGTTTGGTTTGGTTTGGTTTGGTTTGTTTTACGGCATATCAACCTCGGTGGGTCATTTAATGCCGACAAAGTTGTGAAATAAATTCTTTCTTAATGCATAATACAATTTTGTTTATCAACTCATGTTTTTCTATTTAACCCATAGATGGGACCCCAACAGGTACTACCACTCCGGGTCAGAGTGGACCAGGGAGCAATGGTGATGAAGGGGTGCTCCACATTTCCCAAACCTCCAGAACTGGAACCTCACCATCAGATAGAGTTTAACGTCATTCCCAGGACATGTAGACCCCCAGTCACCGCCTTCTAGCACCCATATGATAAAAAGGGGTTGGGGCTTGCCATAAAGGCAATAGGGTTGGGAAAATCATATAGGTGCTAGGGCTTGACGTGACCAGCCGATTGATCGGAGGGGGCCTCTCCGACCGCCCGTCTAGCCCAAGATAGGTGGAGTTTAGCAAGTCATGGACTGCTCAACCATCCAGGTTATATCCTTAAGCATCACGGGTCGCCACCCACGGCCAACAGGTGGCCCCATTTGGGGGAGTCTTACCCCTCTGCAGAGGTGCAGTCGGTGCATTCTAATGCCCCAGCCGACAGGGTGTATAGATAGATAGATAGTTAGAGAGAGAGAGAGAGAGAGAGAGAGAGAGAGAGAGAGAGAGAGAGAGAGAGATACAAAGTGTGATTAAAACGTATTTAGACTTAACCGTTATGGATTTTTAAATCTCAAGTTTGAATGTGTTATCATGTTACAAAGTAAGTTATTCCGTTGTTATTTACTGCTAATCTATGGCAAACAGGCATCAGGTTACTTACAGTACCTGCTGTCGCTTATATAGTTACCCATTTAAATATTAAACAAGTTGTTATTCACTTATCTTTTTTACTTTTTTTAGTGTATGTGTTAAAAAAGCAAAAACAGATTTCTGTTACACATAACGTTCATTTTTTTTGTTTTGAATCATTTTTCCGCTTTTTGTTTACATTTTGCAAATTGTCATGGCTTTTTTAAACATAAGCTATGCCTATTTTCTACAGCGGCCATAGGTGTAATTTGCGTTTGAATTAAATTGTGTTTAGATTAAATTATTTACAATAAAATTCTATCAGAAATATATAATATTTATATTGTAACAGTATTGCCGTGCTATTTGAAATATGGTTATCACGTTGGTATAGCCTATTGATCAAGGTTGTTACGGTACTGTATGGCTCCCGTTAAAAAAAAAAAAGACACTCATTTTTACTCCAAACATTATTTTCAATATACAAATAAAACCTCATTATTTTTATCTATATATTTTGATACAATATTTTCTTTATTTAAACAAATTATCAAAGATAATCAAATTATCAAAGATACGAAACAAGACGGTCCCTAAATGTTCGCAGAAAGCCAGCTAGCATGTGGAGTCCGTTTGTCCATTTCTTCCTACTACTACAGCTGCAGACACTGAATATTGAGAGAATAAAACAACGAAGATCCTAACGCTAAAACGAATTGTGTTTTTGCGTTTTTTTCCCCTACCTAGCCATCACTGACATAGCAGTCGTCGATGACCACTCTACATTACACATTATATTTTATTACAGCACCAGTGGAACAAAATGAACGGCAAATGCGGCATTTGTGGTGACCCTTACGACGGAGTTCGTGAAAACGAAGCCGGTGGCATCTATGCTACAGGAACGATCGCAAAATATTACAAGGTAGGGGATGTAATCACTGTAGACGTCGAGCTGACTGCCAATCATTTGGGGTGGTTCGAATTCCGCCTTTGCGTCAACAACGATGTTAATAAGAGAGCCACCCAAGAGTGTCTGAACAAGCACCTTCTGCAACTTGCTGACGGAAGCGGAACTAGACTCCACATTGGTAGCCGGAAGGGCCACTACTTCATTAAACTGAGACTTCCACTAGGAGTTACTTGCGACCAGTGCGTGTTCCAATGGAAGTACCATACTGGTAAGTGATTAAAACTAAATAACTATACGAGGGTTGTCTGAAAAATCTATTGGCTGAAAAAGTAATATAATGATGTCATTTCTGCTATTGATGGCTGTTTTGACGAATGGGATATAAGCATTAAAGAAAGTGTGTGGACCGCAAGACAGACTATGTTGAAAAATAAACCTCATTCGGTCAGATTCCATGATAGTGTCTTGGTCAACCTATGAACTTTTCAGCCGATATTCGGAAATTGTCGGGGGGGGGGGGACTTAGCATAACGGTTACCCTCATAGGAAATCGAATCGCTGACCCGAGTTCGTATCTTGAGCGAGGTCGTTTGCTTTTCCCTTAGTGCTAATACCCCTGGGAAAGGTATGAATCCGTCCCTTCTCTTCCTATCTATGGGTAGATAAAACAACAGACTGGATTCTTTAGTCTTGGTAAAGCAACCGGCCTAGGAGAAGAAAAACTCTGAATTGAAAATCACCTGTGAAATTATTTTCTTTGTCTGACAAATAATTTTTACATATGACCGCCAGATGGCGATACTACAGGGTCACAATAGCAACAGAGCCTAGTATTAAAGAAAAGGACACAAATACGGTATTCTCTTTCCTCGGAGCATGGGCTAAAAGTGAAGACTTGTCTCGTCTCTCCGGGACAGAAACGTCTATCACCAGCGTACCCAGGCGCATTGAACGCAACACTACACAGTAGCTCACAGTAGCACAAAATACACAACGCCGTGAGATCAGTTTTATGTTTAATAATTCCTCAAACCAACAACTCAACTAAAGGAACTACTCTCAAATATGTAAGTCTCTCACAAACCTTCATACCTATTAGAAATTTCACACACGCCTGCCATAAAGGACCTTTCTACATATACAGCTCTTTTTATTCTTGTATCTCATTTCTTTATGCATTGACTTTTCTATTTAGTTTTGCTCCGGCAAACAAATATGTTGAGTTGTACATTAGGGTAGGTTGACTTTGGAACTGTAACGTCTCCCATATGGCGAAAGTTGCAAATTAACATGAAGAATTACCACACAAAATATTTTTCTTCAAAACTTTACCTTCATTTGAGAAAATAGATTTCAATCTTTTAAAATGTTATACCTGTTAATTAACGAGGTAAAAAGCAGCAAATCAGAGGTGTCGGTGATGATGGAGGGGATATTTTCAATTTGAATTCTAGTTATAATATCTTAGTAAAATAAAATGACAACCTTATCTGTTTTAAGTATTGAAATTGCTAAATTTTCTAACCAATTTCTAGGTCAAATGTTGCGAAAACAAGAATTTTTAGTGCATTTTAACTGATGATATTAGATGCTATTTCCTTAAACAATAAGAGATCTAGTTTTTGGTATCAGTGTTTATTATACCACCATACAACTTTCGCTATTTGAGAAAATTTGATATTTTTTAAAAAGTAAAAAATCAACATACCCTATTGTACATATTGCTTTTATATTCATTCTTAAGAGGAAACTACATTTCTCTAATCATAATTCATCTACACATTTTTCTTAGTCTTCTTTATTTCATTTTCATTTTTAGTCTTTGTATTGTTCTTCTTTTGGTAATTTTCACCTTTAGTTGGTTAAATTCCTAGCATAAAATTGTGCGTGCGCATTATCTGAAATTAACTTAATTGTTATTAAGAAAACATTTATGATATTTTTGTGTTAAAGCATGCAGTTGTATTGTTTTCGAAAAGTTTCTAAGATTTGTGTATTTTGCACGGAGACTTTCAAAATGGCTACCGGCTTGTTTCAAAGTGAAAGTCAGTTGGCTAAATTCCTAGCATAAAATTATCTGAAATGAACTTAATTGTTATTAAGAATACATTTTATGATATTTTTGTGTTAAAGCATGCTGTTGTATTGTTTTGGAAAAAGTTTCTAAGATTTGTTTATTTCGCACGGAAACTTACAAAATAGCTACCGGCTTGTTTCAAAGTGAAAGTCAAGGGAGGTTACTCTAATTATTTGCTAGGAATTTAGCCAACTAAAGGTGAAAATTACCCTTCTTTTAATCGTCTACTCTTAAGTTTTCTTTTTCATATTTTAATTTCCTTTTCATGGTCTTCGTAGTAATTTAGTATTAGTTTTTTTAGTCATCTTATTTGTGAATAAAGGGGGTAGAAGGAATGGTGACGTACCAGTGGAGCGACTGGTACGGTCGAGGGAGACCAGAAATGGATTAGTCCTGTTGGAAGTTGGAGGGGTGAGGAGGTTACCAACGCCTATAAAATAGCTTTTTCCTCATCACCCAGGCACATCAGCTACTTCTATTACGACGGCTAGTTACTTCTGTGCCACGGCTGATCAAGCGAGAATGGTTCTTCAAGAACAACTACTACCTTTGCTTCCGGTTCAGAAACCACTTATCTCCGTGGTACCGCTGAATAAGCAAAGTGCTGATTGCTTCACCTGAGAATTGTTAATGGCTCAGGTGAGAGTGGCCCTTCAAGACCAACTATCTTCGCCCCGGTTGATTCGGCAATGGCTACAGAGGTTTCTAACCCCGTGTTACCAGACCCCAAGCAGGAGTGGGTCGCTAAATGATTATTCTTTTAGCAACTCCGACTCGTTAGCCTGCTCCACAGTGTTAACTATTTATTTTTCTACATATTCGTAGACTTTCCAGTTTTTTTTTCTTTTCATAATCAACTTTTTAGTGGTCTACTTTTAGACAGCCTTTTTTCGTTTTATTTTTCATAGTTTATTTCTTTCGTAGTTTTTATGGTCTTGTAGCGTTAGTTTGTATTCGCCTGGTGGAGTTGTCTGCCCCTTTTAGTTTGATGATGCCCGCTAGGGCACCAGTATTTAAGCGCCGGTTTCAAACACTTTCGCTCTCTTTTTCTTTCTTCTTCTTTTTTTTTTTTTTTTTTTTTTTAATAGACAAACATTTAATATACACAGCACATGGATAACAGTAGATACAAAGTACATGGTAAACAGAGTACATATAAAAAGGGGTACACAAATAAAGATAAGACACATTCATGAATGATACAGATATACATATATGAGTACAGACATGAGACTAGGAATAGTCCATGCTGTGAGGACTTACAGTAATGTAAGGGGGCGGAGCCCCAACGAGGGTGTTTAGATAAAATCTACCCCATGTGGCTCGTAGCTGCTGAAGACAGGAAAAGAGAGCGAAAGTGTTTGAAACCGGCGCTTAAATACTGGTGCCCTAGCGGGCATCATCAAACTAAAAGGGGCAGACAACTCCACCAGGCGAATACAAACTAACGCTACAGTCTTATTTGTATCGTATTGTGGGGTAACAAGCATTTTAATGTTTGTTTAAAGGTCGCTGATTATTTCTGGCGCATGTTCGCAGGTTTTCCTTTTAACCCCATTACATTTGGTGGTCGAGCTAAAAAAGAATATACTGGCTTGATGCCTAAAATTGATAGATTCCTTCATACAAAATGGTAACAACACTGGAATAACAACATCCACAATAAACTCTTCCTTATCAAACCCACTTGGAAGGCTGGGACCAACTTTAAGGAAGTCTAGAAAAGAACAAGTCATTGTGTCCCGATTGTGCATTGGTCATACAAGACTAACACACCCCTATATACTCAAACAATAACAACAACCACAATGTGGAACATGTCAAACACCTTTGACAGTTAAACACTTATTCTTAGAATGTAGGTTTTTTTGCTCACATCAGAAACCGTTATTTTAAAGCAAACAATATGAAAGATCTGTTTGAAAATGTCAACATGGAGGATATTCTCTCTTTTTTGAGGGAAATAAAATTATACCATAGAATATAAACATGAAACAAATCAATACCATACAACATAATCCCCAATAATGCTAACACATTGTTAAAACCAATTACTAAAAAGTATAAATATAGATACACGATATGTATAAGTTCCTAACCGTTAGGCATGACATAACCCCAGACGGGTTGATATGACGTAAAAATCAATAAATAAACAAACATAAAAAAAATTAAGGAATGAAAAGGAAGAGACAAAGACAAAAGGTAGTTTTAGGATTCAGGCTTTATTCATGGGTCATAGCTACCACGTGGAGATGACATTTTTTCCTGTCCAGTAATAGTGTCTGATCCCATTTGAAGCCATAGTCCGAATGGCCGAGAGATTATCTTGGTGGTATAAAGTGGGTCTTTTTTCCTGCACATGCTCGGAGGGTTCTTCCTGTCTGAAGGCTCATGGGAGATTGTCATTTTTTATTTTTTATTTTAATTCTATTTTAATCCCCACAGTCTACTCTTTAGTCTTCTTTTTTCATATTTTACTTACCTTTCCATCGTCTTCTTAGTAATTTAGTATTAGTTTTTTTAGTCTTCTTTTTCCAATTTTTTCTATCTCTTTTCTATCAATATTCTTTCCATAGTTCCTTTTTAGTTTTCTTCTTCTAGCCTTTTTCACAATATTTTTCATAGTTTTCTTTATAGTCTTTTTTATAGTTTTTATTCTAGCCTTTTTCATGTATTTTTTTTTTAATAGTTTTCATTTTTTTCTAACCTTTTTCGTGGTCTTTTTTATATTTTTTACTTCTAGCCTATTTCATGACCTTTTTTATATAGTTTCTTCTAGCTTCTTTTCATGGTCTTTTTTTAATAACTTTCTACTTCTTCTAGCTTTTTTCAGGGTTTTTAGTAGTTTTTTCTACTTCTCTTTCATAGTCTTTTTAAAGAATATTTTTTCTACTTCTAGCCTTTTTTTAATATTCTTTTTATAGTTTTCTTCTTCTTCTAGCCTTCTTCATAGTCCTTTTTTTTTAAATAGTTTTTGTCTCTAACGTTTTTCATAGTCTTTTTAAATAGTTTTTTTTCTTCTGCTAGCCGTTTTCGTGCTCTTTTTTTTTTTTTTTTTTTTTTTTTTTGTAGTTTTTCATTTCTCCTTCTAGCCTTTTTTATAGTCGTTTTTTTTTTTTGTTTAAAGATATTTTTCTTCTTCATATAGCCTTTTCTATAGTCTTTCTTTACCGTTTTTAAAGAATTTTCTTCTTCTTCTTCTTTTTCTTCTTTTTCTTTTTTTTCTTTTTCTTTTTCTTCTTCTTTTTCTTTTCTCTTCTTTTCTTCTTCTTCTTCTTCTTCTTCTTCTTCTTCTTCTTCTACAAACTACAAAAAATAAAAAAAATAAATAAAAAAAACGAATTAGTATTATCTGCGTTATTCGGACTATTGTCCTCATCTTCATTGTTATCTGTACAACGTACAGATAATACTAATCATCAAACCTCATCTCAAACATTGAGAGAAAAAAACGAATTGTTTTTAAATTTCTTTTTTTTTTATCCCTTTTATAATTTCAAAGGAAACACCTGGGGAGTGAACATGGTCAACCGATGCAAAGGTTTGGGGTGTTCTGAACCTCAAGAGGAATTCTATGGATGCGCCGATGTTGCAATTCAGTCTAAATTAACTTACCGTCGATCTACCATGGGCCCAAGGAGACACACCACGCGTAAACATTCTACCGGCAAACCCCGACACACCACGCGTAAACATTCTACCGGCAAACCCCGACGTACCACGCGTAAACCGTTCAGGCATTCTACCCGCAAGCCCCGACACACAACCCCGAAATACCCTCACCATAGATCGAGCACAAGTAAAACCCACAGATTGTGTCGAGCAACTGGTATATGGACTGGACATTTCAAGCAAGACGTATGGTGCCGAAAGAACTGTCTTTTGGGAAATTGTCCCAGTTCGATGTGTAAATGCCATTAAAGATTATAATTAAATAAGGTGCTACCCCCAAAATTCGGCTAATTTCACCCAGAGAAAAATTACTTACCCTGACAATTATTTTCCACCATCTCTTTAGCTTCGATCTCTTCCTTAATTTACATTACACGAAATGTGCTTTACAAATTCTAATTTACCGTAAATCCTCGAGTATAATCCGCACTTTTTCCCCAAAATTTAAAGGTCAAAATCCCTAGTGCGTACTATATACGAGGTTAAAAATAAAAAATATTTTCTTAACAATGTCTGAAGGGCGGACTATACTCGAGGATTTACGGTACACAGAAGGTTGCAGCATAATTCCGTACTACATTCCGTACATTGTTCAAATTCCCTAAAGTGTTCTGCAGCACTAGCAATTCTCTTCATGATGAATGAGAAAAAGCAAGAAATATATGACCCGCTCTTGCTTAAATGGTCACCCATATAAGTATTGAACAGGCTCATCGTTGGTTAACTTCGGTGATTTAGCGGGAACCGGTGCTCTCAGTGTGTCTTGTTCGTAAGCGTGCTTGAGGGAGGGGTGACAAATTTACATGTTTTAGGGAATTTGAAAACACTTTATTAACCTAAATATTGGTCAATAAAGATATCTTCGTATGAATTAAACGTTGCAATAGCCACCAACCCCAATTGCTTCTTTTGTGTGATGTAAAAAGTCAATATTTTTCAAGAATATTTCAAATTTTGCACTCATCATAAAGCATTAATATTACTAAATCTTGGAGATGAAAGTGAAAAGGTATTAATATCTATCAACTTAATGACGTCACATAATTCAATCTACCGTATTTATCCGAATACGAAATTAAGATACATAGTATTGTCCATAAATAAGTACACCTCTACCATTACTTTATTTTCAAAATTGTTTTCTAAACCAAACTTTCCGGTATTCTATTATTTCTAGTAAGAATATTGTACAATCAAAAGGTATACTATTAGGTATTATTTATAACCAAACTCTACACTGTAAACTAAAATGTGCAGATATAGCAGTCTAAAAATAACTACATCCCTATGCAAAATTCTATGTAGTAATTATATTGTCCGGACAAAGTTGATTTTTTCTTGACTACAGAGTTTCAATGCTGTAGAGTTTGGTAATAAATAATAACTAATAATATACGATTTTTATTGTATAAAGTTCCACTAGAAGTGATAAAGTACAGGTATTTTTTGGTTTCGAAGAAAATTAACTTTTTATTTTATTTTTTAATTGCTAGGTGTGTACTTATTCATAGAAGATATTCTATAACAATATTAAGACAAAATAGAATAAATAGAAATGAATAGAAGTGAAATACATTAAAGCAGACTGGACGATTATAATATATGTTCTTCAGTAATTATCTTTATTCTATAGAAATATTTTCAAATAATTTTCACATTTAAAATTTCAAAAGCACCCAAATAACTAACGTTTAGCCTCTGTTTCCATGACGATTATGTTAACAATTTCTGTTTCCATTTTATTAAATAAATTTTCGTCGTATCTGTTGAAATTGTACAAGAGAAACATGTTATAAAAATAAATTGTTAATTTCAACGAGCTGGGTTTCATTGTTTTGTTTTATTTTTTGTTGTTTCTGTTTGTTGTGTTGATTGTTGATTTTTAGCCCAGTCGGTAGAGCGTTCGGCTAGAAACCACAAGGTTCCTAGTTCGATACCGGCCCTCGCCAACTCAGCGTATGAATAGCACAGGGATCTGTGCGGTAAAGTAAAAAGCTGGTGGTAGGTGTGGCGCTCCACCTTAGACGCTAAGACAATCTCCTTGGTCTAGCGCAAGTGAAAAGGAGATAGACTCCCTCGTTGATTAGGCTGATACCGACTTTAGACCACCCCGAAGACTTTTTACTTTTTTACTTATTTTTGTTTTGTTTAGTTTGATTGGGTTTTTTTTGGGTGGGTGGTGGGTTCTTGTTTTTGTTTTTTGTTTTAATTGTTTCTCTTTTGGTGTTTTTTTTGGGGGGGTTGTCTGTTGTTGTTCACTTAAAGTCAGACCAGAGAAACAAAGCTATAACCAAAATGGATATGAACAAAGATTTGCATTGGTAGAAGATATCTTGTGAGAAATGGATACATATTACTCGCTCTGGTTGAGAAAGGAGAAAGTTACACGGGCCAGTATTTAACAGCTAATCAACCTGGTGCATAAGTCGCGCGTGTACGGGTTTCAATACAATGTAAATTTCTGATTCAGAAAAGTCAGTGTTGGAGAACTCTATCGGCTATTATTGGAATAGACCAGGTACTCGATATACCTAACGCAGCTGAAATTGATTGGTCCAGCTGGTATATTGATAACCATATACTATGAATATTTTTTTCCTCGGTTCATACACCTAACGAAGTCTGAAGATTCAATCGTTAAGGCCTTAAGAATGGAACAACACCGAGAGGATGAAAAAAGGATGAAGAAAACATTAATTTATCCAAGCAATATATATATATATATATATATATATATATATATGTGTGTGTGTGTGTGTGTGTGTGTGTGTGTGTGTGTGTGTGTGAAAATAAATCCGACTTTATGTATAAGATAGAAAAAAAAGTAACTTTACCATGTATAATTTTTGGGGGTGGGAAAAATTTTTTGTTCTATTTTCTACATGATTATATATATATATATATATATATATATATATATATATATATATATATATATATAGTGTGTGTGTGTGTGTGTGCGTGCGCGTGCGTGTGTGTGTGTGTGTGTGTGTGTGTGTGTGTGTGTACCATCACAACGCCAGGGGCCGGATATACTCGGAAAAATCCTTTATGGAAATTCACCGGTGTAATCCAGAACATTTTCTAAGTAATTTTTTTTTTTTTATTTGGAAACTCTATGATTTGAACACGGCTTGCCGAGTCCACTTCTCACTCAAAAATAACAGAAAAGGCGTTGCCCCGAAGAATAAAGAAAATTTTCTGAAATAGCCATTCAACACTTCATGGGATTCGTTCATAGAATCAATTTGGCAGAGTAGGAAGCCTGGACAGGGATGAACGTTTCAACTTTCTTTAAAAATAAGCAGTTTTATCTAGATAAGAAAGAAAACTCAGATAAAATAAATAAGTTCGTTCTTTCGGCACACTGTCCAATGACCAATCAGATGAACGGGATTGTATTCTTCTGCGTCACGTGACGGTGTGCTGCTGCTGTTCTAACGCACGCTCTATCGTTCGTGGCATGTCGCATCTTAGCGTTCGTAAAACGGACTTTTTACCTTAAACAGTGACTGAAAAATGCAATTTTTTTTTTACAAAAGCAGTTCAATCGTCCATTATTTCATAACATTTTGATGAGGTAAATAAACTAAAGAAACTAACGTGAGAACTCTTTTCTTTTCTTTTCTTTTTTTCTTTTTTTTTTCTTTTTAAAATTCTCGCATCAACTCTTAATAACGAAATATAACAACAACAACAACAACAACAAACAACAACAAAGAAACTGTGGGACATTTACAACAGAAGCAGTTCTTGAAATTCAATTTTACTTATATTCTTCTGTATACAGGTGTTTATCGGATACACCATGACACTTGCCACGGCCAATATCAAATACATCTTCGGACTGAAGACAGACATAACACAAAACATATTTTACCACGATGAACGTACAGTCGTGTATGCATGTGGGCGCCACTGCATTTTACTCCACACCGACAACAAAACGCAAAAATATATCACTGCTTCCGATAAGGGATTAAATATATCTGCCATGGCTATGAGCCCCAACCGTTCATACTTGGCTGTAGCACTTAGCTGTGAACGACCAATCATCAACGTTTTCGATCTGGCCACTCTCCGGCGTCGAAAAACATTAAACACCAACGATGCCACTGCCGATAAAATCATCAGTTTGTCCTTCTCTTCCGATTCGCGCTGCATCGCGGCTATGACCGGGGAACCCGGCTGGGCGATATTTTGCTGGACTTGGGAGAAATCGAAACTGCTTGTCACTACCAAAGTCATCCACCCGGCCCCATTGTACAGTTTAATTTTCAACCCGACAGACTACGCTCACATGTGCATCATTGGCAACGGAATTTTAAGATCTTTCCGCTTTGTCGAAGGGGCACTGAAGCCGTTTAATTTCCCCAGGATCGAAACCCAAGACTTCAGGTGTTTTTGTTGGGTTTCCGACGAAAAACTGCTCATTGGCACGTCCAACGGCAAGATTCTGTATATCGAGGGCCGTGATTTGAAGAAAGAGTTTAATTTAGACGTTACCGACCAGGTCACCGCTATTGCAAGTTTTTCTAAAGGTTTTGCCTGTGCTTGTGGTCCCGGAATGATACACTTCTTTGACCGTATTTTCGAAGACCGTGATTTCTACAAGAAGAACAGACAGGCACTTCTGCTCGGTGATCCCAATGACGTCAGTAAACTGCAACAGCAGATCGTCAAAGGAATGGTGGTAAGTCCTTCAGAAGAATTCTTGGTGGTTACTACTGATATGAGCCAGCTTTACTGGACTCCGATATCAACGGAATTTCTTAACAGGCAAAGTAACTTTGATCTTCTCGCTCCTGGTTGCCATTTCGCACCAATAACAGGACTTAGTGTTTGTGTATGGAAGCCCCTAATCGCTACCTCTTCCGAAGACTCTTTCATACGAATCTGGAATTTTGAGAAGTTTACACTGGAATTAGCAAAAGAATTTGTCGGCTCCGTGCACAGCATTTCAATTCACCCTATGGGTTTGTTTCTTTTGGCTGGACTGACCGACAAACTTTATCTTATGTACATTCTGAAAGATGACCTAAAGAAGGTAAAGGATTTTCCGATACGGGAATGCAATGAATGTAGTTTTAACAGTGGTGGTCAGTTATTCGCTGCAGCCAGGGGAAAAGTAATTCAAATTTATTCATCTGTAACTTTCGATCTGCTCATCAACCTAAAGGGACACAACGACAAAGTGGAATCGATCATCTGGAATGCAGACGATAGCCGGGTGCTGACCTGCGGGTTAGACGGTGCTATCTACGACTGGGACTACAAGTCCGGACGAAGAATTGGCCAGTGTGTCTTGACCACTTGCCGATATACGGATATCACAACGCATCTGGGTAACAGGTATATATACGCCGTCGGGTCGGATCGAACTTTGAAGGAGATTCTGGAATCAGATGTCCTACGAGCAATTCCACTGGAAGAGGTATTACTTACCTCGATTACTATGTCGCGTTCGTGCACGATGCTTTTTGCGGGTACGAATACCGGGTACCTGCAGAGTTTTAAGTGCCCCGTTCTTGATGAAACTATTACCTACGTTGGCCACAGTAAAGAAATATCAAGGATGATTTTCACAGATGATGATATGAATTTGATCACAGTCTCAAAAGACGCAAGCATGATTTTGTGGAATGTTAGGGAAAAGGACGGGCTGGGTATTAAGAGAGAGAAGCGGGTTGATTGGTCGGAAGAGATACTGATTAGTCAGTCGGAACTGGAAGAGAAAAACAAGATGCTTTCGGAGTTGAGAAACCGAATCGAGGAGTTGGATACAGAAAACGAATCGATGCTGCAGGTGAAAGATATGTATTACCAGGGGAAAATGAAGGAGATGACGAGCAAATTTATCCAAGAGATGGAAGCCCTGAAGACGAAAAACCTTGTTCTGCAGAACGAGAAGATTAAAGAAGAGACGAGGCAGGAAGAGAAACTTGCTGAGGTGATGGAAAGACACAGTCGGGAATTAGAACGGACTGAGTCGGTCAGTGACAAAAAACTTGTGATTGAGTACAACAAATGCAAAGAGATAAAGACCAACATGCTCAAAATGCAAGAAGACTACGACAAACAAATAATGGCAATGGAGGAAAAAGCCAAAATGGACGAGCAAAAACTTACCGAACACTTCCAGGAGAAACTGAACGACCTTAAGAGCAAGATGTTAGACGCAGAAAGTGAAAACCGGATCCAGAAAAACGAGTATGAAGAAATCATTAGGCAGAACGAGAAGGACTTTGACACGGAGATCACACGCATGCAAACCCGATACGAACAAGAACTTCACAAGGAGAGAACAGTTAACAACAAAATGCAAACAGAGATAGCTATCTTGAAGAATCGACTACACTGCTACCCGAAGGAAATTAAAGAATGCCAGGAGGAGAACCGGAAGTTCCAGGGTGAGATTACGCGGCTGAACAGCATCATCGTAGGTCAAGAAAAAGACATCCAGAGTCTGAGGAGGCAGCTGCAGAGGGAAGAGCGTGGGCTGCAGGAGGAGGAGGTCGAGTTCTACAAGTCGAAGATCAAGAAACTTGAACTGGAGAAACTGAGCCGCGACGTTGAATTCTACAAGATCGACGAACTTAAGAGGCTGATCAAAGACAGGGAGATGGAATCGATGAATATGAAGCGACAAATCAAGGCTATGCAACGCGAACTGGAGAATTACAACAAGCAGTTTGTTGACATGGAACAGGCCATTGAAAATTGGCGCGAAAAACTGGCCGCCACTACAACTGAGCTCAACAAGGAGAGGGCCTCGTTGAAAAAGAAGAGTGCTGTCTTGAATCGTTTCCAACGCGACTTGCACCACTGCACATCTTTTATTCAGGATCCAAAGGTGCTCAAGAGCTGCATCCAAATTCTGCACCAGAAATACATGCATGGCGACATGGACACGGTGGATAGTATAGACCCGAACGTCCAGGAGGAGTGGAACCGGCAGAGAGCGCATCTTGAAAACTGTATCGACAGAATGCGTAGCCATCTGAAAAAAATGCGCACTCTTTTGTACGTGGAGAGAGAAAAGAACAGAGCATTGCAAGTTATCGACCTTTCGAAATAGAAAAAAAATAAATAAAAACAGGCTCTTCCTTTACATGGGATGACCCTAAATTTATCAACGTTTTTTTTTTGGTTTTTGTTGGGTTTTTTAACAATTTTATTATGTTTCTAAAATCTAATAACAGAAAATATGCAAACTTGAGGCCAATGTTTCAACGGGAATACCCATGGCGTAGTGGATAACGTTCTGGACTGCGAAATCGTAGTAAGAGAGTTCGAACTCCAGTCGCGCTATTACGTTTACTTTCGGACCAATGTCATTTGGAAAGGCATGAATATCTAAATCTCTTTCCAGCTATGGGTTAAATAGTACTGCTACTGTTCTTCTCCAAGGATGGTTTTGGCATTAAATAACCCACGAAGGTTGATATGCTATGAAACAAAGAAAACAGAAACTAAACCAGGACACATAGACTATGTAAGTCAAAACTTCATTTTTGTGTTATTTTTATGTTTTAAATGTTATTTATTTCTAATTAGGCGTCGTAGCTAACATACTGGACTGCGATATTGTAGTAAGCAAGTTCTAACCCCAGTCGTGCTATTATGTTCACTTTCAGATTAATACCCTTTTCCGCTAGGGGTAAATAGCACTGCAACTTCTACAAGGATGGCTTTGGTATTGAATAATAAACAAAGGCTTATATGAAACCAGACCAATCCAAAAAGGGTTAAATCGAATTTAACGGACCTAAATTCCACCATCGTATGTCACTCCGCCGAAATAAAAAAATTTTTTAAATACCAAAGATCAAAGAATAAACCGAATTTAATGAAATTTTCTGTGTTATATATCAATGAATAGAATATATAATGCACTAGTTACTTTTATTTAAAAACTTTTACATTTTTTCAGATCAGTTAACTTTGAACCACGTATGTTTAAGGCGTAAAACAGATTCTCAAAGATACGTGGTTCAAAGTTAACTGACGTGAAAAAATGTAAAAAACATTTTTTAAATAAAATAACTAGTGCATTATATCTTTTATTCATTGATATAT
>CM042142.1:34451907-34681907 GCA_023376005.1 Doryteuthis pealeii
TCTCGATTTGTTTACGCTTTACATTTAAACCGATATGCACGCCTAATTCATTTAATTATAATTAATTAATTAACAAATTAGGTATGACTTTAATTAAGCACATAATCTCCCAAAAAATTGTCGGCCTTCGCCATTTCAAACACATTGTTTGACCATTTTATATATCTATCTATCTATCTATCTATCTATATATATATATATATATATATATATATCGTGATGAGGATCATTCCATGTGCGTTCAACTATAACAATACAGGTCTACTTTGTAAGAACTCCATGTGCATTGTTCCTGGTGTGTGAACGAACTGGGCAATATAGGGAATAAGTTAATGAAAAAAATGTTAGACTTATTTAATGAGGAAGTGAGTGAGAGGAGGAAGTATATCTATGGTTGGGGAGGTCTCTATTCTGGTGGTTTTCGGCTGATCATTACAGTAAGAGGCGAAATTTAAACAGAACAAAAACAAAATCAAAATATCCGAGTCGTGTGTGCCTTTTGGTCTGGTTTATTTTTTATTTCCCTTGACTCCTTGTGGTTCTCTGTGGTAACAGGTGTAGACTCTTTATCTGTTTCTTGCCTCCTATATTGAATTGTTTGATGTACTGTTGATACGGGGCAACCTCAAAGCTTGTGTTTTCTCTAATCGCATATTCTGATCTGTACTGCTAATTACTAATGGAAACCTCCCCACTACGGTAATCCTTAACTATTTCCTCGTAAATTCCTACCATAAAATAAATTGAACCCTCATTTTATGTCCGTGTTTTTGCAATAAATGTTTTATTTTTCTTGCACCCGTTATTTTGCAATACTAAATATATTTGATTTATTTATTTTGATATTCAATTCAATGTGTATATTCTAAAAGCTTTTATTTTGTGACAATGGTTAGTTGTTGTTGTTATTTCTTTTCCTTTTTTTTTCTTTTTTTTTTGCTTTGGTACTTTAAAACAAAAACGTCAGATTTTAATCATCGTCGACGAAAAAACAAAATTACGGTCATAAAAGGAGGATCCAATTGATGGCTAAATTGTAAAACGAGCCCCCACTTTAAAACTAACCATTCTCACAAAATAAAAACTTTTAGAATATACTCATTGAATTAAATATTGAAATAAATAAATGAAATATATTTAGTATTGTAAAATAACGGGTGCAAGAAAAATAAAACATTTATTGCAAAAACACGGACATAAAATGAGGGTTCAGTTTATTTTATGGTAGGAATTTACGAGGAAATAATTAAGGATTATCCCCACTACTAGATATATTTAACCACCTTCTCAATTCCTCTATGCATTCTTCCTCTCAATTACTTATTTGTTTGTTTGTTGTTGTTGTTGTTTTTGTTTTATTTAACCCTTTGATATGACCATCCTGTTATACGAGCAGAAGTGGACGAGGACAATGAGGCCATATGGCCAAGGAATACGATTTTGAGTAAACTTACTCTAGACACCTTGCATATTTTTTGTTTGTATGGAAGACTCAAATAAGTACGGAACATCATATACACTCAATGTGCTTTTGAATATCCAAATCATACACCGCCCTAGGGCTCTAAAATACACCGACTGCACCTTTGCATATAGGTGAAATCCCCCAAATGGGGCCATTTGTTAGCCGTGGGTGGCGACCCATGATGCTTAAGGGCGGAATCCTGGTGGCTGAGCAGTCCATGACATGCAACGCTCCACTTTGGCTTTTACTTACGCTAGACGATCGGTCGCAGAGGCTCCGCGACCAATCAGCTGGCCATGTCAAGCCCTAGCATCTGTATGATTGTTGCAACCATATTGCCCTTATGGAAACTCCCAACCCTTTTTATCATATATGTGCTAGAAGGCGGTGGCTGAGGGTCTTCCTGTCCTGGGTATGACGTTAAAGTTTATCTGATGGTGAGGTTCTGGAGGTCTGGGGAATGTGGAGCACCCCTTCATCACCATTGTTCCCAGGTCCACTCTGACCCGGTATGGTAGTATCTATTAGGGTCCCATCTATGGGTCAAATAGAAAAAATGTGTTTATAAAAAATTAAGTACCCATCAAGAATGAATTTATTTCAAAACTTTGTCAGCATTAAATGACCCACCAAGGTTGATTTGCCGTAAAACAAACCAAACCAAACCAAACTTCCTTATTTGTTTTTGGCTTTTTGTTTTGTTTTGTTTTTTTTGTTTTTTTATTTCCCACTTACACGAGCCAAAGAGGGCGGGACAATGAGCCATATGGCCAGGAATACGATTTTGAGTGATCTTACTCCAGACACCTTGCACATTTTTTGTTTGTTTTTTGTTTGTATGGAAGACCCAAATAAGTACAGCACCTCATATACACTACACGTGCTCATACACCACTCTATTGGCTAGGGCTCTAGAATACACCGACTGCATCTCTGCAGATGGGTAAAATCCCCCAATGGGACCACCAGTGTTGACAGTGGGTGGCGTTCAGCGTGACTTCACCCTAAGTCACTCTGGGAACGTATTTGATAAGACTTTATTGAAATATGTTTTTATTTAGAAACACGCAATTGAATATATTCAAGTTTACTTTAATGTTATAACTGTGTAATTCCATGCCAAATCATCCAGAAAAAAAGTAAAATTGTCACCCCCCCTTCAATTTTACATCCTGATCATTTCTATTTGCACTTTGACAATTATTTTCCTCCAATGACTGAATGGAAAAAACTTAAAACATAAATGTGCAAAATCTTAACTGGTGTTGTTGCTTCGATTCTGGGCCAAAAAACAAACAATTGGTAAACTTTAAGACTTTTTAATAGTATTTTTGGATTCCTTGAATCAAAAAGCTTTCATAAACCAATTTTTAAGAGTTCTGAAGGTCTAGAACTCATTTTACAGACAAAAATAGATTACAAAATGTCACCATTTTTCGCGCACCCCCACTTAAATTCTGAGAGCTACAAATCGACATAACTCGATCGATTTAGGGAATTGGACGCTTAAATTTTGGGGATTGTCTTACTTTAAAATAGTTTCACACCTGATAAAAATTTCAGAAAAATTGAAGTGGGTGGGTGACATGGCCTGGATGATTTGACATGGAATTACCCAACTAGGGTTCCCTATCGTGCTGTGATGGTTCGCAATCTGGTCTCGCAGATCCGTTACGACTGAATAGTGATGACCCATAATCGTGACCTTATGCCACATCCTACCTGTGGCTAACGGGTTCGGTAAATGCCTACTATAATAGTGTAACAATACCACGACAACAAAACATCTTTACAGCTGTTACCGTTAAATTGATTATCAAAGAAAATGTGAATTATGAAGTTATGTTATTATAATAAAGTGTACTTGTAAGCTGTCACTTAAGCATAGTTTAATTTATCGAAAGGTCAGGAGGAAAGGGCAACCAGTGGGAATCAAATTCACATCCAGATTTTCATTCATTCAAGCAATCAATATTGCCAATAATAATATCTTATTATAATGGAGATTGTGTGTTTGTCTATCTGTAACAGAAACTACATTACTTCTCAAGTCACAATTCCCTACGGAGAAAAGTGTTTCTGGCTACGTGTCCCATTTAAATATGGGGTACCGCTCATCTGATTGGCTGTTACTAACAACCAATCAGATGCGCGGTGCTTTGTATTTAAATGGCATAGAGTTCTACAACCGTCAAAAAAAAAAGAATTTTTTTATCAAAGGTCTTTTAGGGGCTGTTGGTGGTTATACCAGAGTTTGATCACCTCTGATAGGGTCAGCAGGGCGAGGGAAGTCTGATGCTGGAAGACCCGAAACTTCCCAATGAACCCTGCGGATTACATCACTGACGACAACCACCACGCCCCAAATGTAGGAGCTTATATTTAAAGCCCTTAGTTATTTACGTCACTATCTCCATGATTTGATTTGATTTAAAAATCAATTATTAATAGAATTGTTTTACATTATTAATACCGTTGACCCTAATTATATACTAATATCATGCAATTGTATTCATATAGACAACAAAATAGTGGTTTATAGTGTGAATGAGAAGGCGAATTTGCATATTGATCTTAAAAATTTAATTTTAATAAATATGAGCATAGTATTATTAATTTCTTATTGTTTGGTTTTATCTTAATGAATATGAGCAAAAATCTCTTCAATAAATTTTAAAAGAAATCCATAAAGAAGGAGAAATAACTATAATTTTATTCTTTACTTCCTAATTTAACTAAATAGTTGAATTAGGAAAATTTAGCAATGAAAGACGGGAGTGATGGAAGAGTAAGTTTCAATTGTTCTATTTTTCGATTATACCCCCCCCCCATTTCAAATCTTTTATCTGCATTCTTATTTAGTTTCATTAGCCTTTTCATTAGTCTTTCTAACTTAATATGATATTTTATTACATTAAAAGTTAGATACTTGCACCCGGAGGGTGCATATATTGGTTAATAATTTATAAAGTATATTAATACGCGTGTTCCTAAATATTCCGTCTGTTATCATCCTGCAACACCCTCTGGTTAAAAATGAGACCGTCCAAATTTTCCAAGATGGAATTCAAAAATGTAAGTTCTGATTATCTGGTGTTGCTTAATCACAGATTTCTTTTTTTGTCCCATTTTTTTTTCACCCAATTTTAAAAAGGAAACATTCTAAATGGTCTTGCGTCGCTTAAATGACAAACGTAAAATTAACATGAATTGGAAAAAAAATCATTTTGCACCGGCCTCCTGCCTTAATTTACGCTATGTTTTGGAGAGCCAGCGTCAGGTGAATTTCCGGCCCAACTTAGCTGTTGTCCGAGTCGTATTTTTGTCACTTTTTGTCGGTAAATTAATGTAAATATTTTAAAGCCCATCCCCAACAGCTTTTTTTCGGCTAATCAATGTAAATATTTTACAATCCCCCTTTTAAGAAAGAGTGAGAGAGAGGTAGATAAAGATTATTATATATTTTACATTTTGAACTATTTAGCAATAGCTCTTAACGAACATATCAAACGTTGTAATAATCAAATTATCATAGGTCCTGCTAGTAAAGTATTTCCACTTGTGAATTGTCATTTACAGGCTACCCAGTGAGAATCGAACTCATGGCCAATGGTCTGCTAGCCTTGCTTGCGGGGATGGCTAACGTGCTGGACTGCGACAACGTAGTAAGTGAGTTCGAACTCCAGTAGCACTATTACGTTCACTTTCGAATGAATACCCATGGGAAAGGTATGAAACCCCTGTCCCCCCTCAGCTCTGGTTTAAATAGTACCACTACTGTTCTTCTACAAGGGTGGCTTTGGCATTAAATAACCCACGAAGGTTAATATGTTTTGTAACTAGAGTATCAGAGTTAACAGAGAAATAATAGGAAGAAAAACAACGAGTATGTTCTCCCCACAGTAAATAGTTGGATAAATTGTGTTCGTTAGTTTTGGTACGACAACCGAACTAGAAGAAGGAAAACCAGATTCTGCTTAAAATTGACCTTGTGCCTCATCCTGACCGTGCGGAAATACATACACGCCAACATAGATTTATTACTCACCTGGCACAAACCGGGGTCTAATGGACCGGTTAAGTAACTAACGGCGTAGTGGTCCCACATTAAAAAGGCCTTGTGTCACACCCGCATACGTGGGATGCGAGGTAAATAACATAGATTTATATATAAATACGCTGATATAAAAATCGTAGGATGATTTTTTTTAAATCTAAAATGTATTTGTTTTGAGTGTAAAATTATCAAATCCTGTCATTGCAAGCAACATCCGTTTATAAAGGAAATGTCAATCATCAGACACGAAAAGACGGGCTTTGTTTATAGCGGAAAGTTAAATAACTACTGATATAACGTAACGTTACGAAATGTCACAGAAATAACATGTTTATGAAGGTTGTCTTTGTTTGATTTTCATTGGAAGATTCTCGCGCGTTTTCTTAATAAAATAAACTCTGCATTTTTGTATACATGCACATTTCGCCAGCCATTGTTGTCGGGTTTAAGACACGGCAAAATCTTTGTCTTTTTTTTTTAATGGATCGAGAGGACTCATATTTTTTATCTGGTTAAACTTAACTTAAACTCGAAATTCAACCCTTCACAGAAGAGAACACAACTCAACTTTAAAGACTCAACGAACTTTGTAACCTGGACTATAAGAAAAGTTCCCGCAAATAACAACAAATTTGCAACCACCTTATTTTCATACCATTCCTCCACCTTTTACTCTCTATCACTTCTATCTTTCCCTTCCATTGTTTTTTTAGATTAACATTGTTACGTATATTTGTGTCTTATTTTTTAATCCGACCTTGAAATTTCGGCAATCACCTCCCTTTAACTATATTCACTTTGTTCACGATAGGGTTCTTTACTCATATACTGGAACTTGGAACTATTTCTCCAGTATATTAAGAATGGTAATTTTACCCGTACATTGGAATTAGAAGTTTACCCCCATGGGAGAAATTAATGCCACTAAAAAAACCGGTGTTATTTTTTCCCCACACTAGAGAAAATGAAACACAGGATTGAAAATTTATTGTCTTTCATGATTTAACTTCAGTCTACTCGAGTGTTTAGCTACCTGAACCAAGAACGAGTACACGTATGGGTATCAGAATAAGTAGTGTCGAGGATGCTACGGTTTATGACCTACAACCAATTCTTTAAACGTCTCTCATTAATGTAATAGGATTAAACATGCGTTCCTTATATATATATATATATATATATATATATATATATATATATATATATATATATATATAATATGCTCCCAAATCCTGGTAGAGCTTTCTAGAGAAGACTTTAACGAACTTTCACCGCTTAGCGTAAGGCAATACCCGTCTGTTGTTTACAGACTTGAGTTCTCTGATGATTATACATACATCTACCGAAGTATATATGTATCAGTTAAATGTTCACCTTTTACTGACAGCTACTAACGGCCGAGAGGGAATGTGTCGGACTGATGAAAAGTCAGTCGGCTAGAAGTAACTGTTAAGTCTAGCCACACTGATGGTCTCGTCAACCAGTAGTTCGAAATAAATGTATAACTTGTTGTTTTAATAAGGTTTTCTTTTTATATTTATAATTTGCTCTGAGCGTATTTTATCTTATAAGTACATTGAGCTCTCCATCGTATTCTATTCCGCCCACAATGGTCCAAATAAATGTTCATACACACACACACACACACACACACACATATATATAATATATATATATATATATATATATATATATATATATGAGTCGGGTTGCCTAAAGTGGTATCAGCCAGACAGCGAGGGAATCTATCCCCTTTTCACTTGCGCTAGACAAGGAGATTGTTTTTAGCGTCTGAGGTGGAGCGCCATACCTACCATTAGCTCCTCACTTTACCGCACAGATCCCAGTGCTACTCACACGCTGTTGGCGAGGGCTAGTATCGAACCAGGAACCTTCGATATATATATATATATATATATATATATATATATATATATATATATATATATATAGAATTTGTAGAAAGCATTATGGTCCACCACGGTTTTGGTCTGGTCAGGACATTGGACTAACATTGCTGCTATTTGTATATATAAATACCAACAATGTAATTCAGTCCAACGTCCTGACAAGGTCGTTCAGATTGAAACCGTGGTAGACCAATAATTTTTTCTACATTCATTATTCATGATATTTTAGTAATGCCACTGCAACAGAAATGCTAAAATGTCACCCTGACACTATATATATATATATATATATATATATATATATATATATATATATATATATATATTGTGTGTGTGTGTGTGTGTGTGTGTGTGTGTTTAGGCTGCAGATTTTTTGTAGGCCTATTTTATTAAACATGAACGAAAAGGATTTAGAATACGACTTTTTGAATTTCTTGTTACAAGAAAACCTGTTGCCAAAGTATACACTATTTAAATGACATGACTCCATAGTGAACAAGGAAATCAAAAGGTCATACTCTAATTTCCTTGTCTATCATTTTAATGCCATATGGGAACAAGAGAAACACATAACCTACACTATATAGATCAGTATGTTATTATTATTATCATTATTATTATTACTTGCAAAATAAAACACCCCCGGACGGTACAAAATTAATTTTGGAAAGATATTGCCAGTGGGAGTTAAAGATTCAATGTCAGAGGGTTTGTATCAAAAGCAAAATCATCATATTTATTAAAGGAGTAAAATAAAAAACAATTTGAAATGGAAACTTAGTTCTGTCCCCCTAAAATAAAATGTTACATGCATCTATTAATTATTAATCAAATAATTATTTTGAATATTTTACACATACATTTTACACAAAATCGTAAGTATTTATTTATTTATAAACCTTTTAGTTAACTTCTTCTTGCTGAAAAGGGGGCGAAAGTATGGTGGTATTAGGTTTTGTAACGTAAGCAGTGACGTAGTTTCGGTTACAGTCGGATAGACAGCGAATCTCCATTATTATTATTATTATTATTATTATTATTATTATTATTATTATTATTAGCTTTTCACGCCAGCGTCAGCCAGTGGTTTTCACTGAAGCCTGAGTGACAGCAAATATGCTCAGGTCTCCAGGACTCTTCTGGTGGTCTTGATTCTTCCTCTGATTTTCAATTCATCTAGGCTCCTTTCCAAACCATTCGGGACCATTCCAAGAGCACTAACTACAATCGGTACCATCTTCACCCTCATGTTCCACAGTTTCTTTTTGTTCAATTATTTGTCTATTCGGTGCACTATACTTGCGACCTTGCGTCACATCCTACACGTGGCGAACGGGTTGGATAAAAATGGGCATTCCATCGTGGTGTAATGGTTAGCAAACTATTCTTCTTACTAAATAGCGAGCTTCATTCCTCGCTGGATGCACCATAGTTGCGACCTTATGTCACAACCTACCCGTAGCGAACGGGTTGAGTAAATGCCGAGCTCCAACCGAGACTCTGTCTCACTCAACCCCACAAATATACACAGATGCACCTTTGCCACGAGGTAACCTGATTATCCATACCATCTACTTTACCAACTACGAAATCAATTAACCTCGCAAAACCATACCTATAACTCACCCTCTACTCGGTCTCTGGCTCTGTTTTCTCTTTTTCTTTATCTTTTCTTTATTTCTTTTTATTTCTTTTTTCTTTTTCTTTTTCTTTTTTTCTTTCTTTGTTATTTCATTTTAAATCTCCAGTGGCCACGCGACAGATTTCTGGTTAGTGAGATTAACTTAATCGATTTTTTTTTCAGATTCATTAAATCTATGGGCGAATTACACAACCAGAAAATCTTCGGGGTCACGAATACAGATAGCATAAAAGTCGACGGGGCGGCCTTAAGTCGGTATCAGCCAGACAGCGAGGGAGTCTATCCCCTTTTCCATAACGCTAGACCAAGGAGATTTTTTTGGCGTCCGAGGTGGAGCGCCACACCTACCATCAGCTCCTCACTTTACCGCACAGATCCTTGTGCTACTCATACGCTGAGTTAGGTCGGTATCGAACCAGGAACCTTGTGGTTCGTAGTCGAACGCTCTACCGATTGAGCCTAGCCGGCCCTTAGGAGACTTTCAATGTGTTTTAAACTAGATGTAGATATTTTTAAAGTGGATGACAATTAGTAGATCAGTTCACATAATTATGCAGTAATATTACTTCTATAGTAAGCGATATCAATGTACGCATAGGAAAGGCTTGGATTACTATTGGCAGATTATCGGTTATATAGAAATATGATTTCTCTGATAAGATAAAGCGAGAAATTTTCCAATGTGTGCCTGTGTCATTGTTACTGTATAGCGATACCACTACTTGAACTTTAACGAAACGCCTGGAGAAAAGGCTTGATGGGAATTACACAAGGGTGCTTCGTGCTGTCTTGAACAAATCCTTGAAGCAGCACCCCACAAAAAAACACCTGTAGGGCCATTTACATCCTATCACACAAACCATTCAAGTAAAACGAACAAAACATGCTGTATGCTAAAGTAGGAACGAACTCATGAGTGGCGTTCTTCTGTGGACACATACACGGATACACCAGCGTCGGTCAACCAACAAGAAAGTCTTATTGTTTAGATAAATAGAAATGTAAGAAACTAGGTATGTACAAAAACGACCACAGCTAAAATACTGTTTTTCTTTTAATTTTGCAAGTTTTAATAAAATTCTCGATATTTAAATGTTGGTTGGTTTGGTTTATTTATTGATTTTTACGGCATATCAACCCGTCTGGGGTTATGTCATGCCTAACGGTTAGGAAGTTATACATATCGTGTATTTATATTTATACTCTTTTAGTAATTGGTTTTAACAATATGTTAGCATTATTGGGGATTATGTTGTATGGTATTGATTTGTTTCATGTCTATATTCTATAGTATAATTTTATTTCCCTCAAAAAAGGACAGAATGTCCTGCATTTTGACATTTTCAAATAGATCTTTCATACTGTTTGCTTTAAAATAACGGTTTCTGATGTGAGCAAAAAACCTGTATTCCATGAATAAGTGTTTAACTGTCAAAGGTGTTTGACATGTTCCACATTGTGGTTGTTGTTCTTGTTTGAGTATATAGGAATGCATTAGTCTTGTATGACCAATGCGTAATCGAGACACAATGACTTGTTCCTTTCTAGACTTTCAAGTTTGTCTCCAGCCTCCCAAAGTGGATTTGATTAGGAAGAATTTATTGTGGATGTTATTATTCCAGTGTTGTTGCCATTTTGTATGAAGGAATCTATTAATTAAGCTCCTGAATAGATTAGACTCGATGTCTAACTCTAAGGAGATTATGATATGCTGGATCCCAAGCCATATAGAAGTGAGGGGGGAATGAAAGAGCTGACTCTGCAGCTAAACCGGCTCTAGATTTGATCCCCGACAAGTTCAAGATACCATATACCGACTTGAAACCTAAAATTAATAGATTCGATATTTAAAGCAATAAAAGATGAGGTTTCGTTAAAAAGACTTTTTTTTTATTGTTTGATGTCATGCACCCAAACCATTTCCCCCTGAATCATTTGTTAATTTGACAGACTTGATTAAGATACAGGTAAAAAAAATGCTGCATATTTTGAAGATGATTTCATGGAGAATTAAATTCTGTTTACATTTTTATAACGGTTTGTCACTTTAAAAAAAAAGGGGCTGGTTTAGCTCAGTCGGTAGAGCGTCCACCTAGGAATCACAAGGTTCCCGGTTTGATACTGGCCATCGCCAGCTCGGCATATGAGTAGCACAGGGATCTGTGCGGTAAAGTGAGGAGCTGATTGTAGGTGTGGCGCTCCTCCTGGGACGCAAAAACAATCTCCTTGGTCTAGCGCTAGTGAAAAGGGGATATACTCCCTCGCTGTCTGGCCGATACCGATTTTCGGCCACCCCAACGACTTCACTTTTTACTTTACTTACTTTGTCTATTTATTCGTACGTAAAGAAAAAGAAACAGTTAAATAAGGTACAATATTGCTCGTCTTGGCACTTTTTTTACTTTATTCGTTGTTGTGGCTTAATCTTCTAAGAATATGGTTATTAAAAGAGAATAGATTCAGGTTAAAATTCTTTTTTTAGAGGTTTAAAATTGACATCCGTAGATTTAACTTGTTGATAGTCGGTTGAACATATCGTTCCCTCGTACGATGAAGTGATAAAGATATTTTATTGCCTGGAGCAAACTTAAAAGAAGAGAATACAGACATGGCATAAGATATAAAGAAGACCTTATAAATAGTTGTATAAGAGAAATGTCCTAATAGAAAAATAGTTGGATCATATGACCTTTAGGCACCCCTTTTGTGATCTCGTTTCATAAGGACATTTTTTCATTTACACCGTCAAAATCCGGTTGTTTGTTAACAGATTATTTTTAGAGTTTTTTTGTTTAATTATAAAACTAACCCTAACCGTAACCCCTAACCCTAACCCCTAACAAACAACCGGATTTTGACGGTGTAAATGAAAAAAATGTCCTCATGAAACGAGATCACAAAAGGGGTGCCTAAAGGTCATATGGTCCAAATAGTTTTTTGACAAAGGTCTTGAGGCTGCTGGTAAAAGAGAAAAGTATAAACACTTAAACATTTAAAATGTTCTTGTGCGCCATGCGATAAAAAATGCTGTGGTCGCGAAGCCTCCTTGTCCTGAAAACAGGAAATGCAACTGGTGTGTGTTTCCCATGTAAAGACTGGAGGGTCTTAGAGGATTTGACTTTGGTGCTTCCACATTTATACTGCTTCTCCCTACACCACCTAGCGCCTACTGGTAGACACAGGAGGTAATTGTTTTTCATGTCCCCTTTTAATTGAGAGATATAATCCTAACAAACTCTTACACTCACTGCGGGTGTCTGGGATTTTGTTAATTAATATAAAAATACTAGATTGATAAATTTGACTGATGAGATAAAGAGAAAAAAAGCATTTTTATCTAATAATACGTTTTTAGTCAGTGTTTTTTGTTTTTTTTTTTTTTTGTTTTTTGGACCATATGACCTTTAGGCACCCCTTTTGCGATCTCGATTCGTGGGGACATTTTTACCGTCAAAATCCGGTTAATTGTAAAAAGAAGTGTAAGGGTTAGGGTTAGGGTTTACGGTTTACGGCTAGGGTTAGGGTTTAGGGTTAGGGTTATTTTAATGGGAAAATAAATAAATAATTTATCAGTCAAGAGTGGTTCCCCCTTTTTATGTTAGACTTATTGGAAATAACCCTTATATGTTATGTTTTTCCTTATAACTCGTTCACTCGTGGCCTGGTTCAAATTGTAGTGGTCAGTTTATTTTGGGGTTGTTGCCTTTTGGTAACAACGGAATGTACTGATGGAGGTGCGTGGTGTAATGGTTACGTTCGTAGGAAATCGACTCGTCGACCCGAGTTCAGTTCCTGGACGAAGCTGTTTGCATTTCACATGGTGCTAATACTCTTGGGAAAAGTATGAATCCAATTCTCGCTCCAGTTATAGGTAAATAGCAGGACAGACTGAGCTCTTTAACCATGGCTAGGTAACCAGTCTAGGAGAAGGAAAACTCTGAATTGAAACCTGTTAAATTGACGTTGACGTTGTGTGGAGGGGTTGGTAAATACATATACTGAAAGCAAGATACATTGCTTTTAGACGCCGTCTTGGGATATGTCACAATTAGCTAACGCCGACTGTCTCGCATCGGGCCCTGGTCAGCCCAGGGCAAAAGAACCACCTCTTGTTGGCTGTTAGTGGCAACAGTGTTAAGGGAGACTTGTGTTGACCGGTGGGCTGCAGTGGGTTCTTCAGTTTTGTAGCTGGTTTCACGTGACCTCCAGGGGGTTCGTAATTGGCCTATTTGGTCATTCGCACGTGCGTCCGAATAAATTCTCATAATATATATATAGATAGATAGATTAAAAAGCTGACATTTAACAATAAATCACATACAGAAAGCGATGTCAGTATATGCATAGGAAACACATGGACTGCTATAAACAGATTATCGATCATATGGAAATCTGATCTCTGATAAGATAAATGGGTGAATTCTTCCAAGCTGTTGCCGTAGCAGTGCTAATCTATCGCTGCACCACTATCGGAAAACCGATAGTAGAATTAACTTCCCTGCCGCTAGGGGGAGAATCGCCAACTTACGATGTTGGCGGCAAAACCAAACCCTATCACTTATCTAAAGGCTGTCGACCTGACGAGTCACTTTAACAAGGACTCCATCCACCGCCCACTCAAAGGGCAGTTAACCAGACGAGTCGCTCAAAAAAAGCACCCCAACACTTTTACTTATCCTAAGAACTTTCACCCGGAGAGACGTCTCAACAGCAATCCAAACGACGGCGAGTAGAATTCCCTTTTCTAGCGCTAATTCACCAACGAACTGTTAATTTCACCTCTCAAGATAAGTCTCGTAGCAAAGCCAACAAATTTGCAGTAATTTTTGTACCTTTATAATACAAGTGTTTTAATTCCATTGTGTTGTTTGTCTTCTTTCATCCGAAACGGGTTATCTCAGTCGGTAGAGCGTTCGGCTAGAAACCGCAAGGTTCCTTGTTCGATACCCGACCTCGCCAACTCAGCGTATGAGTAGCACAGGGATCTGAGCCGTAAAGTACGGAGCTGATGGTAGGTGTGGCGCTCCACCTCAGACGCTAAGATAATTTCCTTGGTCTAGCGCTAGTGAAAAGGGGATAGACTCCCTCGCTGCATGGCTGATACCGACATTAGGCCGCCCCGACGACTTTACTTTACTTACGAACCCCGTAATTCCTCTTACTACTTTGACTGAACGAAACGCTCAAAGAAAAGGCGAGATGGGAAATACACAAGGATGCTACGTGCTCTCTTGAACAAACCCCCTAAAACAGCACCCCATAAAAAGCACCTGTACGACCGCTTGCCTCTTATCGCGCAAACCACCCAAGTAAGACAAACAAGACATGTTGGACACTGCTGGAGAAGCAAGGACAAACTCATAAGTGACATTCTCCTGTGGACACCTACACGTGGATACACCAGTGTAGGCTAGCCCTAAAAAAAATATCAACCAGCTCTGCAAGGGTTACGGATGCCGTGCAGAAGACCTGTAAGAGGCGATGACCGATAGGGATCGGAGGCGAGAGAGAGCCATGGGTACCCGTACTGTCAGCGCGACCTGATGATGATGATGATGATGATGATGATGATGATGATTTATTGAATAAAGTGTTTCCAGAGCTGACTTGAGCGTTTCATGAAGTGAGGTGGTGTACTGGTTAGAGTCGCAGAAAATGGACTTGTCGTTCCGAGTTCAATTCCTGGAGGAAGCCACAGTTCAACATAGCGCTAATACCCTAGGGAAAGGTATGAATCCAACTATTCTCCCTCCAGTTATGGGTAAATAGTAGGGCAGAATAGGCTCTTTAACCTTGGTTAGGCAACTTGTCTAGGAGAAGAAAAACTCTGAATTCAAACCTGGTCACTACTTGAATAGACTCAGGCCTACTTAGTGATCTATTTCAATTTTTTTATTAAATAATAACAATTTAGTTTATATATCGTTTTTTTTGTTTTGTTTTTTACTTCTTTTTTTTTTTAGTTTTTTCTTTTTATGTTTTTTTTTTTTATTTGTTTGTTTTTTTGCCTGTTTTCTTTCTTTTTTTTTCACAAATGCGTCTGTGTTTTAGAAATTCCACACAAGTATGCCCTCTATACCTAACCAAGCGAACTTAATAAATGATAATCAGTGCTGAAGCGTAAATAGAAAAAATAAATAAAAATGATTAACCATCTTTCCGATCTCCCATCACGTCTGATTAATACATAGGGCATCCAACTAGGATCGAACTCGCTATTCATTAATAATGGATCTGCGAGAGTAGCTTGCTAAACATTATTATAGCAATTCTAGGCATACCCAATTTTTCCTGTGCTTTTCAATTTAAAAACGAATTAAAGTTAATTAAATTGATTTAAGTCGAAAAGTATTAACATAATGTGTATCAGAAAAAAAAAAAAGCAAAATAATATGTAATTTATTTTAAATACATTTAAAACTATTTTTTCGGTCAATTTTGCTCAAATATGGATAAACGCTGTCTAAAGATGACGTAAAATACGTGTTGTTTACAAAATAAATTTAACCCTCCCGATTGAAAAAAAGAATTACCAAAAATCAGGGAATTATCCGATTTTAATTAAATCAGTGTTGTAATGAATGAAATTTATAATGCATGTTATTTATTTCAAAACTTTCTGATTAAATTATGTACATATAGTAGGTATAATTGTGTTCATTGATTGTTTAAAGTAAGCGAAAAAAAGAAAAAAGAAGGCAGGGCTGTTAAAAAAAAAAAGAAAAAAAGAAGAAAAATAAACATTACTACTATCGTCCAACTCTGGAAGCGAATTCGTCAGACTAGTTAAAAACTAAAAAGAAGGGAAGAAAAAAAATTGAAGAAAATACGACCATAGAGAAAAAGTTGTTTTGTTTTTTTATTATTTTAACAGCCAAAGAAAGAATCTGTAAAAGAACAAGAGAGAGAGGGGAGAGGAAGAAGGAAAGAGAAAACGAGAAAGAAGTGACAAAAGGAGAGAGGGTGATGGATAGAACACAAAAGAATGCGAGAGACGCGACATGTGAAAATGACAACATGTTACTAAGGAGAGACGACAGATCCAGGTTTAACTACGTGTTCGTTCCTACACCACGACTACTACGACGACTGTTATTCGCGCGTCTGTTTCAAGGGTAGGGAATAGGTCTACCTACATACCCCCCCACGCCTCTAACCCACCTCTAAGTAGCCTGAGGTTCTACATCCAAGCGTCAGGTAGGTGATTCTTTTTTATCACGGTGACGTTGCATAGGGTAAGAAGAAAGGAACTTGTAAACGTGATTATCTCGCAAGCTGTTCTTTTTAACTTGGTCGATGCTTGCAAATAACTCGAGAAAAAAAAACAAAAACGAGGGTTTGAATTAAAATCAAAGAAATAAAAGGAAAATATTGATCCATGATAATTTCAATATCGATAACTTCTTAGTTTAATTTTTTTTTAAATGAGTTTCAGGTTCGAGTCTGTTCCACCCTTTCACGGTCGGTCAGTCTAGTACTATCGGCTTCGTCGGGTGTAAACAAGTAAACATCGATTATGACTAATTTAGACTAGGACGCCTCACGCGGCACATTCGTTGGTAACTAGTGAGTTCGATTCTCACTGGGTACCCCATATTTCTGCCCTTAGTTTAGATAATATAAGGCTTATATTATCTAAGCTCTGAGCTGTTTTTGGCTACGTTAAATTTCAATTGATTTAACGGTGCGAAAATGTAAATATTGTTTTCGTTCATAATTTTCATTATTTCTTTAAGCTGATTTTTTTTTAATCATCGGAGTTTTTTTTGTTTCTTCTTTTGAATGGACAAAAAAAAATTCAAAATAATATTAACCTTTATGCAAGTTTCATTGTGTTAAATATAGGGGGGGAGTAAATATCACAGGGCAAATTGGATGTCTCTGAAGCTCAGTAAATTCAGTCACACTAAAAGCAACGTAAATGAATCTCCTAAAATTTTAAACGCAAATATTAAAGACTAGTAAATAAAATAAATACCCATTTTTTATTTTATTTATTTATTTATTTATCTATTTATTCAGTTACGATAAATCTGACTTTAAAAAAAGATTTCTGTATTCAAAATCATTGACACACAAAACTAATAAATAGACAGGGGGATAGTCTTTCATTTAAGAAAGAAAAGAAAACTAGAGCAGAGCATTGAACTGGAAAACGCGAGGACACGAATGTTAAACCCAGGTTTGACGAGGGAGGATACAATAATACAGCCTAGTGTTTTGAGAAGGTGATATTTTAATATTATTAACCTTCAAAGAATTGTGCAAACAATTGAACTCTTTCTTGTTTTTTGTTCACGGCGTTTCTTCTGGTACATTCGCTGGACTTCTTCAGTATGCTAGGTATAGGTACCACCAAAATACGCCACATGATCAGTTTTTAGGCCATATTGAAGGAAGAAACGTTAATATTTTTTAACTTTTTTTTTAATCTCGCAAAAAAGAAATAACGAACACAGAGTTGTTACAAAGGAAAAATAGTTAATTCAAAGATCTAATTATCCGATTGGGATATCGCCGTTATCTTGAAAAATAAGTAAAACAGTCTGTTTTTTTTTTTATTTTTTACAACAGGGTCACTTTGTTTATTGTTATTTTTTTAGTAGAATTCTGTATTCATGGTTCATTTACTAATAAACTCTCGAATAGAAACTTATATAAATCTTCTGATATAATTATTCAGACTCTTATCTATATAGAAAAAGTAAAAATCGTTTTCTTTTTTTTTTGTTTTTTGTTTTTGTTTTTGTTTTTTTGTCAGTTCATTTTTTCATATTTCATAAAATCAAATAGCTGACAGATCTCGTAAAAAAAAAAAAATCCCCTAAAAAATTTTTAGGAAAAAACTATTGCAGACGTATTTTCATCAAAAGGCAAGTAATTATGGAAATGTTCGTGAAAATCGGACCCTTAATTGATTTTTCATAGAATTTTATAAAAAGCCTCTAGTTATAACTTGTTTTTGGCTATGTTAAATTTCAATTGATTTAACAGTACAAAAATGTAAACATTGTTTTTCGTACATAATGTTCATTATTTCCGTAAGCTGAACAAAAATTTAAAAAATCATTAGGAGTTTTTTTAATGTTTTTTTTTTTTTTCGAATGGACAAAAAATTTTCAAGATAATATTAACCTTTATGCAAGTTTCGTTGTGTCAAATATAGGGGGGGGGGTAAATTGGTGGTACGTACAGTATGCACTTCTGTAACGGAAGAGATTGTTCTTGTCTCTTTCTCTGGTAGCACAAAGTAAAAATGGTATCAAACATATGCTTGGTTTTTGTTGTTGTTTTAATATGGATTTGTTCTCAGATTTGTTCTAAGAATACTCTGACTGCAAAGGAGTAATACTCCCCTAAAAATGGGCGGTGTCCTGAGTATGACATTAAACTGCATCTGGTGGTGAGGCTCCAGTTCCGGAGCTCTTGGGAGTCATTGCTATTACTCCCAGATCCACTCTGACCCGAAGTGGTAGTACCTGTTAGCGTCCCATTTATGGTTCAAATAGATGTGTTTGCAAATTTTTAGTATGAGGTAGGATTCGATTAGGAACCACATAGTTCCGGGTTCGATACCGGCCCTCGCCAACTCAGCTTATGAGTAGCATACTGTGCGGTACAGTGAGGAGCTGATGGTAGGTGTGGCGCTCTACCTTAGACACCAAAACCATCTCCTTGGTCTACCGTTAGTGAAAAGGTGATAGACTCCCTCGCTGTCTGGCTGATACCCGGCGATTTTACTTATTTTTTAAATTTTTTTTACATGATATATAACTGCGTGCAAAAAAGTAAAAAAACTAAAAAAAAAACCTCTTAAGAGACTACACAAAAAAATGCAAATTTAAATGTACAATGTACGCAATTCCCTAACATATAGGCAAAGAATAACTCCAGACGGGTTGATATGCCGTTGAAAATCATTCAATCAAATCCATTTTGGGTCTTTCTTTCTGTTGAGCAGCGGAAGTCAAAAAGTAGTTTTTAAAAAGTTAAATTGTATCTCTGCTATTTTTATTGCAATCATTTGAGCCGGATTTATAACGGCGTAAACGGGGCACTTCCTTTGTAAAACCTGAAATAATTATAAAATTAGTTTTATTGAAAAATAAACATAACGTATAAAAATAACGTAAGAGAAGGTGGGGTAAAACGGACCCATGGGGTGAGATGAAATCCCCTTCTAACCTCAAGCAGAAAGATGGAGAGGTTCAAAATCTGACTCCCTCAATTTATATTTGTGTACCTTAGGTACCACCAAAATCACCTCACATGATCAGTTTAGGCAATATTCAAGGAAGAAACGTAAATATTTTTGAACTTTTTTTTTAAATCTCGCAAAAAAAAAGTAACAAACATAAAGAGTTGTTACAAAAAAAAACGGTTAATTCAAAGATCAAGTTATCCGATTGGGGAAAAATTACTCAGTGTTATCTTGAAAAATAAGTAAAACAGTCCGTTTTTTTTTTTTTTTTTTTTTTTTTTTACAAGAGTGACAGTTTCTTTATTGATATTTTTAGCAGATTTCTGTATTCATGGTTCTTTTACTAAAAACCTCCCGAATAGAAACTTATAAAAATCTTCTGATATAATTATTCAGACTCTTATCTTTATAGAAAAAAAGTAAAAATCGTTTTTTATCGGTCATTTTATTCAGATTTCATAAAATAAAAATAGGGTAGGGGAGACCTTGTAAAAATATCTCCCAATATATTTTAGGAAAAACTTATTTCAAACATAATTTCATCAACAGGTAAATAATTACCGAAATTTTCGTAAAAAATTGATAGTTAGTTGATTTTTCATAAAAAATTTTTTTTAAGCCGGTAGTGATAATTTGTTTTTGACTCCGTTAAATTTCAATTGATTTAACGGTGCGAAAATGTAAATATTGTTTTCGTTCATAATTTTCATTATTTCCGTAAGCCGAAAAAAATCCTAATCATCAGGAGATTTTTTTTTTTTTAAATTTTTTAAATTTTTTTTCTTTTAAATGGTCCAACAATTTGAAAGATGATATTAAGCTTTATGCAAATTTCATTGTGTTAAATATAGAGGGGATAATTTTCACAGGTTAAATTGGAGGCCTCTAGTGTACCTAATTCAATTTGTATGTTGAGCCAACTTGAGGGGCCCCTAACCAGAAGTGCTCGAGTCCCCAAGATCTAAATCCAGTTCAGACTATCATCCATCAGTTTTACGTTAACTTTAGATTATTTCATTTTAATTTTTAAAAAGTAAGTAATTTCGAGTTAGAATTAAAAAATAAATAAATAAAAAAGATGAACTAAATTGACATAACCTTCGTATTTAGATAAAATCGCATTGCAACAGCAATATGATTGCATGAGGTCGATTCTCACCGGGTATCTTATACTTCTGACTGTGTGCCAGTTTAGACTAAGTTTATCTTTAGTTAAGTTTTTGATGGAAATTTTTTTTTTTCCATTTTTTTTCAACTTAGTTTTTTATTAAGATATTTTCAATGATTTATCTATTTTTTTTTAATTTAAAATAAATAACTTTCAGCTTCAGGTTAATTCAAAACTGAACAGTCACTATAAAAGATATCATGTTCCATTAACGTCAACACATGCGTCACAACTTTCCTTCTCGTACCATTACATTTTTTAGAAATGTTTTTAAAATACTGTACGATATGTTAGAAAAGTTCCAGGACTGGCGTCACAGAAAAAAAAAAAATTAAAATCCAAACTACAAACTACAAGTTTTCCCCTTCAAAATAATCCTCCTGGATTCTAATGCACTTTCCCATCCTTCTCTGCCATGCTTGCATGTACTCCCGGAAGGATTCTTCCGGGATTCTCCGTATCTCTGTCGTCACGGCCTATTTGATGTCGTGCACATCCTCAAAAAGGGTTCTCTTGATGACCTCCTTGAGCTTTGGAAAGAGGAAAAAATCACATGGAGCCAGGTCGGGCGAGTAGGGAGTTTGCTCCAGCACAGTGATGTTTTTCTGGGCCAGGAACTCTCGGATACTTAGAGCAGTGTGGGCAAGTGCGTCGTCATGGTGAAGCACCCACGAGTTTTTCTGCCACATCTCTCGCATCTTCTCGCGCACTGAACGAAGCAAACGCCGCAGTAACTCTTTGTAGACATGCTGATTAATCGTCTAGTCCTGTGGCAAGAACTCACAGTAGACGATGCCCCTCACATCGAGGTTTTCTGTCATACTGGAACTTTTCCGACATACCTCGTATATGAAATACTTGTAAATTCCAAGATACCCACGTGGGTAAAAGTTAATGAAAGTTTTTTTTAAATAAAATAAATTAAATAGTATCACTGCTGTTCTTCTACAAGGAGGACTTTGGTCTGAAATGACATATGAATATTGATATGCCATTAAACAAAGAAACCGCACCAAACCACGGTCACCCATTCAAACTCCAAAAAATACCCAACATGAAATACTTGTATAATCCAAGATACCCACGTGGTAAAATGTGTAAGGTTGAAATTTAAAGAAATGTATCTTCTTTTTTTTCTTTTTTTTTTTTTAGATAAAATAAAATAAATTACTCAGGTCATCTTTTCAAACAGCAAAAATACCGTACATTAAATGGTTATAAAATCTAAAATACCCACGTGGTAGAATATGTGCGCGGCTGAAAGTTTGATAGATATATCTTTTAGCGAAAAAAAAAATGAAATTACCCCAGTCAACCATTCGAACACCAAAATAACAAACAACAACTGCTAGTGACACTCTCATAATAATAATCACCTCAGTCGACTGGCCGCCCCGTTGTTAAATCCCCCAATGGTGCCACCTGTTGGCCGTGGGTAGCGACCCGTGATGCTTAAGGATGGAACCGTAGTCGTTAAGTAGTCCATGACCTGCAATACTCTACTTTGAATTAGGTTAGACGGGCGGTCGGAGATCCATCGGTTGGTCATATCAAGCCCTAGCACTTATATGATTGTCCCAATCCTATTGCATTTATGGCAAAGCCCCAACCCTTTTTATCGTATATGCGCTAGAAGGCGGTGACTAAGAGTCTTAGTGTCCTGGGTATGACGTTAAACTGCATCTAATGGCGAAGTTCCATTCTGGAGCTCTGAGGAGTGTGGAGTACCCCTTCATTGCCATTACCCTAGGCCAACTCTGACCCAGAGTGTTTCCCAATCTATGGGTTAAATAGGAAAAAAATGAGTTTAAAAAATATGTTAAAAGAAAAATTGAGTTTTTTTAAAAATTGAATACCCATCAAACATGTATAGTAAAAATGTCTTCGGCATAAAATAACCCAACAAGGGTTGACATGCCGTAATATCCAAAAAACCAAACCAATCGGTCGACTGGTCTGTCCAGAAGGGCAAACTCCAGCCACCATCTTCCAAATATAGGTCAAATTTTGTGAGCAAACATAGTTTAAATTTATCTTCGTGGAGGAAACAAACAAATATCGTTTTCATTGTTTGCACGATCCTACAAATCTATCCAGGTGGTATAATGGTTAGCAAGCTAGATTAGCAGACCATTGGTAGTGAGATCGTTTCTCACTGGGTGCCCCATGCTTCTGGCCTTGCGCACTACTGTGACCGGTAATAAAGTAACAGGAAAAAAAAGTCGCAACATAAATGTTTAAACGTTAGTCTCGAAGATTATTATTATTCGTGAATTCGATCCTTACTGGGTGCCCTAAGATTAGTAGGCTACCCCCCCCTCTTCGTGAGTTTGAAGTTCAATGTACAGCCGGTAGTTTCGGTCGGAATATTTATGAAAAGTTAAGATATTAAGTCATAAACAATTCATCATCATCAGTATCTTCATATCACGCTGACAACACAGATTCCAATAAGTCTCTCTCTCTCTCTCTCTCTCTCTCTCTCTCTCTCTCTCTCTCTCTCTCTCTCTCTCTGGCAAGTCCTCTTCATTGAGATCCAGTATCCGCACATAGCTGACTAATATTTGCTTGCCGGACAGCTCTGGTGTGTCCATGTGTAGCTGTCCACGGGAGTTCGTACTTAATTCTTAAGCAGTGTCCAGTATGTCTTGTTCGTTTTACCTTGGATTCTTTGTGTCATGGGATGCAAGTGGTCGTACAGTTGCTTTTTTGAGGGGTGCAGCTTCCAGGATTTGTTGATAACAGTACACAGCATCCTTGTGTAGTTCCCATCTTGTTTTGCTTTCCTTTTCTTTTTTTTCTTGGTAATTTATGAGGAAGTGCGTCCAGGTCTCCTGCCTCAGAAATTGCTACCCGGTGACTATTAAAATAATGTCCCCAGCTATGTCGTCTCCATTAGTTTATATCTATCTATATTATTTTGTTTGTTTATCTATCTATTTATCTCAGTCTATTCCTAACTATATATCCATCTTCATATCTAAACAAGAATTACGACAAATTACAATAAATAAACAAGAATTACGACAAATTACAATAAATAAACAAGAATTACAACAAATTTCTATAAATGAACAAGAATTACGACAAATTACGATAAATAAATAATAATTACGACTAAAAAGAGAAGCCCCTCCCTCTAAAATACATTTAACGCCCTAAGTTGGTTGTTTTCTTTCAACTAACATCGCCGAGACGAATAGCTGGGGACGTTATTTTAATAGTCACCGGGTAGCAATTTCTGAGGCAGGAGACCGGGACGCACTTCCTCATAAATTACCTTTTTCTTTTTTCATTCGTTAAAGTCCCAAGTTGTGGTGCAGCTATACAGTAGCACTGATACGACTACAGCCTGGAAGAATTCTCACTTTATCTTAATAGATAGGGGGGTGGTAAGATAAGCCAAGGGAATCTGTACTATCAGCATAACTTGATGATGATGATGATGATGAAATTTAAAACAAAAAATAGTTTAAAACTTATTGAGTCTTCTTTGAATGGCTGTGGTTTCTTAACTTTCCAAAATGCAAACAAGTGAAAATATTGTTTTATTTTTTAGTTAAATTGTTATTTGTTTAATTGTTTTTCTCCCTGTAAACAAATCTGCTACAATTATGATTTTTTTTAAATAAAAGTCAGTTTTATTCTAACCTTTTTTAAAATCCAACACACACACACACACACACACACACACACACACACACACACACAAATAAATTACTAAGGCCTATCTACTAATAAAAAAAAAATAAAATAAAAGAGTAGGCCAAACCTGGAATGATACTAAGACATTATTGGACAGACACATAAACACACACACACAAAACAAAACAAAAACACACGCAGAGAATTTCAAGTAAGAATACAACAGAATGGACTGAACCAAGCAGCAAGCTAACAGCTCCGGACCTTCAGAAATCTTCTGACGAAGAGATCTTTATCTCGAAATCTTAAGAATGAATAAAGGTTAACAAACAACATCATAGTTACCTAATTTTTCTTTACACTTGGATTGTGATAGCCTTCAAAACCAACCACCAAACCAATATAAGCACAATGTTTCAAGCAAATCATAAAACTCTTTTAAATTTGCTTCATTTTGTCTCGCGGATGGACAATGAAAAAAATCAACAATCCAATAATGTGACCAATAATTCACAATAATGACTACAATAACTCGTTGGGAGTTTCACGTTTTAAATGCTACAGGAGGTCACATGCAAAAATATGACAGACTTCAAATTTCGAGGTTGTATTTGATCCCCTCCCCCGCCACCATGAGCACGATGCGACACAAGATCAAATTCTAAAAATGTGTACAACTGGTTTGAATTCAGAATTTTTTTCTATAACACAATTGCCAATAGATTACGTACGGTAGTGTATAAATCGAAAATAACGGTAATTTCTGAATTATGGAAAAATGGGTGATTGACAAAATTTAACCTTTTATTAAGCTGTTCTCTGATTGGCTAGAGATGAACGTAAGAACAGAAAGTTAGTTTAGAAAGTTAGTTTATGCTATTATATTAAGCTACTATATTAAGGACCATAACAAAGTGGCTCAATTGAGGCATGGTTATCCCTCTGTAGAAGTGCTCTCAGTGCATTCTACTGCCCCAGCCGACAGGGTGGATCAGACTTCTGTTTAATTTCTGATTGATCCCTTGAATATATGAAACCCCGACTTCTGGAAAAAAAAATCTCTTCTTGTTGACCAACCAGAACCAAAATACATTTTAAAAATTACATACTTGCTTACGGACTTCTGTTTATCATGGACATTAAAAAAAAACTCTTTATTCTCACGGAGAAATCCTCCTGTCTCCATTTAATTATTTGTAAAAATCTGCCGACCATCCTAACTAGTTTAGCAGGCCTTTTGATAGTACTACACAGACATATCTATGTATATATACATACGCTTGCATGGACGCCCCATCATGATGCAATGGTTAGTGTGACCTTGCGTCACATCCTACCGGTGGCGAACGGGTTGGGTAAATACCTACATATACGTTTGCATATGCCCACAGATACCGATACACATACGCTTGCATCCATATTCATATGCATACATATATATATATATTTACCCAACCCTTCCACACACACACATACATATATATATATACACACACACACATCCAGCCCTGCATAACAGGATGCGACACAAGGTCAAGTTTAACAGGCTTGAATTCAGTTTTCTTTCTCCTAGACTGGTTGCCATACCAAGGTTAAAGAGCCTAGTTTGCCCTACTATTTACTTATAGCTGGAGGGAGAATAATCAGATTCATTCATACCTTTCCCAATGATGTTAGGGCTATGGGAAATGCAACCACCCTCGTCCAGGATTTGAACTCAGGGTGCTGTGTCCATTTCCTAAGACGATAACTATTACACCACTTGTACGCATGCACATGTGCTACGCCTATACGCATACATACGCTCGCACCTACACTTATATGCATTATTGCAACTTATTATGTGCACCTAAGCAAAAAGACCTCATGGGTAATTCCATGTCAAATCATCGAGAAAAAAGTAAAATTGTCACCCACCCCCTTCAATTTTACTGAAATTTTTTACAGGTGTTGACAATATTATAGTTAGACATTCCCCAAAATTTGAACTTCCAATTCCAAAAATTGGCGGAGTTATGTCCAAATTTGGTGGCGTTCACGAAAAATGGCGACTTTTTGTAATCTATTTTTGTCTGTACAATGAATTCTAGTGCTTCCCTACTCCTAAAAATTGGTTCATAAAACATTTTTGCCCAAGGAATCCAAAGATGCTATCAAAAAAGTCTTAAAGTCAACTAATTTTAAGTTATTGATGATTTCTGATTTTTTCCTAACCAGATCAATATCCCGATGTGGCACTAAATCTGTTATTACTTTATATCTATTGGACAGTTTTGGGGATTGTCTAACTTTAACATAGTCCACACATGTACAAAATTTCAGAAAAATTGAAGTGGGTGGGTGTCATGGCCTGAATGATTTGACATGGAATTACCCTTATAGTATCACAGGATGATCTTGCCTTTCGGTTTTAGTACGACAATTATCAGACAGACTAATGAACTTGGACTTTCCGTCTTTTAGATAATGTGGATTTTTTAAAGAACCCTATATATCTTACAATTTACCTATAGCTGGAAGGAGAACAAATGGATTCATATATTTCATAAAGTGAAACAACATCGATCAGGATTTGAACTTGGGTTACCGTTTAAATAACGTAAATCATAATCTCTGATCTCAAAAATTTAGATAATTGTAGGTATGTATATTAACCCATTCGCCACCGGCAAGCTGTGACACAAGATCGCAAGTATGGAGCATCCAGCGAGGATCCAACTCGCTTTTCAGTAGTGATCGATCTGCGAGACTAGCTTGCTAACAATTACACCATGATGGGACGTCTAAATTTGGATAGATGTATAGATTTGTATGACGTAAAAGGACAAAAAAAATAATATTCTCTAATGATGAATGCGGATGTTTAACTTTAATTTTTTAATGAACAGTTACAGCTAAGTCTAAAAAATGATATATCGACCATGTGCCACAGAAGCTAGCTTAATTGCCGCCTAACATGGTGGCTTTTAAGCTCTTTAAAAAAAATTAAAACATCAAAATATCATTTGAATGAATGTATTGATTACTTTCCTTCGTGTGTACACCAGAAAGAAAAAAAGAATAATGAATACGAAGCAGTGGAGCAGAAATTCAGGAACAAATGAGAAAAAGAAGAAGAAGAAAAGAAACTGATGAATGAAAAATTAAGATAGAAAAAAGAAATTAAAACAGTAAAGAATGAAAGAAAGTAAAAGAAAGAAAGAAATATAGAGTGATTATCGATAAAGAACGAAATAATGTGATGGCTGAGATAGAAATTGTTGTATCGTCGAGGTTGAATGATACACAGAAGAAATTGAGTGCTCAACGTATTTATTCGGCATTAGTATCCAGTGCTAACGGATACATACAAAAACATCGAACAATAAAGTACAAACAATTAACAAGACAAAACTTACAAGAAATAGAGGAGGGTCAAATGCGTTATAGCCAAACGCAGTAAAATCAGTCAGAATATTATTTAGCTTATTAATCCACTTTAATCGTAGGCTATTTAAGGCTATGAGCCAGTCCATTTGGTAGAATGCTGAAGGGGAGGGGTGCTAGCTTTCTACAACAGAAAGAAAGAAAGAAAGAAAAAGGAATCATTTGAATACATTTATTGATTACTTTCCTTCGTGTGTAGATCAAGTAAAAGTCATCGGGGTGGCCTAAAGTCGGTATCAGCCAGACGGCGAGGGAGTCTATCCCCTTTTCACTAGCGTTAGACCGAGGAGATTGTTTTTAGCTTCTGAGACCTACCGTCAGCTTCTCACTTTACCGCACAGATCCCGAGGGCCGGTATGGAACCAGGAACCTTGTAGATTCCCAGTCGGACACCCTACCGACTTAGCTAAAGCATCCCAAATTGATAATTACTTGGCTGTTGACCTAAATGTCCATTCCAGAAAACGAGAAAAATGTCAACTTTGTGTCCTATTTGCATTCATGTCAACTTGAGTTGTTGTTAGTGTTGACAAGACGCCTCACGAACACGTGACATCAGATAAAGCTTATCCATTTCCCTTGTCAACCTTTCGCCGACATGTGGACACACAGGGCCGATAACTCTTGATAATCTAGAGTCTTCTTAATTGTTCCGATTGTGCTTATAGAATCTGCAAGAGGAACAGTGTTATATTGACCCCCAAACTAATTTGATGATTGTCCAGAATACTAACATAAAAATTTCCGTTATTTCTGTAATCTATACATATATAAAGGACAGTTGGCATGTATGTATATATGTATGTATGTGAAGAAAAAATGGAAATGAATCCGACAGTATGTGATATTATGAAAAATTGAAAAAAACACAAATTCATAAATAAAGTAATGTTTATTTTACCTACGCTGCAGTGTAGGAAAATGCAAACAGCCTCGTCCAGGATTTGAACTCAGATCAGCGATTTCATTTCCTATGTCGATACCCATTACGCTAAACGCGCCTCCTCATCGAGATAAAAGTAAGTTTCAGTTACTTGTTTCATTATTTTTTTCTTACTGAACAGTTAAATCCAAAAAATTATATATCGGCCAAGTGTCATAAGTCGACATCTTCTTAATAATTAATTGGGTTAGGGAAAGACTAAAAATTTATGGCCGATGGGAGAATTGTAGCTAGCTGAAAACGTAAATTTAGAATTCAATTGTTCAGTAAAAAATTTAAGCAAATGGCTGGAATTTATAACCACTGGCAACAATTATGGAACTAGCACACTTACAGAGATGCTGATAGGTACGCGTCCTGCGTCACTGACGCATAAAAATCTAAAACAACGCATACAAATCGTATCCATACGTCCCAATGTTTTTTCTTCACCCACCATTTCCAGCTAACTGTAAATACATTTCAATTTTTTTGGAAAGGAATTACACTGTATCGGGTACAAGGTAGGGGTTAGACGGCTTTAGTTGTTCATAAATAAAAATAAGAATTCATTAAGAAACTTTAGTTGGGACCCATCAAATTTACCGGGGACTCAAATACATGTGTCCCAGGACACACTAAATCAAAAAGCTATCGGCATCACTGCAATTAGACAATGTTCATCTTTTTTTTTTTCTTTTTTTTTTTTTTTTATTATTTATTTAGCAGTAAACTACTTACAGATAAGACGTAACATATTTTTATTTCTTTAATTGCTGAACATTCAGGCTTTGTAAAATATACCTTAAAAAAACTAGATTATATCAGTAAAATTAATGGTATAATTTGTTTTTACCAAGCCATGCAGAGGAAAATATTATGTAACTAGCAGGACCTGTTGATATACTACAGTATGATAATCTAATTATTACAACGTTTGTTGTGTTTATTTAAGAATTATTGCGTTAGTATATGTAAAACAATATAATAATGGAGGTCTGGGTGAAACCTCCTAATGTACGTTGCACGACGCAGTGGGGGAGAGGAACCATAACAGCTACACAGTCGAGAAACAATGTGTCTGTGGACGGAGTGCCGAGACACGTATTAGATGTGAGATCAGTGGAGGGCCTGTCTTCTGAAGATGAAGAAGTGAATGATGGCAGCAAGACAACGGCGCACAAGGAAGTTTGCAACCACGCGCACAGAGGAGTAGACGGCCACCCCGGTGGTTACAAGACTACGAGCTATGATCCTAAATTTTCTTACTTTCCTTCTTTTCATTATACTTGATTGAAAGAGATTAGTACTGTCAACCCCTCTATATATCTTTCTCCTACTTTCTTTCTTTCTTTCTTTCTTATTATATTTTTCTGTGTAGCATGTCCTTATCTCCCCTTTCTTTATAATAAAAATGGAATGGTCCATTATTTAGCTGAGGTGACGAATAGGTGACGAATTCTGCAGATAACTCAGGATTTAAATTTATCATCTTGGACGATTTGGACGGTCTGATATTTAACAAGAGGGTGTTCCAAGATGAGAACAAGCGTATTATATTATGTAATAACCCAATATCAAGCAAAGATTATGGAATTCAGTAACAAAATAATTAAAATAGTTACCCCTTCTCGAGCTTTTATGGCATCCTTAATTCTTTCAGGCACCGATTTCACTAATCTAAAATAATAATCGGTTAAATCGAACTTAATGGACCTAAATTCCACCATCGTATGTCACCCCGCTGAAAGAAAAAATACCCAAAATCAGGGAATTAACCAAATTTAATGTAATTTTCAGCGTTGATATATTAATGAATAAAAGATATAATGCACTAGTTATTTTATTTAAAAACTTTTATATTTTTTCAGGTCAGTTAACTTTGAACCATGTATCTCTGAGAATCTGTGTTACGCCTCAAACATACGTGGTACAAAGTTAACTGACCCGAAAAGTATAAAAGTTTTCGAATAAAATAATTGTTGCATTATATCTTTTATTCATTAATATATCAACACGGAAAATTTCATTAAATTCGATAAATTCCCTGATTTTTTGGTATTTTCTTTTTTCTTTCGGCGGGGTGACATACGATGGTGGAATTTCGGTCCGTTAAGTTCGATTTAACCCAATATTCTTTATCAAAGTGGATCTAATGTTCCCGAATAGAAGTTAATAGGTGTTTTTTCATGGATGGAACCTTCGCATTGACAAGATGTATTAACGTACTGAAAAATGACTTCATCACTACCAAATCAATTATCTATCGATGTGTTGGATCAGTAAAACACGTTTATTTCTATGTGTGGAGTTAAATGGGGAAGAGCCATTCTTCGATTGGACATGTGATGCGCCCAGAAGTTTTGGCGCCAAAATTAGATGGATGTTCGAACCAGTTCCAAGAGGAGTCGACCAGAAATTATCTCCGAGGATTGACTAAAACAGAAGATACCAGATGTCCTAAAATTCCCTCTCCATCAGAGTAGTAAGTCTCTCAACCTTGACTCTATACACAGGAAGGACGTTTATATTGTTAGTCATTGTTTTGTTGTTAAATAAACCGTTAGAATTGAACATAATAGAGGCAATTAGTCTCCAATTTCCACATAGCATTTAGTGCGCCACGCCATAAAAACCATGGAAGACACAGAAATATTTTCTAATTATTTCTTCGTTACACTTTGATTGTTCATGGAACGTATTGTACAATTAATTTGTTTGGAACATATGTATTGTGCTATTTGTTGTTAGATTTTATGTACATTAAACATTCATATGTGCATTGTTCACGTGAGTTAGTTGTTTTTCTTTCCATACCAAATGTTTAGTGTTAGTGTATCCATGGATGCACCAATGCATTATAATTACTTAGTGTTGATTTCAAACTAATACCCATTAATTCTTAATGAACTATCTGTGGTTGAAACGTCTGTAGTCGAAGTAACAAAAATAATAATAGTGCAACCAATTCTTTTTTTTGTCGCACTTTGCGCTTTATGTGTAACTAGCAGCGGCTACCCGGCGTCGCCTGGGTAGAAGGGGATTTTTTAAAGTTAGTCTCGCAGGTCCATGGGGCATCCTGCGGGGATCCAACTCACGGTTCAGTAATAATTTATAACTGAATCGTGCTTTGGGCCCTCACAGGATGCCCCATTAAGATCCCCACGCAAAAAAAAAAAGATCTTGCATTGATCAAGCCATTCTGAAAGAAAAATTAATGTCTACTATTCAAAATTTTAAATGCAAAAAAATTCTATGCTGTTGTCATTTAAATCTTATTTTTTAATTATCTTCACGAATATAAATCAAATCTGTATTATTTTTGCTCAAAAAACCAAGCCCTGGTGATATTTAATGACTATATGTATATATAATTTATCGTTAATTGTTTTATTTTCGAAGTTTCCTCTGGACATACATATACACACAACTTCCCTTTATATATGTATAGATGTTGTTGCGTAAACTCGAAATGAATATTTGAAAACCGTTTTGTAACCCGCGTGAGAAATAGTTTGGTTTCTTTCTTTAATGGCATAACAACCTTCGTGGGTTATTTAATGCCAAAGCCATCCTTATTGAAGAACAATAGTGGTACTATTTAACCCATAGTTGAGGGGTAATGAGGAGATTCAAACCTTTCCCAAGTGTATTAATCCAAAAGTGAATATAATAGTGCCACTGCAGTTCGAACTTGCTTACTACGATGTCATAGTTCAGCACGTTGGCTACTACGTCACAGTGACCCTCCTTCTGTTGTATTACTGCTATGTGATAGGCCTAGCTCAGTTAGTATGATTTAAAACTGTTTGTAAAAAAAAAAAGGAAATATTTATATCTATCTCTCACTTCATTAATTTTGGTCACATCTGTTAAGTGAGATAACATCAAATGAAAACCAAAACATATAGTTCAAAATACGTGGGAGAGAAAGTGTTAAAATCATATAGAATATTTGCAATTGAATTCACTCCACAATAAAACAAGTTTGATAAAGCTTGGGTGTGACTGGTTTACGGCGTGGAAATTATTTTTAGCTGAAAAAAAAATGAATTTAATATAATCTGATTTCTTATTTTTAAACAGCGGAGAAAGAAAAATGTAGCAAATATTACATCATGGCAAATACTTGTGCACAGTTTTTTCTTTATGCGCATTTGAATGTTTTTGGTTTAATGGCATATCAACCTTGTGTGTACAAATTAAAGTAAGTTAAGCACCCCTATAGAGTTAGGGGGTAATTTACGAGTAACTATGTAGTGAAGAATAAGTTCCAATTACCGTCGAACTGGGAAGACAAGGCAACAAACGATTGTAACTTAAATACAAATTCGAATGCTACAAAGTCCACTGCAAAATGACAGAGTATATATAGGACTCCACAATGTCCTTCAAATCAAGCAGTCAAGCAGCCAATCAGAACTCAAGGAGTGGAATCACCCAAATCACCCAGATTCATGAATGGATCATTCTTGATTCCTATTTATACCAGCTGTCTTGGACACTGCTTGAGTTCTACTTAGCTGCTGTTATTAAAACCAACAGTAGACTAACTGACTTCAATATGTAGCCGAGAGAAAGATAGGCAGTAAGGTTCTAAGACAAGATACGACGGCAATATAATGCTACCAAGAGGTGTTTATATACATTAAAATGTACAATGCATATATACAAATATAGCAATAGCATAATCTTTACAGATCACTGCCGTCCCTCACAGTCCTATAACCCCACCATCAGAACTTTTCCTCTCATGAACCCTCAAATGACTCATCAAACCCGTTGCAGATTCACAAAGATTGATGCAAATATGACATAAGAAGGACGCCCTTCGCGTTGTATCAGATGGATGTGATAATAAAATGTTATGCTTATGCACCAACATATGTCTCTTAAGACTAGAATTTATTCAGCCTTAGAAAGCAGAATTAGACCAAATTGACATTTCTAACCCTCCATGTTCTCTCCAATACGACAGGTGTCTCCCTTTCGAAGTTGACGCTTGGGGTTTTCATGCTCAATTCTTTCCCTCTCAAAACTGGTACAACCATCATCCACATGAATTCTCCAGTCAGTTCTCTTCAATGCCAGCTTTTCCCAGTTGTCAGGATCTATTTTTATTTTTACAGGGTTGTTTTAAGCAATCCTTATACCTCTTCCAATGCTTATGCTGTGGCCTTTTGCCATCATTCAGCTGACCGTAAAGGAGTTGCTTTGGCATTCTAACATCACTCATACACACATCATGACATACCCATCGCATTTTGGCCGTTATGCTAAGAGTTTCAATGCTTGTGCATCTTGCCCTTGTAAGGACTTCTGTGTTAGGTGTGTTGGAATTCCACTTGATGTTTAGAATGCGTCTCAAACATTTCTGATGAAAGTGTTCAAGAATTTTCAAATGTCTTCGAAACAATGTCCATGTTTCCGAGGAGTACAATAGAACACTCAACACGCAGGATCTATCAACCTTCAATTTTGTTTTATGGGTAATGCCGGTATTAGACCATAACCGTTTTTCAAGGTTTCCATAAGCCACAAATGCCTTCTGGGTGCGTAGGTGAATCTCAGCATCCAAAGAGTCATCACAAGTAAGTGTACTTCCCAAGTATGTGAAAGATTCAACAAGTACCAAGAATGTTTATAGTTGGTTTGATATACGGTTCACTTTTTACGGGGGTGAACATTACCTTTGTCTTTGTCAAGCTTATTTTTAATCCAAAAAACAGTGCACGAGGCAGCAAATAGGTTCACAATATTTTGAATACCCTCCTCAGTGTGAGCCAGAAAGTCAACGTCATCGGCGTAAAGGAATTCTCTGATAAGTGTATAGGATGTCTTTGACTTGAAGTTAAATCTTCTCAAGTCAAAAACTCTTCCTGTGGTTCTCAATTCCAAGAGGACTCCCTTCTCAGAATCAGGAACACACACACACACACACACACACACACACATATATATATATATATATATATATATATATATATATATATATATATATTAAACAATACGGAGTATTCCTTTTTCAGTTTTTTGTATTAATATTTTTTCCAGTCTTCTGGCGATCTTTTTTGAGTCTGGATCGAGTTGATTTATGATATTTCCCATACTAATATCCGAGCGCTTTCGACTGTTTCGCCAGTCGTCATCATGGGGTTACGTAATTTGGTTTATAGTTATTTTTTTAGTTCTGTTATCTATGTTTTTATTAAATTTGATGATGACGACTGGCGAAGCAGTCGGATATTAGTATGGGAAATATCATAAATCAATTGGATCCGGACTCAAAAACGATCGCCAGAATACTGGAAAAAATATTAATACAAAAACTGAAAAAGGAATACTCCGTATTGTTTAATAACACATGCCTTGAGAATAACTTGATGCCAAAATACACAAGATTTTATATATAATATATATATATATATATATATATATATATATGTGTGTGTGTGTGTGTCATCCACAGACACGTGTTTCGACTTATCAAGTCTCTTCGGTGTAGCTAGACATTTTGTGAGCTACCTACAGCCGGGATAGAACTCCGATCGATTCAGCATTAGTCGGGCAGCTTAACCGCTCGACCATCGTTACCCACAGAATGCGAAGGGGATTTTAACTGTTTTAATACACACACATATATATGTATGTAAAGGCTGCCTTAGAGTGCTTCCATTCCTTATTATAGGAGAGCGTTGCGTTTTACGCTTTAGTTGGCGGTCGTCAGCGAAATCCGCTCCAAAGTGCTCAACCCAGGGCTTTGTGTCAGGCCGCTTAATGCGTTACTGGTACTATGTAACTCAGTACGACCTGTTTCATAGTTGAATCATCGGCGACTAAACCGGTAACTCCACGGTTATCTGGTGAGGAGGGTGGCTCGACACCCTGCAAGACGAAAAAAAAGACCTATTAAAAGAGCGGAGGAAGCTGTTGGCTCAACGGCCATCTAGAACATTATTTTTATATATACAAATACAATGTTAGTTTCAAACATGGAGGTTAGTGATGTATAGTTCGATGGTCAGTTCAGTTTAGGTCAGAACAGGCTACTGGTAATTTGGTAATTTAGTGAATCCAGGATAAGGTAATGTCAGGGTTTATTAGGTAAGTTGCGTTGCAGAGTTATTCCTGCTGAAGAATTGTCTTGCATAACTATTCCTGTTGTAACAAAGTCCTTGGTAGCCTTTAATCCGAATGTTAATGGCAGCAGTTGTTTACCGAAGGCACGAACTCGTAGGAGTGGAAGTAGCAGATTTCACCTTCTTGGCGTTTGGTTACTGACAGTTTTTTGCCTATGTAATTCTTAAACCAAGACTTGGTTTTGAGAATCGAATAGCCAAGAAACCAAGTGTTGTAGACTTCAAGCCCATGCTACCCTAACTTTTTCTATATATATATATAATATATATATATATATATATATATACTAGCAAATATATGCAAAGTATTTAAGTTTTAATGAAATAAAATATCATGTTAACTTGGAAAGGATAATGGAACTAAATAAAAAGATTTGAAACAGATAGGGAACAACTAAAACTTGCTTTTTCTTCCCTCCTGTCTTTCATTGCTACAAAATTAAAAAAATAATAGAATTGCTGCATATTTATTAAGATAAAACCAAACAATTAGAAATCAATAATACTGAGCACATATTTATAAAATCAAATTTTTAATATCAATATGCAAATTAGCCTTTCCCTTCACAATGCAAACCACTATATTTTGTATATATAAAACAATCGCATGTTAATAATATGTAGATATGGTCAACAATATTAATAATGGCAGAATGTGATGTAAATAACTATGTGAATTGTGACTCGAGTAGTAATATAGTTTCGGGAAAATACTCTTGCGGTAAGAAAAAATTCGGCAAATGGTTTGATAGTAATAACTGAAAATAATCGATTAATACTATAAGACTCAGCCAAAAGAGAAAAAAGTATATAAAAAAATATATTTATAAACCGCTAAGATTGTCTAAAGCTAAAATGTAAAAAGTGCTTAATACCTAAGTAGAGCAAATAATAAAGTTTATATATATATATATATATATATATATATATATATGATATATTGAAAAAACAAAGGCTGTTTACAAATGCATGGGCTCATCAGGAGAGAATGTGCAAACCGTTTCGGGCCTTCCTCTCTGCGGTTTAAAAAGCAACACCGGCCCTCCTCACTGATGATGTGAGGACCCTTGCAATATCTGCATCGACCGCACGTGGATCGGTCTTCAACAAAAATAAGACGGGAAGAAATGACCGTTAGCAAAACAGAACGCTGTTAGTCAAAAGTTGGAATTATTCAAAAGAAAAAGTGCGCTGTCTGTATTAAAAATAAAATGAATTTTATTTAAAAATAAAATGAATTTTATTTTTAATTTAAAAAAAGAAAAAAGGGCCGGTGTTGCTTTTTAAACCGTAGAGAGGAAGGCCCCGAAACGGTTTGCACATTTTCTCCCAATGAGCCCATGCATTTGTAAACATCCTTTGTTTTTTCAATATATCATATTTACACTGTCGGATTAAGTTCCAATTTTATTTCACACACACACACACACATATATAATATATATATATATGGAATCAGCCAGTCAAGACCCGAACAAGATACTTTTGTTTCACTTGATACTAATGTACTTGGGAAAGCCATTAATTCATTTCTTCTCCTCCCTCCTATGAATAGATATTAGGATGGACGGGCCTCTCTTTGTCATCATATGTTTCACAGTAAACCTAAATTCTACTGTGGAATTAGACTAAATCTGATATATATATATATATATATATATATTCCAGAACCGATACTTCTATAGCTGAGCAGCCTGTTGTTTTCAGACACATCTGTTAAATATCACCTTTCAAATTATATTTACAATTATTTGTATTTTGATCTGCTAGTTTTGTAGGATATTTAGCAAATCAATAAATATCCAGCTTTTCCCTCTAATTGTTAGGATTGAACCTATTTAAATGTAAAATAGATATATTATCCCTACCACAGTGGTACTGCATCTATTCTACATTTAAATCGATACTTCTATTGGGTCAAAAGAATAGTCACCATTGCATTTCAATATAAAATCAATTATTTCTCTGACCAATAATCAACTGTGTTAGAGTGCAGAGACTCCATTTCACTTACAGTTCAACTTTTATAAAAAGGAATAATATAATATATATATATATATATATATATATATATATATATATATATATATATGCAACGGTAAGAGACGAATTTTATCTTCTCTAATAACTTATAGAATAATTATATTAACTTGATGCTTCAAAGGAGTCTAATAATAGATGAGAAAAACTTTCTATCAGGGACCCCACTCTCAAAAAGTGTTTTAATACTTTTGAGAGGGGTCCCTTGGAAGGATTTTTCATTTATCCCCCTCATTTTATTCATTTTCATTTCATCCATTCATTCATTTTAACATTAATTTTTAACTAATATATATATATATATATAATGTCATCCACAAGACACTGTGTTTCAACGTTTCACGTCTAATCAGTGTGGCTAGAAACAGCAACTACTTCTGGCCAGGGCGAAACCCGACTGACTTTCCATCAGCCCGATTCTTTAACCTCTCGGCTGTCCACAGCTGCCATTAAGGAGTGGTGTTTTAACTGATACATACATCGGTGTATATATTTTCCGATCACCAGATAGATCAAATTTGTAAACAAGAGACGATCATATATATATATATATATATATATATATATATGTCACCTCTTTGTGCAAGTAGGGTGTGACACAAGGTTAAGTTCTTAAAAGGAATCTAACAGGTTTAAATTCAGAATGTTCCTTCTCCTAGACTGCTTGCTTAACCACGGTTAAAGAGTCTGCCCTACTATTTACCCATAGCTAGAGGGAAAATAGTTGGATTCCTACATTTCCCGAGTGTATTAGCGCTATGTGAAATGCAAACAGCTTCCTTCAGGATTGGAACTTGTCGCATCATTTCCATTTCCTACAACGATAGCCACTACACCACGAGCCTATACTGAATAAACAAGGTGTGGTTGTAATACCCTTGGGAAAGGTACGCATCCAACTACTCTCAAGAATAAAGCTTTTTTTTTACTATTATCTGCGTTATTCGGACGAAGAAGGTTCCCGAGTCCGAGAAGGTTCCCGAGTCCGACAGGAAATACCTGAAGAAGGCCGGAGTGCATATCGGCCGAAACGTTGTATAGATAACATTAATTGTACTTTACCGGTCCAGAGGCCGAAGCACACTGGACCCCCAGCCGAGGCCGGGTATAGAAGGTAAGTTTCAAAGCATAGAATCTGGAACAGATACTACAGTAATCATCAAGCCTCATCTCAAACATTCAGAGAAAAAGTTTTTTTTGTTTTTCAATTTCAAAATTTAAAATTTCAATGAACACATAAGGTCACCAGAGAAATTAGAGGCGTGTGGTGTAATGGTTAGAGTCATAAGAAATGGACTTGTCAACCCGAGTTCAAATCCTGGACAAGGATGTTTGAATTTCACATACCGCTAATACACTTGGGAAAGATATACATCCAACTGCTCTCTCTTCAGCTATGGCTAAATAGTAGAGCAGACTGGACTCTTTAACCTTGACTAGGCAACTAGTCTAGGAGAAGGAAAACTCTGAATTCAAATCTGTTAAACTCCACTTAAGATATTGACCTTATGTTGCATCCTTTTCATGCGGAGGGGTTGATGAATATATATCAAAGATGCTGGCAGGTACGCGTCCTGCATCTATGGTGCATAAAAATATAAAAGGACGCAGAAAAATCGTGTCTATGCGTCCCAATGTTTTTCTTTTTTCTTCCCTCACCATTTCAAGCTAACTGTAAATACATTTCAATGTTTTCTTAGAAACGAATTATACAATATAGGTTACAAGGTAGGAGTTAGACGGCTTTAGTTGTTTCCCCAGATCATAAATAAAACCCGACAATCTATTAAAAAACTTTAGTTAAGACCCATTAATTTTCCCGGGGACTTATTCAAAGCAAATATGTGCGTCCCATGACGCACTAAATCAAAAAGCTATCAGCATCACTGATATATATCAGAAATTAAGAACAAATTGTTTTGTGACGTCTTTGGGCATCACTCCTTTCTTTCTATCTGCTCACACCAACCTTTAAAAAAAGAGGGGAAAAAGAGAATCTTTGCAAAACATATAATACAATATCAATACAATATCTATATATGGATTAAATTCTATATTAAGTAATTCATTCGATAATATAATGAAAACAAAAATCACAAACACCGATACATACACACACAATACACACACAAATACACACACACACATATATATATGGTAATGGTCTTAATCTTCATAGAGGATCACAAAGTTTCTGTTGGTGAGTTTGGTGTTTGTATACAAATGTCTGAAACTGAAATCAATTATTTTTCGTTCCGCATGATTTCAAAATGAAACCCAATCATTCGTGATGATATAATGATGTCTAAACCACTGTCAAGATGAATCACCAACAATTTGAAGAAGAAAAAAGTTACGAAGCCAGTCTCAATACTTTTTGAACAAAAGTTTTCTTGTTGATGTTTTTATTATTAAAAATAAGCGAAGTTTCTCCCGTAAATTTGGAGTGTTGGCTTTTGATACGGAGAGAACCGCTTGGTGTTAGGATACCGTCCCACAGGCAGCAGCTGCTTCCTATGCCAAAAAAGGAGCAGAGCCGGGTTTATTGTCCTGTGTTCGAGGCGCCCTAAAAACGGAATGACAACAAGACCAGACATTTTTTGCACTGTAAACCGCATGAGCTTCAGTTTGTACAATGTACAATGCAAATTTAAAACATTGAATATATTTTCCATTCATTGTATCTAAGGAAAAATATCTATTTTATCTAGATTTATTATTGAAATAATGAAATTTTGAAGTCAGTTGTCAGCAGCAAACCCCAGCTTTCGCCACTAAAGTTATATTGAATTTTTTTAAGTGAAAAATCAACCTGCCCTATTGTACATGCCCCCCCAGTTTAAAAATACATTGTATTAATCTGGCCTGATGGGAAGTCAAGAAAATAAAGACACAGACAAACACATTTCTAGAATAATCGAAATTCTGTAGAATTTTCCACGAGCTGCATATTAACGGCCAAAGTGCTGCATATTCCCATTCTGTCAGCGAGGGGCGTAGAATATGCCGAATGCACTTCTGCAGAAGGTTAAGACCCCCCCCCCCCCCAATGAGGCCACCTGTTGGCCATGGGTTCCTACCCGTAATGATTAGGGACATGATCGTTGTGGCTGAGTGTTCCGTGAACCGGATACTAAGTAGTCCAGTAACATGCAACGCTTATACTAGACGAGCAGTCGGAGATTTAGGAATTTTGGACCATATGACCTTTAGGCACCCCTTTTACGATCTCGTTTCATAAGGACATTTTTTCATTTACACCGGTTGTTTGTTAACAGACGATTTTTAGAGGTTTTTTAAATTATAACCCTAACCCTAAGCCTACCCCTAACAAAAAACCGGATTTTGCCGGTGCAAATGGAAAAAAATGTCCTTATGAAACGAGGTCGCAAAAGGGGTGCCTAAAGGTCATTTGGTCCGGAATTTTTAACTTTGGTGGATATGTACCCGGTGACCTAGGCTATTGACTGATTGAAATTTAACGACGCGAACGTATTAGTAAACATACCATGTGACTTGCCATATCCAATCAGATTCCAGAAATTAATTAATTAATTTTGGCGCTCCGTTTGTACAAAATTGTGGAAAGTTTTTACTGAATTTAGATAAGATTTATTTGTTGTGCGTCAAGATCAACTTTGTGAATATATAATCACAGTTATGTTGTTTTTTTTCTGCAGAAATCGCCAGACTTTCAACGTCGACCATGATATCTACGCCAGGAGAGACAGACCTGGAGAACCATCTAACTCCCACCAACGCAACATGGAAAGGAGTCATTGTATTAATTGGTAGTATCATGGTTCAGCTGGCTCTTGGATCAGCGTATACTCTCGGTAAGCACCACTTGACCAATAAAGTACGTGTATGTATTTATAATGGATCCAACTTACGAGTTTCCGAGTTACGAGTCAATTTTTTGTTTTGTGTTGTGAATCAAAATCTGAGTTACGAGCAAGCTTCAGATGTGTCTATCTTAATAAGTTCACTAAAAACATTTAAGTTTCCAAATTTATTATGCCAAAGAAAAATATTACTTATAAAAAAATAAACATTAAAACATATTACAGCACATAATTCATTACATTGTATTTTATTATGTTTTTATACAATACTATGCTATTTAACTTTTCTTTTTTTTTAAAAACGTAATAAAAAAATTAGGATGTTTTTTCTTTTTTGTGGGAGAGGGTGGGACAGATTCATGGCATTTTAGTTTATTTCAATGGGGATAATTGATTTGATATACGAGTAAATTGAGTTACGAGTGGAACGAATTAAACTCGTAAATCAAAGTACCACTATATATATGTGTGTGTGTTGAAAAATGGAAGTGAATCCGACAATTATGTTGAAAGATAAAAGGAAAGAACATGTTGTAAGGATAAAAATATTTATTTGAATGCCGACATGTGTTTCGACGAAGAGTTCGTCCTTGTATACGTTGTATTCTATTATTTATTATTTGAAATACAAAATAAAATAAAATAAAAATAATAGAAAAAACATAAAGTTTAAGTATACAAAAAAACGGTCATCTTCAGGGCAAGATATTTTGATATTTGAAAATAAAGTGGTAAGAATAAAGAGAATTTAGATGTGTTCGAAAAAAATAATCTTTTTTGAATATATATATATATATATATATATATATATATATATATATATATATATATATATAGTGGTACCTTAAATGACGACTTTAGTTGGATGGATTGTGTGATAGGATTTCGTGTGTTTTAAACAAAATGGAGGCATCTCCCCATTGAATGGTAAGCCTCTGAAATTAATAGACCAGTTCATATACCTAGGTAGTAATATCTTATCTACAGAAAGCAAAATCAATTTACACATAAGAAAAGCATGGGCTGCTATCAACAGATAAATTCAAACACATGGAAATTCGATCTCGCTGAAAAGTGGAAGTGCTACTGTATGGCTGTACCACTTGGACTCTAATCAAAGCTTAAAGAGAAAGCTAGATGGGAACTAGACAAGAATGCTGAATGCTGCCTTGGAATTATTCAAAGAGTTGAACTATGTGTAATTTAGTTAGAACTGTGTAACTCATGTCCTTGTACCTTACATCATCAACTTATAAATCAACTTTCATACACACCATATTTATAGGGATACAAAGAAGAGTATTATAAAAAAGGGGGTGTGTTGGCGTTTTTAATATATAAGAAATGGTCACTTCTACTTATAGACTCGCCAATAAGCACGTGTATTGTCCAATCACTGGCAATATTGCTACTCACAACCACTTGGATCTTCATGGATGATGGATCATAGGATTATATCACTGGACATTTTGACACTACGTAGGATTCCAAAACTTAGTACTTATTCACTTACCAAAAGATTCTATAGTAAAGGACTTATTCACTTACCAAAGGATTCTATAATTCAGGACTTACTTACTCATTTACTTTAAGTTCTTTACAACTGGCCAAGGATGGCGGCCAGATACTTAACACATGTCCTTGTACCTTACATCATCAACTTATAAATCAACTTTCATACACACCATATTCATAGGGATACAAAGAAGAGTATTGATATATGCATGTTTTCATGAATTAATTTTTTCCCTATTCTTTTTTACATTGCAGGTAATTTTTCTACCTATATTGTGTCGTATATGCGGGTCCGAGGAATATCACCTGATATTCTTTATACGAGCAGCATTTGGATTTCTGCTTCTCATACCATTGCTGTAGGATTTTTTATGTTTATATCTGGCTTCCTTGAAAAATGGTTTGGTCCAAGAATTGCTACCCTTATTGGTGCTTGGTTTTTCAGGTAAATAGAAAAAAAAGGCTGATAAAAAAAGAGGGAAAAAAAGTAAAAAATTTCAAAAGAAATGAAGATATTTTATTATAATGGAGATTGTGTGTTTGCCTGTCTATAACCAAAACTATATTACTACATGACAACTACAAAATGTTTAATATTATATATTATATTTTTGCTTGAAGGCAATTACAATGCATGTATCGCATAAAATTCTATACTTTTTTTTAATAGAAAATGAACTTGACAAGTGTAATCCCGGCAAAGGATCGCTCGGCATGTAGAGCATCGTACAGACTGTTTCGAACTTTATTAAATCTCATCATATGCCTGCAGAGGTCCCGGTTTCGATTTCTGTTGGAGGGAAGTCGTTAGTATACATCGCTGATGAGATTTATAAAGTCGAAACAGTCTTTACGATGTTCTACACACCGAGCGATCCTTTGCCGGGATTACACTTGTCAAGTTCATTTTCTATTAAAAAAAAAAGTATAGAATTTTATGCGATACATGCATTGTAATTGCCTTCAAGCAAAAATATAATATATACTTTAATCAACAATGCTTCTAAAATACAAACATCCAAAAATCTTATTGTTTAATATTATATTTAAAAAAGGCTATCGTATGGGGTAGATTAGGAAAACAAATGAGACTTCCGGACGGGTGGAATGAGGTGGTATAGGACTTTAAGAGTTTATATATACATAAGTCTTTAATTCCTAATTTTTCCCTCTTTCTTTATCATTGCGGATAATTTTTCTCCATGTATAGTGTCATGGGCGGCATAATGGATATTGTTGTAAAAAATTCAGGATGAGGCTCATTTCACTTTATGTTAATGCCCTTGGAAATGTCATGAATCTTTTTCTGCAATGAGTAAATGGTAGGTGGACTGGGACTCTTTTACCTTGCTGTATAGCCATCTTATTTCTTTCTAGCAGGTGGTTGTTCTTCTCTTCTTCACTGTTCCATGCTGTTTACTGCTGCGATGAATAATGAAGACATTTTTTGTGTACATATTTCTTTATTCATATTTAAGGTTCAAGGTTATAATAAATGGTATAACTTGTTGAAACGAACAACTCCGACAAGGGTGTTAAACATAACATGACTTTAATACAGGCACATGGAGACATTTATAACATATACAAGAAATACGTGTAAGGCACAAGTACAATAAGAACATAAACAATAGTTATCTACATGTACATATAAAAGATATAGATAGTTATGGATAGCCCATAAGGTTAAAGTCACTAACTGACTTAGTCCGTACGTGGGGACTAGAGGCCTTCACGAGAGTGGGGTATAGACACAAAAGTCTAACCCATGTTGTCCAGTCCGAGAAGAAGGAGAAAAGAGAGTGAGAGAGTTTAATAGGCGCTTAAATACCACAGACCCCTGGTGGTCAAACCGGGAACCCAGAGGGAAGATAACTCTTCCAGATCCAAGGGAAGACAATCCCAACAATATTAACATGTCTTTTTAAATGTTTATAACCGACCGTATATGTCGGGAACATCCCTTTGAACCACAAATGGAAATGGACATCTGCTCTCTTTCGCAGTTCCCGGCTAACTAATTTCAAGTTGACATTTAACTTCTAGGATTTTAGTCACCTGGCTTTACAATCCTCCAATGATAGCCAAGCTTTCAAACTGCCTTTGTTACGATTCGTGTAGCCATTTTTATGCTGTAGGTGAGAGCAGTTTTACAGTGGAGATTCCTTTTGGTATTAAGTTTGATCCGTGTTAAAAAAATCCGATATTCCTTGTCCGTTCATCTGTGCATCCCACAAGCAATTGAGCGACAATCCTCCAACATCTTTAACCAATCACATATTTGAGCGTTTTGATTGGTCGATTCAGACCATGCAGCCTGGAAGAGTTTATGAATACAAGTTTCAATCTTCAACACACCTGATATTATGAAAATAAGGACGCCTCATGTAGCTTAATGGTTAGGAAGCTAGCTTAGCAGGTCATTGTTAGTGAGTTTGATACTGACTGAGTGCCCCATACTGGTCTTGTGCCACATCTAAGCTAAGCTTAGTAAATAACTATATTACAAAAATAAACCAATAGCCCTTGACCCAAACAAATCTCCTGGAGAATAAGCTAGATGGGAACTGCACAAGAATGCTGCGTGCAATCTTAATCAAGACGTAGAAAAAACATCCCACCACCTGTCCCATATCACACAAACCATCCATTTAAAGTAAACAAGACATGCTGGGCACTGCTGGAGAAGCAGGGATGAACTCATAAGTGACGTTCTTTAGTGGAAGCCATCACATGAACATACCAATGTGGGCGTTTAGCAAAGATGTACATAGACCAGCTCTGTGTGGATACTGGATGCTGTGCAGAGGACCTCTCAGGGGCAATGAATGATAGAGATGGTTGATAAGAGACTGTCATGGATATCCGTTCTACTAGCACAACATGATGATATTTGATGGTAGATATTGATTTTCCGTTTTTGGGATAACGGTTTAAATCTTTTCAAAATACTCTGCACTTTATGCATGATAATAAAATATTTAGCCAATTTGTCAGCTTGGAACGAATGTAATGTAATTTTAGAGTATATAATGGGCCAGGTTAACTCAGTCAGTAGATCGTTTGGCAAGAAACCGCAAGGTTCTTAGTTCGATACCGGCCCTCGCCAACTCAATGTATGAGTAGTACAGGGATCTGTACGGTAAAGTAATGAGCTGATGATAGGTGTGGTGCTTCACCTCAGGTCCAAAAACAATCTCCTTCATCTAGCGCTAGTGAAAAGGAGACTTCCTTGCTGATTGGCTGATACCGATTTTAGGCCACTCTGACGACTTATTATAAATGAAGAAAAAAATATGCCTCTAGGAATCTAATTGTTAACATATCCTTCATTCCATCTGTGAACAAACATATAGATGCCACACTTGTAAGATTAGTATCACTTTCACACATAACATTTTATTTTTCATTTATTTTCTAATTATTCATGTTTTTTTTTGTTGTTGTTGTTTTTTGTTTTGTTTTTTTGTTGTTGTTCTATCATTTCAATTTTAAAGTTATAAGTTCTATCTTATTTGAACACAAATCATTTTATTGTAATTACTTACAATAAAATGATTTGTGTTCAAATAAGATAGAACTGATAACTTTAAAATTGAAATATTCAAACTTCTATATATTATTTTCACGTTACAAACCTAAGAATCATTGAAATTGAAAATTCGAGAATTCAACAGGAAAAAAAATCCAAATAAAAAGTTAATATTATTTTAAAAAATAAAAATCCTGATGAAGCAATTAATTTGTAGCAGTAGTATTTTTTTTTTTTTTTGTGAATGCCTAAAAATGTTAAGTTTTCACAAATGTTAATTAGGATATGAGGCCAGTTTTTCTAAATAATTGATTGATATATTTTTCTAAAGAATAAGTTAATATACAAAAATGAATACCATTACTTATTTAAATTACTGATTTAATTTTAAGTTTAACATTCTTAATGTTTTTTTAGATTAAATTTTTTTTTTATGCAAAATGTGAGACCAACTTGTGTTCAACCTCTATTTCCATAGGCATAAGTTGTTGTTTTTTTTTTTGTTTTTTTCATTTATAAATTTAGACCTAACTGAAAATGAAAGAAGAAATGCTATACTCAAAATAACAGAAAAAGCAGAAACAAACACAAAGTGGTTATGCTACCATAGAAGTAACAAATGGAAAAATTAAAAACATGCCAAAATGGGGCTAGGATCTGTCCATCACATCGGTGTTAGAATTAAGTATTTGCCTATGCAAAATAGGCTGAAAATTATACACTAATGGACAAAATATTTATAGGGAAAATTACAAAGAGTGATTATGATATTTCGGACTGTTGTCCTCATCTTTATCTTTATTTAACTCTTAACATCCTATACCACCTCATTCCACTCAGCCAGAAGTCACATTCATTTTCATAATCTACTCCAAATGATTTTGCTTAAATGTAACATTAAACATATTTAGAAATCTTTGATCTAAGGGAAATAACAGGTAACTTTAAATGAAAAGGCCATTTTTAGCCATTTTTTGATAAATCTTTATAGGAATAGGGCTCTGGGCTTAAAATTCTTAACAGGATGTTAAGAGTTAAAACAGAACCCATGGTTACAGTGGCCTGAACATTGTGTTTATACACAATAAAGTTGAGGACAACCGTCTGAAATATCATAATTATTCATATTAAGCCTCATCTCATAAATACACATAAAAATATGGAAAGTTAGAAGCTTGGAAGACCAGAAATAGTTGCTTATTGGTCAAATTACATTTTTACCAGATGTATAAAGGACAAAGCTATTTTTAGCTGGGCATGACACAGAAAGTGCTGACAAACATGTTGGATGCAGGCTGAGACATGACCAATCTTAACCAGGTCACTTTAGCAAGGAGGGGTTAAATTGAACTTAATGGACCTAAATTCCACCATTGTATGTCACTGAAAGAAAAAATCACAAAAATCAGGGAATTAACCGAATTTAATAAAATTTCATTGTTGATATAATAATGAATAAAAAATATAATGCACTAATTATTTTATTTAAAAAAACTTTTACATTTTTTCAGGTCAGTTAACAGAACCACATATCTAAAAAAAAATACCAAAAATCAGGGAATTAACCAAATTTAGTGAAATTTTCAGTATTGATATATTGATGAATAAAAAATAAAATGCACCAGTTATTTTATTTAAAATTTTTTTACATTTTTTCTGGTCAGTTAACTTTGAACCACATACCTTTGAGGCGTAACACAGATTCTCAAAGATACATTGTTCAATGTTAACTGACCTGAAGAAATGTAAAAGTTTTTAAATAAAATAATAGGTACATTATATCATTTATTCATTAATATATCAACACTGAAAATTTCATTAAATTCAGTTAATTCCCTGATTTTGGGGATTTTTTTTTCGGCGGGGTGACAATGATACGATGGGGAATTTAGGTCCGTTAAGTTTGATTTAACCAGAACATCAGTAATGATGCATCCAACCGAATCTTGGAGATCTATTTTGGAAAAATATACTCTAAAATCAGACATTACATTCATTCCAACCTGATACTATTTAACAACTTTGGTAAGGGCAATGCACCAGTTATTTTATTTAAAAAAACTTTTACATTTTTTCAGGTCAGTTAACTGAACCACATATCTTTGTGGCATAACACAGATTCTCAAAGATACATTGTTCAAAGTTAACTGACCTGAAAAAATGTAAAAGTTTTTTAAATAAAATAACTGGTACATTATATTATTTATTCATTAATATATCAACACTGAAAATACCCAGGAGACCTTTTTTGAGTACTTTCCAAGGGATTCACTCGATATATTTTAGTCCTAGCTGATAGAGCTGGATACTATTAAAATTATTTGCAAAAAAAAATAAATTCTAGCATTTGTCTGTTCAGATTTGACTGATCCATTTGGTAAGAGTTAAAAACTAATTTTATGTTTTTATGTTTTTTTTTTTTTGTTTTTCAGTGCTTGTACAGCTTTGACCTACTTCAGTGTGCAGTATTCATTTACTTGTCTTGTATTCACATATGGATTCTTGATCGGCATTGGAGGATCCCTTGTGTATCCAGTGGGACTAAACTGTGCAATGAGGGTAAATATTTGCCTTTTTCAAATCTTAATCAAGAGGGAAATCATTAAATATGATTTTTGGTTGGTTGGTTTTTACGGCATGTCAACCCATTGGGTTATTTTATGCCGATGACGTTTTTGTTTTATCCATTCTTGATGGGTACTCAATTTGTTTTAAACACTTTTGTTTCTATTTAACCCATAAATGGGACCCTAACAGGTACTATCACTCCTGGTCAGAGTGGACCTGGGAGCAATGGTGATGAAGGGGTACTCTACATTCCCCAGAGCTCCAGAATTGGAACCTTACCATCAGATCGGTTAGTAACAAGCTGTGGATTCAAAACCGACAAGGCTTACAATCAAACACATTGAAAGCATCAGTTCCCATCAGATCACTTAAGTTAAGCAGTAATGAACCCTTTCATTACTTAGATGGGTGACCATTACTGCTGTTTAGCACAGTCAGCAGAAACTTATGGAGGTCTTTACAAAAACCATCTATGTAATACCAATTCTTAGCACTCTGCTGTGAAGTACTTATTTTTATGTACTAATATACTAGTTGACATACCAAGGTTAAAGTGTCCAGTCTGCCTTACTATTTTACCCATAGCTAGAGGGTGAATAATTGGATCTATACCATTCCTAAGGGTACTAGCGCTATGTTATTAGACAAGAGCAGGAACTGTAAGAAATCAAATATCAAAATTACTTTATTTGGCATTCATCATCATCATCAGGTTGCGCTGTTAGCACAGATATCCATGACAATCTCTCTCCATCCGTCCCTATCACTCATCGTTCTCGGGAGGTCCTTTACGCAGCATCTAGTATCTGCGCAGAGCTGGTCAATGTACTTCTTTGCTGGCTGGCCCACACTGGTGTGTCCATGTGCTGGCTTCCACAGGATGATGTCACTTATGACTTCATCCTTGCTTCTCCAGCAGTGTCCTGCATGTCTTGTCTGTCTTACTTAGATGGTTTGGGTGATATGGGGCAGGTGATTGTACAGCTATTTTCTCATGGGGTGTTGTTTCCACATTTTGTTTAGGATTGCACACAGCATTCTTGTGCAGCTCCCAACTAGTTTATTCTCTAGTCACTTCATTAGGGTCCAGGTGGTGCAGCCATACAGCAGCACTGATACGACAACAGCTTGGAAGAATTGTCTCTTTAACTTGTCTGTGAGTTTGGATTTCCGTATGACTGATAATTTTTTTATAGTGGACCATGCCTTTCCTATTCATGCATTAACATCGCTTTCTGTGGATGAGATATTACTGCCTAAGTACTTAAATTGTTCTACCGAGTTTAGAAGTTTGCCATCGAGAGTTGAGATGTCTCTTTTGTTTTTAAAAGACAAAGGATTGATATGTTGTAAAACAAAATAACCAAACTGACAAACTTATGAAGACAACCTTCACACATTGAAACCATAGCTTGCTCCCGCTACTGTTGCATGATTTTTATTTTATTATTTTTTTTTTTTTTAATGACCTCCAAAGACAAAAATGCAAATTTTCCTTATTAATCACAATCATTTCAGTGGTTTCCTAATAAAAAAGCAACTTCTGTAGGAGTTGTTCTGGCTGGATACGGTGTGGCAGCTTTTATATGGAACCCAGTCATCACATTTTACATCAACCCCAAGAATTTTAGTCCTGATCGCCAAATAGGAAATGAAATGTAAGTATCTTTCTGCACCTTTGTTCAGTGTGTATGTATTTTATTTCATTTTTATTTCGGTTATTTCCGATAAGTCTAACATAATCAAATGGGAACAACTCTTGACTGGTAAATTATTTATTTATTTATTGATCTACTAGGAAAAAAGAAGACGGGGTTAGGATTAGGGGTTTAGGGTTAGGGTTTAGAGTTTTGGGTTAGTTTAATGGGAAAATAAATAAATAATTTATCAGTCAAGAGTGGTTCCCCTTTGATCATGTTAGACTTATTAGAAAAAACCTTTATTTCTTTATTTTATTTTATTTTTTTATTTATTTATTTTTTTTTTTTGCATATGCTGGAACTTGTTTACTTGTGTGGGGTCTGAATCAGTGCCATATTTAAGTATACCTTAATCCATCTTTGAGACTTTTTGATGCCCACATTTTGGAAATGGATATTTTGGCACTCACTGTTTGTCACCAGACATTTTGGTGCACACTATCTGGCACTCAAAGTCTAGTGCTAGGGTTATTCATACAACAGCACCAACCCTAACCCTAACCCTCACATTCACATCTACTATATAAATGGCAATTTGTCTGTGTTGTATCGTCAAGGTGAAATGAAACACAGAGGAAAATTAGAGCTAACGGATACATACAAAAAAAAACACAAAAACAAATTGTCTCCCTTTGGGTTTGTAGGTGTGGCTTCCTATGTCACATGTCCATTGCTTATGTAATAATTCAAGCCCTTAGCACTGTTTCTCTTGCTGATGAAGAAAATGTGCATCTTTCTCGGTCCTCACTCCTTAAGTAAATAAGCACATGTATCCTAGTTTTGTCCTCAGAGCAGGCCAACCAATGGAAAACCTGTAAGTGAATTCAACCCTTTTTTATATCCCAATTCTTTGTGTTCCCTGGAACATCATTGTGCCTTTTTTTTTTGGGGGGGGTCTTGAAGCATGTTTTGTATTTAAATGTACATATAATTAAATGTTAATGTTTTGTCAAATTGACTTTGTCTTTTCTTTGCCAAATGTTCAGTGTTAGATCATCATTACGATAGCCAAATGCATTATAACAATACGGGTGTTATCTTCAAAATAATACCCCACTAATTCTTATACTGGTAAAACCCTGGAAAGGTAGAGTTGTTCCCAGTTCCCAGAGTGCGCCTAAAAATGCTACAGGACTTAGGTGCCCATACTGGATGTTCAATAGCAACCTTTACTAGGTGTGTTTATAGTATTTCACTTTATTTCGAAGCAAAAATTTGATTTGTTATTTCAAAATAATACCCCGCTAAGGGCCAGATTAGCTCAGTCGGTAGAGCGTTCGGTTAGAAACCAGAAGGTTCCTAGTTCGATACCGGTCCTCGCCAACTCAGCATATGAGTAGCACAGGGATCTATGCGGTAAAGTAAGGAGCTGATGGTAGGTGTGGCACTCCACCTCAGACGCCAAAGCAATCTCCTTGGTCTAGCACTATTGAAAAGGGGATAGACTCCCTCGCTGACTGGCTGATACCGACTTTAGGCCGACCCGACGACTTTACTTTACTTAATTCTTATACTGGTAAAATCCTGGAAAGGTAGAGTTATTCACAGTTCCCAGAATGCACCTAAAAATGCTACAGGACTTAGGTGCCCATACTGGATTTTCAATAGCAACCTTTACTAGGTGTGTTTATAGCATTTCACTTTATTTCAAAGCGGAAAATTGATTTGATATACAAGGAAATTGTGTATAAACTCATCAGTCAACGTACCACTGTATTACCAAGAATCAAATAAAATGTCTATTAGCAAAATCAAAATTAAAATACTTGAAATCATAGTTCCAGATTTTAATTGCTTTTACTGCTACTTTTAACAACAATGCATCTTTAAAAAAAAGAAAAAAATGATGTTGGTTCTGGATATTCCAACCCATTGCAATGCCTCCCCAGTGAACCAAAGATGGGAGTCAGAGTAGACTGAGGGTCAGAGTAGGCTGATGCCTTTGTATCATGGAGACTGGTGGTGTGTCCATGTGTAGATGTCCACAGGAGAACATCATTTATATAATTATTCAATAATGATAATACATGAAAATGTCATATTGATCTTTAAATTTTGGCACTAAATACACCATGGAATTTCAATGGGTTCACCAAGTTAATATTAACAAAAATTTTTTTTATTCTTTTGGTCGGTTTCAGATATTTTTCCCAGCCTGAGGTTCTTGACAATGTGCCATCTTGCTTTCTGGTTTTGGGCAGTTCTTATACATTAATTACCTTTCTTGGCGCCCTGATGACTTTTAACCCCAAATCGGTAAGTGATGCTTTCACATTGTAAACTTAAAACGTCTTAGTATTATTTGTATTATTCGGACTATTGTTCTCATCTTCATTGTTATCTGTACAATGATTTGGCCGATGTGTCGGACTCATAGCGTAGTGGATAAAGGAGTTGGGTTAAGACAGTTCTTAGTGACAATTATCTCTAGACTGCAGGTTCAATCCTGGTCAGGGGCAGCAGTAACATAGAATAATAATTAACACAGCTTAACACCTGTACCCAAGCTATGGTTAGTGAAATGAAAACAGGATACCACCGTGGACTGAATAAAGGGTTAGGTTCAAAGTTCCGTGATGGATACCAATTACGACAAGAATGTTCCCAATTATGAAAAGAAGGTTGCTGACTCCAAGATGGTTCCTGAGTCTGAGAAAGTTCCCGAGTCTGACAAGAAATACCTAAAGAAGGCCAGAGGGCCCATCAGCCGAAACGTTGTACAGATATCAATGAAGATGAGGACAATAGTCCGAATTATACAAATAATACTAATTATCAAGCCTCATCTCAAAAATTCAGAGAAATATTAAAAGAATATACCAACTGGCTGGTCTGTGGACCGGTGTAGAATATCCCAAATGAGGCTATCAGTTGGCCATGAGTGACAACCCATAATGCCTAAGGACAAGTTTGTGGTGGCTGACCAGTCTGTGACCTGGGTACTAAGTGGTCCCATGACATGTAACACTCCACTTCAGCCCTTACTTAGCCAAACTAGACAGGCGGTCATAGTGGCCAAATTCAATCAATCATCTGGTCATGTCAAGCCCTAGCAACTATACGATTGTCCCAACCATATTCTTCAAATTTCTCATATAACAAACACTCAACCCATTTTATTATATAGGTGCTAGAAGGCAGTGGCTGAGGTCAACCGTCAGTATTTATTGATATGCATGAAGTTAATGAAAATTATTTTTACCAATTTATTAATACACATGAAATTAGTGAAAATTATTCCTTAAACAAATACATATATATATATATATATATATAAGATTTTGGATGTTTGTTTTTTAGAAGCATTGTTTTAAATAAAGTATATATTATTATTTATATTTTTGCTTGAAGGCAATCACAATGCGTATATCGCATAAAATTGATAATTATAGAAAATAATCATGACAAGTGAATCTCGACAAGGAATTGTTCGGTATGTAGAACATCGTACAGACTGTTTCAACTTTATTAAGTCTTATCAGCGATATATACTAATGATTTCCCTCCGACAGAAATCAAAACACAGTTTGAAACGCATTGTAATTGCCTTCAAGCAAAAATACAAATAATATAATATATATATATATATATAACAAGATTTGGCATTAAATAACCCACAGGGTTGATATGCCATTAAACCAAACAACCAACCAAGCAGCTGGTATTTGTGCTGATACTTAGGAATACACCCTTGTGCAAATGAAAATTGAAACAACCAGTTTAATTTCCTTTCTTTCTCCATGTGGTTAGTTTTAGACTCACTGGAGTGTCAAGGTGTAATCAATTTTTATTTTTCCCTCAGATTAGGTAATTTGCAGTGATTGGTGTGCAGTAATATCTATCTATTTTCAGGTTGTATGATGAAATTTGTTTGGCCTTGAAAAATACTGTCATCCGTGATTGCATCAGATTTTTATCATGCTCAGACACTATTGTCTCAAGTGTTGATTAGTTGTCCTCTGGCTATTGTTTGTGATGGGTGTTATTCCAAGGAAGCCCATGAAATTGTAATACAGTGGCAAGCCTACAGAGAGATTGTGCATATCATAATAATAATGGAATTATTCATTTTCTCAATTAATTTCCACAGAGGTGTACATCTATTCGGGCAGCCTGAATTCTGGCTAAAAAAATCTTTGTTTCTCCATTGCAACAATACACCCAACAGGTAACAGAATCTTTCTGCCAGGAGCCCAGAATAGGAGAATCACTGGCATTGTGGGATCAGGTTTCTAAGGCTTAAGTTTGATTTGTTTTGTTTTACGGCATATCAACCTCAGTGGGTCATTTAATGCCGACAAAGTTTTGAATTAAATTAATTCTTAATGGATACTCAATTTTTTTCATAAACACGTTTTTCTATTTAACCCATAGATGGGATCCTAACAGGTATTACCACTCCGGGTTGGAGTGGACCAGATAGCAATGGTAATGAAGGGTACTCCACATTCTCGAAACCTCCAAAACTGGAACCTCACCATCAGAGTTTAACATCATTACCAGGACATTAAGACTCTCAGTCACTGCCTTCTAGCACCCATATGATAAAAAAGGTTGGGGATTGCCATAAGGGCAATAGGGCTGGGGCAATTATATAGGTGCTAGGGCTTGGCATGGCCAGCCGATTGATTGGAGGGGGCCTCTCTGACCGCCCATCTAGCCTAAGTAAGGCCTAAGTGGAGTGTTGCATGTCATGGACTGCTCATCCGCCAGTATTCCATCTTTAAGCATCATGGGTCACCACCTATGGCCAACAGGTGGCCCATTGGGGGAGTCTTACCCCTTACAGAGGTGCAGTTGGTGTATTCTAATGCCCCAGCCAAAAGGGCAGTTCTAAGGCTTAAAAGCAATTGAAGATTTCAAGGCATTTTGTTTTGTTCTTTCTAGGATCCTACAAAATCTTAATGCTGCACTGTTAACAAGCAATAGAAAAAGATTTTGTATTCATTGTTATTCCCACCATGACAGCTAGGGCTGTAGACTACGCTGCTGCACCTCTGCAGAAGGATAAAATCCCCCCCAATGGGCCACTTGTTGGCTGTGACAACCCATGATTCTTAAGGATGGATCCTGGTGGCTGAACACTCCATCACTTGCAACACTTCTCTTTGGCCCTTACTTGGGCTAAACAAGCGGTTAGAGAGGCCCTCTCGATCAATCCATTGGTTGTATCAAGCCTTAGCACCTATATGATTGTTCCAACCTATTGCCCTTATTATTACACACTATATATCATATATGTACTAGTAGGCAATGGCGGAGAGTCTTAGTGTTCTGGGTATGATGTTAAACTGCATGTAATGGTGAGGTTACTTTTCTGGAGCTCTGGGAGTGTGGCATACAACTTCATTGCCATTACTCCTAGGTCCATTCTGACCCAGAGTGGTAGTACCTGTTAGGGTCCCATCTATGGGTTAAATAGATCAAAAATTGAGTTTTTCTTTAAATTAAGTTTTTTTAAAAAAAATGAATACCCAACAAGAATAAATAAAACAAAATGTCTTTGGCATAAAATAACCCAAGGGTTGACATGCCGTAAAATCCAACCAACCAACCAGCCAACTATTGATATTCATGATATATGATAATCATGAAAATACAGTTTTTTCCTCTTTTCAGAATTCAGGGTATGTATCTGCCTCACAGAAAGATTTTACTGATGAAATTGAATCGGATTCAACAAATTCAGAATCTGATTTTGAACAGAAAGAAAACGAGGATGAAATACAGTTAATGCGGATAAGCAGAAAAAGAGTGAAGCCAGAGTAAGCATTATATTTTCTTTTTCTTGACTTGGTATTGTATGCAGAGTGGTGTAGCTAGAGAGGGATCAGGAATGTAGTTGTCACTCTTAAGCACATTTTTAAGACTCCTTAGTTCTGTTACAATGGTAGGGTAAATTAGGATAACGAGTTACAGAAACAAAACGTTGCTAAATATAGTAACAGAAGACTTTTCTTGGTAACTGGATAAAAGGTTAATGCTGAAATTAATTATAATTCTCCACAATTCTTTTCCCTCTTCTTATACATTGTTCATGGAACATTATGTACAGCTTACCCGTTTAGTTGTCCTGCGTATGACATTGAACTATCTAATGGAGAAGTTCCAGATCTGGAGTTTGCAGAATGTAAAGTACCCTTCATCACCATTACTCCCATGTCCACTCTGACCTGGAGTGGTAGTACCTGTTAGGATCCCATCCATAGGTTAAATAGAACAAAATGTTCTAAAAAAAACTTTTAAAAATTGAGTTTAAAAAAACAATTGAGTACCCATCAAGAAGGAATAAAACAAAATGTCTTCAGCATAAAATGGCCCAGCAAGGGTTGACATGCCTTAAATACAACCAACCAACCAACCAACCAATTACCTGTTTAGAACTTATATATTATGTTATTTTGTATTTCATGTAGGTATTAAAAATTCCCATATGTTTTGTTCATGCAAGTTAGTTGTTTGTTTTCATTACCAAATGTTCAGTGTTAGTATATCTATAGATGCACTAATGCATTATTAAGACTTATTTTTGTTTATAAACTAATGCAAACAGAAAACAAGTAACAGTGTAACATAAGAGAGAGAGAGAGATGGAAAGAGCCAGTAGGTTAGCATGGAAAATTTTTGATGATGAATAAGCTCAACACTACATGGCATTTTTTCTATTGGTCAAAAAATGTCACGTGGCGAAGTGGTAAAGAGGAAGAGTGAGATGAAAATGTTTGGTGAGTTAGGAACAATGTGTTGAGAGAGTGAGACGAGGTCTCTTACTCAGTGCAGTTTGGCTTCGAGAAAAATAAAAATATCAGAACAAATAATGTTGTATACCCTTGTTCTTACTTCTTACTTCTGTTGTCTTTTCTTCTGGCCGGCTTTGGTTCTATCTTCTAACATCTTGACTTGGTCTGGTCTAGCGTCTCGGATCTCCTAAGGTCTGGTTTTCTATTGCTATGTTCCTGCTGGCTGGTCGTCCTGGATTCATTTCTTAGTCTTGTTACCAAGACATTCATCAACCACAAGAACATATTACTCATACAAACTTTTATTTCCTTAACTATACATTTCATGTAACTAAATATCTGACTAACATAGCGCGCGTGAGTTCCAGTTTTAGGCAGGACCTAAAATGGTCGACTTCTTTGCCTGACGTCTAACTGAAAACTGGGGACTCAAAAGGTCCCACGTGACTTCACATATTTGGCGGGCTTCTGTAATTTTTCATAGAAGGACCCGGCCATGGTATGAAAGGGGTTATCCCCTCAGAATACAGGGGATTGACAATAATCTTATGCAACCGCATAGATTATGTAACAATAAGTCACCTTGTGTTATTCCTAAAAACTATAAATGGTACAAGGCAAGATGCCCCCCAGCATCCCAAGTTGGTTTCCAGATTCCAACCATGAATGGATTATCAGCCAACTCAGCATCGGCCCAGAATTGGGCTACAATTATTAAGATTACTATAGTAATATAGTAATTAGTAATATAGTAATTAGTAACTATAGTAATATAGTTCTTTTTGGAGATGTGCTCTTTTTAATGTGATTTATTTCATTTCGCTTTTATTTTAAGAAAAATAATAAGTGACAATTTAAAATTTATAATTTGTATATAAGTATAAAGAAAGGTTTGACGTGTTATCATTCATTTTTTTTGTTATACCCAGGACACCTATTGTGTAGTCATACCCCTCTTTAGGGGATATAGTCAGGTTATTCTAAGCTCACTAACAGTCACAGTCCATAATATTTAACAACTTTAGCATAGTGTAAACTACAGTGGATAACCAATTAAATAACTTTTTTAGTATATCAAAATCCTGTTTAATATTTATCTGATTTTTTAAAATGAGGCTTGATCATTTTTATTATTTAGATTTTTATCTACTATTGTCCTCACCTTTATTGTTATATACACAATATTTCAACCAATCTGCCCTCTGGCTCTTTTTTACTACATATTTTACTTTTTTACTATACTATTATTATTACTACAATTATTTCCATATGACGCATTATCACTCCTTTCGAAATGAGAGCCATAATGTTAGAACAGAAGGTTGAGTTGAACAGACATTGTCTATTTATATATATATATATATATTTACCAACCCTTCCACATGAGCAGGATGTGACACAAGGTCAATTTCTTAAGCGGAGTTTAACAGGTTTGAATTCAGAGTTTTCCTTCTCCTAGACCGGTTGCCTAACCATAGTTAAAGAGCCCAGTCTGCCCTACTATTTATCCATAACTGGAGGGAGAGTAGAATTCATACCTTTCCCAAGGGTATTAGCGCTAAGTGAAATGCAATTACCACGTCCAGGATTTGAACTCGAGGCGACGAGTCCATTTCCTATGACTTTAACCATTACACCACGCACTTCTTACACTGTCTTTTTATATATAGATGTATTTTTTAGTGATAAGCAATCATTTACAAATATGTTTTAGTGTGTGTATAAATTTTGTATGTGGGTAATTCCATGTCAAATCATCCAGGCCATGTCACCCAGCCCCTTTAATTTTTCTGAATTTTTTTCCAAGTGTGGATTATGATAAAATTAGTCAATCCCCTAAATTTGAACTTCCAATTCCAAAAATTGGCAGAGTTATGTCTATTTTTAGCTCTCTAAATTTGAGCGGGGGCACAAAAAATGGCCACTTTTTGTAACTTATTTTTGTCTGTAAAATGAGTTCTAGAGCTTCCCTACACTTAAAAATTGGTTTATAAAAGCATTTTGGCCCAAGGAATCCAAAAATGCTGTCAAAAAGTCTTAAAATTAACCAATCTTAAGTTATTAATGATTTCTGATTTGCAAAATGTTAACTGATGTCCCACAAGTCGGTTGTTTTTGGTTTAATTAATTAATTATATCCCTTAATCAGTAAAAACCAATAACCAAATTTGGTGTGTTTCTTAGTTAGAAGGTTATTAAGGTGTATGCAAGATTTCGAATCTAAGTGACTTCTCTTTTTGGAGTTATAAGTCAACACATACATACCAAACTTTCTTTTATATATATAGATGATGTTTACATTATTTTAATGTTTGAACATGCATCTATTTTTATACATAATCACCATTCCAGTTGATGCATTTTTGTAGACTCTCTGGCAGTGTTTGTATGCCCATGCTGTACCAGCTAGCACCATGCCATTGAAGAAGTGTTGAACCTCATCACCATTACAAACTCCCTAAACTACTTGTGGACATTTTTGACATCCACTCTTGACTCACCATACACTTCCATTAATTAGCGATGAATTTCAATCAGTTTAATGCCTTTTTTGTTCCAAAACTGTGTGAATTTCACACATGACAGTAGCATCAATTGAGAGCTCCATCAGAAAACTGCCAAGCCAAGACTGGACATGGCAGTGAAGCACACGCAGAGGCAGGTTCAGGTGCATGCACAAGAAAGGCGACAGTGTTGCCAATAGCCACATGAACATTTTCCCTGTTTCCCCAGTGTTTTGGAGACCTAACTTTTGGGATTTCCCTTATATGTTTTAGTGTATGTATAAATTTTGTATATGTTTTATTTTTATTTTATTTATTTATGTGATAGTTTTGTGACGTCAAAGTATTTAAATTAAGATCTTCAAGTGTTTATAACTTAGCAAAAGTTGGTGTAAAATATTAACAGCAATATAAATTTTGTGTTTTTCTTTTATTTATTATATACATCTAGTACACCAGTTCCCAAGTGAGTACTATTTTATTCATTGTAATTTATATATATATATATATATATATATATAAACGAGAGAGAGAGAGAGGTAGATTAGGTTATGAGTGAAAGAATATATGTATAAACTTAACTATGTTAAAACATCAGAGGCTGTTTATTTCATTACTGATTATATTTCAAAACCGAAAGACTTATGAATGCCAAAGAATTGTCTTCATATGAAAATGAAATTTTATATATATATATATATATATATATATATATATAGTCATCCACAGACACATGTCTCAACTTATCATGTTAAAAATGGTTTTAGTTATTCCTTTTTTAATTGCCTACTTGTATGTCTGTCCTAAATTCCTTTGAGGATAAAGAGGATTATATTATATTAAAGACAGTATTAAAATACCAATAAGTTTAATGATATTATAAGATGAGAATGTTCTATAATATGTTAGAAGGCTCAAAGAAACCTTCCAATATGGATACATATATGTACATGAAATAATCCGACAAAGAAGTTATATATAGTAACAAATGCAGACTTTATTTGTCTGAGCACATACATGACAAGGTACAGTATAGATATATATATTTACCAACCCCTCCGCACGAGCTGGATATGACACAAGGTCAATTTCTTAAGCGGAGTTCAACAGGTTTGAATTCAGAGTTTTCCTTCTCCTAGACCAGTTGCCTAACCAAGGCTAATGAGCCCAGTCTGTCCTACTATTTACCCATAGCTGGAGGGAGAGTAGAATTCATACCTTTCCCAAGGGCATTAGCGCTAAGTGAAATGCATTTACCACATCCAGTATAGATATACAAAACAGATACATAAAGATACACAAAGGATGTAGGACTAAGTCCTAAAGAAGTGAGTTCCTGAAGGAATGTCACTTACTGCTGGTTTGTTGGGGGACAAATCCCCCCACTTAATGGACATAGACACCATGTCTTTATGCCATGTGTAGTCGTTGCTGGACTGAGAGAAAAAGAGTGAGAATTTCCCGGGCTATTCCTTAAATACCCCAGCCACCTATATGCGAAAGCCTGGCGGCAAGAGAAAATAACCCTTTTGGACTCATGTCCAGCCGAGTATGAGATGACAATCACGACAATATTATTTTTCAGCGAATCTATCTATCTATCTATCTATCTATCTATCTTCAGTTGATATGTTTCTTTTTGGTTAGTATTAAATTTAATTGTTATTTATTAATTATTTTATCAGATTGCAACAGAATAATCAACAAGGAATCGACCAAGAAAAGAATAATCCCAAAGAAAAGTATGTATAAAAAGACAATATGAACCTATGCTTCTCTTGGAATGTTTGTTATTTTTACTAGCAAATATATGCACCCTCTATAGAGTGCAAGTATGTAAGTTTTAATGTAATAAAATATTATATTATATTAGAAAGGCTAATGAAACTAAACAAGAATGCAAATAAAAAGATTTGAAACAGGTGGGTATAAACGAAAAATAGAACAACTGAAATTTACTCTTCCGTCACTCCCGTCTTTCATTGCTAAATTTTCCTAATTTAACTATTTAGTTAAATTAGGAAGTAAAGAATTAAATGACAGTTATTTCTTCTTGTTAAGAATTTCTTGATTTTTGCTCATATTTATTAAAATAGACCCAAACAATTAGAAATCAATCATATTAAGCACATATTTATTAAAATCAAATTTTTAATATTAATATGCAAATTAGCCTTCCCATTCACACTGTAAACTGCTATTTTGTTATATATATTGCATGATATTAGCATGTACACCCGCCCAACAGGGTGGGGTCCAGTGGCTTCGGCCCTGGATCTTTACAAGTTAATAGTGTCGATCCCAGGGGGCTGTCCCCCCAGGCAATACCTGCCCCCTTGATTTAAAGGGGCAGGGCTGGGTTTACTGAGGTTTTGTGGGGGGAATGCCGAAGGGATCGACGCATTTTTGGTTCTTTCCCACCCATGAGCTTCGGCTTGTGAGTGGGCCCACGTTAAAATGAGGCCTTGTGGGGTATGAGGCAAATACCTGTACACCCGCCCCTTGGGGTGGGGTACAGTGGCTTTGGCCCTGGATCTTTACAAGTTGATAGCGTCAATCTCAGAGGGCTATCGCCTGCCCCCTTGATTTAAAGGGGCAGGGCAGGGTTTATTGCCCAGCGCCTGAGGCGCCCCCTTTGAGGTGGAATGCCGACGGGATCGACGCAATTTTTGACCCGCCACCCATGAGCTTCGGCTTGTGGGTTGGCCCACATAAAAATGTCCTTGTGTCACGCCCTCATAAGTGGGATGAGAGGCAAATACCTGTAGATATGGTCAACAGTATTAAAAATATAAAACAATTTTATTAATGATTGAGGTTTAAATTAGAATAAAATCATAGAGAATATATAAATAACTAAGAGAATTGTGACTAGAGTTGTAATATAGTTTTGGTTACTGACAGAAAAACACACAATCTCTATTATAATAAGAGATTTATGCTATGAAATTATATCATACAAGTTATATAGTATAGACTGCTCATTTTGGAGGGTCTGTGAAACACACATGTTGTCCAGTTGTCTGGCAAGGCACTGAAAGAGACTGAGTTCTTCTGTCAAAATTTTGGCCAAAGTGGAATTGTGGGATGTTTGTATCTTATTTCATTTTATTTTCATATTTTATTATTTGTTTTACTTTTTATTTTTGTATTTTATTACTTGTTTTATTTTTTATTTTTGTAATTTATTATTTATTTTATTTGTTTTATTTGTTTTATATAACCTTTATTCATTTATTAGTCCTCACATTCCATCTCTACTTAATTAGTAGAGTTATCAAATTAGTATGTATGCATGTTGATATGTATGTATTTGATGTTGGGAATCTGGAATATGTTCTTATTTAACCTATGAAATATTATAAAAGTTATGTAACATGGACTGCTCCTTTCGGAAGGTCTGCAAAATGCATAAATCATCCAGTGGGCTGGCAAGGCACCGAAAGTGACTGAGTTCTTCTTCTCAGCACCAAAAGTTTAACTTTTGGTGGAAATGGAATTGTGGGATATTTTATTTTATTTTATTTTCATATTTTATTCTGTTTTATTTTACAGTACTGTTCATATTACATGTTATACTCACATAGTACTACCCATATTATATGTTTTAAACGTACAATATTTCTAATATTACATCTTTTAGATATACAGTAATGCTCATATTACATGTTTTAAATGCACAGTACTGCACATATTACATGTTTTATACAAAGATATATATATTAATACTAAATTGATTTTTGTTGTCTTATACAGAGATTTTGAAGACTCCGAATTCTACCTCAGTCCATGGGAAGTGCTAAAAACCAGACAGTTCTACTTACTTTGGTTCATTCTGTTTTTCCTTAATCAAAGCATTGACTTTATCTGCACTCTTTATAAGGTAACACAATTTAATTGAGTTGTTTTGATTATTGATTTTATTATAAAGATTTATAATGATTATTGATTTTAATATAAAAATCTATAAATTTTATTATTTATTTATAAGGTAGCACAATTTAATTGAGTTGTTTTAATTGATTATTGATTTTATCTAATTAATCCTGAATTTAAAAACAAGTGAGACAGAAAAAGATAACAATTACAATTATTTTGTGCCAACTTTGATTAGATCATCAATGCATATACACCAATAATATCATGCAAGTTATATTGTATGTGTCAGATCAGTGGTTCTCAAACAGTGCATCCGGGTGCACTGGCGCTCTCCAGAGCTTTTTCAGGTGCACTGTAGTATTCCTGAAAAATTATTCAATATGAAAAGCAAATGTATACTAAGTTACTATATTATACCATTTCTTTATTAATACTCTGCTTGTTTTGTTGTGACATTATTATGATTGTTATAAGTTGCTTTTCTTCCAATTAAATAAAAACACAGGTTTTAAACAATTTTATTGAGAAAAATTATTTTATGGCAATTTCCCACCTCATATTTATTTCAATCCTCACATCAATTAAGTGTAAAAAGAGTGGAACTCTTCAATGCATTGATGAGGAAATGAGAGTTTGTCTCTCAAACATAAAACCAAACATTGAAGAAATCGCAAGCTCATGTTTCTCATTAACACAGGAATGAATAAACTTCATAGAGGTATGTTAAGTTTGCTTTTGTTAAATGTGTTATTTTTTATATATTTAACAGTTAACTTAATAACATATTAGTCCTATTTTGTATACAGTGAGCTATCAAGTATCTGTAGTACTGTAAGTGCGCCCAGACTGTATAAAGTTTGAGAACCACTGTGTTAGATCATAAAAGCTGCCTGATTCTCATCTTCCAAAAAGAGTATGTCCAGTTTTTCATACAACTTTTTCATGCCATCCTCATCATATAGGGCAGAAATATCAAGTTCTAAAATGGCTTCTCTAGCCTTCCCTTCCAACAAGAGAAACAGAACAGGGACTTTCTTTGTATCTTACAAAGATGATACCAATTCCCAAATTTTCATCTCTTTTTTCCAACTGCAATATCTGTTTGTGTTTAAAACAGGTGGGGAAATAAATTTAGAAGTCATCTTATAGCTCTGCTACCAATGTTAGATCAAATAAATCCAATGTTAGATCAAATGAATCCAATGTTAGATCAAATGAATCCAATATTAGATCAAATGAATCCAATGTTAGATCAAATGAATAGCTCTGACAATAGAAATCCATTGGGAACAATCTTTATTCAGTATGGACTGCTCATTTCGGAGGGTCTGTGAAATACACATGTTGTCCAGTTGGCTGACAAGGCACTGAAAGAGATTGAGTTCTTCTGTCAAAAGTTTGGCAGAAGTGGAATTGAATTATAAGAAGCATGTCCTCCAAAATATTCTTGGGGTAAGCAAACAACACTGTAAGTACACTTAGTATAACAGATAACATTGTATGAAATGGAATCGGCAAGCCAAGTTCAAATCCTGGACAAGGTTGTTTGCATTTCAGTTCTCAATAATTCCCTTGAGAAAGACATGAATCCATCTCTTCTACCCCAGCTACAGGCAAATAATAAGACAAGCTGACTTCTCTAGCAGTAATAAGGCAACCAGTCTAGGAGAAGGAAATCTCTGAATTTGAACCAGTTGTAATCAGCTTGAAAAAATTGACCTTCTGTTGCAACCTACTCATAACAGATGGATGACTAAATACACTGTTATGATCTTAGATGAAAATGAATAATTTGTATTAATTTGACATACAAAAAGTGTTTGTGTTTATAATTATTAACCTATGACTGTGTAGGGAAACAAAAATAATTGTCTCCCTTTGGATTGTAGGCATGGCTTCCCACATTATATGTCCATAATTCAGTCCCTTGAAACTTTTTCTGGTTATTTCCTAGTTGAGTAACATGATATTACAGGGTGACTCAGAAAAAAACAGAACCCAAATTATTTATTTTCCCATTAAACTAACCTTAAACCCTAACCCTAAACCCTAACCCTATCCCCCCCAGTTGAGTAGCATAATATTACAGGATGATCAAAAAAAAACAGAACCCACAAATTTTATAATAAAACTGTTAATTTTAATTTTTTTTTTTATACTTTAAGTCCAACAAGGGTTAGGGCTAGGGGTTAGGGTTAGGGTTGGAGTTGGGGTTTAGGGTTAGTTTAATGGAAAAATAAATAAATAATTTGGGTTCTGTTTTTTCTGGGTCACTCATGTTACTCAATTAGGAAATAACCCTTTTTCATTTGTTCCATTCTTGGAACTAATTAATCCTATCTTTTAGATAGATATCGGCTTAATTAGATAGATAGATGTGTAAGAAAAATCAGTGACAGATTGTTATAAATAGATATGTGCACAGTCCAACAGAATAAATCTTCCTCTTAATGAAAATGTTTAATTTTTATTTTCTTAGGCCTATGGACAAACCTTCATAAAGAATGACCACTTTTATCAATGACAGGAGCCTTTGCAAGCATTGCTAATGCCAGTGGTCGAATGATCTGGGGACTAATTGGCGACAGACTTTCTTTCAAAGTGAGTTTTCAGAAAATTTTCCATTACACAGTTTATAATAACATCCATTGCTTTCTCCCCAAACAATTTTTTATAAAAATTAATTTTTTCTAATGCAAATGTACCATGCTTTTATTATTTCTAGTGTAACATCATACAGTTAAAACGGATATTATTAGGTGTTATTTATTATCAGTTGGTGATACCAGTCCCTGTCAACTCAAGTAGCACATAATATACACAGTATAATCTGATATGTGCAGTAAAGTGGGGAACTGACGGTAGGTGTGAAACTCTACCTCAGCAAAAAAAAAATACTCCCTCTGGTCTAGCTCTAGTGAAACAGGGATAGACTCACTTGCTGCCTTGTTGATACCGACAATAGGCCTTCTACGACTTTACTTACTTATTTTACTTACTTACTTATTTATTATCAAACTCTACAGCATTGAAATTTTCTTACCAAAAGTATGAATAGGTGGCATTCCAAAAATAAGTATACCCCTATATATATATATATTTATGTATTATGCGTTATTCGGACTATTGTCCGCATCTTCATTTTATTTGTACAACATTTCGGCCGATATGCCCTCCGCCTTATTCAGGTATTTCTTGTCACACCTTGGGAACCTTCTTTTCAAACAAGGGAACTTTCTTGTCGTAATCGGGAGCCATCACGGACAAGAAATACCTGAAGAAGGCCGGAGGGCATATCGGCCAAAACGTTGTACAAATAACAATGAAGATGGGGACAATAGTCCGAATAACGCAGATAATACTAATCATCAAGCCTCATCTCAAACATTCAGAGAAATAATATGTTTATGATATTTTATTTTTGATTGAAGTGCTGTAGATTTAATGTAATAAATAATACCTAATAATATCCATTTTGATTCCATAATGTTCTACTAGAAATTTTTGTATCTTTAGTTTAGAAGAAAACTGTGTACTTATTTATGGGCAAAACTGTATTCAATAAAAAAATGAATTGAATTTAAAAATAACCTTGTTCAAGGAAAAAAAATCGAGACATCTTTAACCATTAAAATTTTATAATAGAAAAAATCATCTGTGTCTGAAAAACACAAACACACACACAAACACACACACATACAAAACTTCTTGCAGACCAAGTTAACAGAAGTAAACAGTGAAAGTAATAAAATTTAAAATTTAAAAAATCAGATGTGCCTGGAGAAAACACACAACACACAATAAACAAACAAACAACTGCTTAATAATAAAACTAAAAATTAAAGGGTTGGCCAAACCTGGAATGATAAGACATTGGTGTACAGACACACACACACACACATAAACACATACACACACACAGACTTACATATACACACATGCAGAGAATTTGAAAGATAAGGCACAAAACAGCATGGACAATTCCTAGCAACAGCTCCAGACTTTCAGAAATCTTCTAATGAAGAGATCTTTATCTTGAAATATTAAGAATAATCAAAGGTTAAAAAAACAACATCATAGTTACCTCATTTTTCTTTACACTTGCATTGTGATAATCTTCAAAACCAACCACCAACCAATATAAACACAATCCTTCAAGCAAATAGTAAAACACTTTTTCATAATATAATTTTTGTCTTTTTCAATTTATTTTTAGATGAAGTTTGCCAATCTTTATTATTAATAATTTTGATTAGTTTTTTTTTTTTCTTAATTTTGTTTGCTTTTTAATCCTAACTCTCTCAGTTAATTATCTCTACAACATCGAGGAACAATGCATATCCTGAGGCAAAAAGGAAATGTGAATTTGACTCTCATTGAAACCTTTTTAATTTCTTATGTGTCATTCATATCCTTTGTTTCTCATATCAAGAATAAGGATGACACATATGAGAAACACAGGATAAGAATGACACATATGTGTCATTTTTACCCTTTATTTACCATTTGTGTCATTCTTATCCTTTGTTTCTCATATGTGTGATCCTTATTCATTATTTGGTTATTTCCTATAAGTCTAACATAAAAAGGGGAACCACTCTTGACTGATAAATTATTTATTTATTGATTGATCTTCTAGCAAAAAAGAAGATGGGTTTGGGGTTAGGGTTTAGGGTTAATGGAAAAATAAATAGATAATTTATCAGTCAAGAGTGGTTCCCCTTTATTTTTGTTAGTCTTATTGGAAATAACCAGATAAGAATGACACATATGTGTCATTTTTACCCTTTATTTTTCATATGCATCATTTTTATCCTTTGTTTCTCATATGTGTGATCCTTATTCTTTACTTATCATATGTGCCATTCTTACCTTTTATTTTTCATATACGTCATCCATATCCTTTTATTTCTCATATGTGTCATTCTTATCCTTTATTTTTCATATGTGTCATTCTTAACCTTTATTTCTCATATGTGTCATTATTCCTCAATGTCATAGAGATAACACTCAATTATTCTGATTTGATTTGATAAATTTAAGATTTTTTTAAAACTCTGTCAAATTTTGGTCTTTTTTAATTGATTTCTGTATTCATTTGTTTTTCAGAAAGCAATGCTCAGTTTGCTGCTCATTCTGACATCTCTTCTAAGTTCTTTGAGTTTGACAGAAAAAGGCGGCAAATTCATGTTTGGTCTTTGGATCTTCTTCATCTATTTGACATTTTCAGGAACTTTCGTCCTTCTTCCTGCAATTACACAGAAAACATTTGGAGGCAAACACTACTTAATAAATTACGGTCTGGTGTTCACATCCCATGTAAGTATGTATATATACATATATATTTGGAGGCACGTTTGGAGGCATGTGGTGTAATAGTTAGTCATAGGAAATGGACTCATCGACCTGAGTTCAATTCCTGGACGAAGCTGTTTGCATTTCACATGGCGCTAATACCCTTGGGAAAGGTATGAATCCAATTCTCCCTCCAGTTATCGGTAAATAGCAGGGCATACTGGGCTCTTGAAATTGACCTTGTGTCGCATCCTGCTCATGTGGAGGGGTTGGTAAATATATATATATATTAGATCAAAAACGGTATGTCCGAAAAGGAGTAAAGTATAAAATTGTTTTTGTATGCAAAGAGTCTACCATTGGGCGACACCTGTTGGACAATTCCTGATTGTGCTGCAGCTTATAAGCCCGAAATGTTCTCGATTTTGGCATCCTCATCCAATGAATTGCAACTGGCTATACTCGAAGCCCTCCTCATCAACATATATATATATATATAAGAATTTTATAATTTGCTTGAAGCATTGGTTTTGAAGGTTATCACAATGCAAGTGTAAAAAAAATGAGGTAACTATAATGTTGTTCATCTACCTTTTAATTTATTTTCTTAATATTTCAGGCAAATGATCTCTTCATCAGAAGATTTCTGAAAGCTAAGTACTGGAGCTGTTACTTTGTGGCTAGGATCTGTTGATTCATTTAATGAACAGATCTTAGGTGGGTAACCATTTAAGCAATAGCAGGTACTGTAGGAAACCAAATATAAAAATGACTTGATTCAATATCAAATTGGTTGAAAAGGGTTGATATGTCATAAAACAAAACAACCAAGCAACCAATGATCACAATTTACAAAAGAGTAAGTTGTCTCTATGTGACAATACCCAGTCTGCACTCGCTGCACCTTCGTTGCACAATGTCTATGACCCCAACATTTTGATATTCTGTGCTGGCCGATTCGAAGGGCACGAGTCAGAGACAGGTTCACAAGGATTAAAAAAAACAAAAAAAAAAACACAAAGTCTGATAACAGGATGCTGATGGAAGAGGAAGTTGTGACACTTGTTCACTTTGTGGTGGAGTAGTGTACACTTGGGTCTATGTCAGATGGCAAGAAAGTTGTTTTAAGTCTAAACGATTACTGGCTTCACTGATGTGGGTACCTGGCTATTTTCTATCTCTGCTGCTACTGAGACGATAATATCACCCCAACTGCTGGACGAAAACTGACTAAGTGCTGGAGCTTGGCTGAATATATGTAAAATTCCACCCCACACATCTCCACAGACCCGACCACCCAGATGCTTGGCACTTAATTTATTCGCAGACTTTTTGTCTGCAATTTCCCTTAAAATTAAAGCAATTACTTTTTTCTTCAGACTTCACATCCCTAATATTCCAACCATTAATTTCCTCAAAAAGATTTTCTCATAAAAACAGCTTTTTGCTCTTAATACCTATAATACCTAGATACTAAAGATTTTATCTCTAACTGTTTAAATTCATAGTAGCCGTTCAATTCTCTTAAACTTTACTGCCCAATCTTGTGTATCCGTGAAGGATACCCCCACCTATATACACATGCCTGGGCTTTCACATTCTATTTTTTTTTCTAACCATGTTCCCACTTAACCATAGAATTTTGTTTAAACTATCAGATTTTGACATCATTTTGGTAAATCATTCAAACCTTTGAAGAAAACTTTAGAGACGTCTATTATTGGTTTGTGTTTTATGTGGCTGGTACAAACACATCCAGCAATAAAAATTGTTGTCTGAGCTGTGTTTCATAAAGAGAGTTTTTTTTTACCCAAGACCTGCAATGATAACATGCTACCCACACCCATGCTGATCTCATTGAGGCTTCCCTTAATCTTTTATCAAACTAAACATTTTGAAACGTTTTGTGGGCGGGAGGATAAAAAGTGAATTAGTGAATATTCGCTTTTATTGCCAAAATTATTAACCAATCAAAATCAAAATAGACCCTTTTACAAAGAAAGGCTCTATCTATTTTAAACCATTATAAGATGAGAATGTTCTTATAATACGTTAGAAGGCTCAAAGTAACTTTTCAATGTGGGTACATATATGTATATGAAACAATCTGACAAAGAAGTTATATATAATAACAAAATAGACTTTATTTTGCTAGCACGTGGAGAAAATACATACATGTGACTAGGTACAGTAAGATATAGAAAACAGATACATAAACATACATAAAGAATGTAGGACCATTATAAAATCTTTAAGGATACAAAGAATAACGGCCTTCATCAGAGTAAAACGTTTGATATTTGAAGTTAATGCGGTAAAAATATAGAGAATTTTGATGTGTTTGAAAAAAGAATTATTTTTTAATTATTTGAGAGACACTCCACAGCAAGAAAAAATAGTGATGTTTGTATGAGGTTAGGTTAGAGAAAGATTAAAGATTTTTATTTGCTTAAAGATTTTATAATTTTCTATTATCATTATTTTATTTTATATTCAGAATAATAATAAATAGAATACATGTGTACATGAACAAACTCCTAGCCAAAACACGTGTTAGTAAATCTATTTTATCCATTCAACATTTTCTTTCCTTTATTTATTTTTCCTTTCAACACATATATAGAAAAAAGTCGACAGCGCGTCCTAAAGTCGGTATCAGCCTATCCCCTTTTCAATAGCGCTAGACCAAGGAGATTGTTTTTTTAGCATCTGTGGTGGAGCGCCACACCTACCATCAGCTCCTTATTTTACCGCACAGATCCCTGTGCTACTCATACGCTGAGTTGGCGAGGACTAGTATCAAACTAGGAACCTTGTGGTTTCTAGCCGAACGCTCTACTGACTGAGCTAACCCGGCCCATCCTATATATATATATATATATATACACGGTACTGATGATTATTTTAAGAAAGTATGGATGTGCTGGTCTTTTCTTTTCTTTAAATTTTTTGCCCAGATGTCAGTTTGAAATTTTTTTTTATTTTGAAAAAGTGAATTACCTGGAGTTTTTTGCACACATGATGGATGTTGGGAAACCTTTTTAATTGTCTTAGAAGCATGGAAAAATATAAGATAAGGGCAAAAACTGAAAAAAAGCAAATTTAACCAGAAATTTAACAAGATATGCTGTAAAACAAAACAACTAACTAAATTAGAAAAGTGTGACCTCTCCAACATATTTGCTGAACTTTTTCAATATTCACCTTTTATTTTTGTATAGATTCTCAATGGATTATTAGGTTCTTATGCTACAATTGAACTGAAGAAAAAACTTGGATGGTATGGAATGTTCTTTCTCTCTGCTGGAATTTCATCTATCTGTAAGTATTTAGGACCTCAACATTTTCTATTGTTACATAGTCATTTTATATTTAGATGTATCTCGCATGTTGCAGTATATTGTAGTAGTATACATGTAGACATATACATATATACCTATCTTGTATACTTATCTCCTTCTATGGATATGGGTGGCTGTTATCTGTTAGCTGGATCTATTATCTGGATCTTAGCTTGGTAACTGGCTTCTTAGCTGGTTCTAAGCAGGATTTATCTCTACGTTCTTCTGGCTTGGAATTCTTCCTGATTTGATCTTGGTTGTTTGCTTAGTTCTTTTTATTGATGAACACAAGACTTTGTTGTTTACTTAGAGCTCATATTCTATTTGTACCTACTTGGGGAACCTAAGCAAGTAAGGAATATAATCTTTGCAGTAATAAATTTCATGTTCGTGTGTGCTGTGCAACACAAAATACTAGGTGTGTGAGACCTTCTGTCTTTAGACAGGATACACAACTGGTGCATGTCATCTTTTCAAGCCTAGAAAATAAAAGAGAATTTAACTATGGTGCTTCTGGTTTTATAAGTCTGCTTGCTACGCCATGCCACCTAGTACCTACTTGAGGAACTTTGGCAAGTAAGGAATATAATCACTGCAGTAATAAATTTCAACAATGTACTTAAATGCACTAGATGAATAAAGAATTTAAATTTTGATAATTCTATCTTTAATCAATTATTCACTGTCTTCTAATAAATATCCGCCCTGTCAGCTGGGGCTTTAGAGTGCACCGACTGCACCTCTGCAGAGGGGTAAGACTCCCCCAATGGAGTCACCTGTTGGCCGTGGGTGGCGACCTGTGATGCTTAAGGATAGAGCCCAGGTGGATGAGCAGTTCATGACTTACAATACTCCACTTTGGCCCTGTCTTGGGCTAGACGGGTGGTCGGAGAGGCCCCCTCCGATCAATCGGCTGGTCACATCAAGCCCTAGCACCTATATGATTTTCCCAACCCTATTGCCCTTATGGCAAACCCCAACCTTTTTATCATATGGGTGCTAGAAGGCAGTGGCTGCGGGTCTACATGTCCTGGGAATGACGTTAAACTCTATCTGATGGTGAGGTTCCAGTTCTGGAGGTTTGGGGAATGTGGAGCACCCCTTCATCACCATTGCTCCCTGGTCCACTCTGACCCGGAGTGGTAGTACCTGTTAGGGTCCCATCTATAGAAAAATTTATCTATAAAAAAATTGTATTATCCATTAAAAATTGATTTATTTCAAAACTTTATCGGCATTAAATGACCCACTGAGGTTGATATGCCGTAAAACAAAACAAACCAAACCAAATCTAATAAATCTTTTTTTTCTTTCTTTTTGTAGGCGCAATATTTACTTGCTTTTTCACAGAATTGAGGCCTTCATTAAACCAGTTTTCAAAAAGGACGCCGTATCCAAACCCAAGGGAGTAAATTCTGATAATTCAGGGGAGAGCATCGTACCAAATATAATATTTACTTTCTACAACCAGGAAGTGACCATTGTTCAAAAAACATTCCGAGAAAAATATTTGAGATTGTAAATATTGTTTATTTTAATGTTCGGAGTCTTTTGAAGGTGAACATTTCCTCGTCAATATATCATGAACCAGATAAAACTGACGAAAAATCAGTTTTCGTGGATGATATGATAGAGTTATTTCCCTTGACCTAAGCATTATTTTCAATGGAGGACAGAACAAATGCCAATAATTTATAGTCAACAATTCATGCCAAACAATTAATTCCAGTGGATTATAGAATATTTATAGGTACTTGTCCAGAAATGTCAAAATTTCTGTAGAAATATATAGAAATATATTCTGACTGATGAAAAATCGGTCAGGTTTCAATCATAGCTGGAAGTAGTCTGCTAAGTCTAACCGTGATATGTCCAATACATATATATATACTAAAGCTGAGTCAATCAACTTTTGCTTCCTAAAGGCTTTTTTACTGTTTAGTTTAGTAACATGAAAATTATAATAAATTATTCCTTACTTTTAGGATTGAATTATGTTTGAATAAAATTCTGTTTTAATTAGTCATCATTTGCAATTGAGTCAAAAACCGCAGATTGAGTACGGCAGCGCTAAGTGCAACTTGCTCTCTCAGTGGTTTGGCCAATACTAAACTAAACTAACTCTTTCTAATCTAAACCAGAAGAAGCCTTCTTTCTCATTTCTCTACTGATTCTCACGGTATCTACCCGAAAAGAGTTCAAGATGAGTTCAACACATGTCTCTCAATCCTCCATGACATCATCATCATCATCATCAATCAGGGAATTAACCGAATTTAATGAAATTTTCAGTGTTGATATATTAATGAATAAAAGATATGATGCACCAGTTATTTCATTTAAAAACTTTTACATTTTTTCAGGTCAGTTAACTTTTATATTTCACTTCCTCATCACTGGAATAATGCTTGACTCTCAAACCCTCTTTCATGGGACTGAAAAGATGATAGTGATTATTCCAGTGACAAGGAAGTTAAATCTGTAGTGAAAAGTGGCTCAAAGAACGGTCAACAGAATTTTACGGGGCTGGGATACATGCTCTCATTCGAAGGTGCAACATTGCTATTGAGAGAAATGGTGACTGTGTGAAGAAGTAGGGATGTGATCCACAGAGGACCAGCATCATTTTGATGTATGATACAGTGTTCCTGTGTTAGTAATTATACCTGTCCAAAACAAAATGGCATTACTTTTTGACTGACCCTCATAAATTTTACTAATATACACATCAACTCTAGCTCAAAATCAAAAGTGGTAGAATCCTGTCCAAACTAAATTGTCAGGTTTAAAAATGAAAATAAAAAATTGAATTAGATATTTTTTTTATGTGTCTTATAAAAATATACATTGTTGAAATGTGGTGCAGATGAAACGTTCAATATTATAGCCGGAATTTTTTTTTTTTTTTTTAATTTAAAAATTTTTTTTTTTTTAAATTAAATTTAAATATGCATTTGAATATTTTAAATTTAAATACGCATTTTCTAAATTTAAAAAAAAAAAAATTTTTTTAAATTAAAAAAAAAAAAATTCCGGCTATATTGTTGAAATGTATATAACCTTCTTTCATTCTTGGTCTTGTTACTGACTGATTCATTCATCCCAAAAATTACTGGAAATGAATATTCTATAATCCAAGAAAACAAATTAGATTAATTTTTTGGCATGAATTGTCTACAACTATGAATTGTTGGCTATGAATTAACCGACTAGATCCAAGTTCTTAATCCTTGGAGTTTTCACAAATATTTCAATTTTTGATGCTTACCATAAAAATCCACAAGTCACTGTTTGAAAGAAAGAAAGAAAGAAAGAGGAAAAAACCTATGAAAATTTCACCGGTGATAAAAAAAAAGAAAAAAAAGGAATGAGTATGACAGAAGAAAAGAAAGGAAAAAAAAAGAAAATGAAAAAGTTCATAAAGATTTTGCTGTCAAAAGAAAGAAAGAAAGAAAGCAATGAAAATATCCATGTTAATAAAAGAAAGAAAGAAAGCAATAAAAATGTCCATGTTAATAAAAGAAGAAAAAAAAGCTTTTAAATTACACTAATGATAAAAAGAAAGACAGAAAGAAAGAGTAAAAGAGCTTACATAAATTTCACTATTAATAGAAAGAAGGAAAGAAACCCTTTTAACAAAAGAAAGAAAGAAAAAGAAAAAACATTTTAAATTGTACTGATAACCAAAAGAAATAAATAAAGAAAGAAAGCTTATAAAAAATGTCCCTATCAACAAGAGAAAGAAAGAAAAAATAAAGTAAGAAAAAAAGAAAAGGCTTTTAAATTTCACTGATTACAAAGAAAGAAAAGGACAAAGAGTTTATAAAAAGAAAGAAAGAAAGAGTAAAAATGTCAATGTTATGAAAGAAAGAAAGAAAAAGGAAAAAGCTTATAATTTTTAACAGAAAGAAAGGAAAAAAGAATCAGCTTTTAAACTTCACTGATAACAAAATGCAAGAAAGAGTAAAAGAAATTACAATGTACCCTCTGGCAATCTTAACAATAAAGATGAGGACAATAGTCCAAATAATACAAATAATACAAATCATCAAGCCTTATCTCAAAAATTCAGAGAAAGACTTTTAATGTTAACAGGAAGAAAGAAATAAAAATTTAAAAAAAAACAACTAAAGAATGACTGGAAAAGGAAAAAAGCTTATAAAAATTTCGCTGGTGACAAAAAGAACAAAGAAAAAAAAAGAAAAATCATATGAAAATTTCATTGTTAGTAAAGAGAAAGAAAGAAAGTATGGGAAATACCAGTTGGTCATATTTAATTTTGTTCATATCAAAAATCAAGCTTTTATTGTAGCATTCATATATTTAGTATTTTATAGTTTCCTTGTTTTAATATATTCAAGAGGATTATTTTCTCTGCCTGGACATGTGATATATTCTATTAAAGATATTGTAATTATCTAATCAAAAGGAAATTATAAACAGAAATTTATATTTAAATCATTTATAAAATTGCAATTCATTGACATGTACAAAAATAAAAACATATCTCATCAAATTCTTTAAAAGTTACACTTTTTTGTTTTGTTTTGTTTTTTCATATATAATTCTTTTTATAACTTATTTCTATAAAGCACAAAAGACGTGGTCTGTGTTGTTCAGACATCAAGATAAAATTGCAAATGGCTCTATTTATATTATATTTGGATTATTCAGACTATTATTCTCTTCTTTATTATTATCTGTACAATGTTTCGGCCGATATGCTCTCTGGCCATCTTCAGTTATTTTTGTTGGACTCAAGAACCCTCTCGAACTCGAGAAACCTTCTCATCATAATCGGGAACCTTCTTGTTGTAATCAGGAGCCATCACGGAACTTGAACCCAACCCCTTATTCAATCCATGGGAGTATCCTGTTCTCATTCCCCTAACCATAGCTGGGGTACAGGTGTTAAGCTGTGTTAATTATTATTCTATGTTACTGCTGTCCCTGACCATACTAATACTATTTATCAAGCCTCATCTCAAAAATTCAGAGAAATAGTCTGTTTATATTGTCTATCTGATCAAGGGCAGATCACACTGTTCAGCCTAGACACAGATGCAGATCACTCTATTCTACTTATACAATTTCATTATTGTTTTATTCCAATCTTTTGAGATTTGATCGAACAATAAATAGAAAATTCCTGATGCCTAAAACTCTACTCTAGTTCTCTGCATGTCAGATTCATTAAACAACAAAATACTGTTCACACACTTCTATAAAAATTTAACTGTAAATTACGCAGAGAGACAATATTTGGGGCATGAAGTTCAAAGAAACAAGCTTCCAATGACAAATGCACTACAACAGGTTTATTATGGGTAAATGTACAACAATACATACAATATACACAATATAACCATGACGGAGAACGAGAAAGGAAAAAGAGCAAGACTTTGTCTTGCCTGCTGGGATCGAACCCGCGTCTTCCCGCATGCAAAAACAAATGAGATTTAGGAACTGGACGACGACGATGACATCATTTCGGCGAGACGGCACAAATTTTTTGACAGCTGCTGCTGTCGAAGACTGTGTTGACCAAAAGAAAGTTTGGCCTGCGAGAAGACAGTGAACTCACTTCTTTTTGGTCCCCCCTCAGCAGGAACTTGTTGAAGCAAATATCTATTTTCCCTTTCTATTTTCCCCCCTTCTATAATAACAAATGGGGTTAGTGAAAATGTTCATTGGAATGTTCGTTTGGTTAGGTCAGATAAGCAACCAGTGATATGTTTTGGTTCGGGGTCTTCCAAAAGACCAAGAGATTGTTATGATCTAGAATACTAGTTTTTCCCAGTCTGTTTTGAACCCATATGTAGTATTAATTGACTTGTCTTGAATATTCCCCTAATGCATTATGAGATCCAGAGTTAATATCTCCCCAATTCTTATAACATAAATTTTACTTGATTAATTACTCCTCTCCAATTGTTAGTTAATGGCGACCCATTGCTTGTCAGTCTATGACTTTCCACTTTTGGGATCTGGTAAACACATTCCGAGATAGCTCGATGAACCAATTGAGCTGAGTACCCAACCACCTCCCCCAAGATTTTTCAGGTTTTTCAACTCATTTTTTTTAAATTTAAACCATAGATGGGACCTTAACATGTACTACCACTCCGGGTCAGAGTGGACCTGAGAGTAATGGTGATGAAGGGGTATTCCATACTGATGCAGTAAAATCCAATCAATCAACCAATTATATATAGTGCAAAAATATATATGCACAATCATTTTAAACAGGGAAACACTTAATACTTAGTTACACTAAAGGCATCTCATCATGGTGTAATAGTTAGCAAGCTAGTCTCGTAGATCCATTACTGATGAATTGCGAGTTCGATCCTCTGTGTAGGCCCCATACTTGTGACCTTGTGTCATATCCGACCCGTGGCGAACTGGTTAGGCAAATTTCTATTTCATTAAACTATCAGCAGGATGTGACATGAGGTCAATTTTTAAGTGGAGTTTAACAGGTTTGAATTTTGAGTACTCCTTCTCCTGGATCAGTTGCCATACCAAGATTAAAGAGCCAGTCTGTCTGACTATTTATTCATAGCTGGAGAGAGAATAGTTGGATGCATATCTTTTGGGTACCTCCTTGATGTGATACTTATGACAAAAATTTTTTTAGTTCAATCTTCACTGGATGCCCCATATTTGCAACCTTGTGTCACATCCTACCCATAGTAAGTGGGGTGGGTAAATATCTATCTTTCCCAAGTGCTACGTGAAATGCAAACAGGCTTATTCCTGCTCAGCACTGCTCACGTGACTTTCGGAAACATTTTTTCACACTCAGAGTTGCGGAGATATGGAATAAACTGCCCACATCTGTTGTAGGCTGCCAAAGCACTGAGTCTTTCAAAGCCTCCATGCTTCCTGTAGTCTGCCAACACTATACCTGATGCCACTCTCCACATACATATGCACACACGCGCACACATACATGTATATTACTACTGTAAACTGTTCAAGTTCCTGACACTAATACATTATTCTGTGTACTAGACATGAGACTTTGATGAGTTGTGGTGCACCTGAGCACTGTACACAATAAATTTCATTATTATTATTCAGAATTAGAATTCACATTTCTGTGTTCCTTTCCTATGACACCTGGCTGTAACAAAGTGTATATTCTCTGTATACAGAGTGCTCTAAAAGTCACTGAGCACTTTTTTAATCATTTTATAAAATATATATTTCAACTGATTGCAGTGTTCATAAACAAAACAAGAAGTATCATATATTGATGGATATCATCGTTTTTAGACAGTTAGTGTAGAAACAGATTTTGAATCCAGGTGTTGTTGAATTCAGGATCTGAGACGTTAGGTGATTGACATGAGATAACCTTTGCGTAACCTTCTTTCCAGCTACACAGACTGTGGGAAAGAGGGTTTAGTTAGCTTAGAGTCAATTAAGCTGTGGGGCATCCTAATGTAAGTATGGACTGGCTTTGCTCCCCACATGCGGTTGAGAATCCTAGATAGAAAGTTCTGGTCTGAAATGAATAAAAATGTGATCACAACAAAATATTTGTCTTGTGTCATCTCTAAGAGCTAATGACAACCTTGGCATAATCAGACCAGTCAACAACAGACCATTTAGAAGAAATAGAAGAAATGAAGATAGCTACCAACTACAGAAGATAGAGGTGGTCCAGCCATGAAGCCAGATACTGCAGAAAGTAAGTAAAGATTTGAATATGAGGGCATAACCATGGATGCCCCTCATAAAAAGAATACCAATCCAGAAACAGATCCATCTCCCCATATATATACTCAGCAGCATTTTTACTGGGGTTTATTTCATTTAAATTGTAAATAAAAATCAAAAATAATATGTAAATATACAACTATGATATAGGTATTCATAGACAGAATGGTAATTTTTGTTTTGGTGTTTGTAGTGTGAATGGATTTTATGGTGATTGTAATAAAGCAGAATGATTGGGTGACAAATGAAACTAGCTAAGTTAATAGTTAGAATAGAAATGACCAGATCCCTCTCCCCTTCTTTGGTCTTGTGCCACATTTGTATAAATATATATGCAATAAAATATCTATATATACTCAGTAGACACAAATGGGTATCTAACAGAAGGGTAATTCCATGTCAAATCATCCAGGCCATGTCACCCAACCCCTTCAATTTTTCTGAAATTCTGTACAAACGTGGACTATGTTAAAGTTAGACAATCCCCAAAATTTGAGCTTCCAATTCCAAGGATTGGCAGAGTTATATCGATTTTTATCTCTCTAAATTTGAGGGGGATCACGAAAAAATGGAGACTTTTTTGGATTCCTTGGGCAAAAATGCTTTTAGAAACCAATTTTTAGGAATAAGGAAGCTCTAGAACTCATTTTACAACAAAAATAGATTAAAAAAGTTGACATTTTTCATGAACACCCTTAAATTTGGAGAGGTAAAAATCGACATAACTCCATCAATTGTTGGAATTAGAAGCTCAAATTTTGGGGATTGTCTAACTTTAACACAGTCCACGACTGTACAAAATTTCAGAAAAATTGAATGTGGATGACAATTTTATTTTTTTCTGGATGATTTGACATGGAATTGCCGAGAAGGATTCAATCCTGTATTCATGCTAACAGGGGATGAGTCCTTTCAACATGGTTTATAATTATCATTCATATCTACCTCCTAAATTCTATATTGAAACATATCTGTTAATAAAAATTTGAAGATCCCGTCTTCCATTGAGTGTCCTTTTGAAGTCGGATTCTTTGAAGTGGGCACTGCATAATTTTGGTTGTGAAAAAAAAAAAATGAATAAAATTGTTAAAATTTTTCATAAAAATCTTCCCTCCAGTTATGGGTAAATAGTAGGTTGAACTGGGCTCTTGAACCTTGATGAGGCAACCAGTCTAGGAGAAGGAAAACTCTGAATTCAAAACTGTTAAACTCTACTTAAGAAATTGACCTTGTGTCACATCCTACTCACTGAAGTACCCACTGTCAAGCTTTGATTTCTGATATGGAAGACTAACAGACAAATATGGAAAAAAAAATCTTACACAATGGGCGCTTCCATAAAACAGCCGAAATGTAGAACAAACTTGTGTTTTTCAACAGCATATGATCTTAACTCCTCAAGTCTAAGGGGACCATATGACCTTTAGGCACCCCTTTTTAATCTCGATTAAGAAAGGACATGTTTTTCATTTACACCATTAATATCCGGTTGTTTTAACAGACAATTTTTAGATTTTTAAAAATTATAAACTAACCCCTAACCCTAACCCCTAACAAACAACCAGATATTGACGGTGTAAATGAAAAATGTCCTTTCTTAATCGAGATCAAAAAGGGGTGCCTAAAGGTAATTCCTGTTTGCAAAATAGTGAATGTCTTCATGCACTACCGGTTGTCAAAGAGTGAACAGGTTGGACAGAGCAGAAACAACAAATAAAATGCTGATATTGTGGCGGAAAACACAAATTATGATAAAAGAGAGAATTGTCCTGCGTATGGATGAGTGTGTAACAACTTTGGAAAAAGCAACCATTTCGCCGACTGCTGTATCCACCGACAAATAGATGACAGAAAAAGTGAGAAAAGAGTACCTATGAAGAACAAAAAATTACCAGAAACAAAATTATGTAGCAGAAATCTCGTCAACAGAATAAACACCTGGGCTGTTCACCTTGTAAGATACTCTCAACCATTCTTAAAATTGACCAGATAAAAATTCACCTGAGTGACGACATAGACAGGCTACATGTGCCAAGAAAAGAAGGAGGAAGAGGGCTCACCAACATTGAAGATTGTATAGTACGACAATTCAATCAGACTAATTGCAGCAGCCAAAAAATCAATTCCAACATATGGATAAGCAGAAATACAACAAAAAACTAGAAAACAGAAATGGAAAGAAAAATAACTATATGGATTCTTCAAGCGATAAAATGGAAAGAGAGAAACTGAATCCTTCATAATTGCAGCACTTGTCAATGTCATACAAACAAACTATATCAAAGCAAAAATAGATAAGACGCAACAGAATAGCAAGTAGAATGTGTGGAGACAAAAACGAGAACCAAAATGACAGACAACCTTACAGAAAACAAAATAATACTCATAGAAATATAAGGAGGTATATTTGCCTCATACCCCACTTGTATGGGCTGGGCTCAAGGCCTCGTTTTAATGTGGGCCCACCAACAAGCCAAAGCTCATGGGTGGGAAAGAATTGCGTCGATCCCCGGCATTTCCCCTCAAGGGGGGCGCCTCAGGCGCTGGGCAATAAACCCAGCCCTGCCCCTTTAAGTCATGTTTTTCATTTACACCGTCAAAATCCGGTTGTTCGTTACCAGAAAAAGTGTATTTAATATAAAAACGTGTTCTTTTGTTTAATTAACAATAACAACATTAAATAAGTAAAAAGAAAAAGTGTATTTGCTACTAAAAAAATAGCTTCTAAAAATCGACTGTTAACAAACAATCGGATATGACGGTGCAAAGCGAAACATGTCCTTCTGAATCCAGGTCACACCTGGAGTGCTTAAAGGTGACATGGTCCCATTTTGGTAAATGTTGACCTTCGTGTTGAGTCTGAGGCTATGTGAGAAAATAAATGACAACATAACATTTCCATTTTAGTGACCACCCCCAAAAACCATAATGTGGATTGGGTGTTTGCTTTCATCACTATCGGAACACCTTGTGGGGACAGAGCAATCCAACAATTGTTTAATGGGTTCACTGTTACATATTATATGGTGTCATGGGTTGTTGACAAGACCCTTGTAGTTAGTTTGAAATAGGTTCGTTGAAGTTAAAAGCGTTTTCTGTTGGATGACCCCAACTGACCCCTAGAGAGGTGCAAATCTCGCACCCGTCTAGCCCAAGAAAGAAAGTGGAGTATTGCAAGTCATGGACTGCTCAGCCACCTGGGTTCTATCCTTAAGCATCAGAGGTTGCCACCCACGACCAACAGGTGGCCCCATTGGGGGAGTCTTACCCCTATGCAGAGATGCAGTCGGTGCATTCTAACGCCCTAGCGACAGGGCGGTCATTCAGGAGTGAAGTGAAGGATGTGACTACAGAGTACTGAAAACACAAGTTCAGCTGGACCAGACATACACAATATTCAAAGACAACAAAGCCATTCTTGTAGAAGAACAGTAGTGGTATTATTTAACCCATAGCTGTGGGGGGGGATGAGGGTGTTCATACTTTTCCCAAGGGTATTTATCTGAAAGTGAACATGGTAGCGTGTGTTGTATACCCTTTCCATTCTTACTTCTATTCTTCTTCTGGCGTTTTTGAGTTCTTCTAGCGTCTGGAACTGATCAGTCTTGTTACCAAGACATTCATGTGTTATTTTCTTAAGCTTTTATTTACTTACATTTCATGTAACTAAATATCTGACTAACGTAGCGCGTATGCACCAGTTAAGGCAGGACATACGTCCAACTGAAAACTGAGGACTCCACGTGACTTCACATATTTCACTATTCCATGGAATGTCATATGAAAGGGCCATCCCTTTAGAATACAGGAGATTGACAATAATCTTATGCAACCGCATAGATTATGTAACACGTGACTGGAGTTCGAACTCACTTACTACAATATTACAGTCCAGAACATTAGCCACTACAATACAGGGAGTCTCCCACAGGTTGAGAATGGCTTTCTGGAACTACCATGTGACATCTTATGAGCCCCCCCCCCCTAATAAGCATGCTAATTCTCTAAAAGAGATAATTATTTATTGTATCAAGACAAAGTTGTATTAATAAGTGTTGACATTCATAGACTGCCATTGATAGATAAATAGAGGAAGATAGATAGACTAAGATAAATAGATGAATAGATAGATAGACTAAGATAGATAGATAGATGAATAGAGAGAGATAGACTAAGATAGATGGATTGATAGATAGATAGATAGACTAAGATAGATTTAAGTTTTAAAAGTCATATTTTTAGATTATAAAAACAAATATCTATTTAATAACAAGCTTACTTTAGTAAGCTGATGCAATAACTTGTGAAGACACCTCAATTTAAAAGTTAGCCCCCACCTTTTTAAACAGAACAAATGCCAATGTATAATTATTTCACTGATAATCTAAAAGAAAATTATATTTTGAATAAAACAGAGTAATTAAAAAATCTCAAAAAAATGTATTACTTTATTATTATTTTTTTTTTTTTCACATTTAATTTTCAGATTTTCAGTACTTATTTTTTTCCAAAATCTTTCTTTTAAATTTGTTTTCTATTCACACCTTCGATCTTTTGTCTTTTTATTTGTGTAGATATTAGTTTTAATTATAGATAGTCCCACCGATATTTTGCGCCCCAAAATAAGTGAATTATGTGAATAAAGTTAAGTGACCTGAAAAAATCAGAAAATTTTGAAATAAATTAGGTGAAGCATTTATAAAATCCATTCATTGATAAATCAAGACTGAAAATTTCATTAAAACCGGATGATTCCCTGATTTTTGGTAATTTTTTTTTTTTTTTTTCAATAATGGGTAGTGATTTGATTTTGTAAAATACATCTATGATGTCACAATTGTTGGTACCTAATATATTGGATTAATTTTCTATATTCTTTACATATAACAGTACTTGTACTAGTACAGTGTATTTTGCCATATATATATATATATATATATATATATATATAAGCATATTAGTGTAAGACATAAGTTATCAAATATTGCTTTCCTTCATTTCTTTAAAAATAATTTTAAACTTATTGTAAATAATCTAATTTAGTAACTCTGTGGTTTCGCCAATACCAATCCACAATTTTGATACTACCGATGAAGCAGCGTTAGAATCGAAAACGAGGCAGTTGACGCAAGCGAAGATGGCACACCATTGCTGTGTACCGCTTTGCAAAAACGATGCTCGGTATGACCGGGAGAAATTACTGTCATTCCACAGCTTTCCAAAAGATGAAAAACTCCGAAAAGAATGGACGGTAAAGATCAAGAGAGACGAGGGTCCATTATTCCGGGTAACGTCTTATTATTATTATTATTTAAGAGGAATCGTTCGTCGTGCACGTGAAACGTTGTAATAAGTGTTGTTTCTCTATGTCACTTCCGGTAATTTTTTTGTGTTGTTGTTGTTTTTTTTCATACATAGATTAATAATATATATGTTATGTTTAAAAACTTTTAAGTATATTCGAACAGCAGCTGGGGGCTTAGAAAAAGGAAAGAATGGTGACATAGGAAAGAAAGCCTGGCCTCACCTACCAACAGTCGGTTACAAAAACAATATTCTTTTTATGACGCACGAAGTTGTTGTTGTGTTGTCATTCACTTGCCAACATAACAAATAATAATAGCAACAAGGAGTATATACGACTCCCGTGCACAGGACCGGCGAGTACTACCCCCGAGGGCCGGTCAAAGACTGCTTGGAGGACCCGGGTTATATGCAATACTACTTTATAAAAATTGACATGTATTAGAGTGGGGGGCCTCGTATCATAGATTCGACCGGGGGCCCATGAGATAAGATCCGAATACCGACCCTGCCCTGTCCATGCAGTTTATGATATACTATTATGCGTGATACGTACACATGCATAATATACTTATTTTAATTTTATTATTATTTGATAATATGTAAAAATAAAGAATTTAAAAATAAAGTGCATATGTGTTGATGTACGAGTGCACGTGTAATGGTTGAATTATGTGAGTAAAGCAGGTGCCTGGGTCACCCGCATGGATAAACGGTAAAAAAAAAAAAAAAAAGTTCTTATGGATGTTATGCATCTACATCCGAATATGTTTACAGTTCCCGGGGGACTGTTCCGAGTACTCTACTCCAACTACTATTGGTATCACCGTCACCTTCATATTCCACAATTTTTTCAGTTGCTGGCAAGATCCTGGTATTTGTTCAGCTTTTTGCTTTCCTTCACTTTCACTTTGCTGGAACGGCAAAATCCACTATATGTCTTTTCTTGTTAACTAACATTAGGTCCGGTCTTTTGACCTGGGTTGGGTATTATTATTATTATTATTATTATTATTATCCAATCCATACCAGAGGTTTCCAGATTGAAAAAAAAAAAGATTGAAAAATAAAAATTAGAGAATATACTGTAAAATAAAATAAAAGATAATTTTAAAAAAAATGATCAATTTAATTTTATTAACTTTAAATTACTTCGAAAAAATAGTTTATGAATATTTTTTCGCTAATTTTAAAACAATTTAAGGAAAATATTTACGAAAACGCTCACCTGTTAAAACCTCATTTAATCCACCAAAATCGTCTTATCGGATTAAAATTTTCGGTATCTAAAGCAATAAAAGATGGGGTTTAGGACATTTTCCTTCAAAATCCTGAAATTATATTTTATTGTTTTGTTGTCATGTTGCCCCTGCCTCCATCATTTGTTGACTCACTTTGAATTAATGAAGGATGCTTTAAAGATAATTCCACGGAGAATTAGATTTTGTTTACATTTTTTTAATAACGTTTTGTCTATTTGTTAGTACTACTAGCTATGTGCAAAATATCGCTGGCTCTATAAAAGGGTTATCACAGGAAATTCTTCTAAAAACCATATAAAATAAACTAACTATCCGATTTTAATAAAACTTTCGGTATATGAAGTAACAAAAGACGAACTTTTATTGTAAATAAATGTTTACTAAATTGAAACTTAAATCTCGTAAATAAGAAAAAATATGTATTTTTTTCTTTTTTTTTAATTGTTAGATTATTTTCAAAAGAATTTTATATTAAAAGTTCCTATTGTCTACATTTTTATTTTATTTTTCAGGGATTTTTAAAAATTTATAGAATGTAAAATAAATACTTTTCTTTAATGTACAGCAAAATCGTATTTATTTAATCAAAGAAAATATTGTATAAAAAATATCTTGCTAAAAATAATGACATAATATATGTCGGTTTTTATTTTATAAATTTTTGAAAATAATGTTTGAATTAAAAATTGTCGTCATTCTTATTACGGATGGATCAAAGAGAAATAAAAACTGGGTTTTGGGGAAAACTGTTGTTGTTTTCACTGTGTTCTGGGTCCATAAGTTAATAGGTTCGAATCCGTGACGCATGTATAATTATACTCTGTAAAAGAAAACTCAAACAGTGTTTGAAGAAATTTATTATTTTATTTGGAAACAAATAATTCTCCCGTTTATATCCTGAAAGCAGATATTACCGTTCAGTTAAAATTTTATTATAAATAATTTCTAACATTCTAATTCTGATTTTCCCAACTTTCTTTTTCAATAATATTAAGAGTTAAATCGTGAGGCATCAAGGAAATGCTAAATTAGTAATTTGTTTTTGCTTCAGAAAATAATTTTTTATACGTTTAGTCCTCCATACTAAGAAATGGTGCACATGTCAAGATGCGATAACTGTTAACAAAGAGTGGGAATTGACGGGAATTTACTTTAAAAGCAAAAATTTAGGTTTTATGTAAGAGAAATTTCTTTTTTCTAACACATAAACCTAGAATTGTTCTTTATATTAAACGTAAAAGAAAACATTAAAAAGTTAATTTTCCATTTTTTATTGACGTTTTAAAATATTTTTAACAATTAAGCGAACTTTCAAAATGTCCGTGGTTTACACATCCCTAGACGGATGCCTTATTTTTTAAGTTCAAATAACAATAAAATAAGGTTCAGTCTTGCTCTTCTAGACATTTTTTGTTACTTTCGTTTTCGTAGCTTAATCTTCTAAGAATAGAATTTTAATAAGAGAAAAAAATTCAGGTTAAACTTTCTTTTTGGTTGTTGTTTTTTATAGGTTTGAAATTGACATCTGTTGATTAACTCTTCTACTCACTGTAGGTGACTACGATTTTGTTAATTAATGCAAAAATACTGAATAAATAAATTTGACGGATTGGATTAAAAAAAAACAAAACATTTTATCAGAATAATACTTTATTAGTCTTGTGTTTGTTTGTTTGTTTGTTTTTTTTTGGGGGGGGGCTACGGAGGCCCTCAAGAGAACCAATATAAAAACAATGCTTAAGGGAGATAAAAAAATTTTTTTTAAAAACACATTATTATGCTTTTGATCATCCATATTTTAGTAGGAAAGGGTGTGTGGTTTGTCAGTAATAAATCATAACATTGCCAATAAAAAATGGCTGCTTTTTTGTACATGCCTAATAAGTCAAAAATATCTCTGTCATTGTAATTTTATTTATTATTTTATTTTATTTTTAGATCCGTAAACATACAAAAGTATGCAGTGCCCACTTCAAAGTATCCGACTTCAAGAGGACACTCACTGGAAGACGGGATCTTCGAAAAGGTGCAGTTCCATCCATATTCAAATGGACTACAAAGTCTCTTGATGAAAACAACCAGTCAACGACTCATCACAGTGTGCAGAATACAACAAACCAACAAAAAGTTCATTCAGAAAGGTAACAGCATATCCGTTTTATGCTACCTCTTTAATTATATGATTATAGCTAGCAGGCATACCCAACATTGCCTGGAGGGTGGGGAATTAAGTTTAAAAGATTACAGTTACTGGAAGAGATTGGAGAAATTAGGATTAAATACTTTACTAGAAAGAAGAATGAGAGGTGATATAATTAAAACTTAAAAAATAATTAATGAAATTTTTAATTATGGTAGACATTTTTTTTTTTTTTTTTTATATTTCTCCTTGAACTGGAAATTTACTCTCAAGGCAGATTTCAAAAATTAAGTTTATTAACCAATTGGATTTTTTTGCTAATAAAGTAAAAGTAAAGTCGTCGGGGCGGCCTAATGTCGGTATGAGCCATACAGCGAGGGAGTCTATCCCCTTTTCACTAGTGCTAGACCAAGGAGATTGTTTTTAGCATCTGAGGTGGAGCGCCACACCTACCATCAGCTCCTATCTGTACCATCAGCTCCTTACTTTAGCGCACAGATCCCTGTGCTACTCATACGCTGAGTTGGCGGGGACCGGTATCGAACTAGGAACCTTGTGGTTTCTAGCCGAACGCTCTACCGACTGAGCGAACCCGGCCCCATTTTTGCTAATAGAGTAATATATTTTTGGGACAAATTGCCTAATCAGATCAAATAACAGCAATAGTATACAAATTTTTTAATTGAATTGTATAATTTCAGAATAGTTGATCTCAGAATTTGATCTCTCTATAGATATCTTTTAATAATGGAAATTCAGTCTCTATTTGTCTGTAACCGAAACTACTCCACTGCTTACGTCACAGTCATTTCAGGAATTAAGTAAGTTAATCAATGAGTATTTAATTTATAGTCAAAATCATTAATACATAAGATAAATGATTATTTCCTAGAAGTCTAACATAAACGAAGGGGAACCACTCTTGACTGATAAATTATTTATTTATTTATTGATCTACTAGGAAAAAAGAAGACAGGGTTAGGGTTAGTTTAATGGGAAAATAACTTATCAGTCAAGAGTGGTTCCCCTTTGTTTATGTTAGACTTATAGGAAATAACCGAATAAACCTTATTTTATCAACAATATCTCTGAAAATCTGAGTTAGATTTGCCTTAAAACATCCCATGTTATTAGTATGTTTAAAATCCTCCAATGTATCTTATATATCACTAAGAAATAAAGGTTTACATAAGATATGGTGTGGTTAATTTGCATACAAGTTTCAACAAAACTAGGTTTAATAAATAATTACTTGGTGTTATTGATTTTTATTAACGTTTTATTATCCAACATATTAAAATCAATCCTATGAATGATTTCATATAGAAACCAATTAAAATAACTGTAATCTTTTTATATGCATTCTTATTTAATTTTGTTAGTCTTTCTAATTTGGTACATTTCATCATATTAAAACTTAAATACTTACACCCAGAGGATGTATATTTTTGTTAGTTGTATTAATATTCTGTGTGTTCTTTGCAAAAATTCTGTTCAATTTTTTTATTTTATTTTTTATTTTTTACGGTTGATGTAAGAAGATAGTAAAAAAAGAGAGCAAAAACGAATTCCTAAATACACACGTATGACGTTCTTTATTAAAGACAACTTCTCTTTTGGTTTATCCTGAGATGTGTGTGACAGTTTGCAATATGGTCTTGAGAGCTGCATAGTTTTCTGTCCCACTCTGTGTCAAAATAACTGATTGCTAACTTTTTAGTTCCTGGTGACCCTCTGCTAATTTCTACCCTAGGCTTCAACTCTTTTTGCTCTGTGTTGCAATTCCTCTGTTCTCTGTTTGCTACCAACATCAACAGTATGTGGGGTAAGGATCTCAGCTCAATGGTGAATTCAACTGTCACTGATCAGGTTTCCACTCATCTGTCCAACTCCTGATTGATTCCTTGAATATATGTGGTCTGGGCTTCTGGAAATAACCCATCCACCAAGGAGGCATAATAAAAAGAATATGATGGTTAAAATATGTACTTTCAGAAAAAAAAAAAATTATCCTATGGGTAGGATTTGACACACGGTCACAAATATGGGGCATCCAGCGAGGATCAAACTCACTATTCAGTAGTAATGAACCTGTGAGATTAGCTTGCTAACCATTACACCCTGACAGGATGCCTTAAATAATTTACTGTACAGGTAGGATTTGATACAAGATCACAAGTATGGGGTATCCAGTGAGGATCGAACTTGCTTTTCAGTTGTAACAGATTTGCAAGACAAGCTTGCTAACTTTTACACCATGACAGGACACCATAGAATATGTATTTTGATATATTTCTTCTAACACAGCAAATTTAAAAAAAAAAAAAGATTTATACATTAAAAAGGTGATACTAAAATTTATTATGATGTACAAACCAAAGCAAATAATGCAATCCCGTAGTATGACAAGGCTTCTGGGTACTCAATTGTGCATCTCCCATTGGATATCAGTATGAAAAGATTGCTTAGGGATTCAATCCATCTTATAATCAAGGGGTTAATATGTATGGTGGCGAAGGAAAAAACAAACACTGGTTTTAAGTTTCAACAAATTGTATTAAAAACGAAAAGGTTTGTGTGTTGAAAGTAATGTGATGTTGTAAGCAGAAAGTCTGATGTTTGGTGGTTGTGTCAGTTGTGATGTTGGTTGTAATGTGGGCAGAGAATCCGATGTTTGGTGGTTGTGGTGTTGATAGTGTTAAAGGCAGAAAGTCTAGTGTTATGTTGGTAGGAAGTTGGCAGTTGATAGCTGATTACTGTGTTGGAGTAGTTAACTGGTAGTAGTTCGCTCCTTTAAGGCTTTGTCGGGTTTCCCAGTCAGAAATGAAGGCGGGTGGAGGGGCTGTAGCGATATCAGCTGTCTTGGGTGTAGCGGTTAGCTTTTTTACAGGTGCTCACTTCGTGTGTTCTCGACTCAGTTGTCTGTGTTCTCGGCACTGTCACCCCCCCCCCACTGAATCTGCGTGTTGGTCTTTTCAAGTTAGGTTTGTAGTATATTAAGAAAATTGAAAAAACACAGGTTTAAATAAGTTGAGTGGTAAGTTTATTGGCCGACGCTGCAGTGTTTCGATCTATTAATTAGATCATCTTCAGGGCATTTGTTGGTATAAGGAAGGTGATAAAAAATTTTTATCACAGAATGACGAGAAAAGCAAGCGATAGTCCTTGTTTATCAATCTGTTCAAAATTTGAAATCTGAAGAAAGGACGCTGAAAAATGGACGGTTTGAAATGTGACGTCAAATATTCTCTTTTACGGTGTGAGTATGAGAGTGTGTGAAGTGTATATCGGAAAAAGACATTGTGCATTTTTAGGTGTTTTGTGTGTGTGTGGTTGCGCGCGTGTGTGTATAAATCTTTTGCGATAAACGACATCGAAACAAACCTCAAGGTTGTGTGTGTGTGATAGTATGAATGTATGTTCATTAAGAAAAAATGTTTGTTTCATGTAAGTGGCGAGAAAATATTCTTTTAATATTTGAGTTGCTGTGTGTGTTTATTATGTAAGGGGTAGGGGGAGAAATATCTGCGCGTGTCAAATGTTTACTTTTTTAGATAAGTAAGTAAGGAGAAAAAAGGTTTGTTAAAAATTTTATAGTAAGAGTTGTGTAGTTAAAGTTTTTAATTATTGTTGTTTTATTATTGTAACTGATTATTAAGTTGGGTTTATATACATTTTCGGCTCAGGAATAGGATCAACTTTAGTTTTTTGGGTTTTTTTTGCCACGAATGTCACAGATTGGCTGAGAAATGCAAATTCTGATTTTATTTTGATACATTGTTTTCAAGATTCATGCATGCGTTGATCCTATGCACACTGAAGAGTTTTTTTCATTTAGCTAAAAGCTACGGCTCTGTCAACATCTGGTGGGTGAACTTGTTAATATTTTGTATTGTAGTGTGTGGCCATATTTGAGTTTGGTAAATTTTTGTGAATCGGGAGATATCTTTATTTGTGTAGATAACACCCAGAACAACCCTCACTCTGTCAGCAACGCTTAAAATACATTGACTACATCTGTTGCAAAGGAGTAAGACCTCCTCCCTCACAAAGTGTCCTGGGTATTACACTAAACTACATTCAGTAGTGAGGCTGCAGTTTTGCAGTTCTACAGAATGTGGAGTCATTCCTTCATTGCCATTACTCCCAGGTCCACTCTGACCCAGAGTTGTAGTACCAGTTAGGGTTATATCTATGGGTCAAATAGATCTGTTTTCTAATTATTTGTATTTGATAGGAATGCTTGATACACTATTACTGTGTGCAATTTATTTGTATCAAAAATAGGTACTTGTAGCCATAAGGATTATTGTTAGTTACTTTAATTATTTTTTTGGTTTTAAAAAAAAAGTACATTAAAGTGTTCAGTACATTTCAGTAATATGTGTCATTAAATTAAAAATCTTTTTAAAAAGTCTTTAAATTAAAAGATAAAATTAAAAATCTTTGAATTAAAAATGAAATTGAAAATCTTTGAAAAAAATTTTTTGATCTAGGTTTAAATTTAAAATCCCAAATTAAAATCTTTCAATAAAATCTCATTTAAAATTCAAATTAAACTATTTCATTTGGTGATTAAAGAATGGCAGAATTCTTGTAGTGATTACCAGCATCATATTTTCTGGACCCTACTGTACCTTTCTTTTTTTTTCTTTCTTTAAATGTTTTCTTAATTCATATAAAAAATGTTTAGGCTTTTGATTTAAATGCAAGACTTGAATCATGAACTGCAATTATCAAGGTTGTCAATTTTATTAGGCAGATTGATCCATTCAAATTGACAGAATACATTGACTACAATATATATATATATATATATATATATATATGGTAGAAATGTGAGGAGGTTAATCCGACAGTATGTGGAGAAAAGTAGACAAACACGGGATGTTATGGAAACTTGATGTTTATTGTCGACGGTGCAACGTTTCGGTCTCTTATTAGAACATCTTCAGGACTTGGATATAGTTCTTACTCCAATGAAGGAAATTCTCAAAAGGATTTTTGAGAATTTCCATCATTGGAGTAAGAACTATATCCAAGTCCTGAAGATGTTCTAATAAGAGACCGAAACGTTGCACCGTCGACAATAAACATCAAGTTTCCATAATATCCCGTGTTTGTCTACTTTTCTCCATATATATATATATATATATATATATATATATATCTAATATACCAAGCGTGTTGGTAAATCCTTGCAGTGAGAAAAAAACCAGCAAATAGTTTGATTGTAAAAATATACTACCAAACATCAACCGGGGAGAAAAAAAATTTTGGAAAAAAGAAAAGACCAAGATAGTCGTACCAACAAAAAATAATTTATTGGTACAGTATTTGGCCAAAAGAAAAAACAATTTATATGTATATATATGTATATAAGATATATATATATTCATATAACCACTAGGAGAATAAGCTAATAAGTAAAAAGTGCTCAATACCTAAGTAGAGCAAATAATAAAGATAAATCTAATGAGTCAGATCTTAGCCCTGAAGAGCATTAAGCGAAACTAATAGTAGGTTCGTCTGACTCATTAGATTTATCTTTATATATATATATCCGTAGATGGGTTACCAAGTCAGTTGGTATTAGGATGATTCTAAGTTAGACCTTTTTTCCAACTGCAGAATGTTAATTGTTCAGGTCCAAGTTGAGAGCTTGATGTTCAATATTATTGAACAGAGCAACATAATTGGTAAAGAAAAAGCTTAAAAATCAGTCATAGGTCTATTTCTACCCACAGGTATTGGTGTATACCTATGAGTATCATCAGACATCAGAAATAAAGTCAGCAGTCTGATGATACTTTGGTATACACTGATATCTGTGGGTAGAAATAGATCTATAACCGCAAAATTACAGATTTTTAAGCTTTTTCTTTACCAAATATATATATAATGTTTGGTTATTCCCTATAACTCCAACGTAAACAAAGAGGAACCACTCTTGACTGATAAATTATTTATTTTCCCATTAAACTAACCCTAACCCTAAACCCGTCTTCTTTTTTCCTAGTAGATCAATAAATAAACAAATAAATAATTTACCAGTCAAGAGTGTTTATGTTGGAGTTATAGGAAATAATGTAATGTTTTATATGAAATCTTATGCCAGTTTATGTATGTGCGATTTTTAATCAAGATTTCATTTTATTTTATTTTATTTTTTTTAGAATTTTTGCACAAAGAGTTCTAATAATAATGATCTATACATATATATTTTTTTTTCTCTCCTCAGCAAACCCAACGTTTTTGTCGAAACTCCCACAGATCATGAATACATACCCACGACTGGTTTCCGGGAACAGTTTGAGGCCGCCCTGAGTTTGATCAATTTTTCAAAGCTTGGGTACCATTAATACAATATCCTCATCACTCCTACCATTTAACAATCACATCTAACCAAACCTACAAAGTGGTAAGCAGCTGTTGAGGACGTTCCATGATGGGATCCGATAAAAAGAAAAAAAAAAGAAATCTTCATTTAATCCTTTTTGCTGTGAAACTCTATATTTGATGTTCATACTCAAACCACGGAAAAAATTTGTTGTTCGGTGATTCCTCATCCTTTAATTGTTCTGGATCCCTCCCTCAGTCCCCCCCCTCCATCCATCAAGCGTTTAATTTTAAAATCGTAATAATGCTATCTGTGATTTCTCTTATTTAAAGAAAAGAAAGAAAAAAAATTATTTCAACACTGTTCAACTCGTTTGTCTCTTCTTTAAACATCTTTATTTTCAGGTTTTAGTACTTTCCCCCAGAGATGCTGATAGGTACGTGTCCTGTGTCACTGACGCACAAAAATTTAAAAGGATGCAGTAAAATAATATCCATGTGTCCCAGTGTCTTTTTTGATTAAATCGAACTTAATAGACATAATTCTACCAAAAGTCAGGGAATTAACTGAATTTGATGAAATTTTCAGTGTTGATACATTAATGAATAAAAGATATAATGCACCAGTTATTTTATTTAAAAACTTTTACATTTTTTCAGTAAAACATTTTTAGGAAAAAAGAAGTTAGGGTTAGGGAAAATGAATAATTTATCAGTCAAGATCATGTTAGACTTATAGGAAATAACCAACAATGGTATGGACTAGCAGATGATTGATAGTGAGTTTGATTCTCACTGAGAATCACATACTTCTGACAATTGTTTTATGACTCACTAATTCAGCTTAAATAATTTTCAATGTTTGTCATTATTCCAACAGAGTTACTTCCCTTGATATTTACCGTTCAGTATTTTTTTAACCATAATTATTTGTATATAAGACGCACTATTTTTCCAGATTTTTCAGCCTCACCATATTCGTGATGGGATTGTAAGTTGTATCTCTAGCCCAAACTGGTTAAATAGAACTTAACGGACTTAAACTCCACCATCGTATGTCATCCTGTCAAAAGAAAAAAATACCAAAAATCAGGGAATTAACCAAATTTAATGAAATTTTCAATGTTGATATAATGCACCAGTTATTTTATTTTTTTTAATTTTACAGTTTTTCAGGTCAGTTAACTTTGAACCACGTATCTTTGAGAATCTGTTTTACGCCTCAAAGATATGTGGTTCAAAAATGTAAAAGAAAAAAGAATGTAATTGCAGAAGCATTGGTTGAGATAAGATCCTTTTACCACCATTGCACATCAAATTAGGTTTGATGCAACAGTTTGTAAAGGCTCTGAACAAAAGAGGGCAGCTGGTGTTGAGCATGGAGAAGCTAAAGACATGAAAGATCCTCATTTCTAAGATTCAATGAACAATCCTGAGGTGGATACATGGTCTTTGTTCACTCAGGTTGTAAGAAATTTTCTTGGGAACTCTAAAAAGTTAATAATTACTGTGGAGAGCATTTTGTCTTTATTCATTCATTCTTTCTTTCTTTCTTATTCACTTTGTTTTTTGGGTTTTTTCTTTCTTTCTTATTCTTTTTCTTTCTTCTTTTTATTCTGTCTTAATTTCTGTTTGTCTTTCTCATTTTCTTTTATTCAGATTTCTTTCTGCATTTTTCTCCTACAATTATTCTCTTTCTCTCTTATTATCTCTTCTTTCTGCCTTTCATTCTGTCTTTGTTTTGTATTTCATTACATCTTTCATTTCTCTCTCTCTCTCTCTCTCCATACATTTTTATTCCTTTCTTTATTTCAGTTTCTCTTCTTTCAGTGTGTTTATTCAATTCTTTCTTTTTCATTAATTTTTTCTTTCTTTCATTGTCTTTATTTAATTCTTTCTTTTTCATTATTTTTTTCTTTCTTTCATTGTCTTTATTTAATTCTTTCTTTCATTCTTTATTTAATTCTTTCTTTTTCATTAATTTTTTCTTTCTTTCATTGTCTTTATTTAATTCTTTCTTTCATTGTCTTTATTTAATTCTTTCTTTTTCATTAATTTTTTCTTTCTTTCATTGTCTTTATTTAAATTCTTTCTTCTTCATTGTCTTTATTTAATTCTTTCTTTCTTTCATTGTCTTTATTTAATTCTTTCTTTCTTTCATTGTCTTTATTTAATTCTTTCTTTCTTTCATTGTCTTTATTTAATTCTTTCTTTCTTTCATTGTCTTTATTTAATTCTTTCTTTCTTTCATTGTCTTTATTTAATTCTTTCATTGTCTTTATTTCCCTTTTTCCTTCTCTACTGCTGTCTTTTGTTCTTTAATTCTAACTTTATTTATTTACGTATTTATTCTTTGTTCTAGTTATTTGAAAATAGTTAATTTAATTGATACTCCCCCATGTTACCCACTTGATATTATAACTAAGACAAACAGAAGTGTGAAATCCATTAATGAGGGAAATATCTTAGGTTATATATAATAATATCTTTTCAGCTAGTATATTAGGTCTGAGACCTGTCAGCTGTTCCTTATAAACATTCATCTTAATTTCAAAGAATATTTATAATCTTTCCACAGATTATCTAACATTGCCTTAAAGGAGTTTAGAGATGGGGCATTCACTATTGATGATGGTAGTTTATTCCATGTATTCACCACTCTGTTACTAAAATAATTTTGTCTTGCATTTGCTTTACAAAATTTTTTTTTGAACGTTTAGATTTATGACCCCTGGTATTGTTATTTTGAGCAATGTTTAGTAGATCAAAGTTCGTTGAATAAAATCCATGTGTATATTTGTAGACTTCAATCATATCCCCTCTTGTACGTCAATAAACCAAACTTGGTAAGTCAATGTTCCTAAGTCTTTCTTCATACAAAATGTCTTTTTTAAATCATTCATTACTTTAGTAGCTCTCCTCTGAACTCCTTCGTTTTTATTATCCTTGATTAGTCTTGGACTCCAAACCCCATTAGCAAATTCCAAATTAGGTCTTACCAATGCAATGAATACATTTTTCAGCATTTCTTTATCCATGTATTCATATGACCTTTGTATTAATCCTAATATTTTGTTTGCTTTATTTACTCGTATTTCTGTGTTTGGAAAATTTTAATTCAGGGTCCACATTCACACCAAGTTCATTTTCTAACTCTGTATCTTTTAGTATTTCTCTTTCATTAGAGAAATTTTCTTTTCTTTCTTTCATTCTATCTTTATATGTTTTGTATTTCATTACATCTTTCATTTTTGTATTTCATTCTCTCTCTCTCTCTCTCTCTCTCTCTCTCTCTCTCTCTCTCTTTCCTTTATTTCAGTCTCTTCCTTTTTTCTTTCTTTTTTTACATACATTTTTATTTCATTCTTTCTTTTCCTTTCTTTATTTCAGTTTCTCTTTCTTCCTTTCAGTGTTTATTCAATTCTTTCTTTTTCTTTAATTTTTTCTTTCTTTCATTGTCTTTATTTAATTCTTTCTTTAATTGTCATTATTCCCATTTTTCCTTCTCTACTGCTGTCTTTCATTCTTTAATTCTAACTTTATTTATTTATGTATTTATTCATCTATTTCTTTGTTCTAGTTATTTGAAAATAGTTAGTTTAATTGATGCTTCACGTACCTAGGTAATAATATCTCATCAACAGAAAGCGACGTTAATGCACACATAGGAAAGCCATGGGCTGCTTTAAACAGATTGTCAATGATATGGAAATCCGATCTCACTGACAGATTAAAGCGAGAATTCTTCCAAGCCGTAGTTGTATCAGTGCTACTGTATGGCTGCACTACTTGGACCCTAACGAAGCGCATAGAGAATAAGCTAGATGGGAACTGCACAAGAATGCTGCATGCAATCTTGAACAAGACGTGGAAGCAACACCCCACGAGAAAACAGCTTTACGGCCACCTGCCCCATATCACAAAAACTATCCATGTGAAGCGAACAAGACACACCGGGCACTGCTGAAGAAGAAAAGAGGAAATCATTAGTGATGTTCTTTTGTGGAAGCCATCACATGGGCACACCAGAGTAGGCCGTCCAGCAAAGACGTACATAGACAAACTCTGCATGGATACTGGATGCTGCACAGAGGACCTCTCATGAACATCAAAGTGCATTTCTTCTACAACCACTTTTCAGATCATTTTCCAGAAAATCTTGTTGACCTAAGAGAAGAACAGGGTGAACAATTCCAAGATGTAAGAAAATGAGGAGACTGGGATACCCACATCCTGCATCCCTGACGCACAAAAATCTAAAAGGAGGCATGCAGTAAAATCATATCCATGTGTCCCAGTGTTTTTCTTTTTCTTCCCTCACCATTTCAAGCTAACTGTAAATACATTTCAATAGTTTCTTAGGAACGAATTATACAGGATAGGTTACAAGGTAGTTAGACGGTTTTAGTTGTTTCCCCAAATTATAAATAAAAGTCCTACAATCTATTAAGAAACTTTAGTTGAGACCCATAAATTTTCCCATGGACTCATTCAAAGAAAATGTGTGTGTCCCAGGACACACTAAATTAAAAAGCTATCAGTATCACTGCCCCACATGATGACAGATTACAGCTGTCCTAATTTATGCTGTTTTAGCGAGCCAGCATCAGGCGAATTTCCAGCCCAAACTTAGATATTTTCCGAGTCATGTTTTTGTCATTTTTTTGTTGGCAAATTAATGTATATATTTCAAACGCTTCACCCCAGATTTTTATCAACAAATTAATTTAAATATTTTACATCCCCCTTTTAAGAAAGAGTGAGAGGTTTAAATCAAGATTATCTTATATTTTACATATTGAATTATATTGCAATAGCTCTTAAGTAAACATATCAAATGTTGTGATAATTAAATTATCATACTGTGGTATATCCACAGGTCCTACTAGTAATAATGATTTGTAGACATTCGTTCTTGTGCCTGGCCAGTTGTATGCATAACAGGAGTGTATCATATCTTAATAACCAGAGTTGATGGAATCAGTGACCAAAATTTACCTAAAAGAAATAATGCCCTAATATCTACAGCACCAAATTCTATGTTCCTCTTTGTTAATGACCTTGGCAATAGTTTGAATTTCATCCCTGCAAGCTATGGGTAAATAGTGGGGTGGATTGAGCTCTCTAGTTCTTGATAAGGCAACCGGTCTAGGAAAAGGAAAAACTGAATTCAAAACAAAGAGTTAGTCTCATTCTGGCAACTTTTCTGGCAACATGTGAAGCTGTATCATCTCTTGCTCTTCTCTTGGATAACATTGGTGTCATGAAGATGGGAGACCTGCTGCAACTGCGGGTTTTCCATACAAATTTGCCCAGGCTTGTGTCTAAATTGGAGCACAGGGTTATTTCCTATAAGTCTAACATAAACAAAGGAGAACCACTCTTGACTGATAATTATTTATTTATTGATCTCTACTAGGAAAAAGGAAGACAGGGTTAGGGTTAGGGTTAGTTTAATGGGAAAATAAATAATTCATCAGTCAAGAGTGGTTCCCTTTGTTTATGTTAGACTTATAGGAAATAATCGGAGTACAGATTCATATCCTCATAATACTGATACATGCCATATTGAAAAGCAACAAAATAGCTTGAAATCCAAATATATTCTCTCCAGCTATGGGTAAATAGTAGGACAGACTTGGATCTTTAACCTTGGTTAGGCAACTAGTCTAGGAGAAGGAAAACTCTGAATTTAAACCTATTAAACTCCGCTTAAGAAATTGACCATGTGTTGCATATTATTCATGGCAGATGGGTTGAGATATATATATGTATATATATCTTATTATAATGGAAATAATGTAACTGTATGTCTGTATCCGAAAGTACATCACCATTGACGTCACGATTTACTTAGTTATTCAAGTTATGTTATGAAATAATCATTATTTAATCTTAATTAGTATCTTATTTATTAATGATATCTCTATTAAAGTTTAAGTTAGATTTGCTGCAAAATTGCCCATATTATTAAGTTATTTACCTCGCATTCCACATATGTGGGTGTGACACAAGGTCTTTTTAATGTGGGATCACACACGAACTGAAGCTCCTGGGATGGTGAGTGCAAAAAATGTATAGATCCCATTGGCATTCCCCCTTAAGGGGGCACCTCGGGCACTGGGCAATAAACATAGCCCTACCCCTTTAAATCAAGGGGGCAGTTGTTGCCTGGGGTGAAGGCCATCACGCCATGGGATCACGCCATTAATTTACATTATAATCCAGTGGATGAAGCCACCAGACCCACAGGCCCCAAAGTGCCCATGTTAATGATGCATTTAAAATCCTGGAGTTGGATAGATATATACTTTACAACATCAGGTGCGTGGTCTAATGGTTAGAGTCATAGGAAATGGACTCGTCAACCCGAGTTCAAATCCTGGACAAAGTTGTTTGCATTTCACATAGCACTAATACCCTTGGGAAAGGTATAAATCCAATTCTCCCTCCAGCTATGGGTAAATAGCAGCACATACTGGGCTCTTTAACCATGGCTAGCTAACCAGTCTAGGAGAAGGAAAACTCTGAATTCAAACCTGTTAAACTCCGCTTAAGAAATTAACCTTGTGTCGCATCCTGCTCGTGCGGAGGAGTTGGTAAATATGTATATATTATATATTTACAACATCATGAGCATACTAAAATATCCCATCGGTGCACCAATCTTTTTGATAAAAAAAAATTGCATCTACCCTCATTGGTTACACATGCTGGAGGGAACATATGTGTAGAGCAATTTTTGGTTTCCCGACAAGTTGAGCAAGAAGGATCCTTGTAAAATTCTGTTTGAAATTAGAAAAAATGTTAATGGAGATCTTGATGCTACTTTCTTTCTTTCTTTTCATTCTAATTGGATTGTCTTCTTTTCCTTTCTTTCTTATTAGAAGCGGCTACCCGACATCACCTGGGTAGAACAGGGTTGATCCATTATTACTGAACCCCAAGTTGGATCCATGTAGGATACCCCATTAAAATCCCTATTTAAAAAAAGACTTGCGTTGATCCGGCTTGGTGTGGCATCAAAAAAAAAAAGAAAAAAAGTGCACAGACACTGTGAAAAGAAAGATTAATGTCTCCTACTGAAAATACTAAGAATTTAATTTAAGAAACAAGCTTGTTCCAGAAGAGATAAAAAATTACTAAGTAATCAAAATATTTACTTAAACAATAAATACTATTTTAAACAGGTTTATTTCAATATTGTATTTTAGGTAATGGTGTGTCATATGTAACAGTAATTGACAGGATTTTATTTTTGGAGACCCATTAAATTTTTCTTTTTTTTTGCTTGATTCTTTATATGTGGAAAAAAAAAAAAAAAACGTACAATCAGTTTCTAGTTATAAACGCAACAAAAATTTTGAAACTTTATATGACAAAATTAAAAATTGCCAGACAGAATAACTCAAATACCTAATTCAATCCATACTTAAAAAAATAAAAAATAAAAAATAAAAAAATAAATTAATTTGTGAGCAGATTAAAATAAACAATTGTTTCAGGACACATGATAAAGTCACATTTAAAGCACCAGTTCCTGCTAGAAAACCAAGGTTAAGCAACGACTAGCCTGCTTATTATTTAGATGGGTGACCACTTAGGAACAACAGCAATCTGATGCCTGTGTGCTTGACTAAGAAAACTTTAGTAAAATTTTGAGATACTTCCTGTGGTGTAATGGTTAAGCAATGACTAGCATGCTTATTACTTAGATGGGTGACCATTTTGAGATATCTCCTATGGTGTAATGTTTAGCAAGCAAGACTTGCAGACCATTGATAGTGAGTTTGATTCCCACTGCTTAGTAGGTATTTATCCAAGATGTTCACCACGGGTGAAGATTGACACAAGGTCGTAAGTAATGTGGCCTGCTATGAGGATCGAACTCGCTATTCACTAGTAATGGATCTGCGTGACTATCTTGTTAATCATTACACCACGATGGGATGCCCACCATTCCCACTGCTTAGTAAATAACAATTGTTTTATGACCCACTAATTCAGCTTAAATAATTTTCAATGGTTGTCAATATTCCAACAGAGTTACTTCCCTTGATTATTAACTCCCTTTATATTTATTGCTGAGTATTTTTTTTTCCTTATCAGAAATGTTGTTTCATATTGAGTTCTTTTGTTGTTGTTTTTTAAGTCATAACCACACACAATCTCATTCTTGGATGTTCTGATGTTTCCTGTCACAGAAAATCCAGTAGTAGTTTGGGCTGAAGATGTTTAAGAACAGTTTTTTTTTTAAATAAAAAGATACAACACTGAACAAAATTATTTTAGAAAAAAGCTTTCGTTGTTGGGAAAGAGGTTAATTGTTTCAGATCAAGCATTATAAAATATATCTGAATCATTAAAATTCAATGGTAGAATACACAGACGTTAGAGTCGGGGTTAAAAAAAAATTAAAAAAAGGTAACAAAAAAGTATTTAAAAACAACAAAAAATATGTTAAAATTCATTAAAAAAAATTGCATTTCAAACATCTGGAGTTTTTCTTCAACGTTTTTGCAGAAGAAAAACTATAAATCAAAAAGGATGGTTTTCATTATTCCAACAGAGTTACTTCCCTTGATATTTACCTCCCTGTATTAGCGTTGAGTATTATTATTAATATTTATTATTATGAAAAACTGCAAATCAAAAAGATATATCAAAATTTCATCTTTTTTTTTCCCCCTTTCTCTTTTTCTCTCTCTTTTGTTTTGTTGTACTGAATGCAGTTTACAATAAGGATTCAACAGTGTTACAAATTTTTAAAAAGTTAGATTCCTTTGAAACCTTCATTATTTTTTTCCCTTTTCTTAACTTCGATTGCTAAAGTGATAAAAATAATATAACACTGTCTGAAATGTCTGGATGCATTTTTGTTTCTTGAGATTTGGTTTTTAATTTTTTTTTTTTTCTTTAAAGTTTCTTTGGTATATATTATAATTTGAGAGTGAATGTCTCTCCGATGTTCTTGTTCCTCCAGGAAGGTTGGAGATTTGTGTAGTTCATTGCTGAGATGTGTGTTAGGATCAGCAAGTGGGACAGCAGACACCATCAACCTTTTTGGGGTTTTCACAAGTTAGATCCGGACACACTGTCAACTGACATTCTATTTGTCCTTTCTGAAATTAGAAAAAAAGAAAATTAAATAAATAAATAATAATTATCACCATCATCATGTCTGGGAACAAAAAGTGTAAAAAGATTAAAATCTATATAAAAAAAAAAAAACAGTTACTAGTAGTTTCTTCTTTTTCTTCTTCATCTTACTACTACTACTACTACTACTACTACAATAATAATAATATCAAAAATTGTTTTTACTATTATCATTTTCATCATTATCATTAATATTATTTCACTCCTGTGAGTTTTCACACCAGCGCTAGCTGATGGTATTTCACTGGAGGTGGAGTGACAACAAGTCTCCTCAGGTCTCCTGAACTCTTCTGAGTATTCTCAATTTGATTGGTCTCAATTCTTCCTCTGATTTCCAGATTCTTTAGTCTTTTTTCCAAGCTTTTTGGGACTGTGCCAAGTGCACCAACTACAATTGGTATCACTTTGGCTTTCATATTCCATAGCTTTTTCAATTCTCTGGCAAGGTCCAGGTATTTTTCCATTTTTTAATTTTCTTTCATTTTCACCCTGTGGTCTGTTAGAACTGCAAAGTCCACCAGTTGACAAGTTCTCTCTTTTTTATTAATCAACACTAGGTCTAGTCTCTTTGCTGGGATAAGGTGATTCATCTTTATTTCAAAGTCCCAGAGAATTTTATGCATTTCGTTCTCAAGAACAGATTCTAGTTTATTCATATACCATTTTTTTGTATGGTCAAAATTTAATTTTTTGCATAATTCCCAGTGGATCACCTTCCCAACCCAGTCATGCCTAGTTTTGTATTCCCGTTGTGCTAGTTTGCTACATTTGCTTAATACATATCACCGCATAGTCTACATTTACTATTTTGTTGGGTCTTATCTATTTTTGGTTTGATATAATTTGTTTTTATGACATTATTTTGTGCAGCAATTATTAGTGATTCAGTTTCTCTTTTGAGGTTTCCTCTTCTTAACCATGTCCAGGTTTTTTTCATGTGCTACCTCTCCGATTTGTTGTTTGAAGTGTCCATATAATTGTTTTTCTTCCCATCTTTGTTTTCTAGTTTTCATTGTTTTTCAATTTGTCCATGCATTACCTCTGCTACCAAATTAATTTGTCTTTGTTCTTTTTTGTGTATTCTTCAAGTCCTTGGATTGTGGCCTCTACACAGTCCTCCTATGTTGGCAGGACCCCTTCCACTTTCCTTTCTTGATACATATAGCCTATCTCTGCCGTCACTAGGGTCCCTTGTGCATTGTCATTAATTTTCTAGTCCTTTGGTAAATCTGTCTGAGTTTTTTTGTCCATTTTAAGAATGGGCCAGAGTATCTTATAATGGGGACGGCCCAGGTATTTATTCCTTTGAAAAGATTTCTGCTGTTGATTTTGGTTTCTAGGAGTTTTCTTGTTCTTCTGAGGTATTCTTTTTTAACTTTTCCTTTCATTTCTGCTTGCTTGATATTGTCCGCTTCTAAAATTCCTAAGTATTTGTAACTTTCTTTTTCTTCAAGTGATTTTATAGTGTCTTGATTTGGCAGTTGTATTCCGTCCATTAATTTTCTTTCACCATCAAAAATTGTTTTTACTATTATCATTATTATCATTATTCTCATTATTATTATTATTATATCAAAAATTGTTTTTACTATTATCATTATTATTATCATTATTATCATTATTATTATTATTATTATTATATCAAAAATTGGTTATTATTATCATTATTATTATTATATCAAAAATTGGTTATTATTATCATTATTATTATTATTATTATTATTATTATTATATCAAAAATTGGTTATTATTATTATTATTATTATTATCAAAAATTGGTTATTATTATCATTATTATTATTATTATATCAAAAATTGGTTATTATTATTATTATTATTATTATATCAAAAATTGGTTATTATCATTATTATCATTATCTTGTAAAAATACATTTATAAGATGATGTATTTTTACAAGATAATGATAATAATAATAATAACCAATTTTTGATATAATTATATCAAAAATTGGTTATTATCATTATTATTATTATATCAAAAATTGGTTATTGTTATTATTATCATTATTATATCAAAAATTGGTTATTATTATTATTATTATTATTATTATTATTATATCAAAAAATTTTTTTTGGGGGGTATTTATTATTATTATTGATAATAATGATAATAACAATAATAAGAAAGAAAGAAAGTAGTGGAAAGACAAAGAGAGGGGGTGAGCTTATAGAGGAGATAACAATAATCTGTTTCAATCAGACAAAATCAAAAGATGAAAAGAAAGAAAGAAGGGAAAAAAGTGTGAGAGAGAGTTAGGTCAAGATTATTATACTTTTTTACATATTAAACTAAAAGCAATAGCTCTTAAGTAAACATATCAAAAATTATTAAATTATCATACTGTGATATATCCACAGGTCCTGCTAGTCATTAATATTAGATGAGAAGAAAAACTGAAATGCAGTATAGAGATTTTTAAAAAAGTAATTTGGAAGGAGTAGCAAGAATTTGACATAAATCTTTTACTTACCTGACACGTGCAAGTTTTACAATCACTAACTTTCCATTCATCTTTATTTGGATGTATTTTTCCATCATTGTCCTCACAAGTGAAAGAATCTTTTTGCACCTTCTTGTTTAAAATGTTCATCTAGAAAAGAAATTAATTAACATAAGAATCTTTGATAGTGTAGCGGAGATTGAACTAGCAACCTCCTGATCGTAAGTGGCTCTACTGTCACCCCTGTTGAACATGCAAATTCCGCACGGGTCGGGCAGCGTGTAATTAGCCCGGATGTAAGATCGTGGGGAGGGCATTTACTTATTATTTAAGCCCTACCTTCACACACAATGGGGGTGGGGGTCGTGTTTTGATCTTTTTGTGAAGTGAAATGAAATGAAATGAAGTGAAGTGGGACGTACGTTTGAGCGAGTGAACATTTGACGGATTGAGCAAGGACTACTGTGAGTTTTGCCAGCAAAATACTGCGAGGGGGGGGCTTTGGTTATTTCCTATAAGTCTAACATGATCAAAGGGGAACCACTCTTGACTGATAAATTATTTATTCATTTATTGATCTACTAGGAAATAAGAAGACAGGGTTAGGGTTTAGGGTTTGTTTAATGGGAAAATAATTAATTTATCCAAGTGGTTCCCCTTTGATGAGGTTAGACTTATAGGAAATAATCAGGACTTTTGTGGTTGAAGAAATTTATTATAGCGATTGCGTTCAGTCATCACTTGAAACAAATAATTAGATATAGATATAATAAAAGATGAACAAGATAATTAATTTACTCAAGCTTTATTCAATACTAGTTGAGTTACTCGGCATTGCCCAGAATTTAATAAGTTAAAAATATATCTCTTATCTATATTCATATATAAATCGATAAAAATTATCGGTTATTTCATATAATTCTAACATAAACAAAGGGGAACCACTCTTGACTGAAAAATTATTTATTTATTGATCTACTAGGAAAAAAGAAGACGGGGTTAGGGTTAGGGTTTAGGGTTAGTTTAATGGGAAAATAAATAATTTATCAGTCAAGAGTGGTTCTCCTTTGTTTATGTTAGACTTATAGGAAATAACCAAATTATTTTTCTACATATTTGTTTTATTATCTTTTATTTTTTATATTTTTTCTTCTGTCTTTTATTTGCTTTTTATTATGTTTTATCCTTTATTAATTTGTTTTATTTTTTAATCCTATTTCAATCAATTTTTTAATATATTATTGATTTATACCCTTATCATATTTTTATTTAGCTTTTCAAATGGATAATGAGGGGTAAAAAGTTTTCTTAACCCCTATCCCACTCGGACAAAAATAGGGTGTGAATTTTATTGAACTTTGGTTTTTGGGGGTCTTCATTAATTTTCCTTTATAAAAGGATATGCACTCAGTCATTATACAGACAAACAGAATCTTTCTATTATGTATATACAAGGGTAATCCCAAATGTAAGGTCTCAAAAATATTTAGAAATCACAGAAATGTTTATTATTTATTGTCAATGATATTTACCTCATTTTAAACTTTGAACATGTACCTATTTTTCTACATAATCACCATGTTGGTCAATGCTTGTTTGTAGCCACTGTGGCTATTTTTGCATGCCCATATCATACCAGCTCGTCGTTATTATATTTCTATTTAGTTTTTCTTATGGAAAATGGGGGGTGTAAAAAGGTTTTTACCCCACCCTCATGGATAAAAATAGGGTGGGGATTTTATCAAACTTTGGTCTTTGGTGGTTCATCACCAATTTTTCTTTATAAATGTTCACTATACAAAGAGACATAGAGACACACAGAATCATTCTTTTATGTACATACAAGGGTAATCCCAAAGGTAAGTAAAAGTAAAGTCGGCGGGGTGGCCTAATGTCAGTATCAGCCAGACAACGAGGGAGTCTATCCCCCTTTTCACTAGCACTAGACCAAGGAGATTATTTTAACATCTGAGGTGGAGCGCCACACCTACCACCAGCTTCTCACTTTACTGCACAGATTCCCTGTGCTACTCATGGCGAGGGTCGGTATTGGACGTGGAACCTTGTGATTCCTAGGCTGACGCTAAGGTCTCCAAAATATTTAGAAATCACAGAAGCGGTTATCTAATCTATAAAAGAGAGATTTTGGTATGTACGTGTCGACGTATAACTCCAAAACGGGAGGTCACTCAGATTTAAAATCTTGCATACACATTGATATCGTTCTAACTAAGAAACACTCCAAATTTGGTTATTGATTTTTACTGATTAAGGGATATAATTAATTAATCAAACAAAAATCAAACGATTTTTCGAAAGCCATAGCATAGCTGCTGCTGCTGCTAATGCTTGGTATATCAGCAGGAGCTCGGCTGACTGTTTTACCAGCAGAAAGAAAGAAAGAAAGAAACAACGAAAATGTTAGCGACTCGCCTAAAACAGTCAGGCGAGTAGCTAACATTTTCAGCAGCAGAAAGAAAGAAAGAAAGAAACAATGAAAATGTTAGCGACAAACTTGAACTATGACTAAATTTTAACGTAAAATAAATTCGTTTTTTTTTATAATCTTTCTAAATATTATTTATATTTATCGTATGTTTTTGAAACTAACTTTTATTTTACAATGTACACTCACTTAAATTAAATTGTCATGCACAAAAAATTGTAGAAAAATGAAAATTGTTTCAAAACACAAGTTTACGGTTACATTTTTAAAAAATAAGATTTTAAATGTCAATAAAAATCAGTAACCAGTATAGGGTTGTATAAATGTAAATTAAAAAAAAATGATAAAACGAGTTGTTTAGTAATTAATACTAATGGTTTTAAAAAAAGTCTTAATAGTTTAGAGAACTAATGAAAACGTTTTAAAATGTAAGCAAAAATAGATATTGCATTCTTTTTATCGTTAAGAACTAGATTTGAATTGTCATGTAGAAAAATTAAAAGAAATAAATTACAATGTACTTCTAACTTATCAAGCAATTAAAAACTGAATTTAAAATTGTCCCCAAATACTATTATTATTTTCAAACTGGAGTTTCAGTGAAACTTTTCATGGAAAGAAGAGAAAATAATCTTGCTCAAATTTGTACGGGTCTTTATCAATTGAATTATTTTTTATAGCGAATTATAAAAAAAATTATCTTGCTTCGGACAGCAAAAGTATGTTTTAAGGAAAAATCAAATCTTATTCATATCGCAATATTTTATTCCTGTCTTTAAAATATTAATTTAGTTAGAAATGAAATGAAATAATCTATCTTCCAAATATTTATTTGGTAAGAAAGAGCGAAGTAAAAGTAAAAAAAAGAAAAAAGTAAGCGCTTATTGTTTATTTAATAAATATAATCTAACTCAACTTTGTATATATACGAAAAAATTAAAAACCAAGGAATTTTAGAAAGAAAAGCCTTTTACAAAAATAGGTAGTTAAATTATAACTACTTATTTCGTAACTAAGTAAACATAGTTGTATATTCGTATTGTAATAAAAACAAAAAAAGATATATAATAAAAATACAATGTCGTTAACATTTCATATATAAACAAAACAGTGTATGATATGTTCTTACCTTAAACATAAAATAAAAATGATTCTAATGTACGTAACTTGAATGAGAAAATTTGTTCTTTAATTTATCATAATTCTAATGATAAATAAATAGGCAGATTTTTTTTTTGACTATTTTTTATTTTTAGTCCGGTCATGGACCGGGTACTTTAGCTAGTTATTTATATTGTGGTGAGCCGGAAGTTAACGCTTTGAAAGCAGAAATAAAATGACAAAAATAAACAGTCTTTTCTCTTCACACACACACATATATATATATATATATATATATATATATCACTCATTACAACCACTATAATATAAAAACAGTGAGAGAAAACGACAAACAATAAAAGAAATATTTCTTACCCGTTTATTAAGTTTATTGATCATTCTATCAAATCTTTTAATGACAGTTTCCATTCCTTCCATTCGACTATCCAATTGGTCCATTGTGGATTGCAGTTGCACATCTGCAACACCTTGATATCCATAAACTGCAGCAGGTGCATCACTTTGAATACCATTCCCAAAGTGGCTTTGAGAAGGATGCCTGGTCACAGGGCGGTCTTCTGGGTAACTATGGGTTGATCTCCGACTACGATAGTGACTTGTGATAGAGTCAAAGTTACCAGACTTGTCACAATCTGAAAAGATTTTTGAAATAAGATTTTTAAAATGTTTTAAATTGAAATGATTTTTAAGGTTTATTGTTGAGATATCTTGCTGTCATCAATTATTACTATTGATAATTTTGATTAGAATTATATTTTAATATAAAAATGTTTGGTTAAATTGAACTTAACAGACCTAAATTCCACCATCGTATGTCACCCTTTTATTTTTTTTATAAATGTTTTTATATTTTTGTATAGATATATAGCACAGCCCAAAATATCAGGCTTATGGTTTATAGTAATATAGCACATTGCCCAAAATATCATGAGATATTGTTACATAATTATTGGATCCCTAATACTTATATAAGGTAGTGTAGAAACATAATGGCGATTAGTGCAGCTGATGGCCTTGAGAGTGAGTGACGGTGCTTGACCTCACTCTCACCTTGCCTTCCGGGGATAAATCGTGAGAACCGGAAGGCATAGAAGACCCTGTTCCGGTTTAAGGATAGTAAGTTTCAGTCAGTTAGCAAGTAGGAGCCGAGCTCGTAGGATGTGCGCAGATGTCTGGTTTGGGGATTTACAAATAAAGTAACATCAAAGTAAATCGAAGTCTTGTGTTTATTATCAAAAAACTAACAATGACACAGGGCTTCTGATAACGAGAAATCCCCATAGAAGACCAGACCCGAAGTCCCCAAGAAAGTCCAGACCTTAGGAGATCCGAGACGCTAGACCAGACCAAGATGATAGAAGAAGCAAAGCTGGCCAGAAGAAAATACGACCAGAAGTAAGAAGTAAGAAAGGGTATACAACAATATCTTACTGTTATCATTCATTATTATTAATAATTCTGATAAGATTTAAACTTTTTATCTTCTTAATTCTAGTTGATTTTATCACTGGCTCTTGCTGTCATGATAAAAATGAGAACTTGAATAAACTAAAATCATGAGTAGTGTTAAGGAAATGTTAAAATAATATAAGTCAAAATTATCTATACATATATAAAGAGCAGTTGGAGAGTATGTATGCATGTATGTACTTCCGGATGAAACTACAAAAATTAAACAATTAACAACAAAGTGAATATATATATGCACATTAAATATCACCAGTTCTTGCTTTTTGTGCAAAAATTATGAAGATTTGATTTATATTCGAAGATATTTAGAAATTAAAATATACTTAAAAATAGCATTGAAATTCTACTTAGAAATGTCCAGCATTTATAAATCTCAAAGAAACCAAATCAATATACCAGGTTTACCACCCCTACCCAGGCGACGTTGGGTTAACTGCTTCTAGTTAACTCTTAACATCCTGTTCAGAATTTTCCGAGTCCAGAGCCCCATTCCTATAAGGATTCATCAAAAAATGGCCTTTTCATTTAAAGTTACCTGAGATATTTCCCTTAAATCAAAGACTTCTAAATATGTTTAATATTACTTTGGAGGTTGGTTTTGAAGGCTATCACAATGCAAGTGTAAAGAAAAAATAGAGTAACAATGGTGTTTTTTGTTAACCTGTGACATATTCTTATCAAATTAAAATTAAAATTATTAAATCACAGGTTAACAAACAACACCATTGTTACCTTATTTTTTTCTTTACACTTGCATTGTAATAGCCTTCAAAACCAACCACCAAACCAATACTAACACAATGCTTCAAGCAAATTATAAAACCCGTTTAATATTACATTTAAACAAAGACTATCATTTGAGGCAGATTAGGAAATGTGACTTCTGTCCGGGTGGAATGAGGGCGTAAAGGATGTTAAGGGTTAATAATAATGGGAAATAGAAATGTAAGTATTGTTTTACCATGGCAACAGTCCGCCCACATTTTGAGGTCAATCTTAGGAATGCTTTCACATGACACATAGTCCCTTTCTTTGGTATTGACAAAGACATCTTTCTGTATACGGTCAATATTGTCGCTATTGTCACAAATCACTCGGGCCAGGGTCACCTGCTTCAACTGAGTTAGCTGGTCAGCACTGAAAACGCCAGGATTCTCATACCAGAATCTGAATAAAACAAAGTTTTTTTTATCATTAGTAATTATGATTATTATAGAATACAATTCTATATTTTTAAATAAATACACGTACACATTTCTTTTCCCAAACTTAAGGGAAAGAAATTAAAACAAACACACAACAATCCTTTTCCCAAAACTTAAGGAAAAGAGATTAAAGCAAGCACACGAACACAATCCTTTTCCTAAACTTAAGGAAAAGTGATTAAAACAAATGTTTACACAAAAATCAGAATCAATTGGATAGGTTAGCATTGCTTTCTACCATGTCCGAGCGTACTTTTTGATCTCATCTGGTAATTATAAAAACACAGAAGAAATCAGCAATTACACAGACTTCATCTCACGTTTCAAACCAGACACATCCGACGACCACAAACAAACACACAGACTTTGTCTCGCCCTCAGGACACACGCACGGACAACAACAAACAAACAGATATCTGCGGGGACGATTCACTAACATCAAGAAAATACGGCACCCTTCTGAGTTACAGGCTGACTACTAGAATTTACCATTCAATCGTACCATCGCATTCAACATCAGGAATCTGTTTCAGCAGGTCGTATATACAAACTTGATTCTCATTTCTGTCCACATCTAAATGAACTTTTCCAAAATCTACACACAAACTTTTGCATTTCTTTTGAACATTCACATTTTGTTGATTATCGCAAATTTATTCTCTGAATAAATTTATTTGTTATTTTATAATCATATGCATTTGTTTTATCATTTCTCCGTATTTTCTACCTAAACTGTGTCATATTATTATTCGTCATTTAAACATTATTTGTGGAGTAGTTTCACACAACCTTCTATTTGTTAAATATATACAAATCTATTCTCCGTCATTCTTAATACACCAGGTCGCCTCCACATTATTCACAAAGTAAATCAAGTAATTTTGATGAACAAAGGACTTAGGTTTATTTACAGTATCTGTTGTTGCTTAAGTGGTCACCCAATTAAGTATTGAACTGGATCATCACTGCTTATTTCTGGATATAAAATTAATAGACCAGTTCACATACCTAGGTAGTAATATCTCATCTACAGAAAGTGATGTCTATATACGCATCAAAACTTAATTAAAACTGATAACATTGATTTAACCCTTTTCAAATTGAATATATATTATATATATATATATATATATATATATATAAGAAATTTGAAAAAAACAAGTGTTCCAAAAATAAGATTAATTTATTTATCGATGCTTAAACGTTTCGGTTTCTTTAAAGCTTCATCAAGATGTATTATGGGGTGAGGAAATTGATGGATGTTTTATAGATGACAGGAGATAAAAAAATCTTTATAAAATTTTTTTTTGTTGTTGTGTGATATAAATTTTATAAAGATTTTTTTTTATCTCCTGTCATCTATAGAACATCCATCAATTTCTTCACCCCATAATACATCCTGATGAAGGGTTAAAGAAACCGAAACGTTTAAGCATCGATAGATAAATTTATCTTATTTTTGGAACACTTGTTTTTTTCAAATTTCTTAATATTGTCGGATTTATTTCCATATTTACTCCCATATATATATATATATAAATTCAGTTTGAAAACTTAACTAAAACTGATAACAATGATTTAACGCTTTTCAAATTGAATTATATATATACCAACCTTTACACATGAGTAGGATGTAACACAAGGTAAATTTTTAAATGGAGCTTAATAGGTTTGAATTCAGAGTTTTTCTTATTCTAGACTGGTTGCCTAACCGAGGTTAAAGAACCCAGTTTGTCCTACTATTTACCCATAGCTGGAGGGAGAATAGTTGGATGTATAACTTTCCCCAAGAGTGGGAAATGCAAACAGCCTCATTTTTGGCTTGCCAAGTCCATTTTCTATGATGATAACCATTACACAATGAGTGCCTCCCAATTAAATTTATAGCACACGTAACATCATACAGTGCCTGCCACTCATAAAACTCCAAAGAATGTTTGGTGCATATTGCATTCAATTGTAAATGTAAATATTTTAACCCCCTCTCTTTAAAATATTTTTTTAGCGGTTTGAAGGCATTTTTATTGACAAATAACTTCTTTTGATTTTAACGCCTTCAAACCACTAAGAAAAGTTATTTGTTAATAAAAACGCCTTCAAACTGCCAAAAAAAAACCATCTTAAAGAGAGGGTGGTTTAAAATATTTATATTTACTTGTCGAGAAACGACTTGGGGGAGGAGGAGTAAAATATCGCTTTCCTATCTTTAACTTTTTAGGAAAAACACCTTCAAACAGCTAAAGGAGTTCAAAACAGATTTTGAGCAGGCACCGCTTAGCGCTTTTTTAAGGCAGAATGCCAGGAAGCACAAATGCGATATGCACCAAATAATTTTGCTTTCAATTCAGAAGAATTTCTCCTCTTCAATGAATTTGCCGAACTTGAAATTAATTGATCTTCTGGATGGTTGGTTGTTTTGTCTCATGGCATATCAACCCTTTTGGGTCATTTAATGCCAAATCAAGTAACCTGGAAATAGGGTTATGTTTATGGCTATTGCAACGTGTATAACAGAGAAAATATATGAATTGTATATGGATAATTATGGAGGTTCAGGCAGGTTTCTCCATATGCAGTGAGGGTTCAACCCCAGTTTAAGTTTCAAAGTTACTTTTTAAAGTTAGTAGGTTCTACCCAATTAGATGTCTGAAATAATACAACCTTCCAATAGTTTTCATCTCTCAAAAATCTGTCTATAACAGTCCATGCCTTTCCTATACATATATTGACATTGCTTTCTGTAGATGAGATATTACTACCTAGGTATGTGAACTGGTTTACTAAAACCTCTCAAATTAGTAGAGCAATTTATTTACCTAGGCAGTAATATCTACAGTAATACTAATATTCGCATAGGAAAGGCATTTAGACAAGATTATCAATCAGGTGGAAATATGATCTCTTTGATATGACAAAGCAAGAATTCTTCCAAGCAGTAGTTGTGTCAGAAATACTGTATTTTTATTATCATTTTATTTCTATTATTTATTTCAAATTCTTTTTACTATCATTATTTATTTTTTTACTTTTATTATTATTATTATTTTTCCCCAATTATCATTTTATTTATTATTATTTATTATTATTTTATTATTATTATTATTATTTTCTCATTATTATTATTATTATTATTATTTACTTTATTATTATTTCTCAATTATTATTATTATTATTATTATTATTATTATTATTATTATTATTATTATTATTTATTATTATTATTTTCCCAATTATTATTATTATTATTATTATTTTAAATTATTATTATTTTCCCAATTATTATTATTATTATTATTATTATTATTATTATTATTATTTACTTTATTATTATTTTCCCATTATTATTATTATTATTATTTAATTATTATTATTATTATTATTATTATTATTATTATTATTATTTTTTCCCAATTATTTTATTATTATTATTATTATTTTATTATTATTATTTTTAATTATTTATTATTATTATTATTATTATTATTTTTATTATTATTATTATTATTATTATTATTATTATTTTACTTTATTATTATTTCCCATTATTATTATTATTATTATTATTATTATTATTATTATTATTATTATTATTTTCCCAATTATTATTATTATTATTATTATTATTATTATTATTATTATTATATTATTATTATTATTATTATTATTATTATTTTACTTTATCATATTTTTCCCAATTATTATTATTATCATTATTATTATTATTAATTATTTTTATTATGATTATTATCATTTATAATTATTATTATCATTTATAATTATCATCAACTATTATTATTATCTATTATTATTATTAACATCTATTATTATTATTATTATGGGCTGGTTTAGCTCAGTCGGTAGAGCGTCAGACTAGGAACCACTAGGTTCCTGGTTCAATACCGGCCCTCATCAACTCAGCATATGAGTAGCCCAGGGATCTGTGCAGTAAAGAGAGGAGCTGATGGTAGGTGTGGCGCTCCACCCCAGATGCTAAAAAAACAATCTCCTTGGTCTAGCGCTGGCTGATACCAAGTTTAGGCCACCCCGACGACTTTACTTTTACTTATTATTATTATCATCTATGATGATGATGTTGATGATAATAATAATAGTAATAAAAGACTGGATCATTAGAATATATATTTTTCAGTGTAAGTATAGCATTGTTCGTATGTAATATTTCTCTTTTCTTCTTAATCACTGATTACAAAAAAAACAAAAAAACGATACTAATAAAACTCATTTATTCATCTGAATTATATTCATTTATTTATGAAACTTTTATTTTTATTCAAATCCTCACAAATGTGGGAAATATAAAATGTCAAAATTAGGTTAAGACTTTTGATCATTTCCTATTGTGTATTGAAAACAATGGACAAACTTACATTAGTAATGTTCTGCATGTGATAAATATTTCTGAGTCAACTTTTTATTAATATGGAAGGGGGGGAGTGCCAGTGGTGTAGTGGCTAATGTGCTGGACCGCGACATTATAGTAGGTGAGTTCAAACTCCAGTTGCACTATTATGTTCCTTTTCAGACTAATATCTTTGGGAAAGGTATGAATCCCTTATCCCCCCCAGCTATGTGTTAAATAGTATCACTACTTTTCTTCTACAAGGATGGCTTTGGTATTAAATAACCCACAAAGGTTGATATACAATTAAACAAAGAAACCAAACTTTTATTTATGTGGAATTTGGAAATACTCTGGATAAATATGCAAATATATATAATGGGAAAAGCATGAAGACCAAAGGTCTATCTCTATATCCCATTGGGTTATTTCCTATGACTCCAACCTAGAAAAAGGGGAACCACTCTGATTGACTGATAAATTATTTATTTATTTATTGATCTACTAGAAAAAAGAAGACGGGGTTAGGGTTAGGAGTAGTTTAATGGGAAAATAATGGGTAGATTAATTAACAGATAAAATTAATTCAGAGTGGTTCCCCTTTTTTAGGTTGGAGTTATAGGAAATAACCTCACATTGTTTATATGTTAAGATTCGTGTGGCCATTTTTAGGCTGCAGGTGAGAGCACTTTACAGTGGAGATCCCTTGTGGCATTAAGTTTGATCTGTTTTGGGTGGAATCCTTGTGTTCCTCAGTGTTAAGCAGAATCCTTGTGTTCCTTAGTTGTCGATCCATTCGTCAGTGTTAAGCACAAGCAACTGAACGTCTTTCCATGCAGGCCATTAAATAGTTAACCAACCACATATTCAAGCATGTTGATTGGCTGACTGAATCCACGCCACAATGAAGAGTCTATAAATTTAAGTTGTGGCTTCCAGAACACCTTATATGCCAAAATATTCCAACATTATAGGCCTATATCTATGTACCATTTATGGAGGTGTGTCGTGTAATGGTTATCATCATAGGAATGGTCTGGAACACTTCTATATTGTATTGATATTGCAAATGGCCACTGTTTGTTTCCTGTTGCATAGGATACAGTTTTTATACAGCCTACACATGTACTTATTCTCATTATACTGTGAAACTTGTTAAATTCTGACTTGTAGTTTTTGAACAAAATGAAAAAATATCATCTTGTTGATAATTTGAAACTCAGTGTAGGTCTATATCTATATTAGGTTGTTTATAGGTCTATATCTACAATATATTACTTATGAATCTATATCTGCCTCACATTATTGGTAAATATATCTACCCTACATTACTTATAGGTCTATATGTACCTCACATTACTTATAAATCTATCTACCTCACATTATAGGTCTATATGTACATCATGTTGCCTATAGGTCTGCATCTACATTACATTATGTATAGGTCTATATCTACATCCCATTGTTTATAGGTCTATATCTACATCATAGCTCAGTCCGCATAGCATCTGCCTAGGAATCATAAGGTTCTCTCTGGCTGTCTGGCTGATAACAATTGGCCATCCTGCCGACTTTACTTACTACTTTTTATAGATCTATCTACCTCACATTACTTATAGATCTATCTACCTCACATTACTTATAGATCTATCTACCTCACATTACTTATAGATCTAACTACCTCACATTACTTATAGATCTATCTACCTCACATTACTTATAGATCTAACTACCTCTATTACTTATAGATCTATCTACCTCAGATCTATTACTTATAGATCTACCTCACATTACTTATAGATCTATCTACCTCACATTACTTATAGATCTAACTACCTCACATTACTTATAGATCTATCTACTCACATTACTTATAGATCTAACTACCTCACATTACTTATAGATCTATACTCTTATTATTAGATCTATCTACCTCACATTACTTATAGATCTAACTACCTCACATTACTTATAGATCTATCTACCTCACATTACTTATAGATCTATCTACCTCACATTACTTATAGATCTAACTACCTCACATTACTTATAGATCTATCTACCTCACATTACTTATAGATCTAACTACCTCACAATTACTTATAGATCTATCTACCTCACATTACTTATAGATGATCTACTACCTCACATTACTTATAGATCTAACTACCTCACATTACTTATAGATCTATCTACTCACATTACTTATAGATCTAACTACTTCACATTACTTATAGATCTATCTACCTCACATTACTTATAGATCTATCTACCTCACATTACTTATAGATCTAACTACCTCACATTACTTATAGATCTACCTCACATTACTTATAGATCTATCTACCTCACATTACTTATAGATCTATCTACCTCACATTACTTATAGATCATATCTTACCTCACATTACTTATAGATCTATCTACCTCACTCTACCTCACATTACTTATAGATCAATCTACCTCACATTACTTATAGATCTACCTCACATTACTTATTCTACATGTGGTCTATTGAAATGTTTGAAGTTGACCTTCTTAAGAAATTTTAATAGCAGGAACGAAAATAATATTTTGTTCTTCCATTGTTAAGAATAATAGAGCCCAGTTCTCTCTAAAAATCTTTTTAAAGCGAAAATAATTCTAGTTCATTCAATAAAATTTTTTACTCTTTTAAGTAAAAATTGTGATTTTTGATAAATAAATAAATAATGAATAACTAATTTTTTTAGGTTATAAATATCAAACCATATGACCTTTAGGCACCCCTTTTGCGATCTCGTTTCATAAAGACATTTTTTTCCATTTACACGGTCAAAATCCAGTTGTTTGTTAACAGACAATTTTTAGAGGTTTTTTTTTTTTTTTAATTATATAACTAACCCCAAACCCTAACCCTAACCCCTAACAAACAACTGGATTTTGACGGTGTAAATGAAAAAGATGTCTTTATGAAATGAGATCACAAAAGTGGTGCCTAAAGGTCATATGGTCCTAAATATCAATAGAAGTTGTATCTTGTTTGTCTAAATTTTAGAGATGAGGCTTGATATGTATTATCAATTTCATTTTTTGAACTGTTTCTTCATCTTTATCGGGATATAAAAACACAATTTTAATTTTTTTTAAATGAACATGATGCTTCTTGTGACACTTCTTATATCACAATAAAGATCAGGACAACAGTATTAAAAAATCAAGTAGTACCTTGTTTCAGTCTTTTGTCAATGAGAAATTCAGAAAGCTGAAGAATTACCTGTCCCCATCTCGAGTTCTTCGGAATTGGTCCACTATCAAGCACTGAAATGTAGGTCCAACTTTGGATCCAGGCAGTGGGGTCTCACTAATTCCACCAACAAACAAATCAATGTTATCTGAAAGATGAAAGTTTTTAAAAATCAGTACAGCCTAATATCTACAAACACAATACAGAAGTTTTTTTCAATTGATCCAAGCCAAGTAAGACATAAGAATTATTCACACATATCATGACAAGAGTGTAGCCACAACTACAGAGTTTATTACTTCATTCTTCTCTAGGAAGAATTTGTGTTACATAATGGATAGGCATAGCCTATCATTTTAGTAAGTAGTGTAGAGTAGTTTGAAATAACATTTATGTGTTACATATTGGATAGGCATAGCCTATCATTTTTAGCAAGTTGTGTAATGTAGTTTGAAATAACACTTATGTGTTACATAATGGATAGGCATAGCCTATCATTTTTAGCAAGTAGTGTAGTTTGAAATAACATTTATGTTTTACATACTGGATAGGCATAGCCTATCATTTTTAGCAAGTTGTGTAGAGTAGTTTGAAATAACACTTATGTGTTACATACTGGATAGACATAGCCTATCATTTTTAGCAAGTTGTGTAGAGTAGTTTGAAATAACACTTATGTGTTACATAATGGATAGGCATAGCCTATCATTTTTAGCAAGTTGTGTAGAGTAGTTTAAAATAACATTTATGTGTTACATAATGGATAAGCATAGCCTATCATTTTAGCAAGTAGTGTAGTCTTTGTTTAATGGTATATCAACCTTTGTAGGTTATCTAATACCAAAGCCATCCTTGGAGAAGAACAATAGTGGTACAATTTAACCAATAACTGAGAGTATAATGGGGTTCATACTGCATCAGTACTATTGTATGGATGCACGACTTAGACTCTGAGAAAAATCTAGCTGCAGACTACACAAGGACGCTGCATACTGTTTTGAACAAATTCTGAGAGCAACATCCTACAAAACAGCAGTTGTAATGTCACTTACCTCCCATCTATATATTTACCAACCCCTCCTAACAAGTAGGATGTGACACAAGGTCAATTTTTAAAACAGTATAACAGGTTTGAATTCAGAATCTTTCCTTATCTTAGACTGGTTTCCCAAGCACTATGTGAAATGCAACCAGCCTCATCCAAGATTTGAACACGTGTCGCCATGTTCATTTTCTACAATGATAACCATTATATAGCAGGCACCTCCAGCTTACGTCCCATGTAAGCAAAAGAACGATGAAATACCTGTAAAAACAGACAGTGGAAAGGGGATAATGTTACTTACCTGGGTGGCTGTAGAGAGCTCGTAAGTGGGACCTTACATCACTTTCTGTAATCTCATTTCTCAGTTCATCAAAGGTAGTTACTTTTGTTAAGCCACAGAATTTTCGATATTCGTTGTAGCCAGGAAGTCCATGGTCTCTTCCTCTCTGAATATTCAGGGCAGCTAAATCTTGTCCCACCGAATTAGCCAGCGAGAAGAGTTTCTCAGTCAGTTCGTCGTTTAACATTTCCTTGGGCAGTTGTTTCTTTGAAGCGACTCCAAAGAGACCCCTTATCAACGGATCAATTCCCCCTTCCTCTACCAGTCTGTACGGAGAGAAGAAAGCTTTATGAAGTGGAAGGTTTCCATGTTTGATTGGCTGAAAGCTCTCATTTAACCGATAGATGATTGGTTGGACCAGAGTGTGCCCAACACGGAATGCAGCCGTGGCAAATTCGTTCGATATGGTTGGATTAACCTGAGGATCATAACCTTTGTACTCTCCCATGGCCTTCATTCCTGATTCCCCAATAAAGTGGTGCAAAAAATGACTGTAAGTGATATGTTGCATCATGGCTCCTATAATCTTACGGGTTTCATGGTACAGCATTGTTCCGTCCCATTGCGGGTTCAGCTGAAGTAACTCAGTCGCTACACGGTTGTGCTGCCGAAGCCATAGAGTGTGCATAGCAGTTAAGGCCAACTGTTCGTTTACGCGGTGGTCACCAGCCAGGAAACAGGGCAGATGACGTTTAGTGGCTTCGATCTGACAATCGACATGTTTCAGTAGGCCATCGTTATCAAACGGGAGGAGTGCTTTTCCATCTGGTATGGCACCTACTCGAAGCAACCCTCTATTGCTGCTCGTGTCTCTCAGAGTCAGAGCCTCAGTGACATTGCTGGCGTAGACATTCGAGGCATCAATGAAAGCTGTTATAGCATTTAGCTGCTGCCTTGGTGCGAGTGTATTGAAGAAGATTGATGTCTGCCCGGTGTTGCACGTGGCACTGGATCGGGCGAATCCCAAACATGTTTTGTTACGGATTCGCTGGTCACTCTGGGGTACTTGGATGGGAAAACACGGGAGTTTGTTCTCGCAAGTTTCGTTGCATCTCCTGCCATCACTGAAGCGGGTGTAGCTAATGGCTTGAGGGGCTAAGTCTATATCGTGGTCAACAAACTGACCCCACTGCATCAGCATGTGCGTATTGTTTTCATCATCTGTGACGTGCCGAGAACCAATCATCAAGGAGGATATTAGCCTGGCACTTGGTAAATGGACACCATTGTAGACTTTGGAAGGGTTCCAACCTGAAACAGAAAAAATAAAATATTGTCATTTTGACTAGTTGTTTTCTCTTTTTTTTTTTTTTTTTTTTTTTACGGCACATCAACCTCAGTAGGTCATTTAATGCTGACAAAGTTTTGAAATAAATTCATTCTTAATGGATACTCAATTTTTTTTATAAACGCATTTTACAATCTAACCGTAACAGGTACTACCACTCTGGGTCAGAGTGAACCACGGAGCAATGCAACAACTCTCTAATCAAAAATAAAATTATATAAAAATATAAAAACAGTGTATTTGATTTTGGACATCTTCATCTTCATATTTTGGTGACAGAATTTTACTGTTGTAGTTTGGTTTGTATTGTTTTGTTTTATGGCATATCAACCTCAGTGGGTCATTTAATGCCGACAAAGTTTTGAAATATATTCATTCTTAATGGATACTCAATTTTTTTATAAACTCATGTTTTTCTATTTAATCCATGGATAGGGCCCTAACAGGTACTACCACTCCCGGGTCAGAGTGGACCAGGGAGCATTTTTCCTTAAGAACAGAGTCTAAACATACATATAAAAAAAATTTCTGTGAATTTCTTGATTATAATAATGAAATAAATCATGTTAAAAAGAGCATATCTTCAAGAGAGAAAAAATGGCAAAAATGCTCCATTTTGACAGACACAGATTTTGATTTATAAATTCATAAAAATTTAAAAGACTGTAAAACAAATGATTTTTAAATGTAATTTTTTAAAAATCCTTCCTCTTCTAAATACAGCAAAAATCATGGTAAGTTTCATTTTTTTTTTTCTGAATTGAAAAACATGAAATTTTGGTCATACCTAACTTGTAAGTTACCTAACATAGAAGGGAGGATCAAAGTGTAGTGTCTGTTCCAGATTCTATGCTTTGAAACTTATCTTTTATAGCCGGCCTCAGCTGGGGGTCCAGTGTGCTTCGGCCACTGGATCAGGTTAAGTAATAAATAATAGCGTCGATCCCAGGGGGCTATCTCCCAGGCAATGGGTTTATTGCCCAGCACCTGAGGCGCCCCCCTTAAGGGAGAATGCCGACGGGATCGATGCAATTTTTGTTCTTTCCTACCCATGAGCTTCGGCTTGTGGGTGGGCCCACGTTAAAATGAGGCCTTGTGCCCAGCCCATACAAGTGAGGTATGAGGCAAATACACCTAACTTATGTTGGTGCACTCGTAAATCAAGGCATCACTGTACTCTAATTGAGGTGTTATAGTCAATATGACGGACTTGAATGGCGTTACAAATTGGCATCATATAAAAACATTGCAATAAAAATGAGATGTCATGAACGACATTACCTACTGGGGTATTAAAACCGTTTTCGTATCTTGGTTCCAGGAGTCGTAAGAAAGCCCGATTTGATGAGCCATACGTAGGGTTTTGGAGATTGTTGCAGGTACCATCAATCGCACGGTATTTCTTATGGAAACACATGTCAGAGCAATCAATTCCTGGCATTTCTTTTGAACAACCAGACATGTAAGAAATGAGATGAAGATGTTCTGGAGATATAAGATCCCTGTAGTTTTCCTCTGCAAATAAATAAAACATAAAAAAAAATAATTCAGCAAAATTCCGCCAAAATAATTGGTGTGACATAAATGTCATATGAATATTTTTATGAGACCTTTAATGCTTTTAAGTATTATTATAAACAACCATATCAAATTTCCAAAAGTTATAATTTGCTATGTGGGGGTTCCAAATTCTATAAAGTTACTCTGACTAAAGGAGTAAACTTCAAGCAAGTATACAATCTACTATATAAAAACTTTCAATAATTGCAATTAGGAACTCACTATGATTAGCTTATAAAACACTAGAGTAACAGTTGCACTCATAAGTGTTTCTACTTACCGTATATATAAACTTGCAGATCACAGGTCACACCTTTTTTTTTTAAAGCAAAAATTCTGCCAAAATCAGTGGTGCGACTGATCCATTCGACATAAATGTAAAATAGCACTACTTTGATTTTTATTTATCATTAAGTTGCAACATTCAGTGATTGCAATGATGCGAAATGCAAAAGTGACGACAGTGAAGAAGAATTTTTAGGATTCAGGCGCCTAAATGATTAAACATTTTTTTCTAAAGTCTTCTATACTGTTTGTAATTGTTGAGTAGATAATCATTGATTTTTTTTATTATTGAGTTACACTTTTTTTACCGAGGCTCATAAACTTCAGATTCAGTCTGGGATGTTTTTGATGAGCTTACGGAATCAGACTGATTACAAAATGGTATGATATGTTGGGCTATGGCCTCTAGGAGTAAAGTTTAAAAAATTTCTTGTCAAACCCAGGTACCTTCTTATCGAACTCAGGAGCCTTCATGTCATAACTGGGAGCCTTCATAGAACTTTGAACTGAACCCTTTATTTAATTGATTGGGGTAGATTATTCTCATTCTGTTAATCATGATTGGGTACAAGTGTTAAGCTATGTTAAGTATTTTATGTTATTTTCACCTGTAGTCAGGATTAAATCTGCAACCTACAAATGATTGTGACTTAAAACTGAATTAACTCAACCCTTATATCTGAAGAAGGCCAGGGGGCACATCGGCCAAAACCTTGTGTATATAACTGTTGGAATATTTTTGATATAAGGTGTGCTCTAATTCCTCACCTAGATTTATAGACTAGCCGTGGTCACATGAGTTATTCTTGCAACCAATCACTAGCAATACTGCGGGGCTGATAGAATACTTAACCCCCCCACAGTGGTTATAAATACAACTGCACGCTTTGAGAACGGACATAGGATGGCCAGATCTTTACCAATACTCAGGAAGGACTTATACGATTACCAGAGTAACCAAAGGATTCATTATCGAAGGACTCTTTACCAGGAACTGAGAACTCTTTACCAGAAGAACCAAAGGATTAATTATCGAGGGACTCTTTACCAGGAACTGAGAACTCTTTACCAGAGTAACCAAAGGATTCATTATCGAAGGACTCTTTACCAGGAACTGAGAAATCTTTACCAGAGGAACCAAGGGATTCATTATCGAAGAACTCTTTACCAGGAACTGAGAACTCTTTACCAGAATAACCAAAGGATTCATTATTGAAGGACTCTTTACCAGGAACTGAGAAATCTTTACCAGAGTAACCAAGGGATTAATTATCGAAGAACTCTTTACCAGGAACTGAGAACTCTTTACCAGAGTAACCAAAGGATTCATTATCGAAGGACTCTTTACCAGGAACTGAGAAATCTTTACCAGAGGAACCAAGGGATTCATTATCGAAGAACTCTTTACCAGGAACTGAGAAATCTTTACCAGAGGAACCAAGGGATTCATTATCGAAGAACTCTTTACCAGGAACTGTCTTTACCAGAGGAACCAAGGGATTCATTATCAAGGGACTCTTTATCAAAGATCCAATTCCACTGGATAAGTGCTTCTGCTTTAAGGCCAAAGAATGGCCCTTAAAAATTTAACAATTACAATAAAGATGAGGACAACAGTTTGATAGACTTAAGATTAAAGAATGTTTTAATTCCATGTTTTATATATATATATATATATATATATATATATATATATATATATATATATGTGTGTGTGTGTGTGTGTGTGTGTGTGTGTGTGAGAGAGAGAGTTTAGTGCCTTAATAAGCACGCTGTTTTCTCCCCACATTAACATGGTCTTTTTCTTTTCTTTTTAATGTTACTCTTAAAATTCAAAAATTGTTTAATTACATAGTTTTGATGCTACTGGTCAAAGACACTTTAATATTGTGGTTGTCTTTTTAAAAAATTTGGACAGAACGAGATGAGTTAAGAAAGAGGTTCAAGTGCTTGTTCAGATGAAGTGAACCTTGAACTCGTCCCTAACACACAATAATATTTTAATCTAATAAATCACAACATTTATTACGCCAATGATTCAAGATGTTCACAGAAACAGGATGTGGATTTATACGTACCATGGCCTTCAAGATTATATCTATGACCTTCTCTGACGTGTTGACTAATGATCTCCAACGTCTGTTCAAAGATCTCTTCTGCTTTTGCCATTTCCAAAGCATCTGATGTTGGATAACGAACAATTGAAAGCAGGTCCTGGATTGAATGAGTCTTTGTTGTATCAAACAGGTTACGATACGTCTCATTAGTAGCTAAATTAATTCTGCTAAGTGCTTCAGCTGCAGACTGATTTATAAAAGGAGTGCCAGCGTAAACCCTGTTGTCAGCTAAAACAGAAAAACAAAAAAATAGTATTGCATCAGTAAGAAACTCCTTTATAATAACTAGCAAAATTGAAAAAAAAAAACACTCTTTCATAAAAAAAATGTACAAAGATCTTTGAAATCTTGTTTTTTTTTTAACAATAAACATTAAAAAATAGTTTTGCTGTCAAAATTCAAATAAATATATTATTTTTTGAAGGCAATTACAATGCGTATATCGTATAAAATTTGATAATTATTGAAAATAATCATGACAAGCAAACTCAGCGAATAACGCGCACAACATGGAACACCGTACAGTTCCACATTAGACGCATTATTCGCCGAGTTTTCTTGTCATGATTATTTTCAATAATTATCAAATTTTATACCATATACGCATTGTAATTGCCTTCAAAAAATATAAATAATAATATATTTTACTTAACAATGCTTCAAAAGCAAATTATCAAATTCCATTATCAAATAAATATGTTTTCTTTGTAATAAAACCAAGTTTCTAACAATTAAATTCAAATTAATTCAAATATTTAAAGTTTTTCTTTTGGGAGGACACCAAAACCATTCTCTTTTGATTATTGTATGTTGTACGACAGATGATAATGAAAAAAGAACAGTTTTATTTCACTATATAATAAGATATAAAATTTAATGTAGAAGAAGATTACGTGACTATTTCTTGTTTGTAAATAATTTTCTCGTAAAACTCTATATGTTAGATAGCTTTAAATATATACCAAAATAAAACAAACTATATATAAATCAATAATACCAGGCATGTATTTATTAAAACTTGTTTTAACAAACAATTGTGGACCATGTAATGTTGCATACTTAATTTCTGAGTATATATAATACAGGGTTGTTCTTTATTCCATGTATTAATGATTTTGACTATAAATTAAATACTCATTGATAAATTCCTCAATGTATTTAAACATTAAACAACAAAAACAAAAAAAAACAAAAATACCTACAGAGGACATTCAAAAAGAAAGAGCTTCTGTCAATTCCTTCCACGTTTTCTGCGACACATTCGTAGCGGCCAGCATCACTGAATTGCACTCTCTGAATGACCAGTGTATTGTCAACACTCTGGACACGATGGCTGTACTGCACAGGTAGTCGGTTTCTCATCCAACGGTATTCAGGTGTCGGGTCACCGTGAGCATCACACACAAGTGATAATCGGGAACCAACGTTAATATTAACATCTCTCTGTTGGCGAACAATTGATGGAGGCCCTGAGAAAACAAAAAATGGATTTAGTCATTCAGCATTTTTTTTAAATTATAAAAAAACAGAAAGCAAATAAATTGGTTATTATTTTTTTTTAAATTTAAAAAATCCAATTATCTTTATATTTTGTTTGAAAATGTCAACATGGAGGATATTCTCTCTTCTTTGAGGGAAATGAAAATTATACCATAGAATATAGACATGAAACAAATCAATGCCATACAACATAATCCCCAATAATGCTAACACATTGTTAAAACCAATTACTAAAAATTATAAATATAAATACACAATACGTATAACTTCCTAACCGTTAGGCATGACATAACCCCGGATGGATTGATATGCTGTTAAAATCAATAAACAAACAACAACCAATTATTTCTCTGAATGTTTGAGATGAGGCTTGAAGATTAGTATTATCTGCGTTATTCGGACTATTGTCCCCATGTTCATTGTTATTTGTACAAGTTTCCGAGTTCGAAAAGAAGGTTCCCGAGTCCGAGAAGGTTCCTGAGTCCGACAAGAAATACCTGAAGAAGGCCGGAGGGCATATCTCCTGAAACGTTGTACAAATAACAATGAAGATGGGGACAATAGTCCGAATAACGCATCTAATACTAACAACCAATTATTTTTCACAAAGCTTAAGATATTTTGCAATATTCTTTTGGACCATTTTTAATGAGTTTGATTCTCACTGAGTGACCCATACGTCTTGCTAAGCTAAAAGCTAAAAGACAGATTAAATTGTTCAAATAAACAAATTAGATTTGTTTTTAATTGATTTAAAACTTGATAAACTCTTTAAAAATAATCTAAAAAACAACAAAAAAACCCAGACAAAATCAAAAAAATGATTATAAAATTGTTTTGATCTAAAAATGAATGAATGAATGAATAAAACAAAGATTAAATCTTTAAAAAAATAATTGATGGATTAAATTTTTTTAAATGATCAAAAAAATAAAATATTTAAAAAAAAGATTAAAAAAACAGATTGAATCCAAACTTTAAAAAAAAAAAAAAAAAAAAAGAGAAATTAAATGTTTACAAAAAAAACTTAAATATTATGAAAAAATATTTAAATAAAAATGTTTTAAATGTCTTAATATATTCTCAGATTTTCTGTATATGCACCCTAACATGCATGTACATTTACAAGCAAAATTAATATTTTCATAAAAAGAAATAGATAAAACATTACTTCTGGGTGTGATGGCCAACTCTGCTGTGGTTTGTCTTCGCCCAGCAGTATTTTCAGCACGACACATGTACAAGCCCCGATCAACAATACGTACACGGCTAATCCTTAGAACCTGAGCACTTTCAAGAATTTCAAAATGTCCATCGTTTGGTAAAGGTTCACCTACAAAAACAGAAAGAAATCAAATTTTATTTAGAATCATATTAAACTTATTCTTTGTTGCTTTTTCTTATTGCCACCAACATTTCAGCCTATCTATTCTACAGCCTTCTTCGTGCAGAACAAAAAATAAAATTGCAACACCTCTGTAACCAAAAAATAAAACTGCATATATATATATATATATATATAGGTAATAATTCTGAATGACGACAAATCGGTCGAGTGTCTCTCCCAGCCTTAAGCAATCTGCCTTGTCTAGTCATACAGATGAGTCATGAAATGGCAAAACAGAACTGTATTTGGATGACAATACTATATATATATATATATATATATATATATATATAAGGATTGTATATATTTTTGGACTGTTATATATTCATTTTTTTGTGGATGTAGGGAAATTCAATGCTGTAGAGTTTGGCAATAAATGATATCTAATAATATTCATTTTAATGGTATAATGTTCCAACAAAAATGACAAAATCCTGGTATCTCTGATTTTGCTGACCACACATCTTTAGTAAGATCATATATAAATAAAGCCTTTATCAAATAATAACTCTGGGGACAGCTTGGTTTCAGGGTCAAACCATCATTACCCTTAATCCATAGCACCCCAGCAGTATCTTACTACACCGCTAAAGTAAAGTGGGGAACTGATGGTATTATTTCCTTGGTCTAATGTAGCGAAATTGAAGGGCAGAACTGTGGACAAGCAGATTCCCAACCCCCATGAACAAAGCACGTCCGGATATGTTTGGCTTGTGCGAGGAGGAGGAGTGTGGTGAGTGACCACGGAAATTGAACTTGCCACCTCCTCGTTGCTGAAATGCTGTTGACATTCCGCATGAGCAGTGCAGAGTAACCCGGATGTAAACAGTATTGTCGTGAGGATTGATGCATATTTGAAGTGCTGGGTAATGTCGAAGTTCTGCACAGGCAATGCAGAGTAAGTAGCCCGGATGTACACAGTTACTGTGTATTTAATGGCCTGCCCTCCAAGACCGAAAGAAGAGACCACTGGAGTAGGATTTTGCAGTCGAGGCGAGTGGAACAGAAAACTGTATGTGGATCTTGCTGTTAAATAGAGAGTAGTACTTTTGTGAGAGTTTGTTGCAGACTGAAGACTTTGTCAGTTGGGAGAGCATATGCGTCGGACTTGACTGTGTTCCCCCCCCCCCCAGAGTTTACTTTCATTCTCGTTAGATCTAATGATAGTGAAAAGGAGATAGACTCCCTCACTGTCAAGTGGATACCAACAATAGGCCACCCCACTGACTTTACTTTTTACTTTATTGCCATTTATTTATTTCTTAAATAATTATAATATAAATTCTATGAATACAAAATGACTTGATACTGAGCTTAATAGCTGCCTTTAGTGGCTTTTAAGCAAGTAATAATAATTATAATATGTAAATACAATTGATGGTATATCAAGATCTTCAGAGAAAGCCTTCACATGCAACATCTTTGGTCGAGAATGTTTTTTCAAACATTGGACTTCACAGTCACAGGAGGCACTGTAACTTCAGGGGCACACAAACTATATTATAATCTTCCGAGATTGCAATGCCAATAAGAATTGATGGTACTTACTGTCTTTAGACCAGGTGATGACAGGAACAGGATTACCATCAGCTTGACATCTGAATGTTATAGTTGAACCCTCAACAACTGTTTGATCATCTGGTGCCTCAGAAAAAGTTGGTGGTACTGTCAAAAAATGGAAGGAAAAGAAATGAAATTCCTCAAATATTTAATAGTATTTTTATCCTGTCTTGTTATTTCAATCTTACACCCTTGTGTAAATTAAGTTATTATTTTCCTCTGATTAAAGTTGTCAAGGTTCCTTTAGTTATTGCGAAAAGTCAGTTTTCTATAAAATAGGAATTCTTTGAGATTTTTCTTTTTGTTGGTTTGATATCCTTATTTGGGATTAGCCCTTTGCTACAACTAGGGGAACTTTGACAACAATAATCAAGGAAAATAATCACTTCCTATGTGTGTCTAAGCCAGGGGTCACCAAACTATGGCCCGCGGGCAGGATCCAGCCTGCAAAGGCATTTCATCAGGCTCGCCAATAGTACTTGAATTTATTTCTTAAAAAAGAACTTATGTATGCAAGCAAGCTTTTCAAAATTGAAATATCTGAAGTCAACCCATTGAACAAAATTGACTGATAAACATTTGAAAGCAATTCTCTTGATTGGATGTAGCAATTCCAAACCAAACATTGACAATATCTTGAAAGGCAAACTTCACTTTCACAAATCTCACTAAACCTTTCTGCTAATGTTGCGTTCTTTGATAATGTTTTGAAAATAAATATGTTGGTTAAATATAACATAGAAAGATAAATTTGTTTTTACATCTTTTTCTTAGAGTTTTCATTCTGGCTAGCAAGTATTAAACACAATAATAATGTGGCCTACTCTCGTTATTTTTTTTAATTATCTGGCCCACCGTAAAAAAGTTTGGTGATCCCTGGTCTAAGCCATTGAAGTTTCATTAAAATTTGTGGTAATAATAAAAACTGATTCAGTTTTTGCACTAGCTTTTTTGAAAGGTGAGGGTTGTTCAATACTGTGTACCTTAAATCACTGAAGTTTTTTTTTTCATTAAAATCTTTTACATTTAAATGTGTGGCAAAATTGGTCAAACAAACCAAAAGATAAAATCCTATGGAGATTTATAAAAACAGCGGCAGCATCCAAAAATTATAAACAAGAACAACAACCACAATGTAGAACATGTCAAACACCTTTGACAGTTAAACACTTATACATGGAATGCAGTTTTTTTGCTCACATCAGAAACCGTTACGTTAAAGCAAACAATATGAAATATCTATTTGAAAATGTCAACATGGAGGATATTCTCTCCTTTTTAGGGAAATAAAGTTATACCATAGAATATAGACATGAAACTAATCAATACCATACAAAAATCCCCAATAATGCTAACACATTGTTAAAACCAATTACTAAAATGTATAGATAAATACACAATATGTATTACTTCCTTAGGCATGACATAACCCCAGACGGGTTGATATGCCGTTAAAATCAATAAACAAACATCCAAAAATTATAAGACTTGGAACAGGTGAGAAAAAGCCAAGCCAATTCACCTGCTTTTGTGTTAAATATTCCAGCTTAGTATTAGAAGGTTTCTTTCTTTCACTAGACAGTCAGTTTTAGACCCACTAGAGTGATGGGATGTAATCAATTTCAATTTTTTTCCTCACATTAGGTCATTTGCAGTGGTGTGCAGTAATGTTAATCTATTTTCGGGGTGTATAATGAATTTAGTTTGGCCTTGAAAGATATTGCATAATCTGTAATTCAGATTTTTAACAAGCCCAGATACTATTGTCTAGACCAGTGGTTCCCAACCTATGGCCACATGGCAAAAATGGGCCACAGCAAATTTCAGGTGGGCCAAAGAAATATTATAATTCTATATGATTTCAGAGCATACTTTTTATATACAAAATCCAATCATATATGCAGAAAATTTATATTTTATATTTTCTAGAAAGTAAAATGTCAACTAATTCACGGTAGGGGAGAGTGGGGAGAGATTTACACCCCTGATACGCCCCTATATTATGTAAAATGGAAATATTTTCTCTATTATAATAATTTCATAGGACACAAAAAATTCTGGTTTCAAAGTGGGCCATGAGCTGAAAAAGGTTGGGAACCCATGGTCTAGACTGTCAATTAGTTGTCCTATAGCCATTGTCTGCCATGGATGTTACTCCAAGGAAGTGTACAAAAATTGTAATGCTGCACAATTTGATGCTGTCAATTGTAACATTTGTAACAAAAATTGTAATAAAAGTTATAAATGAAAATTGTAATGAAAATTGTAACGTTTACATATAAAATATAATTTGATTCATTTTGGTTAACTCGGCTTCTGAAATCAAAATTGGTAGATAAGATAATGACATCAGGCTCTCAATCAACAAGACATGCATTCAACACATGCATTGACACATCTGGAACTGCAAGGCATATGAATCTTCAACACTTAACAAAAAGGCAGCACTTCTGTTTTGGCCTTTTATTAGTGCTAGTAAAAAGATGGCAGATATACCCTTGTCCAAATTAATTGAAACAACTGCTTTAATTTTCTTTCTTTCACCATGTGGTCAGTTTTAGACCCACTGGAGTTAATTTGCACAAGTATGTATTTTACATATAAAACATAATTTGATAAATTTTCGTTAACTCTACTTCTGAAATCAAAGCTGGTAGATGCGATAATGATATCAGGTTTCTATGCATTAAATAGAACTGCTAGGACCGGTTTAACTCAGTCGGTAGTGTCCGACTAGGAACCACAAGATTCCTGGTTCAATACCGGCCCTCGCCAACTCAGCATATGAGTAGCAGTGGGATCTGTGTGGTAAAGTAAGAAGCTGATGGTAGGTGTGGCCCTCCACTCAAAAGCAAAAATAATCTCCTTGGTATAGTACTAGTGAAAAGGGAATAGACTCCCTTGCTGTTAGGCTGATACCAACTTTAGACCACCCCAACGGCTTTAATTGCTGTTCTTCTTGGCATTAAATGACCCATGACAGTTGATATGCCATTAGACAAAGAAACCAAACCAAATAGTAAGACTGGGTTATTTAGATTTATCAAAGCAGTCAACCAAGAAGATGGGAAACTCTTAATTAAACTAACTGTACTCCCTTTGAAGATTGACCTTGTGTCGCCTCCTGCTTGTGGCATAAAGATTGGTTAAATACATGTCGATGGAGTGTCCTATTGTCGGTATCAGCCAGACAGCGAGGGAGTCTATCCCCTTTTCACTAGCAGGGAGATTGTTTTTGTGTCTGAGGTGGAGCACAACACCTCCTATCAGCTCCCTATGCTTCTCATATGCTCAGTTGGCGAGGGCAAGCATTAAACCCGGAACCTTGTGGTTCTGAACCGGATGCTCACATTGACTCATCTGGAAATGCAAGGCATATGCTTCAACTATAGGGATTAACCCCTATATTTTTACTTGCATGAATAAATTAAAATAATTAAGTTTTCATAAACAATTAGTTTTACAATTGTATGAGTTAAGTTTTGAATTATGTAAACAAAAGAGAATCAAAAAAAAAAATAGTTTGGAAATATTTTAGCAACAATAGAAACAATTGTTTGAATTCCGATGACAATATCTACGTCAATAGAAAACTGCATTGTCATCGGAATACCACAGGTAACAAAATCATCCGATATCTACGTTGTTAGAAAACAGCTGATATTTGATGAATAATTAATTTTAACTTAATGATCATGTTGTTGGGATTATCTTCCATTTGACTGGAAGAGTTATCTTCCCGCTGGGTTATCGCTTGTTCTCACCAGGAGCTATGGTATTTAAATGTCTGGTTCAAATGCTTCTTCCTCTTTTAGCTACATCTTCTCATACGAGCACATGGGTTAGACCATTGTTACACCCTTCTCGAGCTTCTGACCCCAACGCTATGCTACTCTCCTGGAGGCTCGCCCCCCCCCCCTCACTAGTAAGTGATTTTGTACGTACGGACTCTCCAGTCCTTTTATCTCTACTCTTGTATGTTTATGTACATGTATTTTATTGTTATTGTATCTTGGCTTATTTCCATGCTGTTTTGATATATAAAATGTTTTGTCCCACACCACGTTCGGAGTTGTATGTTCATATATTAACCATGAATCTTACAAGTGGTGACCTCGACGTGATGTCTACACCACCTACAATGTAAACAATTACAAAAGAAAATTATAAAAAGGCCCATTAGCTGAAAAGCTTCAGTGGGAGTGGATGCTCTCCTAACTCAACAATACTTTTGCTTTGGTCTTTCATTAGTACTAATACAAAGATGGTAGATAAGACATATGGGTCATAAGGATTATCCAATACCACTTCAACAACATATGAAACTGAAAGTTCAACAATGTCAACAGTCAACAGTCAAAACACTGATGTCTACCAAATGTCCTTGCACCATGTAACATATATATATATTATAATATATTAATAATTTGAAGGCAATTACAATGCGTATAAAAAATAAAAACAAAAAGATGTTGTTTTTTTGTCTTATCGATTTCAAAGAAAACTTTGTCTTATCGATTTCAAAGAAAACTTTATCTTCAGAGACGAAAATCAGAAATGAACGTGCTTAAGTTTTTTTTGCGTGGTTATACTTTTTTTTTCTTTTTTCTTCTTTTTTTTCCTCTTCTTTTTTTCTTTCTACTCCCTTCCCCCTTCTTTATGTTATGAATGAAATGGGCGAATAACTGTAATTTCTTATTTTTGTAAGAATATTTTTTGAGAACGAATGTTTAAAATCCTACCTTGCTTATGTATCCAATATTGTCTGTTTATCATCCTGTGAATATTACAACAATGTAGCCATTCAATTCAAAATAAAAAAAAAGGTTACGTAGAAAAATTCTTATGCTTAGCTTTCATTTTTTTTCTTTATATATATATATATATATATATTTACCAGCCCCTCCACATGGGTAAGATGCGACACAAGGTCAATTTCTTATGCGAGTCTAACATGTTTGAAATCAGAGTTTTCCTTCTAGAACGGTTGTTTAACCAAAGTTAAAGACCCCATTCTGCCCTACTATTACCTATAGCTAGAGGCAGAGTTGTTGAATGCATACCTTTTCCAAGGGTATTAGCACTATGTGAAATAAAAATAGCCTTGTCTAGTATTTGAATTCTGGTCGATGAGTCCATTTCTTACAATAGTAAGCATTACAATGTCTCACACCATGTAACATGTCTCCATTCTAATGATAGGAGGAACTTTGGTCAGTTGATGTTGCTCACACTGAGTGACCAGAAAGCTCATTCTTCATCATATAACAGTCCAACCACCTCTCTGTCATGGTCAGTACATACCTCTTACCTTGCACAGTTATTCTTGATTCTGATGTGAAAGTACTAGAGCTCAAAGTTGCAGTACATTCATAAACGCCCTCATCTTCCTGCTGGATATTGACTATCAGAAGAGCTCCAGTGGTTAGCAAAGTGTAACGTCCAGAGTTTTCCAAGTTTTGACCATCTTTAGTCCAGCGGATGGAACTGCCGGAACCACTTCTTGCAGAACAAGTTAACTGTATTGTCTCACCACGGACAGTTGTGACATCGTTGCGACGTGGAGTGAAACCTTGTGCACCTGAAATAAAGTAAAGGGAAATTAATAATTTTTTGTTTTCTTTTTGTAAAATAATTAGTGTTGTGGGGTTTTAAGGGGTCAAATAAGAACAAAACGACGGGTAACAAATGTAGGAAAATGTATTAACAAAAGAGTAGACAATTACAGTACAGAGAAGTGGGAAATATGTCCGACAATAGAGTTATGAGCTGACTCGCATTGGCTTACTCTCCAAGCCATAATTGTCCCTGTTACTTATAGTAACCGTCGGCGCATTCCATTAGTCTATAGGGTATATCACCTATAACAATTAGGTATCTCAATTAATTATTTTAGTAATTTGTAATTTATAATTTGGGTTAATTCTTGAGATAAGGCTTGATAATTTGTATTATTTGGATCCAGATGGACATGTGTACAACAGATATAGGGGTTAATTTAATACAGCTCTTAGTGACTATCATCTGTAGGTTGCAGGTTCAATCCTGACCATGGGAAATAACAACATAGAATACTTAACATAGCATAAAACTTGTACCTGGTCATGGTTAATGGAATGAGAACAGTCTACCCCAGTGGATTGAATAAAGGGTTTGGTTTGAAGTTCCATGAAGGCTCCCGAGTTTGACAAGAAGGTTCCTTAATTTGAAGAGAAGGTTCCCGAGTTCAAAAAGGTTCTCGAGTTCAACAAAAAACACCTGAAGAAGGCCAAAGGGCACATTGGCCAAAAAGTTGTGTATATAACAATAAAGATGAGCACAACAGTCCGAAAAATCCAAATAATACATATTATTTGAGGTTTAGATTCAAAACAAAAAAATGTTAGAAAAATACTTTTGGAATGAAAACAATCCAAGTGTTAACATTTTGTTTACAAATAGAGTATACTAAGGAATATAGGCATCTGAGAATGGAATGGTTGCTTACAATTATGTAGGTCAGGTAATCAGCAGGTAAAAGTATCAACTAATATTTGTGGGTCTACACTGATGTGGAATGAACCAATTAGGGAAAATTATGTTTTTCTTTCTGTTTTGTCACTATTGGTTTAAACAGTATACCTATATCTTCCTATTTACCCTCTGCTTTGTTGACTACTATAAATGATTCAACAGTGGAAATAAATTTCATTCTGACAGGCAAGTAGAGCAATTGGTGTTCAATTCCTTTTAACACAAGTTACCACGGGAACCAAAAAAGGACTTATTAAGGGGTAATGCTACAATCCTTAAGTGGTGCCATAATGTAACATTTTTACTGTATCAAAAATAATAATAATAATTAGGAAAAGTTTATTTATCTGTACTTTATAAAAGTAAAGTAAAGTCGTCGGGGCAGCCTAAAGTCGGTATCAGCCAGTCAGCGAGGGAGTCTATCCCCTTTTCAATAGTGCTAGACCAAGGAGATTGTTTTTAGCGTCTGAGGTGGAGCGCCACACCTACCATCAGCTCCTTACTTTATCGCACAGATCCCTGTGCTACTCATATGCTGAGTTGACGAGGACTGGTATCGAACTAGGAACCTTGTGGTTTCTAGCCGAATGCTCTACCGACTGAGCTAACCCAGCCCTTATCTGAATTAGATTGATTGATTGATTTTTACAGCATGTTAACTAATCTAGGGTTATTTTTTGCCTAGAGGTTAGGGAACCTGTATGTTCAGATCTACATTTTTTGTTAAGTTATTTCTTAATTTTTTTTGTTTTTTTTGGACTGTCTTATCATATATAAATATTTTTCAAATAGATCTATTTAACCCATAGATGGGATACTAACAGATACTACCACTCTGTAAACTATATTCTTAATTATTAGAACCGGATGTGACCACCTTGAGCTCAAAATATTGGGCTGAGAGTGCATAATAAAACAGGGCCCAGCACAAAATATCAAGCTTATAGTATATATCAAATATTGGTTTGGTTGAAATGCAGAATTGGGAGCTCAAAGGTCTGGCAAGTGACTGAATGAGCAGGAAGGACCCTCACAAAGGAAGAGTTGGTTCAAATGAGTATGGACTAAATTCTGCTGTAGGATGTTTCAAACTTCTACAGTGGTAGAATACAGTAAATTATCATCAAACAGCCTTGCCAGAATTTCAACTCGGCTTGCCAATTCTATTTTCTTGAGTGGTACCCCCAGCAAGGCTAGAGGACCCAGTCTGCCCTACTATTATATTCAAAGCAGATTTTTAAAAAAAACACAATCCCAGCACATTACCAAAATACAAGAGAATGTCAACTTACGTTGGAATGGAACAGGGCCTCTTGAGAATGAATCTGAATGTGTCCTGGTAAACTGTGGTTGGACCAGGGCTAAAAAGAAAGAATGGAAAACACTGTTAGAAATAAAGGGGAGACAATTGCAAAAGACAGAAAAAAAGCAAAACAAATAGAACATTTTTTTTTTAAAGATAAAAAAAAAAGCATGTTTCTATAATGTTCTGTATTCATCGAAGGTAACCTTTCCTCTGTTGTATACCCTTTTCATTACTTCTTTACTTACTTCTATTCTTCTTCTGGCGTCTTTGACATCTTACGTTTTCTTCTAACATCTCTTCTAGCGTCTGGACTTCTCTTGGTGGTTGGTCGGACTTAACCCATTTCTTCTTCTAGATCAGTCTTGTTACCAAGACATTCACCAACCACAAAACCGGGTTATTTTCTTAAGCTTTTATTTACTTATTATTTTACTTAACTAAACATTTCATGTAACTAACATAGCGCGCGTATGCAGTGAGTTCCAGTTAAGGCAGGACATCTTCACTGCCTGACATCCAGACTGAAACTGAGGAACCAACCAGCTCCCATGTGACTTCACGTATTTCGCGGGCTTTCTGTACTATTCCATGGAAAGTCCCTCCCATGATATGAAAAGGGCCATCCCTTTAGAAATACAGGGGATTGACAATAATCTTATGCTACCACATAGATTATGTAACACCTCCCCATGTACATCTCTTCTCCATTTAGCCCATCACCTCTGACTCATAGGTCACCCCCCCCCCTAGCAGCAGATATATATATACCAATTCAGAACCAACTACATCATCAGTCTTAATTTGAGACTTTCTTGAATTTTTCTATATCATATTTATATATACATTTTCTTGAAAAATTGTTTTGTAAGGGATTATTTGAAATCAACCATGGTAATCACTTTCCCAACTGCAAAAGTCCACTGACAAAGTCTTTCTGCCTGCAACAATATTACAGCAGTCTTCAATCAACCCGCCAAAGTTTACTTGTTTCTTGTCCAACGAATGTCTGTGTTTGAGAGAGAGAGAAGAGAGACAGAGAGAGAGAGATTTTCCAACTTAATCCGGTACTTTGTCAAACTTGTGTTAAAACGTTACATGACACCTTATGTTAATAAAGTTTTTTTTTTTTTCGCTCACTCACTCTCTCTCTCTCATATATATATATATATATATATATATATATATATATATATATATATATAATGTAAAATGTATCATGTTGTCAGAAAAATTTTAAATTCTTTATCTTACATACACGATACGTGTTTCTGAAATTGAGTTATTAATTTGGCAGAATATGTCTGATAAACTTTTCTATTATAACGGCTGTTTAATAAAGGCTCGCAGACTTTTTATTTTCAGTAATAATTTATTTTTCCTTATACCAACGAAAGTCCTGATGAAGGTCTCTGAAAAACAGACTGATACACTGCAGCGTAGGCAAAATAAACATTATTCGTTTATAAACTTGTGTTTTTTCAATTTTTTACAATATTACACATATACACACACACACACACACACATATATATATATATGTGTGTGTGTGTGTGTGTGTTAAGAAAATCAATTTGTTGAAGTTAACTTACAAGGTCGCACATTAGGTTCTAACATGGCATCATTACTTTCTGTCTCTCCTGCTGAATTTCGAGCCAGACAGGTGTAGGGTCCACGGTCTTCTGCACGTAAGTTCTGAATCATCAATGAACCATCGTCTAAGAAGGTATGCCTTGAACTCTGGTGAACAACTTCACTGTAAGGAAACAGATAAGAGAATTAATAGATAAAAAACAAATATTCTCATAGATTTTTTTCAGGTTGTAGGAGATATTAAAGACCAGTGTATAGTTGCAAGGAAACATGTTGGATGTTATTAAAATTATTCAAATTACCATGAACTTGGCTCATAACTATGACACTCATTTTACATTACATGGGGATACAAGGTCAAGGTTAAAGAGAAGAGAAGGTAAATGACAAATGTCAAGGTCAAGTTGTAGTAGTAGTAGCCATCATTAGTTCAGAGTAACAACATACGAAAGTGTATAGTCAAAAAGGGGTTGTTTATTTTTTTCTATGTTCGTGGGTTCTTTTTCAGAGAGAAGAGAGGAGGGAGTATGGTAAAGCTGTTCTATCATAAATCACATTCATGCACGCTGTTTGTTGGTAGCCTAGACATGTCACGGTGGGACCTCCAGAGACCCACGTCTGCCTCTGACCAAGGCCCTGACGAAAAAGAATCCGATTTTTCTTTTCTTCCATCTGTGTTCACGGGGGTGGGGGAAGGGACACATCCGCTTCCACCCTCTGCAGAAAACCTGGGATTTCTGTTTTTATTTTAAAATCTAGTTCCGGGGTCATTGGTCGGTCAATAGCTGGCACCTGTTGAGTGTTTACAATTCTAAACTTTAACCTCTTTTTGTTCTTATTTCTTTTTCTTCTCTTTCTCCAGAAATCTGATTACCCTTTTCTTTTTTCGATCCCCAAATTCTCCATAGACCATAATAATTACACTACACAAAGGAAGACAAACAACAAGAAATCTTTCAAAATGAGGAAGATAAATTTGTGTAAAAATTTTGCAGAATGTAAATGTACAGAGAGAGAGTTCTTTGAATGAGAGTTCTGCTTGTGTCTGCAGATAGTGTTGGTAGCGTGGATGAGATGTGGGTAGTGGGTGTCTGTTGCCATTGGTGATTGAAGGTAGAATTGGTTATCAGGATAAATGTAGATACTACCTGTTGTCACCATTTGTAGGTTCAGGGTTAAAAGAGATATTTGGGGTTTTGTTCAAACTCAGGTCCAGAGATTTTTGCAGTTGGTGATGACAGTCATGTGGGAGAGGTATATAGTGGTGTTAGGGACCATATGACCTTTAGGAACCACTTTTGCTTTGCTGATTCATAAGTACATTTTTTCATTTACACCGTCAACATCTGGTTGTTTGTTAACAGACAATTTTTAGAGGTTTTATTTTAAATTATAAAACTAATCCCTAACCCTAACCCCTAACAAACAACCAAATGTTGATGGTGTAAATGAAAAAAATATACTTATGAATCAGCAAAGCAAAAGGGGTGCCTAAAGGTCATATGGTCCGTGTTAGACTGCTTCTCTTTGCTGCATGTGGTAGTTACATGGGAGAGATAATGACAGGATAACTTTCACATGAGATGGATAGTTCCCTTTGCTGCACATTGTTGATGTGGGAGAAAGATAAGGTAGGGATTTTGTAAGGGAAATAGGCTCTTTCAACACATGAAGTTGAGAATGCCTGAACTCTGGAATTATTACTCTGGTGGACAGAATGAGATTTCTAACACGTGTGTTGTTGCTACTGTGAGGAGAGAGAGAGGGGGGAGAGAGAGAGAGAAAGAAAATGCGTGCTGTGTACACTGGCCAAGATGGCCAGCTAGGGACGTGCGTAAGCATGTGACCTAGCCAGCAGCTAGGGGATAGAGAAGTCAAGAAAAGCCTTTGACCAGTGTAATTGGATCTTCAAAGGTGTTGTTGAAGACACCTTCTCATTGGTCAAGGAGGGTCACCTGGGTCTGTAGGAATAGAAGCTAACCGGTGTTGATTAGGCATATGTTCCGTCCAGTCTTTTGGCCCTTAATGAGGAGTCATTAACCATGGTGAAATTTAAATATTTAAATTGGAATATAACAGAGATGGCAACAGAAGATAATGTTTTCCTATTCTAGACTATGGTTGATCAAAAGGACAAAATATTACAAATATCTATTATCATCTGATAATTCTCCAAAATGGTTTGAACTAGTCAAAAGACATATTACTAACAAACTGTGAATGTTCAAATGGAAATGATAGACATATTACATAATGGAGCCTATACACATGCTAAATTCCTATCTTTGCATTTACACACACACATATATATATACACACACACATACATATACACACCCATACATATATACATATATACACACATACATATATACACACACACACACCCATACATATATACACACCCATACATATATATACACACACACACACATACATATATACACACCCATACATATATATACACACACACACACATACATATATATATATATATATATATATATATTATACACACACACACACACACATATATACACACACACACACACACATATATATATATATATGTGTGTGTGTGTGATTTGTTTTAAGATCTTAAAATCATTTGTACAAAGCTAAACATTTATTCAAAATTAAAATAGATATGATATATATATAAATATATATATATGCCATACTGATTGTGAAGCCAAATTATTTGTGGTTCAGGGTCTCCAACAGCAATGCATCGGAAAAATACTGTCCGTCCAGGTGTAAACTGAGCATGATCAGGCTGAACAGTGAACTGGGGTGAACCTGAAAAGAAAATTTGCAAAAATACATTGTCAGAATTTCTCATATAAAGCATTTTCATAATTATTGACTAGGTTATCTTTCATCTTATTTTTGTTGCCTTTTTATTGCATTGTTCAAATCATTTCCCATCTTTAAATTGTTATTGTACTGAAAATAAAGAAGCAAGCTACAAAATTTATAACAATTTAGTTATATGGTTGCTTTCATCCTTATATTATTTTCACAGTGCCAATATTGTGGGTTTATACCTATAAGTTTCAGTCGAGTAGGTTAGGGTTAAAATTATTCACATAGTATTCATTGTATATATTTATATAGTACTTACCTGGCCTTCGGGCCCTGTGTCTAGTGGCTTCAGCCTCTGGGCCAGTAAGATATATGATGAATCAGCATGAATCGCAGGGGGCCCATCCCCCACCCAGGCAACACCTGCCTCATTGTCTAAAAGGAGCAGGGCTGGGTTTATTGCTCTGTGGCTGAGGCACCTCAAAAGGGGAATGCCAAAGGGATTCATGTAATTTTTACACTGGCCACTGCATGAGCTTTGGTTTGTGCATGGCTACCCATATTAATTAGATTTATGTTCATCTGACATGGTGGGAGTTCAGAAAATATCTACTTATATTGTACTTATAGCCAACTATTCACTCAACACATGAGGGAATCAAACTTCAAATATATAAAACATACAACTCTGTGTGTGTGTGTGTGTGTGTGTGTGTGTGTGTGTGTGTGTGTGTGTAAAAGGAAGAACTAACATTTTGTGAGATTTACCAAAAATTTCAATGTAGCCCACACACAAAAGTTATAGTCCACCTGTACTATAGAGATTGATAATAGATAATACCTAATAATATCAGTTTTGATTGGATAAAATTCCACTATAAATAATAAGTTGGTTGGTTGGATTTTATGGCATGTCAACTCTTTTTGGGTTATTTTATGCCGAATGCATTTTGTTTTTCTTCATTTTTGATGAGTACTCAATTTTTTTTAAAACTCAATTTTTTTTAAAACACATTTTTTAAAACATATTGTTTCTATTTAGCCGCTTCTAGTATGAAATAAAATCCAATGTATATATTTTTAATTTCTCAACTGTGACTAATATTTTTGATAAAGATGAAACTCTAAGGAAAACATAACTTAATATGTTATTCGTTGTTGGTTGTTTGGATTTTACGGCATGTCAACCCATTGGGTAATTTATGCCGAAAGAGGTTTTTGTTTCATTCCTTCTTGATGGGTACACAATTTGTTTTAAAACACATTTTTTTCTATTTAACCCATAGATGGGACCCTAACATGTACTACCACTCTGGGGTGGAGTGGACCTGGGAGTAATGGTAATGAAGGGGTATCCACATTGAAGGGGTATTCCACATTGCCCATAGCTTCAGAACTGGAACTTCACCATCAGACAACATTGTACCCAGGACACTAAGACCCCCAGCCACTGCCTTCTAGCACATATAGGATAAAAAGGGTTGGAGCTTACCATAAGGGAAATAGGGTTGGGACAATCATATAGGTACTTGGGCTTGATGTCACCAGCTAATTGATCAAAGGGGGCCTCTCCGACTGCCCATCTAGCCTAAGTAAGTCATGGACTGCACAGCCACCAGGGTTCCATCCTTAAGCATCACAGGTCGCCATCCACAGCCAACAGGTAGCCCAATTGGGAGGATCTTAACCCACTGCAGAGGTGCAGTCAGTGTATTCTAAAGTTCCAGATGACAGGGCTAAACCCTCACAGGTACTAGCACTCAAGGTCAGAGTGGACCTGGGAGTAATGACAATAAAGGGGTACTCCACACTCCCTAGAGCTTATGGGGGAATAAGTCTTACGTCAGTAAAAATGGAGAGAGATAAAAACACAACTAGTTGGAAGTACAGAGAGAGACTATTATCAAACTGCTACTAAGGACGCCAGAGTCAAGATGCCAAGAACTTGGTCTTTTTTCTGCACATGCCCGGGCTCTTCCTGTCCTAAGCCCTCTGGGAGATTGTTATTTTTGTGTCTTTTTTATTTATTTATTTATTTTATTTTATTTTGTTTTATTTATTTTTTACTTTTATTAATCCCCACAATCTCCAATATTGGAACCTAACCACTAGATACAGTTTAGCATCATATCCAGGACAATATTACTTTTGTGAAGGTGTGCTTATTAAAAACTAAGCTTATTAAATCCCCACCCCTACCACTACTTGACAAGTATCATCGGCACTGCTGTCTCGGAAGACTATGTAATTCTTGTGACCCTGAAGTTACAGCGCCTCCAATGTTCAAAAAACAGCCTCGACCACATATGTCGCATGTGAAGGCTATCCCTGCAAATGTTGATGTTCTTCAGGACCTCTTGGCTTCATGGTCTTGCGCCAGGGTGACTTTAGACATGAACAATCTGCTACGGAGAGCCTGCCACCAACCCAGGGTGGTCCTGAGACAAATTTTCCCAGCTGTATAGCGTCATATTTAATCATATAATGAAAAGGCATTTTCAATAATCTAACACAATAATTTTCTCATTGGATTAGGGAGAGCTTGATATGTCCCCTATCTCCATATTCATAAGTTCTTTCTTTTTTATTAATCAACACTAGGTCTGGTTTTGTTGCTGGGATAAGGTGATCCGTTTTTATCTCAAATTCCCAGAGAGTTTTATGCGTTTCATTCTCAAGAACAGATTCTGGTTTATGCATATACCATTTTGTTGTATGGTCAAAATTTAATTTTTTGCATATTATTATTATTATTATTATTATTGTTGTTGTTGTTGTTGTTGTTGTTGTTGTTTGTATATTGCAAGAGTAATTGTTGAAAATGCAGAGGTCATATAAGTGGTTATTATAATAAAATCGAAGTAATCTACAAGATAATTTGGGAAAATTACTTCAGACTGGACAATTTTTGATCATTCGTTTACTCATTCGTGTGCTACATTTATAAGTAAATAGTGTCCAATATCTGGGATATAACAAGTATATCTACATTAGGGTACCATTGAGATGAAGCCAATGGTACTTGGTTACTGACAGTTTCTCGTCTATGTGATTCTTAAACGAAGAATCACATAGGCGAGAAACTGTCAGTAACCAAGTGCCACTGACTTCATGCCCAAACTACCCTACTTATATATATATATATTCGTTGCCTGATGACTGCTACACAGCAAGAAACCAATGGTAGCAAAATTGTTCCAATGCAAATAAATATAAACTAAAACATTTATTTAGGTGGCCTAATATCAGTATCAGCCAGACAATGAGAGAGTCTATCTCCTTTTCACTAGCGCTAGAACAAGGAGATTATTTTGGCGTCTGAGGGGGAGTGCCACACCTACCATCAGCAACTCACTTTACTGCACAGATCCCTTTGCTATTCATATGCTGAGTGGGTAGGGGCCGGTATCAAACCAGGAACCTTGCGATTCCTAGGCAAGTGCTCTACCAACTAAGCTAAACCAGTCCATATACATGCATATATATAAATGTGTGTGTGTGTCTGTGTGTGTGTATATATGTATGTATGTATGTGTGTGTATATATGTGTGTGTGTGTGTGTGTGTATGTTCTATGTTGTACTTACGGCATCGGAACTGGGTAGGCAGCAGCGAGGAAACTGACAATCCCTCTAAACTGATAGGGTGCTCACAAGTAGCAGTTGTTTGTGTCTGCTCGTATACATTTTTCAGTTTTTCTGAGAGCCACAACAGGTTGCAATCACAAACAAGAGGATTATTGTCCAGACGCCTGAAAACAAACAAAAAAATGGAAAGAAAAAGATTTAAAATGGAGGAATGCAATGAAATGTATAACTGATTTTTTCAGTTTCTGTTCTCCTCATCTTCATTGATATATACTCAATATTTTGACCAATGAACTCTCCAACCTTCTTTAGGCGTTTCTTGTCAAATTCAGGAACCTTCTTGTCATAATCAGGAGTCTGCATGGAACTTCAAACCAAAGTCTTTATTTAACTCTTTGCCTACCAAATTTCCCCCCACAGCTGTACCAAAATTTCTTGGTATTGTTTTACCTGTATAATAGGAAATTTCAAACTTCACTATCTATTCAACTCAGAACACATTCTCTTCAAAATAAACTATTATAACTGTAGTCCGAGTTCCTCTGCAAGAGTCACTACCAGCGGATTATGGTAGGAGTGCAGTAGCAGGAGAGCCACTGTGAGCAGTTTAAAGTAAGCAAAGGATTAATCCATTGGGGTAGATAGTTCTCATCCCATTAAACATGACTGGGTTAAGCTATGCTAAGTAAAAGTAAAGTCGGCGGAGTGGCCTATTGTTGGTATCAGCTGAATAGCAAGGGAGTCTAACCCCTTTTTATTAGCACTAGACCAGGGAGATTGTTTTTGTATCTGAGGTGGAGTGTCACACCTACAATCATTTCCCCAGTTTATTGCATAGCTCCACACTGTGCTACTCATTACCTGAGTTGGTGAGGGCAGGTATTGAACCTGAAACCTTGTGGATGCTCTACTGTTGTAACCCAGGATTGAACCTTCAACCTCCAGATGATTATAACATAGAACTGTATTAACTTATATACTAACCCTTATATCCATTATGACATGTGTCCAACTGATAAGAAATGCCTGAAGAAGGCCAGAAGGCACATTGGCCAAAACATATATAATACAATAAAGATGAGAACAACAGTCCAATAACTCTTAATAAAACAAATTATCTAGCCACATCTTAAAAATTCAGACATGCAATAAAATGGCTGAGAGCAATAAAAATCAAAGAGGGATTGAACTAAGAATATAATGCTAAAACTTTGTCTCTGTTTGTGTTACATAATGAATGGGTTAGCCTACTCATTTTGTAATGTGGTGTACCAAACTGCTGTCAGGATTTCATTGTACTCATCTGTGATCATTTGTTTTTTGGTTATTTCCTATAAGTCTAACATAGACAAAGGGGAACCACTCTTGACTGATAAATTATTTATTTATTTATTGATCTACTAGGAAAAAATAAGACGGGTTAGGGTTAGGGTTTAGGGTTAGGGTTTAGGTTTAGTTTAATGGGGAAAATAAATCATTTATCAGTCAAGAGTGGTTCCCCTTTGTTTATGTTTGACTTATAGGAAATAACCTGTTTTTTTATTGTCTTCCAGGACCTTGGTTTCGGAATTTGTTTTGGGAATTTTTTTTTTTACTTTTTTGGGTTTTTTGGGGTTTTTTTGCAGAATTTTGTAGCGTCTTTCATTAGGTTCAGAGAGAACTGCTTGATTTTTTCATACCAGATTGATAGAAAATCTTCATTGTGGTTACTTATTAAACGATCCAGTTCTGTCTAGAAATATATATGTTTATTATAATATATTGATATTTTGAAGGCTAATACAATGTGTATGAAAAATAAAAACAAAAAGATGTTATTTTTGTTTTATCGATTTCGAAGCATGAACTTCATCATCAGAGTTTATTTTCAGAAATGGACGTGCTTATGTTTTTATTTGTGTGGTTACAATTTCTCTTCTTATTTCCTTTTCCTCTCCTTTTTTTTTTTTTCTCTTTCTTCTTCTCCTCCTTTATGAATGAAATGGGCGAATAACTGTAATTTCTTATTTCTCTCTTTTTTTTTCTTTTTTTTTAAGTTTGTGGAGAACAAATGTTCCTAATATTGTCACAAATGTTCCTAATATTGTCATATATGTTTATAGTTTGCGAATAATCTAAGCATATTTTCTCCTGTCTACTGGTTTTGTCTTTACGAAAACTTGGACACACAATTCATAATAAATACTGGGTTCAATAATTTTCTTCTGTAGTGGTTAGCAAGTTAGAACCTGCAGATCCATTAGTAATGAATAGAGAGTTCTATCGATGCTGGATGAAATTATTGCGACATTGGGTCATCCTACCTGTGGGGAATGGTTTGGGTAATTACTTACTTGGTTTGATAATTTTGACAGCTAGGAATAATAGTTTAATAGTTTCCTTGTCAATAGAATTATGTTTTTTTAAACAAACGCATCTAAATTTTATAGATTTTGGTTTCAAAATATATGGAAATCCCTCCCCAGTACAAGTATTTCATAACATTTAGGCAAATGGTCTATTAAGTTTTAGACACAACAACAAATCCTCTATATTGATTGTTTAAGCTATGCCATAGTTACCTGCTCCTATGGGTAATCTTGAACTTTAAGTGACTAAATTCCTACCATAAAATTGTACTTGAGCATTAGTTGAAATGAACTTAATTGTTATTAAAAAGACATTTTATGATATTTTGGAGTCAAAAACATGCATTAAAATGGATATGAAAAGCGTAGTGTTTTCTCTGTGAAAATTACATTGAATCAAAGATGGCTGCCATTGTTTACAAGCTTCTTCTCAGAAAAAGAACAAAGGGACTTAACTCTTATTGCTTTGAGAGTTAAGTCTTTTTAAGACTTAAATGAAAGTTAGTCTCTTTGTTCTTTTCAGGTTTCTTGCTATGAAAAAATCAGAAATCATCAATAACTTAAAATTAGTTGACTTTAAGACTGATAAAGAATGATAGCATTATTGGATTCCTTCGGTAAAATGCTTTTATAAACCAATTTTTAGGAGTAGGGTAGCTCTAGAACTCATTTAAGACAAAAATAGATCACAAAATGTCACCATATATATATATATATATATATATATATATATATACTAAATATTGTACTATATTGTGTGTATATACTAATTACATCCTGAATTTTTCATAGGTTTATCTAATAAATACTCCTATCTTTACAATTATTATACTAAACTTCAACAAAATCATTGATATGAATAAAAATGATGCCACATACGTTTTCTTTATAATATCATGTAAAAATAGCTTGATCATATTTAGACAAGAAAAAATACTTACAATTTTCGCAGTCGAGCCAAGTTTGAAAAAATTCCATTGGGCAGATGCTTGATAAAATTATTATGCAAATACCTGCAAGAAGAACAGAGTAAAAAATTTAAAAAACAACAAATATAATTAAAAAAAAAAAACATTATGATACACTAGCAGTGGCTACCTGGCATCACCTGGGTAGAGGGGGGATTTTTTAAATAGTTAGTTTCACATATCCATTACAACTTATTGTGAGTGAGATCTTTGCTGGTTGCCTCATAAAAATCTCCATGGAAATATACAACAATATAGTAAGAAATTTCCATTCAATGATTTACAATTTTGTTTAAAAAATAAGATATAAATGATGTAATTAAATCAATCAATCAATATAATATTTCAAAGCGAAAAAAAAACAAAAAAAAACATACAAAAAAAAAAAAGATAAACAAAATAACATGCAAATGACTTTCCCTTCTGTTACTTTTCAAATTTGAATTTTTAAATATCTTCCCAAATATAAATCAAATCTTCATTATTTTTGCTAAAAAACCAAGCCCTGATGATATTTCATGTGTATATATATTTACTTTTTCATTAATTATTTTATTTTCAATGTTTCCTCTGGACATACAGATACAGACAATTGCCCTTTATATATGTATAGATAAACACACTTAATAAGCATTTATAGTATTAATAATAGAATAAGACTTTGATATATGTGTTCTCATGTTATGGCCTGTTACCACTTCAAAAAATAGACCATTGCATTTTGATTGTCGTTTGAAGTATCTATATAATTATTTTTCTTCCTATTTCTGTTTTATTATCATTCTCATTATAATGTCATTCGCATTTCAGTCTCAGAAGACTATAATATAGTTTGTGTGCCCCTGAAGTTACAGTGCCTCCTGTGACTGTGAAGTCCAATGTTTGAAAAACATTCTCGACCACAGATGTCGCATGTGAAGGCTATCCCTGAAGATGTTGATGTGCCGGTGCTTTGTTGCCGCTGCTTTCCTCTGGACCTCTTAGCTTCATGGTGTTGCGTCAGGGTGACTTCAAACATGAACCGTCCTCTACGGAGAGCCTTCCCAGCTGGAAGGGGCAATGCCAAAGCACCTGAGATCATTCTTGCAGACATCCTTGAAACGCAGCTGAGGGCAACCAATCTGTCTCTTACCAGATAAAAGTTCTGCAAAAAGGATGTCCTTTGGGATTCGTCCATCATCCATCCAGTAGACATGACCCAGCCATCTTATTATAACTATTGGCAACCTTCCGTCTATTAAAGACAATGGCATAGAGTCCACTTTTTCTTTTTTTGTTTTCTTTTTTTTTATCTACAGCTACGTGAGTGGCTGAACAGACCAATTTTTGAATGGCAGTCTCTGGTACAGTGATTGTAAATAAAAGGTGATGCTTTCTGGAGATGCTGTTGTCTCTCCTTTCTTTTAACTCTCTTTTCTGCGGCAGCTTCTTTCCTCTCTTTTTCACTTCTTTTCGTTCCTTGTTTGACAAGGAGGCACCAGGTTGTACGTCTTCATGTCTCTCTTACAGACATCTTTAAAGCATAGGCATGGTCTCCCAACCGGTCAGGTGCCCTCTTCTAGTTCACCATACAGTAGGTCTTTGAGGATACGGCCTTTGTCCATCCTCCTGACATGACCAAGCCAACGCAGGCATCTCTCGCAGATTATGGCGGACATGCTGTTTATGTTAGCTCCTTCCAGCACGTCTATGTTGGGCACTTTGTCCTGCCAACGAATGCGTAGAATGCGGCGTAGGCATCTGAGGTGGAAGCTGTCCAGTTTCTTCATGTGGCGTGAGTACGTGATCCAGGCTTCACTACTGTATAGTAGAGTACTGAGAACACACGCTCTGTAGACCTGCAGTTTGGTTCTCTTGGTAAGGCTGGCTCAGTTTCGCCCGTTGATGGCAATGTTTGGAGGGTTGTCTACACCTTGTGCCATGACCTTTGTCTTATTTAGACTTATGGTAAGCCCAAACTCCCTGCAAGCCTGTGTGAGTCGACTAACCAGCTGTTGCAGGCCGTGCTCAGTGTGTGATGTTAAGGCTGCATCATCGATGAATAGCAATTCCCAAATGAGGACCTTCGTGACTTTGGTCTTAGCTCTAAAGCGAGCAATTTTGAGCAACTTGCCGTCAGCTCTGGTGTGTATGTAGACACCCTCGCTGCAGTCCTTGAAGGCGTACTGGAGGAGTAGGGAGAAGAATATCCCAAACAGTGTAGGTGCAAGGACACAGCCCTACTTCACTCTGCTGCTGACTGGAAATGCCTCGGATGTTGCACCATTAAAACAAACTGTGTTGTGCATGTTTGCATGGAAAGAGATAATGATTCCTAGAAGTCTGGGCGGGCAATATCAATCATGTCAGTAGCAATCCTTAAAGAAACAGCTAAAGGAGTAGCAAAATATAGATCTGATGATTGTTGATAACTTGATCAAATCCATGAAAAATCCAACACAAGCATTGAAACTAGCAAATGGAGGACCTACTCCATACTAGTGCCAAATAGTGTTTATTTATGTTTAGTTGGTATTACGTAATTATACTTTGAAATTCAATACAGTTTATTTCTCCTGGCTAAAATTTTTTCGTAGGCCACTGTATATAATACTAGTATTCCTGAATTGTACAACTGTTTTCATCTTGCAACACCTACTGGTTAAAAATGAGACTGTCCAAATTGTCCAAAATAAAATGTAAAAATGTTGATCCTGTCTATCTGCTGTTCCTTATCCAGCGAATTCTTATTTTTTATGAGTGTCGTCACTTCTACTAAAATAAATAATGGACCTTTCTGTTTTTATTATTCTTTCATCTTAATTTCTATTTATGAAATTTATAAATCTGTTATGTTTTTCCAAGGATTTTTCTTGATTTTTACAATTGTCTGCAGTTGTTTGTTACTAAATGAATTGGGAATCGCTTTGAGGGATAAGTTTATAGGATAAAGGATATTGTTATATTTTTTTGGTATAATTTCATTTCTTTCAGGAAGGAGGAAATGTCATCTATACTGATATTTTAACATGTGTCTCTCATGTTGTCTGTACAATGAAAAGGTTGTACAACAAAGACAATTCAGTGATTGATTCATTGTTTGATTTTTAATGGTATGTCAACCCATCCAGGGTTATTTTATGCCAATTAGTAAATTTAAGACAGTTTAAGGTGAAATGATACTTACAGTTGTTCCAATTTGTCCACATGATTAAAAGTCCCATTTTCAATGGTTTCAATCTTGTTTTTATATAAGTATCTGCAAAAAGAAAAGTTCAGTTATTAATTCATCACAGTGAACCATCTTAATAACCATAGGTTAAATTGTAATTTTTTAGCTCTTTGGATAATTAATAAATTAATATTGTTTTAGAATAGAAAAGCCCAGAAAGTCTGAAATAGAATATAATCATTGTTACAAAAATATAACCCAATAATAACTCTGAAAATCACATAGCACACTTAATGAATATAGATTAAATACAAATTATAAGAGAAGAATGGTGTATCAGTGAGCCATAGATTCTCCTGAACAACACTTATCAGGTTTTTCCTTTTCCTAGTGTGACACAGTGGTTAAGTGAAAATACGATCAAAGAAAGAAAAAAAAGAAGGAAAATAGAATGTGTACCCCTATGATCAGTCAGATAAAGTTCAAGAGAGTCATAAAGGTGTACAGTCACCATAAAGTTAAGCCAGTTAGAAATAATATCTTTAGGTGGCTAGTTTTAAGAGAAAATGGGTCTTGAAAAAGTTAATGGTCTGAAAATTGGGGACACTGAGACTGATAAAAAAAGGAATGGCTATAAATTTAGGAAAAAGTTCAGTCTTGATGTCTGAGAAGAAAAGTTTGTACTCGTTTCTGGGTGGTCGAATCCATGGGGGTGTGTAGGGGTGGAATTGGGATATATTCAGCCGGCTCAAGCACCTTCAGTAGTTTCAGACCATCCGTTGGAATGAAAGGTCGTCCCAGTAGCAGTAGATAGAAAATAGGCAGGGACCCATATCAGTGAAGCCAGCAATCGACTTATAGTCAAGACAACTTTCTTGCCAGCTGACAATATAGACAATATAAGACTAGCAAGGCTAGTGAGCCAAATCTGCCCTACTATTTTACCTATAACTGAAAGATGAAGCAATGGATTCATGTCTTTCAATGGTTTCAATCTTGTTTTTATATAAGTATCTGCAAAAAGAAAAGTTATAGTCAAGACAACTTTCTTGCCAGCTGACAATATAGACTTAAGTGTCCTCTGCTCCACCACAAACTGCACAAAGTTTCACACCTTCCTCCTCTATTAGCGTCCTGTTATCAAACTTTGTGTTGTGTTTTTCATCCTTGGTAACATGTCTCTAACTCGTACCCCTCGAATCGGCCAGCACAGGGGTCATCGACATTGTGCAATGAAGATGCACAAGGCAGACCAGGTATTATCACACTAAACCAGTTGCCCCAGCAAGGCTAGTGAGCCAAATCTGCCCTACTATTTTACCTATAACTGAAAGATGAAGCAATGGATTCATGTCTTTCCCAAGAACATTAGTACAAAGGGAAATACTAACAGCCTTGTCCGGGATATATTATCATTATTTTTATTATGAGTTTTCTCACCAGTGTTAGCTGATGGTCTTTCACTGGAGTCTGAGTGACAACAAGTCTCCTCAGGTCTACAGAACTCTTCTGAGTATTCTAGCTGATTTCAACAATGCTGTTGTCTGGATGGTCTCAATTCTTCCTTTGATTTTCTCTAGTCTTTTGTCTAACCTGCTCAATGTAAATTTTGTTGGTGTCCACTGGATAACATCACTTATAAGTTCATTCTTACATTCCCCCTCCCCAAAAAGCTGTATGGCCACTTACCTCCAATCACACAAACATTATATAATAAGGAAGTAATAAGAGCATATTCAATTTTTGATAAATGAAGGATAATGATAAATTTTTAGATTACTATACTTACAAGTGACGCAATTCAGGCAATCCAGAAAATGCATCTCTGGATAAATATCCAATCTCATTATGATTTAATAACCTGAATAATAAAAGAGGAAGAAAAACATCATTAATATTATTATCTTTTAAATTTGTAAAAAGAAAATTTAAACAAATAAAGTAAAAAGAGTAAAAAAATGTTGAAAAAGTTTGTTTTTTTTCTTTTAAGTTTAAAAGTCCAAAATCTTAAAAGCTAAAAAGAAACTAAAAATTCTAAAAAGAAATGTAAAAAGTGAAAACGTATAAGATTACACAAAAATTTAAAAAAATGCATAAAAATTTTTTTTTTAAATAATAGTATAATGATAATAATGTTCAAGTTTTGTAAAAAAAATTTTTTTCTAAATTCAATGTGAAAAATATTTGTTTAAGTTACTAAAAAAAGAAGTTTTAAAAATTCAAGTTAAAAAGTAAAAAGTGAAAATTACTTATTAAAAAGTCAAAAGTAGAATATGTAAAAAAAAAATAAAATGTAAAATGTAAAATATGTACAAGAAGAAAAAAAGTAAAAAAAAGTAAAAGAAAAAGTGAAAGATAAAAAGTAAAAAAAAAACCTAAAAGAAGTTTTTAAAAAAGTAGATAAATATAAAGTAAAAAGTGAAGAAAGCAAAAAAAAGTAAAAATAAAAGTACAAAAAGTACAAAAATTAAAAAGCAAAATGTAATAGAAGTGAAAAAAAGGTTTAAAAAAGTAGAAAATAAAAAGTAAAAGATAACAGAAGTTAAAAATGGTAAAAAAGTAAAACAAAATAAAAAATGAAAATAAAAAAGTTTTAAAAAATAAAAAAAGGAAAAGAAGTAAAAAAATAAAAAGTAAAAAGTGAAGGAAATAAAATAAGTAAAGATGTATTACAAAAATAGTCGGTGGGGTGGCCTAAAGTCGGTGTCAGCCAGGGAGTCTATCCCCTTTTCAATAGCACTAGACCAAGGAGATTGTTATAGCATCTGAGGTGGAGCGCCACACCTACCATCAGCTCCTTACTTTATCGCACAGATCCCTGTGCTACTCATACGCTGAGTTGGCGAGGACCAGTATCGAACTAGGAACCTTGTGGTTTCTAGCCGAACGCTCTACCGACTGAGCTAACCAAATTTAAATAATCATAAAAATGTTTTAAAAATAAAAAATTAAAAAATAAAAGTGTGTAATAGTTTTGAAAGATGTAAAAAAAAAAAAAGAAAATCAAAAGCAATTGTAACCATTTTGAAATACTTTGTCTGACATATCTTGTCAATAACACATTAACTCTTGACCACTGACAATCCCTTTTTTACTATATTTCCTAGATAACTTAATTTTTTAGTTAAGTCTTTAAGGTGGCTTAAAGTCAGTATCAGCCAGACAGCAAGGGAGTCTATCCCCTTTTCACTAGCGCTAGACCAAGGAGATTGTTTTTTTAGCATCTGAGGTGGAGCGCCACACCTACCATCAGATCCCTGTGCTACTCATACACTGAGTTGGTGAGGTCCGATATCGAACCAGGGACCTTGTGGTTCCCAGTCTGACACTCTACCGACTGAGCTAAACCAGCCATATTTTGGTTAAGTATTATAGAATTCAGTGTTTAACATCATCTAATGCAAAAAAAAATAAAAATAACTAAAGTTAAACCTCGAAAGTGGTTAAAAAGCAATAAAATCAGTAGACAGCTATGAGAAAAACCAAAAACAGTTTATACAGAGTTGGTGTTAAATTACAGCTATGACTGCTTCATTTTCTCTCCCACCCCCAACCATCAGGATTTGTTGTTGAATAAATCCTACCTATGATATCATTGACTGCATAAACAAATTGTCTTTTTATTCGTTTTTTAGTGGAAAATGAAATTAAAATTGAGGAAAACTCAATTTTAATTTCAGTTGCTTTTTATTGCAACTCCCAGTTTGTCATTTTATGTGTTGTAACTCGAGTATCAGAGTTAACTGAGAAATAATAGAAAGAAACACAACAAATATTAAGGATAGGGAAAAGGTTTACTAAACAAAGATACAAGGTAAACAGAATATTTAGCAATGGCTAGGTTGAACTAACAAGTAAGATCTTGTTTCTCTTTTCTGAGGTTTCATCAAACATTGTTTATAGGACAAACAGCCAATTCCATTTTCACTATTTAGTATATGACATTATGATTGCTAAATAAAATGAAAGTAAACAGCTATTCTAGCATGTTGCTACATCAAGTTCACCAAAACAAAATGACTGGACTTCTATTTTCAATTGGATTTTTATCTTTTCTTTTTCTATTTCTACAAACAATGCTTCTTATTTCTGATTTGCTGTCATATATCTCTATAAAAGAAATCACTTATCAGCTACACTTTTTTTCCCACCACGCAGTAAACATTCCATTTTTACTTCTTTCTTTCATTCAAACTAAACATTAATAAGGATTGATAATAATTCTTGTAAGAAATTCTCTCTGACACTTCAGCCTAGGATCAAAATATAGTGACTGTACACTGTGTCTTAGGTCAAATTTTTGCTATCTGGCACTTCAGCCTTGGGACTGTACACTTTGTCTTAGATCAAATTTTGAGTATCTAGCACTTCAGCCTAGGCTCAAAATATAGTAGCTGTACACTTTGTCTCAGATCAAATTTTTGCTATCTGGCACTTCAGCCTAGGATCAAAATATAGTGACCGTACATTTTGTCTCAGATTAAAGTGTTGCTCTCTGGCACTTCAGTCTATGATCAGAATGTAACATGTGTGCTCATGTAAATCCCACATTTATTTTAAAAACTGTAAGATATAAAAAGTATAAATTACTTAGGTAAATATTGGCATTTCATATTATTTATGTATGGTCTGGAACTTCCCATTGTTTATGGATTCATGTTTGCCACTGGAAATTATGTAGAATTTCGAGCAAAACTAATGACTAAAAAGTACAGTTAAACCTCTGCTTACATAAAGATGTAGACTAAATTTAACCTAAACAAAAACTGATCAAGGAACAAATGAAAGTCTGAATGAAGCCTATTGTTGAAAAACCCCAAAGACAGATGTAGTTCTGAATGAAGCCTATTGTTGAAAAAACCAAAGACAGATGTAGTTCTGAATGAAGCCTATTGTTGAAAAACCAAAAACAGATGTAGTTCTGAATGAAGCCTATTGTTGAAAAACCAAAGACAGATGTAGTTCTGAATGAAGCCTATTGTTGAAAAAACCAAAGACAGATGTAGTTCTGAATGAAGCCTATTGTTGAAAAAAACCCAAAGACAGATGTAGTTCTGAATGAAGCTATTGTTGAAAAAACCAAAGACAGATGTAGTTCTGAATGAAGCCTATTGTTGAAAAAAAACCAAAGACAGATGTAGTTCTGAATGAAGCCTATTGTTGAAAAAACCCAAAGACAGATGTAGTTCTGAATGAAGCCTATTGTTGAAAAAAAAAGACCCCAAAGACAGATGTAGTTCTGAATGAAGCCTATGTGAAGAAACCCAAAAACAGATTTCGTATTATACTCAGGAGTAGTGTCTATGTGACACATACGGGATATTCTTGGCCTTGTTAACAAGGCATATGGTTATGAGAGAATAATACATCGTAGTAAGTAAGTTTTAAACTCCAGTCGCAGTATTATGTTAACTTTCAGACTAATACCCTTGGGAAAGGTATGAACCCTCCCATCCTTTGAGCTATGGATTAAATAGTACCACTACTGTTCTATAAAGATGGCTTTGGCATTAAGTAACCTACAAAGGTTGATATGCCATTAAACAAAGAAAGCAGAAACCAAACCAGGACACACATCAAAACCAATGGATTCAATTTCTATATTTTTTTAAGAGTCATTCAACTGAAAGTTCATCTTAGTAAAGATAGAAACACTTTCTGATTAAATCCTACTTAACGGACATAAATTCCACCATCATATGTCAACCTGTCAAAATAAAAAAATACTAAAAATCAAGGAATTAACCGAATTTAATGAAATTTTCTGTGTTGATATACTTATGAATAAACAATATAATGCACTAGTTATTTTATTTGAAAACTCTTACATTTTTTCAGGTCAGTTAACTTTGATCCACGTATCTTTGAGGCGTAACACAGATTCACAAACATACATGGTTCAAAGTTGATTGACTTGAAAAAGTGTAAAATAAAAAATAAAATAACTAGCGCATTATATTGTTTATTCATAAGTATATCAACACTGAAAATTTCATTAAAATCAGTTAATTCCTTGGTTTTTTGTATTTTTTTTTCTTTCGGGAGGCTGACATATGATGGTGGAATTTAGGTCCATTAAGTTCAATTTAACCCACTTTCTCTCTTTTCTTTTCTTTTTTTTTTTAGATTCATCTTTCTTTTTAGAATGTAAATATCTGATGACTGCCACTTGAAGCAGGTTTTCCTCTACATTTGCATCTTATACGGTTAATAAAATCTTGGGCGAAATCAAAGATCTTAGATCATATATATTTTTTAAAGAAAAAAAAAAGAAAAAGAAAAGTTTAAAAAATCACAGGCAGAGTGCAGTTTGTAAAACTAGTCTTATCTATATTACATGCGCACAAAAAGAAAAAATTAAAAATACAGTAATTAGAACTGTTATCCACCCTCTTGAAGATGCTGGGTGGCGTAACGGTTATTGGTTCACTAAGTGCAATCAGCAAAATAAGTTACAGTCTTTGTCAGCTCCATTTACTTTTCCCTTTGCACTAATGCCCTTGGGAAAGGCATGAAACCACTGCTCTCCCCAGTTGGAGCTAGTCGCAGAACAGGGGGGAGGGTGGGGGCAGAGAGCAGCAGCTGCCCTGAAGTGCAGATTCAGAGGAGCACAAATTCACCCTAACCCAAAAGCCATATATATATATATATATATCCTCTATTCCAACTCATCTCGTCGCGTATCTTATATATTGTATTGTTATAACATTTAAATACATTGCCTAACTTTTGCCACTATACTCCTGAACTACAAATACATAGAATTTGAAAGTGAAAGTAGGTGAAACTTTGAAAAATCTGAATTCATATATATTTGTCACGGGAAGGGGCGTCAGACTGAGCTCTTGCCCCCCTCCCCCGATCACGATGTTGGCACGCCACTGTTTACAGTCATTAGTGTTTAATCTCATGATGAACAATCATGGCTTTAATACTTGTCTTCTCTATTGAATCTTTGTGGATGTGCAATTATTTGAATCAGTTATATTTTCAAGTCTTTTAGAGATTTCTTCCCATGACACCCCTAAGCATTAGTTGTCTTCAGAATCCAATCAGGTTTTCTGACTGATATCCTCTATTCCAACTCTTCTCTTTGCGTATCTTACATATACTAGCAAACTAAAAAAAAGGGTGGGAGTAAAAAATTCAATGTCAGCGAGTTTGTACCCTAAGTAAGTAAAATCATCAAATTCATTAAAGGATTAAAAAATAAAACAATTTGAAATGTAAACTTTAAATATGTATTAAAATAAAACAAACTATATATAGATATATAATACCAGTCATGTATTTATTAAAACTTGTTTTAAAAAACAATGAGAACTGTCTAATGTTGCATGTTCAAATTTTGAGTGTATTTATTCTATGTTATGACGACTTTGGGTAATGTGACGTAAGCAGTGATGTAGTTTTTGTTACAAACAAAAACCGGAAGTGAATCTCCATTATTAATAGATACACACACACATATATATATTATATATACTAGCAAATATATGCACCCTCCGGGTGCAAGTATTTAAGTTTTAATGTAATAAAATATTGTATTAAATTAGAAAGGCTAATGAAACTAAATAAGAATACAGATAAAAAGATTTGAAACAGAGGGAGTATAATAAAAGATTTGAAACAGAGGGAGTATAATAAAAATGGAACAACTGAAACTTACTCTTCCATCACTCTCGTCTTTCATTGTTATTTTTTCTAATTTAAGTATTTAGTTAAAAGAATAAAATGACAGTTATTTTTTCTTGTTAATGGATTTCATTTAAGATTCATTGAAGAGATTTTTGCTTATATTCATTAAAATAAAACCAAACAGTTAGAAATCAATAATACTAAGCACATATTTATTAAATTCGATTTTTTAATATTAATATGCAAATTAGCCTTCCCGTTCACACTGTAAACCGCTATTTTGTTGTATATATAAATATAATAGCATGTTGTCAGTGTGTAGACATAGTTAACAGTATTAATAATGTAAGACAATTTTATTAATAATTGAGGTTTAAATAAGAATAAAATCATGGAGAATGTGATGTCAATAACTAAGAGAATTGTGACTTGAGTAGGAATATAGTTTCGGTTACAGACAGAAAAACACACAATCTCCATTATAATAAAATATAAGAATATGAACCATTTATGTAGTGGCGAAACAAAGTGGGGTCAGGAAGAGGCAGTTGGCCCAGGGCATAGGTTCAGCAAGTGCAAACTCACCCTAATCCAAAAGCCTTTGTATTTTGCTTAACATTTAACATTGAAATATATTGCATAACTTTTGCCACTATACTCCTGAACTATGAATACATTTGCCACTATACTCCTCAACTGCATAGAATTTGAAAGTGGGCGGGCAGGTAAAGCTTTGAAAAATCTGATTCAGTATTTATTTGCCACTGAATGGAGTGCCAGGTCGAGCTGTTGCTTCCCCACTGGATCACGATGTAGGTAAGCCACTGTATTTATGTGTTCATTTTCTTAGCATCTTTCAGTCTTTTTTTTTTTTTTGTTTAAAACTTTAACTCTTAACATCCTGTTGAGAATTTTCTAAGTTCAGAGCATTCCTATAAGGATTTATCAAAAAATGGCTAAAAATGATCTTTGCATCTAAAGTTACCTGTTATTTCCCTTAAATCAAAGACTACTAAATATGTTTAATATTACATTTAAACAAAGGCTATTATTTGAGGTGGATTAGGAAAATGAAGGAGACTTCTGGCCGGGTGGAATGAGGTGGTATAGGACTTTAAGAGTTAAATAAGTCATAGCTTTAGGGGAACACAAAATTGCCCTAAACCAAAAGCATTTGTGTTTTCTTTAACATTTAAATATATTGCCAAACTTTTGCCTCTATACTCCTGGACTATGAATGCATAGAATTTGAAAGTGGGCGGGTAGGTGAAGATTTTTAAAATCTGAATCAGTATTTATTGGACATTTCTGGAACATGATGTTAGCATGCCACTGGTTAGAGTATTCTATGAGGAAATTACTCAAACAAAAATTAGGAGTGGAATAATCAGGGGATTAAAACAGTTCTCCCCCACTTCCTACTTCCTGTATGAGGGGGCGGTTTGCCAACCACAAGAAATAAAAATAGAATCTAAAAGCATATAAACTCCAAGAGTTAATGGCCAGCTAATTGGAGATGGTACCCCAATAGAAACCCTGGTTTGATTATGTTTCTTTGTTCAATGGCATATCAACCTTCTTGGGCTATCTAATGCCAAAGCTATCTTTGTAGAAGAACTGTTGTGGTACTATCTAACCCATGGGGGGGGGGTTCATACCTTTCCCAATGGTATTAGTCCAAAAGTGAATGTAATAGCACGACATGGGTTCAAACCTGCTTACTACTATACCGTAGTCCAGCATGTTAGCCACTATGCCACAGGGATTCCCTCGCATAGAGACCCTGTGGAGAACACAACTCACTATCCCCTTTAAGAACAATCATAGTTATACATTGTTTACTGATAAAGGAAGCTGTGAAGAGTCATGAACATCCACATCCTGAAGAGACATTGCATAGAAAAAGTGAAAGAAAGAAAGAAGTGAGTCTGTTAATGGTATTCAATTTGGTGAACAAGACACGAAAGAAATCTAAATTTATGAATGAGTTAAACAAATATATTAACAAAGAACAGTAGTACAAACATATACAAATAACATGGTTACACGCAAGGCTGTCTTATCGGCTATCCGCTGAAATATTAACTCTTGCTTAAGTGCAGAACCTGCTGCTATTTATAATTGGAAGAGTTCATCCGTGTGTAGTAGGAAACCACTCCCCTATAATTCCCAAGAAGAATCATAGTTTATAGATAAGTATTTACTCAATCTGTTTGCCACAGGTAGGATGTGACACAGAGTTACAAGTATGAGGCATCCAGTCAGGATCAAACTCACTATTCAGTAGTAATGGATCTGTGAGACTAGCTTGTTAACCATTACATCATGATGGGATACCCAGGTTAAAGGAATCTCTAGATAGTCATGGTTGGTTTGGTTTCTTTGTTTAATGACATACCAACCTTCATGGGTTATTAAATGCCAGAGAAGTGTAGTAGTACTATTTAATCCATAGCTGGGGGATGAGGAGGTTTATACCTTTCCCAAAGGTATTACTTCAAAGGTGAACATGATAGCACAATTGGAGTTCAAAATCACTTTCTATGATGTTGCAGTCCAGCATGCTAGCCACTACGCCACTGGGACTCCCTCCCTGTGAGTCAAGATAGCCTATATCCTAAAGACATAGTACAGAGAGAGGGGAGGAGAAGAGAGAATGAGAGAGAAGGGAGGGGATATGGAGAAAGAGAGAAGGAGAGGAATAGATAGAAAGAGGGTAGAGAGAAAAAGAGAGAGAAGAAGAGGAAAAAGAGAGAGAGATAAAAAGAAGATAGAGAGAGAGGAGAAAGAGGGGTGAGAAAAGGGAAAGGGGGAGAGGAAGAGAGAAGGGGGGAAGTGGGTGAGGAGGAGAGGGAGGAGTGAAGGGGAGAAAAAGAGAGGAAGGGAAGAGAGAACGTGAAAAAGAAGAAAGAGAAGGAATAAAAGAGAAATGAGGAGAGAAGGAGAAAGAAGAGGGAAAGGGAGAGAAAGGGAGGAGAGAGAGGAGGAGGGGAAAGAGAGAGGGGGGAGGGAGGAGAGAAGGGGAGAAAAAGAGAGGAAGGGAAGATAGAAAGTGAAAAAGAAGAAAGAGAAGGAATAAAAGAGAAATGAGGAGAGAAGGAGAAAGAAGAGGGAAAGGGAGAGAAAGAAGAGGGAAGAGAGAGAAAGAGAGAGGGGGGAGAGGAGGGGGGAGAGAGAGGAGGGAGAGAGAGAGGAGGGGAGAGAGAGAGAGGAGGGAGAGGGAGGAGAGAAAGAGAGGAAGGGAAGATAGAAAGTGAAAAAGAAGAAAGAGAAGGAATAAAGAGAAATGAGGAGAGAAGGAGAAAGAAGAGGGAAAGGGAGAGAAAGAAGAGGGAAAGAGAGAGAAAGAGAGAGAGAGGGGGAGAGAGAGGAGGGGAGAGAGAGAGAGAGAGATCTAATGTCATGTACTTAGGAACTAGCTATGAAATTATAAGTCATAACTAAAATATAATCTGCGAATATACTTGGTGTTTTAAGTTCTCTCAAATATCAATGGTTTGAACCAGTCTTTCTCAAAGTGAGCAGCACCATGCCCCTGGAGACAGTAGAAAAGATCCAAGGGGATGGTGAAAAAAAGGAGTGGTAGAGAAATGCTAGGGTAGAATGAGAATCAAGAAAAATCTCTCTCTCTCTCTCTCTCTCTCTCTCTCTCTCTCTCTCTCTCTCTCTCTCTCTCATTTTAAAAATCTAAAAAAAAATTTTTAGAAAAAGAATTTTGTATGACAAAATCTTAGCGAAGTAACATTACATGGAGTTAAAAGTCTGAACATTTCTTTGTATCTGGGTGTAGCTGTCTGGGCAGGATATGTGCCACACACCAGCTAGATCAGACAGTAGATGTTGTGGGGTGATCCTCACGTTTTTATGTATGCAAGGGGCGAGCATTAGACAAGTTATCATTTTAAATATGTAGTAGATTAGTACCACTGCAATCACCACCACAGAGTAGTAGGTTTGGTTTGGTTTTGCTTTCTTTCATGGCATATCAACCTTTGTGGTTTATTTAATGCCAAAGCCATCCTTGTAGAAGAACAGTAATGGTACTATTTCTCTGAATGTTTGAGATGAGGCTTGATGATTAGTATTATCTGCGTTATTCGGACTATTGTCCCCATCTTTATTGTTATCTATACAACGTTTTGGCCGATATGCCCTCCGGCTCCCAATTACGACAAGAAGGTTCCCAACTACGACGAGAAAGTTCCCAACTACGACGAGAAAGTTCCCGAGTTTGAAAAGAAGGTTCCTGAGTCCGAAAAGAAGGTTCCAGAGTCCGACAAGGTTCCAGAGTCTGACAAGAAATACCTGAAGAAGGCCGGTGGGCATATCGGCCTAAACGTTGTACAGATAACAATAAAGATGGGGACAATAGTCCGAATAACGTAGATAATACTAGTAGTGGTACTATTTAATCAATAGGTGGGGGATGCAGGGGTATTAGTCCAAAAGAGAACATAATAGCACGGCAGGGTTTAAACTTGCTTACTACAATGTTGCAGTCCAGCAGGTGAGAGGAAGTATTGGAGTTCAAACTCAATTATTACAATGTTAGCCACTATGGCACCTGAACTATTCTCCAGAACTGAAGCCTCACCACCTGATGTAGTGTAGTATCATACCTGGGACACTTTATATATAAATCAGCCCTTTTTAGATGAAAATGCAGAAACACTGACTGAAATAAATCTTTGACTAAAATTTGAAAATTTACAAGTTATATTTGTTGTTTGGCTGGCTGGCTGGCTGATTGATTGGATTGTCAAACCTTAGGTTTTCTTATGCCAAAGAAATTTTGTTTTATTCATTATTGATGGGCATTCAATTTTTTTTCAAACTCAATTTGTTTTTAAATACGTTTTTTAAAACTCACTTTTTGATCTATTTAAACCGTAGTTGGGACCCTAACAGGTGCTACCACTCTGGGTCAGGGTGAATATGGGAGTAATGCCAATGAAGGTTTACTCCACATTTCATAGAGCTCCGGAATTGGAACTTCACCATTAGATGCATTTTAACATCATACCCAGGACACTAAGACCCTCAGCCACAGCCTCCTAGCATATATATGATAAAAAAAAAGTTAGGGGTTTTCTATAAGGGCAATAGGGGCAGGACAGTTATATAGGTGCTAGGGCTTGACGTGACCAGCCAATTGATCGGAGGGGGCCTCTCCAACTGCCTGTCTAGCCTTAATAAGAAAAGAGAGTAGGAAAGTAGACTGTTGCATATCATGGACTGCTTAGCCATCAGGATTCCATCTTTAAACATCACAGGTTGTCACCTATGTCCAACAGGTGGCCCCATTGGAGAGATTTTAACCCTCTGCAGAGGTGGAGTCGGTGTATTTACAGCCCCAGCAGACAGGGCAGGTTGTATTTGTGGAGTGGCTTATAATTATTTCTACTACTATAGAACTGGTCTCCTGGCCTGGATTGGGGGATCAGTTTAAATTTCAAAATATTTGTTATTTTTATTATTTTGTTGGAGAGGGGGGTGAAAGGGAGTAGCTCAAAACAATCTTTAACCTAAATCTTGGCGGGGGGGGGGGGGGCATAGCTTCAACATATGGTTATATGTAGAGATACAATTGCTTTCCACCAAAATCTTTTTTGTTCCTTTAACTCTTGCCCCCACCCCCCCTGCTCTTCACCCACTCACCTGCCTACTCAACTGTTCCACTGAAGAATGCTTGATGGCATTTCAGCTTTGTTATTTTAGAAGTATGAAATTGCACCCACACCTACTCACACGTACCCCTGTGCCACTCACACAGCAGCTTGACACTCCAAGGCATCTCAGAGATATCCTGATTCTCATGGTTAACGACAATGTCACATGCGAAACTTGAATGGCATGTTGACTGCATGGTGTGTACAATCTAGAAAGTTTACAGACTTCCTTGCAAGATGAGATTATGGAGCTGGTGTCCATTATCAAGTTAAGACTTAATACGAGAAAAATTCCAGATGGGATCACTAGGATGGGTGTTAAAAAAATTAAAAAAAAAAAAAAAGTTGGCATTTTGTTATCAGAGCTTAAAACCCGAGTTATTTCAATGCATTAGAAATGATACGAATAAGTATTTAGTTCCCTGGTATGTTCTTTTCAGGTATTTTTTCTCCATTTAAGGAACACTGGAAATTATTCTTTATTTCAGATTTACTCAAAAAGGCCATCTTTGACATAAATCTTTATCGTGACTCTCAGAGCTTCAATCCTGTGGTTGTTTGTGGTAGGGATTGACATGACCAGCTGATTGATTGGTAGGGGCCTCTCCAACTGGCCATCTAGCCTAAGTAAGAGCCAAAGTGGAGTGTTGCAAGTCATGGACTGCTCAGCTACCAGGATTCCATCCTTAAGTATCGCCCACGGCCAACAGGTGACTCCATTAGGGGGAGTTTATCCCTTTGCAGAGGTCCAGTTGGTGCCCCATAACTGTGTTCTTTCAATGGATTAAAAATTGTTGTATACGCTCTTTACTTCTATAATTCTTCTGCTCATCTTTGGTATCTTACGTTCTTCTTCTAGCGTCTGGAATTCATCTTGGGGACTTCGTGTCTGGTCTTCCATTGGGGATTTCTCTTTATCAGAAGCCCTGTGTCATTGGTAGTTTTTAGATAATAACCCAAGACTTCGATTTGCTTTAGATCATATTTTATTCCGAAATCCCCACCAGGCTACCTGCACAGATTAAGTCGGCCATGCGCTTAACACGACTTACCACCTTCGTGGTTTGGCCGATACTGAACTAAAACTCTCTTTCTAATCTAAACCGGAAGAGGGTCTTCTCCCCCGATTCTCACGGTATCCACCGAAAGGAGGATCAGGATGAGGTCAAGCCTTGTCACTCAATCCTTCAAGGCCGCCGGCTGCAACTTATAACAGCCATTTTGGTTTCTACACTACTGTAAATAAGTGTTAGGGTACTAACAATTATGTAACAAAATGATATGATAAAATGTAGAGTTCCCTGGTATGTTTTTTGCGGTATTTTTCTCTGTTTAAGGAACACAGTGAAAATTATTCTTCATTTCAGATTTACTTAAAGACCATCTTTAGCATAAATTTTTATTATAACTCTCAGAGTTTCAATCATTTTTTCTATTTAACCCATAGATAGGACCCTAATAGGTACTACCACTCCGGGTCAGATTGAAACACTAACTGCTTATGTGGCTTGTAATGTCACACATAGATGGAGTATAAAGTTGTATATTCTTTGAACATGTGCATCTGCTGACAACATTATTTGTTTCCCCACCCCCTCAGGTTTTATAAATCAGAAAATGAGAGGTTGTTAGGTACACCTAACAAAAATAGACTTAAACAAAAATAGAGTTGCTCCCCTTTACTTTGTCAAAGCCAGAAGTGGTTTTTCCACCATCTTATGTGTGGATGGTGTTTATTTACGTTTGTTTATGTTTTGAAGGCAGCGTTCAGATACTGGTTAAGTCGCTAGAGAGTAGAAGCAGTTACTACCCTGTGTTAAATAAAACCTTGTTAATTTTATAACAACCTGGTCTTGCATTATCATTTCAATCCTTCATATTTTATCTGTATGTTAAAAACATAACAGAGGTTTAGACTAAGTCAATTATACAATGTTTTCATTGAAACACTAACTGCTTATGTGGTTTGTAATGTCACAAATAGATGATTCTGGGTTGCATAACAAACATCGGTATGGAAAATAAAATTGGCAAAGAAAATTAGAGTATTATTAGGGAACAAGCTCAGTCGGTAGAGCGTTTGGCTAGACAAAAGGTTCCTAGTTCGATACCGGCCCTCACCAAATCAGTGTATGAGTATCACAGGGATCTGTGTGGTAAAGTAAGGAGCTGATGGTAGGTGCGGCACTCCACCTCAAATGCTAAAATAATCACCTTGGTCTAGCACTAGTGAAAAGAGGATAGACTCCCTCGCAGATTGGCTGATACCGACTTTAGGCCACCCTACAACTTTAGGCCCCCCCCCCGACAACTTTACTTTTTTTATTAGGGAACAAAAAAGTTTTAGTAAATAGACCAACACTTGTTGTGCTCCACCTTGGATGCTAAAATAATCTCCCAGCGCTAGTGAAAAGGGGATAGACTCCCTCGCTGATTGGCTGATACCGACTTTAGGCCACCCGACGACTTTAATTTTTTTATTGGGGAACAAAAAAGTTTTAGTAAATGGACCAACATTTGATGTGTAGAGTACCCTTTCATTGCTATTACTCCTAGGTCCATTCAGACCCAGACTGGTAGTACCTGTTAGAGTCCCATCTAATTATTTGATATTCGATAAGACTGTGTGCAAAATTTACACACAGATGCTGATAAGTACACGTCCTGCATCCCTGATGCACAAAAATCTCATGTACAGTTCCCTGGTATTTTTTTAGGTGTATTTTTTTCTCCATTTACAGAACACAGTGAAAATTATTCTTTATTGCAGATTTATTTAACGACCATCTTTGGCATAATTTTTTATAATAACTCTCAGAGTTTCAATCCTGTGGTTGTTTGTAACCAGCATGGATAGGAAATAAAGAATTTCGGGGAAGGCTTATTCTTTACGCCAGAACTGCACTGCTATGATGGTTGGTTGGTTGGATTTTACGGCATGTTAACCTTTGTTGAGTTATTTTATGCTGAAGATGTTTTGTTTGATTCATTCTTATTTTGTATTCAATATTTTTTCTATCTAACCCATAGATGGGACCCTAATAGGTGCTACCACTCCGGGTCAGAGTGGACCTGGGAGTAATGGTGATGAAGGGGTACTTTACACTCCCCAGAGCTCTAAAATTGAAACTTCACCATTAGACGCAGTTTAACATCATACCCAGGACATTAAGACCCTCAGCCACCACCTTCTAGCACATATACGATAAAAAAAAGGTTTGGGATTTGTCCTAAAAGCAATATGGTTGTGACAATTATATAGGTGCTAGGGCTTGACATGACCAGCTGATTGATCAGAGTGGACCTCTGCGATCATTCATATAGCCTAATAAGGGCCAAACTGGAGTGTTGCATGTCATGGACTGCTCAGCTACCAGGATTCCATCCTTAAGCATCACGGGTCATCATCCATGGCCAGGATGCACTAAATTAAAAAGCCATCAACATAACTGTATGTATATATATATATATATATATATATATATATATATATATATATACACACACACACACATATATATATGAATTGTTTCTCTAAGTTCAAAATAAAAGCTAACTTCGCATATTTGGATAAATATATATATATATATATATATATATATATATATATATGATGTTAAGCATTACACCATGATTGACTGTGTTAGTATTTTGTTGGTTTCCCACTCACACTGGTGTCTGTGCTTCTCTAGTTTTTATGGTCATAGTATGAACCTGTTTTTCTCATATTTGTGCATTTATATATTATTTGGAATGCACCTTTTGAGGCAGAGAATTTTGAAAAGGGCGGGAGGGGGGGAGGAATTCTGACATATGGTGAAAGGGTGCATGGGCCAAAAAAGGTTGAGAACCACTCATGTTTCTTCCTTCATACCCTTTTGTCATGTCTAGCTGTGTTGGCGTAGCTTTTGAGAAACACATAATGGAAAAACTATGTATGCAATATATACTAGGTGATTGGGTGCAGGGTGTAATTGTTACCATCATAGGAAATGGACATGACGAAACGAGTTCAAATCCTTGATGAAGGCTATTTACATCTCACATAGTACTAATACCCTTGGGAAAGGTATGAATCCAACTATACATCCTCCAGCTATGGGTAAATAGTAGGGCAAACTGTGCTCTTTAACATTGGTTAAGTAGCCAGTATAGAAAGAAAATATAGAAAAGAAAACTGAATTCAAACCTGTTAAACTCATCTTAAGAAATTGAACTTGTGTCACATCTTGCTTGTGCGAAGGAGTTGATAGATATACAAGGTGTGTCATAAAAGTATCAATATTGAAGCTGTATTTACCAAGATAGAAATGAACAATGAATGGAATGTTAATTTTTTTCAGAATACAAGGTGTGTCAAAAAGTACAAAAATCTCAATACTTTTTTGACACACCTTGTATGTATATATATATATATATATATATATATATATATATATAAGGTGTGTTATAAAAGTATCGAGATTTAAGCTGTATTTACCTAGATAGAAATGAACAATGAATGGAACATTATTTTTTTCAGAATACAAGGTGTGTCATAAAAGTGCCGAGTTTGAAGCTGTATTTACCAAGATAGAAATAAACAATGAATGGAATGTTAATTTTTTCAGAATACAAGGTGTGTCAAAAAGTACAACAAATCTTGGAGTTGGGGGAGGGTTTCATCCTTATACACTATGTCACAACAACATAGAATTTTGTCCTGTTGAAATTTTTCTTGGGTGTATAAACTTGTATATTCTTTGAACATGTGCATCTGCTGACAACATTATTTGTTCCCCCCACCCCTCAGATTTTATAAATCAGAAAATGAGAGGTTGTTAGGTACACCTAACAAAAATAGACTTAAACAAAAATAGAGTTGCTCCCCTTTACTTTGTCAAAGCTGGAATTGGGTTTTTCACCATCTTATGTGTGGATGGCATTTGTTTATATTTTGAAGGCAGCGTTCAGATACTGGTTAAATCGCTTGAGAGTAGAAGCAGTTTCTAGCCTGTGTTAAATAAAACCTTGTTAATTTTATAACAACCTGGTCTTGCATTATCATTTCAATCCTTCATATTTTATCTGTATGTTAAAAACATAACAGAGGTTTAGATTAAATCAATCATATAATGTTTTCATTGAAACACTAACTATTTATGTATGTGGCTCGTAATGTCACAAATAGATGATTCTGAAGGTTCCTAGTTTGATACCGGCCCTCACCAACTCAGTGTATGAGTAGCACAGGGATCTGAGCGGTAAAGTGAGGAGCTGATGGTAGGTGTGGCGCTCTACCTCAGACACTAAAATAATCGCCTAGGTCTAGCTCTAGTGAAAAGGGGATAGACTCCCTCACTGATTGGCTGATACTTACTTTAGCCACCCCGACGACTTTAGGCCACCCCGACGACTTTACTTTTTTTTTTATTAGGTAACAAAAAAGTTTTAGTAAATGGATCAACACTTGATGTGTAGAGTACCCTTTCATTGCCATTACTCCTAGGTCCACTCAGACCTGGACTGGTAGTACCTGTTAAGGTCCCATCTAATTATTTGATATTCACTAAGACAAAACTTACATTCATCACCGAATAACTGTCTAGAGGACTTACCAAGACTGATGACTGATAGGGTTGGATGGAGGGAGAGACAGATATAGTCAACAGAATTCAGTATAGTCGTGGCAGAAATTTGGTAGGCAAAGAGTTTAAGTAAATCTTTCTGCCGTAATTGTATTATTCTATGTATAATGCAAACGTAGTGTTGATAATTCTAACTATAGAAATGCACTGAAAATGATTTTTATATAGAAATGCATTGAAAAACATCTTTATAGAGAAATGCATTATAAATGATTTTAATAGAGAAATGCATTGAAAATGATTTTAATAGAGAAATGCATTATAAATGATTTTTATATAGAAATGCATTGAAAAACATTTTTATATAGAAATGCATTGAAAATGATTTTAATAGAGAAATGCATTGAAAATCATTTTTATATAGAAATGCATTATAAATGATTTTAATAGAGAAATGCATTGAAAAACATTTTGAATATAGAAATATGCTAAAAACTATTTTAAAATGTCATTGTTATTGGTGAGGAATTAACATAAGTACTACTGACTGAAAAGTGATATTATATGAATAATTACAAAAAGAAAAGAAGTTAATCCTACATAGATGAAAAGTAAATCTTTCAGTCATACAAGGTGTATCAAAAAGGTATCCAGATTTTCGGTACACCTTGTATTCTGAAAAATGAACGTTCCATTCATTGTTCATTTCTATCTTGGTAAATACAGCTTTAAAATCTGTACTTTTTGACACACCTTGTATTCTGAAAAAAAAATAACATTATATTTATTGTTCATTGCATAAATTTACAGCTTAAATCTCGATACTTTTATGACACACCTCATAATTGGGCTATTCTAGGTATAATGCAAATGTACTGTTAATAATTCTAACTATATATATATATTTACCAACCCCTCCGCACGAGCAGGATGTGACACAAGGTCAATCTCTTAAGCGGAGTTTAACACAAAGTGTTTAAAAAAAACCTTTCATTCATTTGATATATTCATTTTATTATAATGGGGATTGTGTTTTTCTGTTTTTAACATATCACTAAACTATATCACAACTCAAGTCACAATTCCCTTAGTTATTTATGCCACATTATCTATGATTTTATTCTTATTCAAACCTCAATTATTAATAAAATTGTATTACATTATTAATATTGTTGCCCTTATCTACATGATATTTTCCACGTACCCCACTTGTACGGGTCAGGCACAAAGGCCCTATTTATGTGGGATCACCCACAAGCAGAGACTCATGGGGTGGCAGGTGAAAAAATTGCGTCGATCCTGTCGGCATTCCCCCTCAAGGGGGGCGCCTCAGGCACTGGGCAATAAACCTAGCCCTGCCCCTTTAAATCGAGGGGGCAGGTGTTGCCTGGGGGGATGGCCCCCTGGGATCGACGCCGTTAATTATATCAATGGGCAGAGGCCGAAGCCACTGTTGACCATATCAACATACTGTATTTACCGCGTACCCCACTTGTACGGGTCAGGCACAAAGTCCCTATTAACGTGGGACCACCCACAAGCCGAAGCTCATGGAGTGGCAGGTGAAAAATTGTGTCGATCCCGTCGGCATTCCCCCTCAAGGGGGGCCTCAGGCACTGGGCAATAAACCCAGCCCTGCCCCTTTAAATCGAGGGGGCAGGTGTTGCCTGGGGGATGGCCCCCTGGGATCGACGCCGTTAATTATATCAATGGTCCAGAGGCCGAAGCCACTGTTGACCATATCAACATACTGTATTTACCGCGTACCCACATGTACGGGTCAGGCACAAAGTCCCTATTAACGTGGGACCGCCCACAAGCCGAAGCTCATGGAATGGCAGGTGCAAAAATTGCGTCGATCCCGTCGGCATTCCCCTCAAGGGGGCGCCTCAGGCACTGGGCAATAAACCCAGCCCTGCCCCTTTAAATCGAGGGGCAGGTGTTGCCTGGGGGGATGGCCCCTGGGATCGACGCTGTTAATTATATCAATGGTCCAGAGGCCGAAGCCACTGTTGACCATATCAACATACTATATTTACCGCGTACCCCACTTGTACGGGTCAGGCACAAAGTCCCTATTAACGTGGGACCACCCACGAGCCGAAGCCCATGGAATGGCAGTTGAAAAATTGCGTCGATCCCGTCGGCATTCCCCCTCAAGGGGGGCGCCTCAGGCGCTGGGCAATAAACCCAGCCCTGCCCCTTTAAATCGAGGGGGCAGGTGTTGCCTGGGGGGATGGCCCCCGACGCTGTTAATTATATCAATGGTCCAGAGGCCGAAGCCACTGTTACGTACAGGGTCCCTATTAACGGGACGTCGAATGGGAGGCACTGGGGCCCTGGAGGGGGCAGGTGTTGCCTGGGGGATGGCCCCCTGGGATCGACGCTGTTAATTATATCAATGGTCCAGAGGCCGAAGCCACTGTAGACCATATCAACATACTAACAACATGCAATTGTATTTATATATTCAAGAAAATAGTGGTTTACAGTGTATATGGGAAGGCTAATTTGCATATTGATATCAAAAATTTGATTTTAATAAATATGTGCTTAGTATTATTGATTTCTAATTGTTTGGTTTTATCTTAATGAATATAAGCAAAAATCTCAGGGATAAATCATAAAAGAAATCCATTAACTAGAAGGAATAACTGCAATTTTATTCTTTACTTCCTATTAGAACTGCATAATTAAATCAGGAAAATTTAACAATGAAAGATGGGAGTGATGGAAGAGTAAGTTTCAGTTGTTCTATTTATTGATTATACCCTCCTCAGTTTCAAATCTTTTTATCTACATTCTTATTTAGTTTCATTAGCCTTTCTAATTTAATATAATATTTTATTACATTAAAACTTAAATACTTGCATATATTTGCTAGTATGTATAATTACAAAAAGAAAAAAAGTTAATCCTACATAGATGAAAGTACATTTTTCAGTCATAATTGGGCTATTGTAGGTATAATGAAAATGTACTGTTAATAATCTTAACTATATATATATATATTAACCAAAGCGGTTTGAATTCACAGTTTTCCCTCTCGTAGACTGGTTACCTAACCATGGTTAAAGAGCCCAGTCTGCCCTGCTATTTACCCATAGCTGGAGGGAGGATTGGATTCATACCTTTCCCAAGGGTATTAGCGGTTTGAATTTACAGTTTTCCTTCTCGTAGACTGGTTACCTAACTATGGTTAAAGAGCCCAGTCTGCCCTGCTATTTACCCATAGCTGGAGGGAGGATTGGATTCATACCTTTCCCAAGGGTATTAGCAATTTGAATTCACAGTTTTCCTTCTTGTAGACTGGTTACCTAACCATGGTTAAAGAGCCCAGTCTGCCCTGCTATTTACCCATAGCTGGAGGGAGGATTGGATTCATACCTTTCCCAAGGGTATTAGCGCTATGTGAAATGCAAACAGTTTTGTCCAGGAATTGAACTCGGGTTGATGAGTCCATTTCCTATGACTCTAACCATTAGACGATGCGCCTCCATAATTCTAACTATATAAATGCATTTTGCCATTAGGAAGCTTTTGCTATCATTATTATTACAACATTTCTTATTCATTATAAATCTATCATTTCAACTTCTTTTCTTCTGGAATTCAACTCATCCTATTGAAGTCAGGGATTAATGCTATCATTAACATTTTTTCTTATAGAATTTCTGCATTAAGCATTCACCATTTATTTCTTAAAGAAATTTCCCATCAAAATTTTTAGCAAAACCTTTCGTTCATTTGATATATTAATGATTATAATTGAGTCAAATGCTGACAAAAATCATATTTAGAGTCCATATGTTATAAAAGAAAACTTTTTACTTATCTAAACATATGTGGGACATCTGCTGCAAGTATAGTAATTTGTGTATACTTAAGCATATATATTTGCTTATACATACTTGACAACTGTAAAAATAACATGGAAATAGAGAGAGGCAGGATAACAATATAAAAAAAAGATAGATGGAAAGAGCACAGATGCTGATAGGTACGCATCCTGCATCACTGACGTACAAAAATCTAAAAGGACGCAGTAAAATCATATCCATGTAGTCCAGTGGTTTTCTTTTTTTCTTCCACCATTTCAAGCTAACTGTAAATACATTTCAATAGTTTCTTAGAAACGAATTACACAGGATAAGTTACAATGTAGGAGTTAGACGGCTTTTGTAGTTTCCCCAGATCATAAATAAAAACCCTACAATTTATTAAGAAACTTTATTTGGGACCCATCAAATCTCCCAGGGACTCGTTCAAAGTAAATATGTGTGTCCCAGGATGCACTAAATCAAAAAGCTTCAGCATCACTGAAAAAGGTAACTATATAAAAAGGAGAGATAAATGAAAAGAGGTAACTATATAAAAAGAAAAGGTAAATTAAAAGTGGTAACTATATAAAAAGGAGAGGTAAATTAAAAGTGGTAACTATATAAAAAGGAGAGGTAAATGAAAAGAGGTAACTATATAAAAAGAAAAGGTAAATGAAAAGAGGTAACTATATAAAAAGAAGGTAAATGAAAGAGGTAACTATATAAAAAGAAAAGGTAAATGAAAGAACTATATAAAAAGGTGAGGTAAATGAAAAGAGGTAACTATATAAAAGGTGAGGTAAATGAAAGAGGTAACTATATAAAAAGGTTAGGTAAATGAAAAGGGTAACTATATAAAAAGGAGAGGTAATTAAAAGAGGTAACTATATAAAAAGGAGAGGTAAATGAAAGAGTTAACTATATAAAAAGAAAGGTAAATGAAAGAGGTAACTATATAAAAAGGAGAGGTAAATAAAAAGTGATAACTATATAACAAATGTAAGGTACATGGAAAGAGGATACCTATATAAAAAAATTATAGAGTATAACAAAATAAAAAATGGGGTTTTGAAAAACAGATAACTACATAAAAAAGTTGAGTTTAATGGTAAGAGGGTAGCTATATAAAAAAAGGAGATGGAATCACTGCTGAATAGCCTTGAGAAGGCAGCAAGAGGCATTCACCTCTATGTAAACTCAGATAAAATAGAGTTCATGTGTTATAAATAATATGGAGACATCTCCATACTTGATGGTAAGCCTCTGTAATTAATAGACCTTATCACATACCTAGGTAGTAATATCTCTTCTACAGAAAGTGACGTCAATATACACATAGAAAAGGCATGAACTGCTCTAAACAGAATATCAATCATATTGAAATATGATTTCCCTGTTAATGTTAAATGATTCATGGATAGTCAATGAATTATGTACGTACCTGTATTAAGAACATTTTTGAATAAGATTCGTTGTATTTCAAATTGGGGGAGTTAAGTGGGTAATTTCCATAACCATCATCAATCACTCATAACGAGTGATTGATGATGACCCCGACTTCACCTTTCCGAAAAGAGCACCATTAGAGGCATGAGAATTAGTTTTTAGTTTAGTTGCCAGATGCAACTAGATTTTGGTCAAGAGCAAATGCTGTCATCAGCTCTTGAGATGTCACTCTCAATCAGCATGGAATCATGGGCTGGGTTGTTTAATAAAGCTTTAACAGAAAAACAGCAAATCTTGTTAATTGATTAATTTAAACAAGAAATGACCAGTCCAACACGAAGAAGCAACCAACAGGATCAGCCTGAGAAATAAGCCCTGAGAAGAATATGGTGACTGACGATGTAGCAGAAGTAAGTAGAAGAGTAACAAGTAAGACTCCCCCCCATCCCATCTCTACTCTGTCTTTCTCTCTCCCCATCTATCTATACATATATAAAGGGCAGTTTGTGTGTATGTATGTCCGGAGGAAACTATGAAAATATAACAATTAATGATAAAGTAAATATATATACACATTCACTATCACTAAATCTTGCTTTTTGAGAAAAAATAATGAAGATTTGATTTATATTCATGAAAATAATTAGAAAATAAAATTTAAATGATAACAGCATGGAATTTTATTTTTTTTTTGCATTTACTATTTTAAATAGGAGACATTAATTTTTCTTTTCAGAGTATCTAGATAAACACAAGGTCATTTTTGCATAGGGATTTTAATGGGGCATTCTGCAAAGATCCAGCTTGTGATTCAACAATAATGGATCTGCAAGACTACCTTTTTAACCTCCCCCCTCTACCCAGGCGATGCTGGGTAACCACTTCTAGTTATATATATATATGTGTTATAAGGGGTATACAACAATAAGATGAAGAGTGAATTCTTCCAAGCTGTCGTCGTGTCAGTGCTACGGTAAGTAAGTAAAGTTGGCGGAATGGTCTAAATTCGGTATCAGTCAGACAGCGAGGGAGTCTATCCCCTTTTCACTAATGCTAGACCAAGGAGATTGTTTTTGGCATGTGAGGTGGAGCACCACTCCTACCATCAGCTCCTTACTTTAACACACATATCCATGTGCTACTCATACGCTGAGTTGGCGAGGGCCGGAATCGAACCAGGAACCTCAAGGTTACCAGCCAGACACTCTACCAACTGAATGTACTCCTTAAATACCCAAACTTGTTGCCATGGCAACTAGTCATATCAACCAGCCATTGTTTGAAAAGTCATTCAGAAGCAAAAAGCAGATGATCCAAAATTAGCATAACAAAACTAAGTAAGTAAAGATAAACCTTGGCTGACATAAAGATAGAAACTAATTCTCACCTTCATCATCATCAAGTTGTGCTAATAGCACAGATTCCCTTGACTCTCTCTTGCCATCCACCCCTAACAGTTATTGCTCTTGGCAGGACTTCTATACATAATTCCAGGTCTGCACAAAGCTGATGAATGTAAGTTTTTACTAATCAGCCAACACTCATGTGTCTATATGTACAAGTCCATACAAGAACATCACTTATAAGTTCATCCTTACTTCTCCAGCAGGAGGCACTCATAGTGTAATGGTAAACATCATAGGAAATAGACACGGCGACTCAAGTTCAAATCCTGGACAAGCCTGGCTGCATTTCAGTGCCAGACTTGAGAACACTTGCACATAATAATAATAATAATAATAATAATAATAATAATAATATATACACATGTGTGTGTGTGTGTGTGTGTGTGTGTGTGTGTGTGTGTGTGTGTGTGTAGGCAACAAAAATGAAAATGAATCTTGTTGAACAGAAATTGACATCAACAGACAATGAAGATTGGAAATATATACCTAATAAATATATATTGCAAATATGTGTTTGATACTGTAAATCACCAATCAAAACACTAAGTGTTGATATATTTTTTCAAATATCAATAAATCATTCTCACTTTTCCTATTTTTCACTCTCGCTCGTCATATATCATTATATATATATATATATATATATATATATTTAAAGGCAACACTCTCCTATAAAAAGGATGGATCACTCTCTGTCGGCCTTTACATACAGAGGTTTGTATTTATCAGTTAAAATCCTCCTCCCATTCTGTGGATGATGATGGCTGAATGGTTAAGTAGCCTGACTGATGGTGAATCGATTGGGTTTCCATCCTGGCTGGAGGTAGCTTACAAATGTCTAGTCACACTGAAGAGACAAAACACAGTGTCTGTGGATTATATATATATATATATATATATATATATATATATATATATATATATATAGGAGATCTGGCACATACTACACTGAACCATCCAACCTGGGGAGAGCCAAGCCTGCTAAAGAACCCAGAAAAGGCAGGTTTTATATATTTTCCTGTATACTACTTTATGAAAATTCACATGTAGTAGAGTGGGGACCCATAGCATTGAGTCTGGGAAAGAGGCGTCTCATACATGGAGGAGGGAGGCATGTGACCCTAGCACCATCCTTGTATAGGAGACATGTTTAGTGTAATAATTATAATCATCATAGGAAATGGAATCAGTGAGCCAAGTTCAAATCTTGGACAAGGCCATTTAAAAAAGGAATGGATCCATTTCTTCTCCTTCCCCTCCTATCCAGCCAGCTATGAGTAACTAGCGGGGTAGACTGGTCTCTCTAGTCTTAGTAAGAGCAAGAATGAATTCAACCCAGATGTATTCCACTTTAGAATTAACTTTGTCTTACATCCTGCCCATAGCAGAGGTGTTAGATAGATAGATAGATAGATAGATAGATAGATAGATAGATATAAAAAGACTGAGATAAATATGAACAGAATGAGAGAGATAGAAATAAATACACTGTAGTAGACAAATACTAACAGACTAAAATAGATAGATACATTGATATATAGATATAAACAGACTGAGATAGATAAATATGAACAGAAGGATATATATATATATATATATATATATATATATATATATATATACTTAAAACAAATTAACAAATAAAAATATATCTCCCTACACCCACACATAGATCTATCTATCTTATATACATACATACATACATACATACATATATAATATATATATTATATATATATATATATATATATATGTATATAAGATAGATAGATCTATGTGTGGGTGTAGGGGGATATATTTTTATTTGTTAATTTGTTTTTAAGTACTTAATACCCAGCTTGCAAAAAAAACAAAAAACAGACACACTTCCCATAAAGATATTTTAATTGTTTAGATTTTTTTTTAACTTTGTGATATTTCACTTCCTCACTACTTCCTAAATTCATAACACTTGTTTTCTAAAATCTCAAAAATTTCTTTATTGCCTTCCAAAAGTATTAAATATTCCTTAAGAATATTAAATAATTAAATTTATCACAACCTCCACCCTTTTTTTTTTTAGATTTTAAATCTTCTGTTCCAGCTTAAAATTGTAGATAACCTTTGGTAGGCAGTGGTTCCCAACCTTTTTTTTTTTACCTGGACTCCTTTGATTCCTATTTTGTTGGTTTGTTTTATGGCATATCAACCTCAGTGGGTCATTTAATGCTGATAAAGTTTTGAAATAAATCAATTCTTAATGGATAATACAATTTTTTTATAAATACATTTTTCTATTTAACCCATAGATGGGACCCTAACAGGTACTACCACTCTGGGTCAGAGTGGACCAGGGAGCAATGGTGATGAAGGGGTACTCCACATTCCCCAAACCTCCAGAACTGGAACCTCACCATCAGATAGAGTTTAACGTCATTCCCAGGACATGTAGACCCTCAGCCACCGCCTTCTAGCACGATTCCTATTTTACTCTGATAGACTCCCATTTGATGTTTAAAAGTCATATTGTATTTTTATAATTAAATATTTTTTGCTTGCCTGGACCAAAAAAATGTTATATCGTCCAGAGATGCTGATAGGTACGCATCCTGCATCCTTGACACACAAAAATCTTAAAGGATGCAGTAAAATGATATCCATGTGTTCAAGTGTTTTTCTATTTTCTTCCCTCACCATTTCAAGCTAACTGTAAATACATTTCAATAGTTTCTTAGAAATTAATTACACAGGATAGGTTACAAGGTAGGAGTTAGAAGGCTTTAGTTGTTTCCCCAGATCATAAATAAAAACCCAACAATCTTTTAAGAAACTTTAGTTGGCACTCATAAATTCAATGCAAATATGTGCATCCCAGGATACACTAAATCAAAAAGCTATCAGCATCACTGTAGTCCCTGAGTGGACATATGGCCCCCAATTGAGAACCCCTGGGGTAGAGGAATATCAAATTTCTGTTACATATTGCTGACCCTTGTTCCTAAAAATCTTATTCAAAGCATAAAAAAATAAATAAATAAATAAAAAATTAGAAAAAATGCATGAATGGAGTATTCCCGAGTTCCATGGTGAGTTTGGCTGGTCATTTTTGTTTTATGGCATATCAACCCCTTTCGGGTGATTTAATGCCAAATTTTGATATTCGGTTTCTTACAGTACCTGCTATTGTTTAAATGAACTGAACTCCAATAGATCTGCTTAATATTTTTTTCCCATTAGTCCATTACTTTCTCATACCGGTAATGGAGATGATACTGCGTAATGCTGAAAACAACACCAATAAGAAAACCGTCCCATCTATGAAGGCTTTCATGGATGATGTAACCCTCATCGCAGAATCCGGATCCCATATGAAACAACTTATGAATCGCCTACAGGAGCTCTTCAAATGGGCTGTGATGAAGATAAAGCCTTCTAAATGCCGCAGTCTTTCCATAATGAAAGGAATCTGCAAAGAAGTCAGGTTTTTCGTCGATGGAAATGAAATCCCCACAATCCGGAAAAAAAGGGTTAAGAGCCTCAGTCGCTGCTACTCCCTACCAATTACTGATCGACATCATTGGCAGGATATTATTAAACAACTAAAGGATGGCCTTTGCTCCATTGATAAATGTGATCACATAAATAAAGACAAAATATGGTGCATCTATTTTGGATTAATTCCTAAATTATCATGGCCCATGCAAATATATGAGGTATCACAGACAAAGGTTGAAAAAATGGAGCGCTTAATCAGTAATCATGTAAAGAAATGGTTAGGGGTACCTAATTCCTTAATAAATGTGGCACTATACAGCTCATCAACGAAGCTAAAACTTCTGATGGTGTCACTTGTTGAGAAATTCAAATTAGGTAAAGCGCGACTTTTCCAAATGCTGCATGACTCTCACGACCCACTGGTGAAGAACGCCCAGCCTTCTGTAATAACTAGTCGAAAATGGAAGGCACAACAAGCTGTAGAAAACGCAGAATCATCCCTCAAGATGAAAGAAATAATTGGAACTGTGGCAAAGGGAAGATCAGGGCTAGGTCTTCACCCACAGCGTTTGTGGTCGAGAGAATCCATGTTAAATAAAAGGATTATGATTTCGGAGGAAATTCACCAACTTGAAGAAGTCAAGCGTATTGCTACATCTGTGGCACTGAGTAAACAGGGTGCATGGACCAGGTGGGAGAGTGCAAAAGAGAAAGCTGTAACATGGAGCGACATCAGACATATGGAGCCTAAAAAATTAAGTTTCCTGATAAAGGCAGTCTATGACATATTGCCAACACCATTCAATCTTCACGTCTGGGGGTTAGCTACGTAGGACCTATGCAAAGCATGTGGGAAAACTGCTAGCCTGAAACATATTCTCACGGGATGCAAGTATGCTCTAAGAAGCTACACGTGGAGACACAATGAAGTCCTCGAGATTGATGCGGAGGCATCGAAGATAGGTTGTGAGACTGCAAATAAAGCTGTTAATAACATCAACAAAGTAATACATTTTGTTAAAGAAGGAAACATTTCGAAATTTTTGCGTAAAAATAGGCACGTGTTGTCTATATTTGATGGCTCCATGGGCTAGTGCATTGCATGTGACTTGGAACATCAACTCGTTTTTCCAACTGAAATAACGTTAACAGCCCATTTGGTCTGTTAATCAAAAGAAAGTTTTTATCGTTGAATTGACAGTTCCATTTGAAGAAAATCTTGATTGGGCCCATCAGCGTAAGTTGTAAAAATATGAAGACCTACATGAACAATGCGTCAGAAACGGATGGATAACAAATGTATTTCCCATCGAAGTCGGATGACGGGGATTTATTACCAACTCAACCTCGGCATTTTTGTCTAAACTTGGACTTTCTCCACCAGACAAGAGGAAATACATAAAAAAGATCCAAGAGAAAGCTCTAACCGCATCAGTGTAGATATGGCAGTCCTATATTGTGACATCAAACTGACAAATTCTGGTGGTATTGTGAGATACTGCTGGGGCGCTCTGGGTTAGTGGTAATGATGCTTCGGCCCTGAAACCATGCCTGAACCCAGAGTCATCATCTGATGAAGGCTTTGTTGGTTGCAATTCTACTGTGTAAATAGCAGTCATTGTATGAAGATTATATATATATATATATATATGTATGTATATGTTTATGTATGTTATATATGTAATACATATACACTCGCAGATATTATATATACATACATATACATAATGTATATGTATGCATGTATGTATGTATATATAATATCTGTGTGTGTCTGATTGTCTGTACAAATATACATATTATATATATATATATATATATATATATATATATATATATATATATATAATATCTGTTATATTATATATTATATCTGTTATATTATATATATCATATTATAATATTATATATATCATATCATATCATAATATCTGTTATATTATATATAATATCTGTTATATTATATATCATATTATATATATATATATATATATATATATAATATCTGTGTGTGTCTGATTGTCTGTACAAATATACATATTATACACTTGCATGTGACTGTACATGCATTTGTGTATATATATAGATATATATTATATATACATATATATATACAGATATCATATATATATATCTCTGTGTGTGTGTGTGTGTGTGTGTGTGTGTGTGTGTGTGGTGTGTTATTTTTCTGCTGAAATTCCATATTCTTTATCTACAGAACCACACCCTTTGAGATAGTGACACCCACTGAAAAACGTCAAGGGGGAAAATGTCAGTGGAAAAAGCAATTGACTTTTCTTTTTTTTTAAACTGCTGCCACTGCCAACAACGACTATATTGGTATCTGTTCGGCAAGGATCTGCTCCAAATTCCTGCCAGTCATTTTAAATCAAATCTGCCCAAATACATTTCTGATAAAATGGGCCATATAAATAATAAAAAACAAAACATTTAAACTCAAATACACAGGGACCTTTTATTTCTAAAGTGTAGAAAGGAAATTAATTAATTAAAGAATAACCAAAAACAGAGTAAAGAGTATGTTTAAAATTTATATAAAGTTCATGAAAAATGTGCAACATTGATAAAAGAATATAAGCCAAAATATAAAATACTTTGACTAAAAATTCTGACAGGAAATAAGTACAGATTGTTATATAAAAAAAAAAAAACAATATGAAATATAACAATGAAAGAAGAAAAGTATAAACGAATAAAAATACAAAAGCTGGAAAAAAAAAAATAAAACACAAAATGCAATAAAAAGAAATTAAAAGTAAAATTTGATACACCCTAGATGCACTTAAGTAGAATTAAACCAGTTAGAAAATAACTCATTGAAAAAAGTAAGAATAGTTCAAAAATACAAGTAAGATACAAAATTAGGAAGAAAAAAAGAGGAAACTACATACAGAATAGAGAGAAATAGAAAAATAGGAAGGAAATGTAGGGGATTAAAAATTAAAAGAAAAAGATCCCAAAAAGAAAGGAAAAGAAGTGAAATAAAAAGATGCAGAATTAAAAGAAAAAGATTCAGAACAGAAAGAAATAGAAGAAAAATAGAAAGAAAAAAGAAAGAAAGTGGGTATTGAATAGAGAGAAAAAGAAGTGAAATAGAGAGGAAAATTTGCAAAATAGAAAGAAAAAGAAGCAACATAGAAAAAAAATGGAAAAGAAAAAGGAAAATATGTAAAACAGAAAGAAAAAGATCCAAAAGAAAAAGATGCAACATAGAAAGAAGAAAAGATGCAAAAATTAGAAAGAAAAGAAGCAAAATAGAAAGAAAAAAATAGAAAAAAAAAGATGAAAAAATAAAAAGATGCAAAAATTACAAAGAAAAGAAGCAAAAGAAAAAGATGCAAAAATAAGAAGAAAAGATAAGCACAATAGAATAAAAAAGATGTAAAAGAAAAAGATGTAAATTTGAAAGAAGAAAAGATGCAAAAATTAGAAAGAAAAGAAGCAAAATAGGGAAAGATGTAAAAGAAAAAGAACAAAGATGCAAAATAGAAAAGTTATGGAATAGAAAGAAAAAGGTGTGAACCAGAATTAAAAACGTGTCGAATAGAATAAAAGAGACGCAAAATAGAAAGAAAGCAATGTGGAATAGAAAGAAACAAAAGGAAAAGAAACATAACAGAAAGAAAAATATTACAATTTTTTAAATTGTATTTCTTTTAAGTGAAAAGAAAATCCCACATAAACTCGTCCAAACATAACATAAAATAATTGAACATGAAAGAATTGAAATGTTTTAAGATAAAATCTGTTCCAGTCATGAAAGAAATGCCATTTTATTTATTCTTAATTCCTGGATATTGTAAGTTCTTTAACACTCCAAAAGAAGTGTATTAAAAAATTTGTTTATACTCACAGAGTATTTAAATGATTGAGTCCAGCAAAGGAACCAGCGGGAATACTCTTTATTTTATTTGACCTCAGATCTCTGTAAAAAGAAAAAGAAAAAGAAATGTTAATTTTATTTTGACATAAACTATCCATATCGAAATCTCTTGGGAGAAATTTCGCATGCACACTTGTACTAAATCCTTTTTTTTTCCTCCATCCCTCAAGAGACACACACCATCTTATAACAATTTTCTCTTTTTTCTTTTTAGAGTAAAAAAAATTTCTTTATGACAAGGTTCTCTCTCTCTCTCTCTCTCTCTCTCTCTCTCTCTCTCTCTCTCTCTCTCTCTCTCTCTCTTTCTTTCTGTCTGTCTGTCTGTCTCTCTCTCTTTCTCACTCTCTCAATTGTTCTGTCTGTCTGTCTGTCTGTCTCTGTCTCTCTCTCTTTTCTGTCTGTCTGTCTGTCTCTTCTCTCTTTCTCACTCTCTCAATTGTTCTGTCTGTCTGTCTGTCTGTCTCTCTATCTCTCTCCTGTCTGTCTCTCTCTTTCTCACTCTCTCAATTGTTCTCTCTCTCTCTTTTCTGTCTGTCTGTCTGTCTCTTTCTCACTCTCTCAATTGTTCTCTCTCTCTCTCTCTCTCAATTATGTTCTTTCCTCTCACTCTCTCAATCGTTCTTTTCTCTCACACACACACACACTTTCTCTCTTCCTCTCAATCATGTTCTTTTCTCTCTCTCTCTCTCTCTCTCTCTCTCTTCTCTCTCCTCACTTTCTTTCTCTCTCCCTTTCTCTCTTAGAGAGAGAGAGAGAGAGAGAGAGAGAGAGAGAGAGAGAGAGAGAGAGCCTTCTACTCTCACTCTTTATAACTTTCATTTTAGATTGCATTTAACTTTTGCATATGATATTAATGCATTGCCTTATTGTGCACTTGATGTAGTAAGTTTATCTTTATTTATCCTCCAAGACACAAGTTTTAAATTCTACAGGAGGGAATTACAATAAAAATAGATATAATCATTCATAAATCTTTTGTCTGGATTAAATTATATTAAATTTCCCACCAAATTCTCCTCCTCTCAATCACCATAGTTCTTTATATCATTTTTGTGAGTTCCTCCTCCTACTTACTCCCACTACTACTTGTTCATTCAGCCACATTCTATTTAAAGAACTCAGAACAAACACTCAATTACATCCACCCCTGAAGATGGCACTTTATAGTGCCAAAAGTACTCTGGAAAAGTACTCTGGAAAAAAATGTTGGCATACTTATTAATAGATTCCACCTGATATTAAGAAATTGGCTTGAAAACTTGAAAGGATTGAAAAGTTGTTAGACTGGAGATGTCTGTCTTGTTTAATAGTGCCGAGATGCTGAGAGGTATGCATTCTGCATCCCTGATGCATAAAAATTTAAAAGGATGCCGTAAAATCATATCCATGTATCCCAGTGTTTTTTTGGGGGGTGGGGTGGGGGGGTCCTTCCCTCACCATTTCAAGCTAACTGTAAATACATTTCGATAGTTTCTTAGAAATGAATTACACAGGATAGGTTACAAGGTAGGAGTTAGACAGCTTTAATTTTTTTCTGAGATCATAAATAAGTGGTAGTACTTGTTAAGGGCGCCTCTATGGGTCAAATAAATCTGTTTGAAAATTACTTGTATTGGATAGGAAAGTCCAACCCCTCCTCACCATGGCCAGGTGGTGGCAGTGTGGATGTGTCAGAGCTATGCCGTCGGGAACTCAAGTTCCTGGTAGAACCTCCCAAGATGCATTGGTCTGTCACCCAGTGGTATTAGAGCCACAACTCGGCTAAAGGAGCTCTGGTGAAAATCCAAAGGCTGTTTCCATTATTGTCAGGAATCAACGGCTTTAGGCGTACTTATGGAAAAAACAAGGGCATCTCATTTCCCTGACTGGGATATGCGTACAGGGTTTGGAGATTGCTTGTGAATTTCCTATTCTCTTGTTACTCTTTTCAGGAGTTTACTATCCCGTTTAATCAGGATACAGTGAATTCATTGGATGGAGCCGGCTCAACCGACCCAGAGTGAATTTCATCACAACAACAACAATTGGATAGGAATACTTAACACAAATGATTTGCACAGTTATATATATATATATTTACCAACCCCTCTGCATTAGCAGGATGTAACACAAGGTCAATTTCTTAAGCGGAATTTGACAGGTTTGAATTCAGTGTTTTCCTTCTTTTAGACCGGTTACCTGGCCAAGATTAAAGAGCCCAATCTGCCCTACTATTTGGAGTTGGAGGGAGAATAGTTGGATGCATACCTTTCCCAAGGGTATTAGCACTATGTGAAATGCAAACAGCCTCGTCCAGGATTTGAACTCGGTTTGACAAGTCAATTTCCTACGTCTCTACCATTACACCACACACCACCAATTTGCACAATTATATATATATATTTACCAATCCCTTCGCACGAGCAGGATGTGATACAAGGTCAATTTTTTAAGCAGAGTTTAACAGGTTTGAATTCAGAGCCCAGTCTGCCCTACTATTTACCCATAGCTGGAGGGAGAGTAGAATTCATACCTTTCCCAAGGGTATTAGTGCTAAGTGAAATGCAATTACCACGTCCAGGATTTGAACTCGGGGCAACAAGCCCATTTCCTATGATTTCCTTCCATGACGCGCTTCCTACCTAATTTGCACAGTTATATGGAATTAAGAATAGTTACTTGGAGTGATAACAGATTATAATACATCATGAGTCTTAGTTACTTGAAACAATATTTAATTGCAAAAATGGCTAACCTTGGCATTAAATAACTTAGATAATATTAGCCAAAACATTAAGGAGACTCCCCCACAGAAGTTAATAACTACAAACACAAATGCTCAAAAAATTCAATTGACACTCTACATAAAAAAACAGGTTATTATTGTTTGTTTATTTCTCCAAACCACAAATCCCCTCCCCATCACCTTATAATCAACCATTTTCTCTGCAACAATATATGGACAGTGTGTCCACAAAGTCTGGGTACATGGAGATTTCACTATTGTATTTATTTATGTTATTTTTCCGAGAAGGCAGACATGGATTTATTGGACTATATTACCTTTAAGCACCCCATCTGCAATCTCGATTTATAAGGACATTTTTTTCACTTACACCATCAAAATCCAGTTGCTTGTTAGGAGTTAAGGGTTAGGGTTAGGGTTAGGGGTTAGTTTTATTTTTTTTTTTTAAATGTCTAAAAATCGTCTGTTAACAAACAACCAGATTTTGACGGTGTAAATGAAAAAAATGTCCTTTTGAATCGAGATCGCAGATGGGATGCTTAAAGGTAATATGGTCCGATTTATTAAACAAATACATCAAAATTAAGAGGTGTTACTGCAAATTCTTTTCTGTATTAGGAAATAGAGATAAAAATTAAACAATCAGAGTTTTATTTCAGCACCAGCTGCATTTAAACCTAGTATACAGAGAAAAGATTTTGTCTTGGCTCACAGAATCCATTTTCTTGTATACCTTCTGCAAAGTAAAGAAGTATCTGACCCTTAGAAACAAAAGGGAAGCTTTTAATATCTAATTTAAGGGAACCAGTTAATATTCTTTCAACAACAAAAAGCCCAGAACTCTGGTGACAATGGGCACAGGAGAGCAGACAGCATCAGCAAAAATTCACAGGTAATTTGCAATGGTCTGTATCCAAACTTTTCTGTGAGCATGGGAAATATGATGGCACCAAAACTTTGGCCAAGAATCACACAAGTCTGCATCAATTCTGTGAGGCCCTTTTCATCGCACACCAGATCCCAGTAATGATTTAAGAAAAAAAAAAATCAATTTATTGAAACTTTAAATTTCTATCTATCTTATCATAGTGGAGATTCGGTATCTATCTGTCTGTAACAGAAACTATGTCACAATACCATCAGGAATTGTGTTAGCTTATATATAAGTATTTAATTTATAATCAAAATCATTGGACCATATGACCTTTAGGCACCCCTTTTTGATCTCGATCAAGAAAGGACATGTTTTTAATTTACACCGTCAATATCAGGTTGTTTTAACAGATGATTTTTAGATTTTTTTTTTTAAATTATAAAACTAACCTCTAACCCTAACCCCTAACCTAACCGGGTGATCAGAGAGGCCCTCTCTGATCAATCAGCTGGTCATGTCAAGCCCTAGTACCTAAATGATTGTCCTAAGATATTGCCCTTATTATCTGAGATCACCAGTCTGCCCTACTATTTACCTATAGTTGGTGGATGGAGTAAAATAGATTGATTCATGCCTTTTTCTAGAACATCAAGATGAAGTGAAATGCAAACATCTTAGTCCAAGATTTGAACTAGGATTAAGAGTCCATTTTCTCTATGTTATTAACCATTACGCAACATGTACCAATGAAAATAATCTGAATCACAATTAATCCTGCTTGGCGCAGTATATTATTTATTTATATTTATTTATATTTGTGAGTATATCTGTATCTGTGTATGTGTCTGTGTGTGTCTTTGTGTACTTTTAGAACTAATAACTTGGATTTCTTTAATAATAAAAAAAATAATAAAAGGAACATTTAAATGTGTTTCATATGAAATTAATACAAGTTAAGGAACATTAAATACCAGATGTTCTAAATCTCTTAAAAAAGATTAATTACTATACTTATTATAACTATTAGTAAAAAAAAGAATAATGACGTTAAGTATTTCCAAACTATACAGCTCAAAACTTAAGTACATGGCTTACCACCAGAAATATTAACCCATTTGATACAATAAAATATTTTGATAGCTTTCTTAACAAGCTCTTTATCCACAGATTATAAAATGAATCACATTGTATGACAAACTACCAATGGCCATCATGACATTGAAGCACTAAAGAAGCAATACAAGGACTGTATAACTGTATAACTGTATATAAATATTTAGATATATAACTGGTTTATATAACTGTATAACTGTCATACACTGTGCTAAAATCACACTGTATGACAAGCTCTTTATCTAGTGATTATAATATGAATCACACTGTATGACAAACTACCAATGGTCATCATGACATTGAAGCACTAAAGCAATACAAGGACTGCTTAAAAACACCTCTTGGTGCCTGTCACGTCGACCATCAACAACAGATATGATGTCATACAAAATTTTCATTTACTCAAATGACTAAATCTCTAGTTACTAATAAAACAATTATCAGGATTGTAATAGATGAGGATGGGCTGAAAAGTTCACATGATGACATCATATCTGCTGTTTATGACCTTTTTTGACCAATGGGATTTTTATATTGAGAAATATGAGTGTAAGTAAATAAACAATGTGTTTATTAGATATGGCTTTTAGCCGACAATATTTGGAGGATATGTGCTTAATTGAAGTCATACCTAATTTTGAAAATTAATTAGTTAATAATTAATGAATTTTAGGCGGGCATATATGTTGAAATGTAAGGCTAAATAAATCGAGAAAATGTCAATCCCTGAATGTACATTTCGACCTAATGAAATGTCTTATATTGCGCAAACTGACACATAGCTACTATTATCAAACACACAAGACTCTTACTCAACTGGTTTATGACAACTATCATACTGAGTACAGCATTGCTTGGCTTGGCATATACACATGAGGTAGGATGAAAAAGTATTAAGATGAAGCTTTAATTTTTTTGATATAATGAATATGTAAATACCTTGGTACCCCCTCACTATAATCTGATTGGACAGTGTCATGTATAAATAGTCGACACTGTGTTGGTACAGGCACCTAATGCCTACAAGCTAAACTTACTCACTAGATGACACCACGACTGCACGGCAGATGGATTGCTATTCAATGTACCAATTACTACTGTGATAATATACCAAATACCAACTTCAGAATATATCCCTTAACCCAGATATATCATTTTTTAAATCTAAAATGAATAAGTACCAATTCTCAGTACTTTTTGATGAGAATTTTGCAAGTGTATGATCCTCATCTGTGCAGCATTTTCTTACTTAAACTGAAAATTCATCTTGAAGGTAAAATTTGAGGACATGGAGGACATTAAGAGAAATACAAATACACCTTCACACCATAAAAAAAGATGAATTTTAGGGGCACTTTAACCAAATGAATAGGTTGGTTTAGTTTGCTTTCTTTGTTTAATAGCATATCAACCTTTGTGGGTTATCTAATGCCTCAGACATCCTTGTAGAAGAACAGTAGTGCTACTATTTAACTCATAGCTGGGGGGATGAGATGGTTCATACTTTTACCAATGGTATTAATTAAAAAATAAACATATTGGTGCAACTGGAGTTTGAACTCACTTATTACAATGTCGCAGTCCAGCGCATTAGCCATTAGGCCATGAGGATTACCACCCTGCAGAGCTGAACTGATTAAGTGTGTTGAATGCTAAGGGGATTATTTCAAAGAAAATTACCATTTGATTTCTTGTTTATTTCTGTCTTGGTAAATACAGCTTCAGGGCTCCCAACTAACTTTTTTTCCCCACTGTCCCAAATGGTCTCCCCACCCACCCCCAAAAAATAAATTTTAACTGTCCAGTAATCAAAATGTTTTTTTTTTTTCAAAGTTTGTTATCATCTATAGTTGTTAGTAGTGTGGGGTTATTTTTGTATTTGCCTGGGGAGTTGTCTGCCCGTAAAGTTTCACTGGTTCCCGCTAGGGGCCTGGTGTATTTAAGCGGCTGATTTAAACTTGCCTTTCTCTCTTTTTGCCTGCTCGACCTACGAGACACTATGGGTTAACTTAGGTCTACCCCTTTCTCGTTGGGGCTTCGGCCCTCAACGCCGGACTTGTCACTTTAAGTGATTCATACAGCATAGACTATTCCTAGTCTCATGTCTGTTGCTTTTATTTTTATCCTTTTTACATGTAACTTTATATTACTTATGTATGTATGTATTATGTACCCTGTTAATTCTTGTGCTGTTATATAAAATGTTTTGTCCTTCAACCTTTGTCGGAGTTTGTTTGCGTTCCAACGAGTTATGACTTTGACATAACCTTTTAATCTTACAGTAGCATAAAATCATTAAATCGTTTAGGAAATAAATAATATTTATTTTGGTCTATCTAGTCTTGAAAGTGTGGTGTCTATGTTTTTTTTTTTGTTTTAAGAAACTATGAAACATCAATTAAACAAAGGAAGGTTTTCAATTGAAGAAGAAAAAAAAAGACAATTTTTAGCTTTTCAAGTCATTAAAAAAAAGTTAAAAACAATAATGTTTTTAATTGATCAAAGTGAACATAATAGCATGACTGGAGTTTGAACTTGCTTACTATAATGTCACAGTCTAGCACGTTAACCACTACTCCACGGTGTATAATATTTAATCGCTAAATAAACCTGACCATGTGAAGTATTTTAATCTGTCAACCTAGTTAAGAAAGACATAACATTTTTGGTAAATATTATTTGAATACAATGGATTAAAACATTTTGGGACATTTTTTTTTTTTTTTTTGTAAAGAAAGAAAAGTTTCTGATAACAAAAGTTTATTATGTTTAGGAATTACAATTGACTAATTCTTCTGATTGATAAGATAAAAATGCAAGTTCCATACAAAATGCTTTTTGTTTGGCTATGAAACAATGGCCATTAAAATTTCCTTATAGTTGTATTTATACAAAATACAGAGAATGCTCAAAACAAAGACCAGTGTTAGGGTCTAATTGTTAAATGGTCTTATTACTTTTTAGGATGCTTCTATTCTTTAAGTGACCATATCTGTCGCTATCGCCATATCGGGTTCCCTTTAAATCGAGGAGGCAGGTGTTGCCTGGGGGGATGGTCCAGGGCTGAAGCCACTAAACCCCCTGGTCGAAACCAGAGTTAGATGTAATTGCCTCTTATCCCACTTATGAGGGCATGACACAAGGACATTTTTATGTGGGCCCACGCACAAGCCGAAGCTCATGGGTGGTAGGCACAAAAAATGTGTTGATCCCATCGGCATACCCCATCAAGGGGGGGAAGCCTCAGTCACTGGGCAATAAACCCAACACTGCCCCTTTAAATCAAGGGGGAAGGTGTTGCCTGGGGGATGGCCCCCTGGGAATGGGATCGATGTTACCATGTAAGGTCCAGCGGCCAAAGCTCACTGGACATATCTACATACTAGATATTTACAACGTACCCCACATATATGGGTTAGGCACAAGGCCCTATTAATGTGGGACCACCCACAAGCCAAGATTCATGGGTGGCAGGTGCAAAAAATGCGTTAATCCCATCGGCATTCCCCCTCAAGGAGGGCGCCTCAGGCACTGGGCAATAAAACCAGCCCTACTCCTTTATACCAGGTGAGCCTGGGGGGATAGCCCCCTGGGATCAATGATGTTAACTTGTATGGTTCAGGGCCGAAGCCACTAGACCCTCCGGTCGAAACCGGAGTTAGAGGTATTTGCCTCATACCCCACTTGTATGGGCTGGGCACAAGGCCTCGTTTTAATGTGGGCCCACCCACAAGCTGGAGCTCATGGGTGGGAAAGAACAAAAATTGCGTTGGTCCCTTTGGCATTCCCCCTCAAGGGGCACCACAGGTGCTGGGCAATAAACCCAGCCCTGCCCCCAAGGGGGCAGGTATTGCCTGGGGGGACTGCCCCCTGAGATCGACAATATCAACTTGTAAGGTCCAGCGGCCGAAGCTCACTGGACCCCCGGTCGAAACCGGTGTTAGATATGTGGACCATATCTATATATTAATAATATGCAACTGTATTTATATATACAACTAAATAGCAGTTTACAGTGTGATCAGGAAGGCCATTTGCATATTGATACTAAAAATTTGATTTTAATAAATATGTGTTTGGTATTATTGATTTCTAATTGTTTGGTTTTATCTTAATGAATAAGAGCAAAAATTTTGGGGATAGATCTAAAAAGTAACCCATTAACAAGAAGAAATAACTGTAATTTTATTCTTTACTTCCTATTTGAACTAAATAGTTAAATTAGGAAAATTTAGCAATAAAAGCCTAGAGTGATGGAAGAGTAAGTATCAGTTGTTCTATTTTTCGATTATACCTTCTCTGTTTCACATCTTTTTATTTTCATTCTTATTTAGTTTCATTAGCCTTTCTAATTTAATATAATATTTTATTATGTTAAAATTTAAATACTTTCACAGGGAGGGCACATATATTTGGTAGTAGTAAATAAAAAAAAATGCTAATCAAAAAGTAGCAAGACTCAGCACAGTCTTGTCTAGACAGCAGTTTTGATATCATCATTTTTTTATTATATAAGCTCTACATACGTCAACATTTGAATTTTGACGTTTTAGATATTTAAATATTTTAAGCTTCACTTCTGATACTTTTTGATTCCATATCATATTACACCCTGGTAATTTTCATTTTTCTAATCAGTTTATGAAGTTTTACTTAATTTTCTCTGTCTGTGAATGTTTCCTTTTTTTGTTTGTTTGTTTGTTTTTAATTCCTACAGATGGAACTTGTTGAGTTGGGAACAAATTCATTATTCAAAAGGAAATTTGATGAGCCGTCTTCAATCCGAAAAATAGAAAAATACGTCTGATATTATTAATTTCTGGTGTTCATTATACTGTGAACATTTTCCAGAATTAAGAAAATTTGCCCAGATTTTATATATATATATATATATATATATATATATATATATGGAAGTAAATATGGAAATAAATCCGACAATATTAAGAAATTTGAAAAAACAAGTGTTCCAAAAATAAGTTGAATTTATTTATCAAAATTTCTTCACCCCATAATACATCCTGATGAAGGTTTAAAGAAACCGAAACGTTTAAGCGTCAATAAATAAATTCATCTTATTTTTGGAACACTTGTTTTTTCAAATTTTCTAATATATATATATATATATATATATATATATATATATATATATATACAGAGATGCTGATAGGTACACGTCCTGCTTCCCTAATGACCAAAAATCTAAAAGGACTCAGTAAAATCATATCCATGCATCCCAGTGTTTTTCTTTTTTCTTCCCTCACCATTTCAAGCTAACTGTAAATACATTCCAATAGTTTCTTCGAAATTAATTAAACAGGATAGGTTACAAGGTAGGAATTAGCCGCATTTAGTTGGGGCACATAAATTTTCCAGGGGGGGGGAGGGGAAGGACTCAATCAAAGCATATATGTGTGTTCCAGGATGCACTAAATCAAAAAGCTATCAGCATCACTGTATATATATATATATATATATATATATATATATATATATCTTATTACAATGGAGATTTGAGTTCTGTCTGTCTGTAACCAAAACTATATTAGTACCCAAGTCACAATTCCCTTAGTTATTTACACATTCTTCATAATTTTATTTTCATTTAAACCTGAATTATTAATAAAATTGTTTTACATTATTTATACTATTGGCCTTATCTAAATACTAATAACATGCAAGTATATTTATATATACAACAAAATAATGGTTTACATGGTTAATGGGAAGGCTATTTTGAATATTGATCTTAAAAATTTGATTTTAATAAAGATGGGGTTGGTATTAGTGATTTCTAATTGTTTGGTTTTACTTTAATAAATGTGAGGAAAAATCTCAGAGATAAATCTTAAAAGAAATCCATTAACAAGAAGAAATAACTGTAATTTTATTCTTTACTTCCTATTTGAACTAAATAGTTAAATTAGGAAAATTTAGCAATTAAAGACGGGAGTGATGGAAAATGATGGAAGAGTTAGTTTCAAATCATTTTATCTGCATTCTTAGTTTCATTAGTCTTTCTAATTTAATATATCTTATTACATTAAAACTTAAATATGTGTGCCCGGTGTGCGTATGTTTTGGCTAGTATATATATATATATATACATACATATATATATATACATACATATATACTTACATATGTGTGGAGAAATGTACAAAGGATGAATATCAATTCCTGATGCAAATTTCCATGCTATAACATTTCAGTCTTTATGACCTTTTTCAGGACGCGAGATGAGATCTTGTGTTTGAGAGTTCTATTCTCTCTTTCTGTAGGTGACTGGTCATGAGTGGGAGGAGGTGATAGTCAGCTGCTGTTGATATGGGGTAGATGTTTGAGATGGAGGTAGGGATTGCCAACACCTCCTCCCACTCATGACCAGTTACCTGCAGAAAGAGAAGTGAACTCTCCAACACAAAACCTCATTTCACATCCTGAAGAAGGTCATAAAAACTGAAATGTTATACCGTTGATATTATCACCAGGAATAAATATTCATCCTTTGTAACATCCCATATTGGTCTACATTTCTCGACATACTTTCAGATTGATTTCCTCATTATTATATATACTAGTACAAAATAAAAAACACCCTCCGGGCGATGTAAAAATAGATTTTTGAAACATATTGCCTGAGGGGTGGGATTAAAAAATTCAATGTCAGTGAGTTTGTACCGTAAGTAAGTAAAATCATCAAATTCATTAAAAGATTAAAAAATAAAACAATTTGAATTGTAAACTTTAAATATGTATTAAAATAAAACAAACTATATATAGATATATAATACCAGTCATGTATTTATTAAAACTTGTTTTAAAAAACAATGAGGACTGTCTAATGTTGCATGTTCAAATTTTGAGTGTATTTATTCTATGATATGACGATTTTGGGTAATGTGATGTAAGCAGTGACGTAGTTTTTGTTACAGACAAAAACCGGAAGCGAATCTCCATTATTAATAGAGATGTACATATGTAATATTGTAAAAATTGAAAAAAAAAAAAAGTTTCATTAACGAATGTTTAATAAGGCTACACTTCAGTGTTTCAGTCTGTTTAGACAGACCTTCATCAGGGATTTCATTGGTTTAAGGAAAAAATAAATTATTAATGGTTTATTCCGTAAACCAACGAAAGCCCTGATGAAGGTCTGTCTAAACTGACCAAAACACTACAGCATAGGCTTAAACAACATTCATTAATGAAACTTGTGTTTTTTCAATTTTTACAATATTGCATATTGTCGGATTTACTTCCACATTTTCTTCATATATACATATATATACTCGATGGTGTTGAGGTCATGAAACAAAGAAAGATAACTTGAGTTATCTTTCTTTAAGAGAACTCTCCTCTTAAGAAACCCTTTTCGTGTGCCTAGCGTTGGCAAGTGGAGCAAGTGGCAAGTGTTGAAATAAACATCCTGAATTCGTTTGTTGATGTTTGTGTTTGCATTGATTGTTAAGCATCTCCTTAGTTTAAAGTGTATTTAACAGATGGTACACCTAGAATAAAAATTGGATTTTTTCCAGTAATCAATTGGATTGCAAAAATTTAAAAAATAAAAAGTAAATTTTTTAAATTTAAAAAAAATAAATAAATTTAAAGAAAAACATGGAGAGATAAAGAGAGGGGGTAAGCACATGGAAGAAATAATGCTAATCTATTTCTGTTAAGGCATTCACCATGGATCAGTTGAGCCGGCTCCTTTCAATGAATTCACCTGTGGTAAATTTATGGAAGGAGTAACAAGGGAATTCATAAGTGGTTCCCAAACCCCACATGTATATCTCAGTTGGGAGAGGAAGGAAATTCCCTTGTATGCTGCAGATTTTCCACAGATACAGTGACAAGTAGCCAAAAGCCATTGATTCCTGACAATGATGGTGTGACGTAGAACAAGAAAGGAAAAAGAGCAGGACATTGTCTTGCCTGCCGGGATCGAACTCGCGTCCTCCCGCATGCAAAAACAAATGCGATTTGGGCACTGGACGGATGCGAGGTTCGACTGATGTGCCCGGATGTTTGGGTAAATATGTCCATAAATAACAAGCGAGTTGAGCGCTGTGCAGTCAGCAGCAGCAGAAGCAGTCGACTACGAAGCTCTTTGCAAACGACCTAGTAAAGAAATGGATTTTAGTCCAACAGGAACAAAACTATATAGGAATTGCGATTTCGAACTGTTAAAGATTATTTCGACTACGACTACGGATTTTCCAGCTGCTAGACGAAGACGAAGAATGTGTTGACCAAAAGAAAGTCTGGCTTGTGAGAAGACTCGCTTGTTTTTGGTCCATCCTCAGCAGGAACTTCTTGATTCGAATATCTATTTCCCCCCATATATCCCCCCCCCTTCTATAGATGGAGACACCCTTTTGATTTCCAACGGAGCCTTTGGCCATATTTAACATCTTTTAAATTCATTTTTTTTTCTATCTTACCTATAGATAGGACACTAACAGGTACTACCACTCCAGGTCAGGTTGGACCTGGGAGTAGTGGTGATGAAGGGGTACTCCACACTCCCCAGCACTCCAGAATTGGAACAACACCAATCAAGGTGAAAACACAAGGTAAACCACACAAAATTCACACACGAGAGATTCTTTCACAAGTTCTACTGAGGTTTTGTTTAGTTTGTTTTGTTTTACAGCATTTCAACCTTAGCGGGTCATTTAATGCTGACAAAGTTCTGAAATAAATTCATTCTTAATGAATACTCAACTTTTTTATAAATACATTTTTCTATTTAACTCCTAATAGGTACTACCACTCCGGGTCAGAGTGAACCAGGGAACAATGATAATAAAGGGGTGCTCCACATTCTCCAGACCTCCAGAACTGGAACCTCACCATCAGTTAGAGTTTAACATCATTCCCAGGACATGAAGACCCTTAGCCACCACCTTCTAGCACATGATAAAAAGGGAAGCGCGTAAGCTAATGGTTAAAGTCATGAGAAATGGACTCGTCGGACTTGGTAATTGCATTTCACTTAGCGCTAATACCATTGGGAAAGGTATGAATCCTCCTCTCCCTCCAGCTATGGATAAATAGTAGGGCAGACTGGGCTCTTTAACTTTGGTTAGGCAACCGGTCTAGGAGAAGGAAAACTCTGAATTCAAACCTGTTGAACTCCGCTTAAGAAATTGACATTGTGTCCCATCCTGTTCGTGCAAGGGGTTGGTAAATATATATATGATAAAAAGGGTTGGGACTTGCCATAAGAGCAATAGGGTTGGGGCATTCATATAGATGTTAGAGCTTGACATGACCAGCCGATTGATCGGAGGCCTTCCTATCATGCAAACCATTCAAGAGGAACAAGACATGCTGGAGAAGTAAAAATTCTATACAAGTCCTTATACATTCAGGTTTCTCACTTTTCTAGTGTCCTGGGTATGACATTAAACTGCATCTGATGATGAAGCTCTAGTTTTGGAGATCTTGGGAGTATGGAGTACCCCTTCATCCACATCTGATTCAGAGTGGTAGTACCTCTAAGGGTCTCATAAATCTGTTTAAAAGTTATTTATACTTGATAGTGTCAATGTGTTTGTCACTAGCCGTATCTCCAGTATGTTACCAATACAACTTTCTTTCTCTTTTCATCAAAGAGCAATGTTTAAGTAGTCAGAAAAGTCAAGGGAGATAACTCCCAATCCACATTGCAGCTCCAACAATATTTGTAGTCCCCAATGCACTAGTCAGTGATCCATTGTTTGGATAGCATTGTACTGGTGGCAATACAGCCATACCAAAAGTTTTTTTTTTATTTATACCAAAGAAGGGACAAAGTATCCTACAGATAGGATCGTGTGCACAAAAAAAAAATCAAAAGAAACAACTACATAAATGTAGACAATTATTAAGGTCAATTTAATTAGACAACAATAAGTAAAGTAAAGTCATCGGGGTGGCCTATTGTCGGTATCAGCCAATCAGCGAGGGAGTCTATCCCCTTTTCACTAGCACTAGACCAAGGAGATTGTTTTTGCATCTGAGGTGGAGCACAACACCTACCATCAGCTCCTTTGCCGCACAGATCCCTGTGCTACTCATACGCTGAGTTGACGAGGACCGGTATCGAACTAGGAACCTTGCGGTTTCTAACCGAATGCTCTACCGACTGAGCTGACAATAGCCAAGTGCAATAGTTTTTAAACTGTGGTTGGGGACCAAGGGGTCTGCAGTATCAACAGTAGGGATCCGCAGATGCTGCAAGAATGGCTTGAAAGAGAGAGAGAGAGAGAGAGAGAGAGAGAGAGAGAGAGAGAGAGAGAGAGAGAGAGAGACACACACACAGATAGAGAGACAGATGGACAGAGACAATATCATCACCACCTGGTCAACTAATTTCCCAGTCATAAACACCACCACCTAAGAGGAAGAGAGACAGAGAGAGTTAAATAAGATTATCATACTTTTTACATATTGAGGTATTTTGCAATAGCTCTTACATAAAAATATCAAACGTTGTAATAATCAAATTATCGTACTGTGGTATATATATATATATATAGCCAAGCGCAATAGTTTTTAAACTGTGGTTGGTGACCAAGGGGGTCTGCAGCATCAACAGTAGGAATCTGCAGGTGCTGCAAGAATGGCTTGAAAATTTATATTATCCATTTAGTGCTAGAGCTTTAAATCTTTATTTCTACTTATTAATACACACCTATGAACATTCAGTTTAAACAGTAACCACTCCCAAAATTTTGGCTTAGTGGGGTTTCTGAGTATCCATTGTTATTTCAAAAAGCAGTCAAAATGCAGCTACTTTTTGCAATAACATATTTATACAAAACAGCATTTACCAATCTGAGACCAAATACAGATCTAGGTTTCTAGGTTTCTTGTTGAAAAATATCACTAAGAATTGACAATTTGTGCCAAGCAAAGCAAACATGTCTCTCTTACTAAATGCCATTACTCAGTGCAAATATTGAATGTGATTTTCATTAAATATTTTTGATAGGTTGAATTTTTATTCTGGTACAGAAATCAAGACTTTCGAGAAGCAAAAAAGGAGGCATGAGTTCAAGTCTTACAGGGAACTTAACCTTTATTGCTGTTTCTAATATGTGATATTCTCCTGCTATCACAAAAGTTACAACCTGAGTGGGTTGTGATGAAAAAAATCAATGATCGATTGATTATTATTATTTGTTTGGGTTATTTCCTATAAGTCTAACATGATCAAAGGGGAACCACTTTTGACTGGTAAATTATTTATTTATTATCCCATTAAACTAATCCTAAACCCTAACCCTAAACTTTAAACTCTAACCCGTCTTCTTTTTTCCTAGTAGATCAATAAATAAATAAATAATTTATCAGTCAAGAATGGTTCCCCTTTGATCATGTTAGACTTATAGGAAATAATGGACCATATGACCATTAGGCATCCCTTTTGCAATCTCGATTCATGGGGACATTTTTTTTATTTACACCATCAAAATCCGGTTAATTGTTAACAGACGATTTTTAGAGTTTTTTTTTTAATTATAAAACTAACCCCTAATAAACAACCGGATTTTGATGGCGTAAATGAGAAAAGTGTCCTTGTGAATTGAGATCGCAGAAGGGGTGCCTAAAGGTCATATGGTCCAAAATAACCTTTGTTTGTTATGCTTCTTTGGTTATCTCCCTTTTTTGTCATCTTGTCATATCAACTCTAAAAAAAATTTTCAAATTTACCCATTTCTAGAACATTTCAAAACAGGCTGCATGATGACCCTAAAAGTCAATATCCTTGATGCTTATCTTGATAAGTTCCAGGAGAATCTCAGAATATAGTCAGAGTAACAAGATGAGTACTTCCATCAAGATACACAGGACTTTGAATGTCAATATCAATTAGTGTATAATGTAAACATGAGAGAAGACTATATTTGTGGGGTAAATGCACTATGGAGATTTAGTCACAAATTTCATAAAACTACCCACTTGTAAACTTTTTGTCCATTTTGTATAACTTTAGTATAAATATATAAACCTTTTGATTTATGTGTTGTTTTATTTTTTCTTTCTTTCTTTTTTAGAATTTCTTTACAATCAATTACATTTTGTAGTTACCGAGCACTTTTATCTTTTTCCTTATGAGACTGTCAAATTTCTCCCGATCACCCTATATATATATATATATATATAGAGAGAGAGAGAGAGAGAGAGAGAGAACAGAGACAGAGACAGAGAGACAGAGAGACAGAGAGAAAAGAAGGGGAGAGAGACAATGAACACAGTGAGATGAAATAGACAGATATAAACATATTTATGGCAAAATAGACCTGAACAAATTGAGATAGATAGATAGATAGATAGATAGATACACATTCTACAAAATGGCAAGGGAACGTTTGTACATCTTGGTATTATAGTGGTCGACTCTCTAAATCTTCATGATTTTTATCCGGTGAAAAGCCGAATCAAGATAACCGGTAATCACGTCAATTGTAGGCGTTATATTAGAGATTGGATAATCTAACGAGGAATAAGGGGTCCAACACTCCCAGGAATAATGTGTTGGTGGCTGTTGAGCAGATAGCTTCCTACGCCATTTTATAGGTCTTGGTTTTCGTCTACCCACATGCATACGTACATAGATGTTGGAATAATCTTATTTTTCTATCTTTCGTTGTTCTTTTTCTTTCTTTCTTTATCTTTATCAATACCCGACTGAATCTTTTGTTTCTTTCTTTGTCCTTTCTTTCTCTTGTTTTCTTTTTCTTTCTTTCTTTCTTTTTGCTTTCTATCGTTCGTTGTTCTGAATCTTTTTTTCTTTTTCTTTCTTTCTTTCGTTATTTCTTTCTTTCTTTCTTTCTTTTCTTTCTCTTTGCCACCCTGCTGAAGCTTTGTTCATTTTTTCACTTTTTTCCTGTTTTGTTCTTTCTTTCTTTCTTTCTTCCTTTCTTTTTGCCGGTGCCCTATTGTTTCATTGTTTCTTTCTTTCTCTTTTTTCTTTCTTTCTTCTTTCTTCTTTTCTCGCGCCATATTGAATTTGTGTTTCTTTATTTTTTTTTGTTAATTTTTTATTTTTTCAATTATTTAGATTTTTGGGCTATTGTCCTCATCTTTAGTTATATATAAAACGTTTCGGCCGATTGGCCCTCCGGTCTTCTTCGGGTGTTTTGTGTCTTATATAAATGAAAGTGTACAAATTTGTCTGTTTTTACATTGAAAATAAGTTAATTTCTAGATCAAATTTTTTCAGAGCACAAAAGCAAAGTTTGAAGGGAATAATGCCAATTTTCTATACTTTTACAACATAAGCAATCAAAAAACAACTCATACAATCCATGAACAAATTTTGTGTTTCATAGTGTTATCCATGACACAGGGGCCAGTTTAGCTCAGTCGGTAGAGTGTTCGGCTAGGAGCTACAAGGTTCTTGGTTCGATACCGGCTTCCGCCAACTCAGCGTATGAGTAGCACAGGGATCTGTGCGGTAAAGTGAGGAGCTGATGGTAGGTGTGGCACTCCACCTCAGACGCTAAAATATTCTCCTTGGTCTAGCGCTAGTGAAAAGGGGATAGACTCCCTCGCTGTCTGGCTGATACCGACATTAGGCCACCCCGACGACTTTACTCAGCGTATGAGTAGCACGGGGATCTGTGTGGTAAAGTGAGGAGCTGATGGTCAGTGTGGCGCTCCAGCTCAGACGCTAAAATATTCTCCTTGGTCTAGTGCTAGTGAAAAGGGGATAGACTCCCTCGCTGTCTGGCTGATACCAACATTAGGCCGCCCCGACGACTTTACTTACTTTACAACATAAACAATTAAGAAAAAGCACAATATCCAGGGACAAAATTTGTGTTACACAGTTTAATCATTATATAAGTAAGTAAAGTCATTGGGGTGGCCTAAAGTCAGTATCAGCCAATCAGCAAAGGAGTCTATCCCCTAGCGCTAGACCCAGGAGATTGTTTTTGCAACTGAGGTGGAGCGCCACACCTACCATCAGCTCCTTACTTTACTACACAGATCCCTGTGCTACTCATACACTGAGTTGGCGAGGGCCAGTATCGAACTAGGAACCTTGTGGTTTCTAGCCGAACGCTCTACCGACTGAGCTGAACCGGCCCTCAACTTTAATAATATATAGATAGATAAGAGTTTCATGAAAGGGCACTTTACATAGGTAATCAAGGTTTATATACCTACTTATTTCGGCATACTCATTAAGACACTTGTTATATCAGATATCAGGCAGACCCCAGACATGGGATGTTGAAATATGTGTCTTTTTTTTATTTATTTGTTTTTGTTTAGGATTACAAAATGTAGAAGAGTTATGACTGGAAAGTGGGAGGTGAAGGGTTCATTCACTCTCCACACACACACACACACACACACACACACACACACACATACACACACACACACATACATACATACACACACACACACACACACATACAAACACACACACACACACACACACACACACACACACACACTTGATAACCAACACACTTCTTTGTCTCTTACTCCATCATCTTTGTACATATGCAGGATATTAAGTTCTTAAGTAGGATGTGGTGGTGAGGGCTGGGGGGGAGAGTGCAATCGTGTGTGCTTGAGGGCTAGGGAAAGATGGATTGAGGCCACTTAAAATTAGGCACTCTTCATAAATGGTTCACACATTTGGAGAATTTCCTTTCAGTGAACCAACACCAAAATAGTGGCTCACACCCACTTCCCCCGCTTCTTCCTGTGACCTCCTCTTTTTTCTTCTTCTTTTTCTAACTCCACCTCTTTCTTTTCTTCTTGCTTTTCTTCTTTCTTTCACTCTTCTTCCAACTCTCCCCCTCCCTCCTCCTTTTTTAAAATTCTATTCATGCTTTTTCTCTTTCACTTCTTTCTTTTCTCTATTGTATTCCTCCTCCTTCACTTCTTTCTTTCTTTCCTCCATTCTCCACTTCATTCTCTCTATTTTACACTTCCTCCTCCTCATCTTTCTTCATCTTATTCTACCTCCTCCTCTTTCACTTTCTATTTTACTCATCCTTCTATTCCTTCACTTGTATTGTATTCCTCCTCCTTCACTTCTTTCTTTGTTTCTTTCCCACCTCTATTTTATACTTACTTCTCTACTTCAGTCTCTCTATTTTACTCTTCCTCCTCCTCATCTTCTTTTTATTCTTTCTCCTCCTCCTCCTCCTCCTCCTTCACTTCTTTCTTTTTTCTTCCATTTTATTTCTTACTCCTTCTCCACTTTCTTCTCTCTATTTTACTCTCCCTCCTCCTCTTTCAATTGTACTCATCCTCCTCTTCCTTTGCTTTTTCCCTCTTTCCTTTATTTTACAACTACTCTTCCTTTTCCTCTCTTTCAATTTGTTATTCCTACCAGAAAGCTTCTTCATTCATTCATTCTTTCTTTCTTTTTCACCATCCACATGATTTTCCTTCCTTCCTGCCAACTTTCAATCTCCTTCACATATGTCTGCATCCTCTTTGTGACATTTAAGAAGGAAATTAAGTTTCCAGATTTATGAAAATAAAAGGGCTATCATTGCAACTGAGATAATAATTCAAATAATTAGCCCTCATCTTTATAGCCCTAACATCCTCAATCTTGATGTCACCCCCTAACTTGCAAATAAGGGACCGTTATTACTTCCCCTTAGCACAAATGTTTTCTGTTGCATTACTTATGTCAACAACAAAATTGGAAAGTTTTAGCTTTTGGCAGTATTGAACAATGTCTTATTCTCAGTGGTGGTACATCTTATTTTGGAGTTGATAGACTGGAGACATTTAAGGAGTCTCTCTGGCTGAATTATAACTGGGATTTGTCTTCAGTAAGAAAAGGCATTGTATTCATTGGGGGAAAAAACACATCAGAGAGTAACTTACAAGGGAGAAAAGGGATTGCCAACAAAAGTATGTTGCAAACTGCAGATGTAACTATATCTTATACTCATTCTGGAATAATAATACCAGAGAGAGAGGGGGGGAGAGAGAGAGAGGGTAGTTGGTAGTCTGGAGACATAAGGTGTCTCTCTGACTGAATTGTCACTGGGATATGTTTTCAGTAAGAAATGACATTGTATTCATTGAAAAAAAAAACACATCAGAGAGTAACTTACAATGGTGTAAAGTATGGCTGAGAAAAGAGACTGTCAACAAAAGTATGTTATAAACTGAAGATGTAACTATATCTTATACTCATTCAGAATAACAATACAAATGAGAATGAGAGAGAGAGGGGGGAGGGGGGAGAAGGAGAACATGAGAATGAAAAAAAGGAGAGAGAGAACAAGATTATGAGGATAAAAAAAGAGAGAGAAATAGAAGAGAAGGAAAACATGAGAATAACAAAGAGAGAGAGAGAGAGAGAGAGAGAGAGAGAGAATAAAACTATGTAAAGGAGAGAGGGAGAATTAGATTATGATGATAACAGAGGAAAGGGGAATGAGACTATGATAGAGAAAGAGTGAGAAGATAAGAATGACAAAAAAACAGAGGAAACTATGAGAATGAAAAAGAAATAGAGCAAGATAGCAAGAAATAGAGGTGAAAATAAGAGGAGATGGCAGAACAAAGGGGTCAGGAGGGGGCAAAAATCGCCCTAACCAAAAAGCCTTTACACTGCTATAACTTTGGAATTTTTTGTCTAACTTTTGACATTATACTCCTGAACTATGAATGCATAAAATTTGAAAGCAGGCGGGTAGGTGATTTGGTTTGGTTTGTTTTATGGCATATCAACCTCAGTGGGTCATTTAATGCTGACAAAGTTTTGAAATAAATTCATTCTTAATGGATACTCAATTTTTTATAAACTCGTGTTTTTTATTTAACTCATAGATGGGACCTTAACAGGTACTACCCTCGTGGTCAGAGTGGACCTGGGAGCAATGGTGAATGCACCACATTCCCCAGACCTCCAGAACTGGAACCTCACCATCAACGTCATTCCCAGGACATGAAGACCCTCAACCCCCAACCTTCTAGCATGTATATGATAAAAGGGATTGGAACATGCCATAAGGGCAATAGGGTTAGGGCAATCATATAGGTGCTAGGGCTTGACGTGACAGGCCCGTCTAGCCCAATTAAAGGCCAAAGTGGAGTGTTGCATGTCATGGACTATCAGCCACCTGGGTTCCATCCTTAAGCATCGTGGGTCGCCACCCACAGCCAGCAGGTGGCCCCATTGGGGAGTCTTACCCATCTGCAGAGGTGCAGTCAGTGTATTCTAAGGCTCCAACCAACAGGCGAGGCAGGTAAGTGAAACTTTGAAAACTCTGAAGAGTGGACCTGTAAGGTGTACTCTAACCTAGTGTGGTAGTACCTGTTAGGGTCCCATCTATGGGTTAGGTAGATCAAAAAGTGAGTTTTAAAAAAATGTGAATACCCAACAAGAATAAATAAAACAAAGCGTTTCGGCATAAAATAACCCAATAAGGGTTGACATGCTGTAAAACCCAACTAACCAAAACAAATCAATATTTAAGCTCTGTCTAAAACCATTTGGCCATTTATAGAGCACAGACAAAACTAATGCCTCTTAATTATTAATTCTAGTTGAATCCAAGGAAATTCTATGGTTTAGCTAGGAACAACCAACCAATCTAAGATTAAAAATCAATTTTAATGCTTTGTTTATGGGCTCATTAAACTATCTAAATGATCAGAGATGCTGATAGGTACGCATCCTGCATCCGTCCCTGACACATAAAATCTAAAAGGACGCAGTAAAATCATATCCATGCATCCCAGTGTTTTTCTTTTTTCTTCCTTCACCATTTCAAGCTAACTGTAAATACATTTCAATAGTTTCTTAGAAATGAATTACACAGGATAGGTTACAGATTAGGAGTTAGGCAGCTTTAGTTGTTTCCCCAGATCATAAATAAAAACCCTAGAATCTATTAAGATACTTTAGTTGGGACCCATAAATTTTCCTGGGGACTCATTCAAAGCAAATATGTGCATCCCATGATGCACTAAAATAAAAGGCTATAGCATAATTGAATGATATATACAATACTTATATGCATACATATAAATTACAATATGATCAAATAAATTATTAAACAAACTATTTTATAATTTTATAATAAACAAGTTTTCAGAAAAGAAATTCCTCTTCTAGTTCTTTGACTTTCTTCCTTCTTGGATTGCACAAGTTGGGGGAGATGACGTGGTTCATACCTTTCCCAAGGGTATTAGTCTGAAAGTGAATGTAATAGCATGACTGGAGTTTTAACTTGCTTACTAAAATGTCACAGGAGACTCCTCCATACCCAATATGTAAGGTCTATTTTAGGGTAGACAAAGTGTAACGTCTATGAAAGGCAGACAAAACAAATGCTTGCCAATTATTAGTAGAACTAATGGAAATTCAATGGTTTATTTTTTATCTTAAACTTTTTGATAGTAAGATGGCTGACAGACATGTCATGTGCTTCACTAAAATTTCTCAATGTCTGTTAATATGAAAGTGATTCAAATTTGGGTGGGTCTTTTGTTCTCCCTAATTTGTTCATGACATTGTAATACTTCCTATATGTGAAGGAGAGTCAAAAATCATCTTCCCTTTCGCCATAACTGTAGTAACGAGTCGAACTTACCTGACTCAAAGCATCCTCGATGCCTGGCCTGCGAAACTATCCATGGCAGAAAAAGGAATGTGGTTGGGGGAAGAAGGATGTGGTACAAAAAAAATAGAGGGTAGGGAAATAGATATTTGAGTAAACAAGTTCCTGCTGAGGGGGGGGGGGCAAAAAGAAGCGAGTCCACCGTCTTCTCGCAGGCCAAACTTTCTTTTGGTCAACACAGTCTTCATCTTTGTCTTCGACCAGCAGCTGAAAAGCCGTCATCGTCAAAATATTTTAGCAGCTGAAAAATTGCAACTCACACTGCATTTTTGTTCTTCAGTAACAGAATGTTGAGAGAGCAACAGAGAAAGTGAAAGAAGAGGAAAAAGAAGAGAAAGAGAAAGAGAAAGAGAAGCTGGTGGACAATTTTCAATAACATATCTTTTATTGTCACACTGCATTCTCTGCGTGTGGTTTATTTTTTTTATGTTAAACCTTTTTCTAAGCCCAGTAAGTATGCATACCCAACATGTAAGCTCTATCTTAAACCATTTAGCTGTCTATAGAGGGTAGTCAAAACAAATGCTTCTGTTACATAATTTATGAGCAGTTATAAATTATGAACATACATGTAGTTAGAATTTTGAATTAGGGTCCATTTAACTTAAAATGACGGGTTTCATGGAAAGTTACCCACAGTTGTGATTGGGTAATGACCTTTTACTTGAGCCCTTGAAAGCGTGTGATTGGATGCATGGGAATAGGTTTTAGTTTAGATAGACAGATGCAAGCCAGTACACTATCAGAGAGTATGTCTCTTAGGGTTCGCAACTCACCCATGGCAGAATTAAATGGGCAGGGTTGGAAATAAAACTTGATCAAGAAACAACCAAGTTTTGTTTTGTTAATTAAATATTAAAGATAATGACCAGCCCTGCACAAAGAAGAATCAACAAAGAAGACCAACCCTTAACAGCAGAAGCCCACTAGATGGAAGAAAGTGGCAGCTGAGGTAGAACCAACAAGTAGAAGTGTAACAAGTAAGGAAGACCATCATATCATCTAATATATCTATCAGTCTCTCTCTCTCCTCCAATTGTATATATATATTTACCAACCCCCCCGCACGAGCAGGATGCGACACAAGGTCAATTTCTTAAGCGGAGTTCCACAGGTTTGCATTCAGAGTTTTCCTTCTCCTAGACCGGTTGCTTAACCAAGGTTAGAGCCCAGTCTGCTGTACTATTTAACCATAGTTGGAGGGAGAGTAGGATTCATACCTTTCCCAAGGGTATTAGCGCTAAGTGAAAATGCAATTACCATGACCAGGATTCAAACTCAGGGCGACGTGTCCATTTCCCATGACTTTAACCATTACACCACGCACTCTCCTCCAATTATATACACCCAATGAAAGGGGTATATAACACTTCCCAATTATTAATTCTGGTTGAACCCATGGAAATTCAATGATTTAGTTAGGAACAACTATCCAGGATTAAAATATCACTATTTACATTTTTGATGCTTTGTTTCTGAGCTCCATAAATATCCAAATGTTAAATACAATACTTATTTACATGTGTACAATTACAATATGATTAAAACAATTGCTAATTTTTAATTAGTCACATTAGTTATTAAATCATTACAAATCTTTAATTAGTCAAATCATTAAATAATTACTAATTTTTAATTAGTAGAATTAATTATTTTTGCATTTGATTTAACTCAACACCTGTTTTTGTTAGTTTTTTTAACTAAAAAAAATAAAAAATAAATAAAAATCAGTGAATTTGTGTCAAGTATATCAAAAGTTTATTACCCATACCGTCTCGGCGACTTACTAAGAGTAATTTTTAATAGGGACGGATGGTGAAAGAGAGTAAAGGGAATCCATGCTGCTGCTGCTGATGATGATGATGATGATGTGTGAAGAAAATTTAAGTGTATTCTTTAAATATATTTTTCAGAAAATCTGACTTTTTTTTTCTGAATAATTAACCTTGAATTAAGCCTTTCATGCATTACCCTCTGACCCCCATGCAAACTTCCTGTTTTTAAGTAGAACCAACCACCAAGGATTAAAGATCAATAAAACATTTTTTTTTTTAAATACTTTATCTATAAATTATATATATGGGCTTGCTCCAACCCCAACCCCCTCAAAAAAAAGAGTCCCTCGAGTCATAGAAATTAAATATCTAAAAGGCAACAAAATGGAGAACAACTGAGCAATAGAAGTTTTCATAATTAAAGTAAGTTGCTCTCAAATCTCAAAAAACTTTCCTTTTATAAGTAGAAGGATATTAATTGAAGAAATGTTGCTTTCTCTCAAGAATAAATACTAGGGTGAGTCAAAAGTTTTGCAATATTTTGGTACATGTTAGTTTATCACATGACCGAAACAGTTCAAGCTATGGAAGATATATGCTAAGTTCAAATCCTGGATGAGGCTATTTGTGTTACATTTTGGGCCAATGCCTTTGTGAAAGGCATGAATACAGTCTTGTAATCTATCTATCTCAGTTTAGTCATCTATCTATCTATCTATCTATCTCAGTCTAGTCATCTTGTCTCACTGTGTCCATTTCCTATGAGGTAACCATTACACCATACACCTCGAAATATATATATATATATATATATATGTGGAGAAAGGTAGACAAACAGGGGATGTTGTACAAAATGGATGTTTATTGTGGGTAGTGATGTCAACGTTATAACGTTTCGATCTGTTAGACCTTCTTCAGGACATTGGACTGAGTTCTTGCTTCAAAGGTGAACATTTTCATACTGGTGAATTAGGAGGTTGTGAATAGGGAGGGGTGATCAGTTGTTGGTGTTAGCAGGAGTTGGTAGTGGGAGTTCTATTTATTTTTTTTTTTTTTTTTTTCAGATGGGGTGTGTAGCAGTAAGGTTCTGATAATGATGCCACAGGTGTTAGGTGTTGAGAGAGGTGGGTCATATGCACTGGGTTTGGTGAAGATGTAAGTCATGTACAAATGGTAAATAGTAGTAGGATATGTTGTGAGTGTGTGTATTTCTCCCATATATATATATATATATATATATATATATATATATAAAGTAAGTAAAGTCGTATGGGTGGTCTAAAGTAGGTACCAGCCAGACAGCGAGTGGGTCTATCCCTTTTTCACTAGTGCTAGACCAAGGAGATTGTTTTTAGCGTCTGAGGTGGAGCGCTATATCTACCATCAGCTCCTTACTTGATCACATAGATCGCTGTGCTACTCATACGCTGAGTTGATGAGGGCTGGGATCGAATCAGGAACCTTGTGGTTCCCAAGTGGACGCTCTACCAACTGAGCTAAACCAGCCCCTATATAACCAAAACTTCCTCACAGGCAAGATACAACACAAGGTCAATTTTTAGGTCCTGTTCAGCTCAGTCGGTAGAGCGTTCAGGTTAGGAATCACAAGATTCATTGGTTTGATACTGGCCCTCGCCAACTCAGCGTATGAGTAGCAGAGGAATCTGTGCGGTAAAGTGAGGAGCTGATGGTAGGTGTGGCGCTCCACCTCAGACACTAAAATAATCTCCTTGGTTTAGCACTAGTGAAAAGGGGATAGACTCCCTCGCTGTATGGCTCATAACGACTTTTGGCCTAAAGTCGGTATCAGCCAATCAGTGAGGGAGCCTATCTCCTTTTCACTAGCGCTAGACCAGGAGATTTTTTTTGCAACTGAGGTGGAGCGTCACACCTACCATCAGCTCCTTACTTTACCACACAGATCCCTGTGCTACTCATGTGCTGAGTTGCCAAGGGCCAGTATCAAACTAGAACCTTGTGGTTTCTAGCCGAACGCTCTACTGACTGAGAAATACTACTATTTGATTATTACAACGTCTGATATGTTTACTTAGGTGCTTTTGCTAAATAGTTCAATATGTAAAAAGTATAATAATCTTGATTTAACTTTCTCTCACTCTTTTTTTTATTTTTATTTCCTTCTTTTCATCTTTTCATCATGTTCGATTGAAACCGATTAGCTTAATCACTTTCCCCTACTTTCTTTCTTTCTTTCTTATTATATTTTTCTGTTAGGATGTCCTTATTCTTCCCTTTCTTTCTTTCTTTCTTTCTAATAAAAACTGAATGCTTGCTTATTTAGCTGAGGTGACGGCAATTATAAGAAATAAGAATTTGGCGGATAAGCAATATCAGAAAATAAGGATGTACATTTTTGCATTTCATAGTGGGATTTGGACGGGAGTAGAGAAGAGAAAGACTCTTGCTTTTCCCAAGAGCTTCAGTGAAAACTGAATTGGCCTCATTCAGTATTTGAGTTGGGGTTATCATGTCCATTTCCTATAATGCTGATAACCGTTATGCCACATGTGTCTCTCACACTCATCTGACCAACAAGATTAGCATTAATGACATACTGACATTACTTACCAACCCTTACCTGAACCAAAGAAAATTATCACTGGATAGTAAAAGACTGGAAGTCCTTATGGGTCAATGGCTGGTTGGTTGGTTTTTCTGGTATGTCAACCCTTGGGTTATCTTATGCCAAAAACGTCAGTTTAATTCATACTTGTTGGTCATTCAATTTTTTTAAACTCATTTTTTAACACATTATTTGATCTATCTGACTCATAGATGGGATCCTAATGTTACATAATTATTAGATTCCTAATACTTATTTACAGTAGTGTAGAAACCAAAATGGCTGTTATAAATTGCAGCCCACGGCCTTGAAGGATTGAATGACAAGGCTTGACCTCATCGGTGAGAAATCGGTGGAGAAGACCCTCTTCCGGTTTAGATTAGAAATAGATTTTTAGTCAGATCGGCAAAAGCCACGGGTGGTAAGTCGTGTTATGCACGGTGCCGACTCAGTCTGCGCAGGTAGTCTGGTGGGGATTTCAGAAGAAAATATGATCTAAGTTCAATCGAAGTCTTGTGTTATTATCTAAAAACTACCAATGATAAATCCCCAATGGAAGACCAAAGACGAAGTCCAGACGCTAGAAGAAGAATAATAGGAGTAAGAAGTAAGAAAGTAAAGAAAGAGGTATACAACACTAACAGGTATTACCATTCTGGGTCAGAGTTCACCTCACAGGTCCACTCTTCAGTGTTTTCAAAGCTTCACTGCTTTCAAAGCTTTCAAATTATATGCATTCATAGTTCAGGGGTATAGTGGCAAAAATTAGGCAACAAATTTCAATGTTATAGCAGCTTTGAAGGCTTTTAGGTTAGGGCGATTTTTGGACCACCCTGAAGCTGCCCCCTCCTGACCCCTTTGTTCTGCCATCTCTTTCTCTCATTTTCACCTCCACTACCATTCCGGGTCAGAGTGGACCTGGGAGGAATAGCAATGAAGGAGCATTCCACACTCTTCAGAGCTCCAGCGTCATACCCAATATACTAAAACCCTCAGCTACCACTCTCTAGCACATATCTGATAAAAAGGGTTGGAGGTTTGCCATAAGAGCAATACAGTTAGGACAATCAGATAGGTGCTTAGGCTTGATGTGACCCACTGATTGATCATAGGAGGTCTCTCTAGAAAGAAAGGACCAAAGTAGAGTAGCATGCCATGGACAACCCAGACACCAGGATTCCATCCTTATGTATCATGGGGCAACACCTACGGTCAACAAGGGGTGGGGTTCTTACCCTTCTACAGAGGTGCAGTCAGTGTATTCTACAGCCCCAGCTGACAGAGCTTGATAGGTCAAGTGACCTATCTGGTGGTTTGAGGTGATGGCAACAGGAGAAACTTAGCACCACCCCTGGTAGAGAGCAGCTTTAATAAGGGGGTTCATACATACATACATACATACATACATACATTGCGGTTTTCTCATTATTCTCAGTTTATAAAATCTTTCTAACATCTTTCTTGATCAAACCTGAAAAATAAACTAGGATATTTTCGTTGTTGCTTCATCTGGAGGCACTGATAAGGTCAGCATAAGAAGGGTTATTTCCTATAAGTCTAACAAACAAAGCGGAACCACTCTTGACTGATAAATTATTTATTTATTTTCCCATTAAACTAACCCTAAACCCTAACCCCGTCTTCTTTTTTCCTAGTAGATCAATAAATAAATAAATAATTTATCAGTCAAGAGTGGTTCCCCTTTGTTTATGTTAGATTTATAGGAAATAACCAGAAGATGACCCACAGAAGCTCTTGCAGTCGGTAGAGCGTTCGGCTAGAAACCACATAGTTTCTAGTTCGATTCCGGTCCTCGCCAACTCAGCGTATGAGTAGCACAGGGATCTGTGCAGTAAAGTAAGGAGCTGATGGTAGGTGTGGCGCTCCACCTCAGATGCTAAAAAACAATCTCCTTGGTCTAGCGCTAGTGAAAAGGGGATAGACTCCCTCGCTGATTGGCTGATACCGACTTTAGGCCGCCCCGACGACTTACTTACTTATATATATATATGTGTGTGTGTGTCTGTGTGTGTGTGTGTGTGTGTGTGTGTGTACTGGGAATTTTAGTTGAATATAGCTAGGTATATAATAATTTTTGTTTATTGTTGAAATGGCACAATGTTTCTGTGCACAAATTCTGTTTGGTTTTTATGTCTTTCTCGGCAATTTCTTATATTGAACACAATACTAATTAGTTTCCATTTCAAATTTTTTTAATTTTTTACTCCTTTAATAAATTTATTTTATTTTTTACTCCTTTAATGAATTTGATGATTTTACTTTACTTATGATACAAACTCTCTGATATTAAATTTTAAACTCCCATCCCCTCAGGCAATATTTATTTTACGTCGCCCAGAGGGCGTTTTTTATTTTGCTAATTTTATTAAGGAATCAAATTTAAACTTAGAAAATGAAGACTATTTAATTACAGTATTAAAATTTTTTAAAATTCCCTTTAACAACCCATTTATTCTGTATCAGTCATATTTTTCTTTAGTTCCGGGAATTCTTGGCTGAATTCTTTGTTTTAAAATATTCAAAAAACGTTTCTATAAATAAATTTTGGGTTGAAAATAGAGAACAAATGGAATGTCTCTTAAATTCTCTCTCTCATTCTCACATTTTCAATTTTCGTCTCTGTCCTTTTTCATTCCCATGTTCCCCTTCACCCTCTCTTTCTCCCTCAATTTCTCTCTCATTCTCATTATGTTCTTCCTTTCTCCTTCTCTGTGCCAATCTCTCTCCTTTTGTCATTCTCATCATTTAGGTACTATGCTGATAGGTATGCATCCTGTGACCCTGATGCACAAAAACCTAAAAGGATGCAGTAAAATCATATCCATGCATCCCAGTGTTTTTCTTTTTTTTTTCTTCCCTCACCATTTCATTCTAACTGGAAATACATTTCAATAGTTTCTTAGAAACGAATTACACAGTATAGGTTACAAGGTAGGAGTTCGAAGGCTTTAGTTGGGACCCCTAAATTTTCCCGGGGACTCATACAAAGCAAATATGTGCGTCCCAGGACGCACTAAATCAAAAAGCTATCAGCATCACTGCTTTATGACACATTGTTAATCCTTCCCCTCTCTCCTCTCTCTCTCCCCCTCTCATTCTCATTTGTATTGTTATTCCTGAATGAGTATAAGATATAGTTACATCTTCAGTTTATAACATACTTTTGTTGACAGTCTCTTTTCTCAGCCATACTTTACACCATTGTAAGTTACTCTCTGATGTGTTTTTTTTTTCAATGAATACAATGTCATTTCTTACTGAAAACATATCCCAGTGACAATTCAGTCAGAGAGACACCTTATGTCTCCAGACTACCAACTACCCTCTCTCTCCCCCCCTCTCTCTCTCTCTCTCTCTCTCTCTCTCTCTCTGGTATTATTATTCCAGAATGAGTATAAGATATAGTTACATCTGCAGTTTGCAACATACTTTTGTTGGCAATCCCTTTTCTCCCTTGTAAGTTACTCTCTGATGTGTTTTTTCCCCCAATGAATACAATGCCTTTTCTTACTGAAGACAAATCCCAGTTATAATTCAGCCAGAGAGACTCCTTAAATGTCTCCAGTCTATCAACTCCAAAATAAGATGTACCACCACTGAGAATAAGACATTGTTCAATACTGCCAAAAGCTAAAACTTTCCAATTTTGTTGTTGACATAAGTAATGCAACAGAAAACATTTGTGCTAAGGGGAAGTAATAACGGTCCCTTATTTGCAAGTTAGGGGTGACATCAAGATTGAGGATGTTAGGGCTATAAAGATGAGGGCTAATTATTTGAATTATTATCTCAGTTGCAATGATAGCCCTTTTATTTTCATAAATCTGGAAACTTAATTTCCTTCTTAAATGTCACAAAGAGGATGCAGACATATGTGAAGGAGATTGAAAGTTAGCAGGAAGGAAGGAAAATCATGTGGATGGTGAAAAAGAAAGAAAGAAAGAATGAATGAATGAAGAAGCTTTCTGGTAGGAATAACAAGTTGAAAGAGAGGAAAAGGAAGAGTAGTTGTAAAATAAAGGAAAGAGGGAAAAAGCAAAGGAAGAAGAGGATGAGTACAATTGAAAGAGCAGGAGGGAGAGTAAAATAGAGAGAAGAAAGTGGAGAAGGAGTAAAAAATAAAATGGAGGAAAGAAAGAAAGAAAGAAAGAAGTGAAGAAGGAGGAGGAGAAAGAATAAAAAGAAGAAAGGTGAGGAGGAGGAAGAGTAAAATAGAGAGACTGAAGTAGAGAAGTAAGTATAAAATAGAGGAGAGAAAGAAACAAAAAAGAAAAAGTGAAGGAGGAATACAATACAAGTGAATAAAATGAAAAACCAGGAGGAAGGAGATATAATTGAAAGAAGAGTGAAATGAAGGAAAGAAAGAAAAAAAAAGAATAAGGTAGAGTTAGAAAAGGAAAAAGGGGAGGATTGGGGGTGGGAGCATTAGGGAACAAACATATTTCTTTTAGATTTTCTCCCTTGTTCTCACCCTTTCTCACATTTTAATATTCTCATCCTCTCTCTTTTTGTAATTCTTATGTTCTCCTACTTGCTCTTTCTCTTCTAATACTCTCATTCTCTCTATCATTGTCATTCTCGTAATTTAATTATTCCTCTCTCATTTTCATAGTCACATTCTCTCTCTCTCTCTCTCTCTCTCTCTCTCTCTCTCTCTCTCTCTCTCTCTCTCTCTCTCTCACACACACACACACACATTTTATTTCTTATTCTCTTTCTTATTTTTATAGACTTATATATCTCTCTCTGTCATTCTCATAATTTAATTATTCCTCTCTCATTTTCATAGTCACATTCGCTTTCTCTCTCTCTCTCTCTCTCTCTCTCTCTCTCTCTCTCTCTCTCTCTCTCTCTCTCTCACACACACACACACATTTTATTGTCTTATTCTCTTTTCTCATCTCTCTGTCATTCTCATAATTTAATTCTTTTTCATTTTCATAATCTTATTCTCTTTCTTTCTCATTTTCATTGCTTTATTCTCTTTCTTTCTCATTTTCATTGCTTTATTCTCTCTCTCTCTCTCTCTCTCTCTCTCTCTCTCTCTCTCTCTCTCTCTCTCTCTCTCTCTCTCTCTCTCCACAAATACATGAGAAAAATATACAAAAGTAAATCCCTAAATCTGCAGCCTAATAATAAAAAGCATTTATTTTACATAGAAAAATATTTATCAATATAGAATCTTTCCTTATCAATGCACTTAATACAATGCTTCACCATAGATCAAACAATAAAAAATTCAAATAAAAATCAGCTAACTTATACATATCATGTGACAAACTCATTGATTTACTCTCCTCTACATCCATATATATTTTCATGAGAGTGTAATTTGGTATTGTTTTGTATGCCTCCACCTCAGTACAGTTTTAAAAAAAACACCCAAATTTGGTAGCCCCCACCCTGTTTTAAAGAATATGCAGTCAGATAATTCCTTCTGCATATGCATCTTGTTCCCACGCCTTAGTACAACTTTACAATGAAAGAAACAAAATTCCCACACGTTCGAAAACGATTACCACAAGATAAACATTCTCACAATTTTATGCAAATTATGACATTTAGATATTCCCATCACAGAAGATTCAAACTGCCTGCAAATGACTGCTTCAATTTTCATGTTTCTATTAAATATCACAACAACAAAAAACAAAAAGAAAATTAATATAAACTACACTATCAATAATGAAACCTACCAATAAATAGTGCAGTTATTGAGAGTATCTGTTTGAAAATAACTAATACATCCAGAGATACTGATAGGTACGCGTCCTGCGTCCCCCACACACAAGAATCTAAAAGGACGCAGTAAATCATATATATATTTAACCAACCCCTGCCACACGAGCAGGGTGTGACACAAGGTCATTCTTTAAGCAGAGTTTAACAGGTTTGAATTCAGAGTTTTTCCTTCTCCTAGACCGGTTGCCTAACCAAGGTTAAAGAGTCCAGTCTGCCCTACTATTTATCCATAGCTGGAGGGAGAGTCGGATTCATACCTTTTCCAAGGGTATTAGCGCTAAGTGAAATGAAGTTACCACATCCAGGATTTGAACTCGGTGTGACGAGTCCATTTCCCATGACTTTAACCATTACACCACACAGTAAATCATATAGGTGCCAGGGCTTGACGTGACCAGCCGATTGATCGGAGGGAGCCTCTCCGACCGCCCATCTAGCCCAAGTAAAGGTCAAAGTGGAGTGTTTGATGTCATGCTCAGTCACCTGGGTTCCATCCTTAAGCCTCATGGGTCTCCATCCACAGCCAGCAGGTGGCCCCATTGGGAGAGTATTACTCCTCTGCAGAGGTGCAGTCAGTGTATTCTAAGGCTCCAACTGACAGGGCGAGGCGGGTAAATGAAGCTTTGAAAACTCTGAAGAGTGGACCTGTGAGCTGCACTCTGACCTAGTGTGGTAGTACCTGTTAGGGTCCCATCTATGGGTTAGGTAGATCAAAAAGTGAGTTTTAAAAAAATGTGAATACCCAACAAGAATGAATAAAACAAAGTGTCTTCAGCATAAAATAACCCAACAAGGGTTGACATGCTGTAAAACCCAACTAACCAAAACAAATCAATATTTAAGCTCTGTCTAAAACCATTTGGCCATTTATAGAGCACAGACAAAACTAATGCCTCTTAATTATTAGTTGAATCCAAGGAAATTCTATAGTTTAGCTAGGAACAACCAACCAATCTAAGATTAAAAATCAATTTTTAATGCTTTGTTTATGGGCTCCTTAAACTATCTAAATGATCAGAGATGCTGATAGGTACGCATCCCGCGTCTGTCCCTGACGCATAAAAATCTAAAAGGATGCAGTAAAATCATATCCATGTATCCCAGTGTTTTGCCTTTTTTCTTCCTCCACCATTTCAAGTTAACTGGAAATGCATTTCAATAGTTTCTTAGAAACGAATTACACAGGATCAGTTACAAGGTAGGAGTTGGGCAGCTTTAATCGTTTCTCCAGATCATGAATAAAAACCCTATAATCTATTAAGAAACGTTAGTTGGGACCCTTTATTTTTTCCGGGGGACACATTTGAAACAAATATGTGCGTCCCAGAACGCACTAAATCAAAAAGCTATCAGTATCACTGGTATTATAATTTGTTCTCAATTACCTGGCGAACCCAGTCTACATGTTTACTAAAAAAAACTACAGATATCAATAAAGCGATCTGTAAATGAAGACTAAACAAAATTTATTAGTTCCTTTAAGTGCTGAGGATTAATTTAAGTGTGGATTTACATAAAGATAAAGAAAGAATTATCTGCCTTTTTTTTTTTACAAATGCCCCAAAACAATATCACTGATTTTTATTTTTAAATGGCACATTTAATATACGAAACCCGATAAGTATCACACTTAAAAGAATATCCCTTTTCAAAGGGTGGATACTTAAACTATCGCGTTATTTACTTTATAACTGTAATCTACTTAGAGAATCTATAGAAATGGGTGTTGTTTATACAATATCATATTAGTGTTAATAGGATATTTAGGGCACCCCCAATGACATATTTACTTTTTCTCATCTGGCCTTTTAAAATTATTACCAGCAATCTATATTTACCAACCCCTCCACACGAGCAGGATGCGACACAAGGTCAATTTCTTAAGTGGAGTTCAACAGTTTTCCTTCTCCTAGACCGGTTGCCTAACCAAGGTTAAAGAGCCCAGTCTGCCCTACTATTTACCCATAGCTGGAAGGAGAGTAGGATTCATACCTTTCCCAAGGGTATTAGCGCTAAGTGAAATGCAATTAGCACGTCCAGGATTTGAACTTGGGGCGACGAGTCCATTTCCCATGACTTTAACCATTACACCACGCGCTTCCTATCAGCAATCTATATTATAAGGATCTGGTTAGTGTATGTTTCTATAAGATATGTTCAAAAAGTATCAAAACTGTATTTATTAAAAGTACAATGTATGAAATGTTGATTTATTTTGGCCATACTGTCACACTTTATGAATGCTTTCATGCACACACACACACACACACATACATACACACACACACACACACACACACACGTCTAACTCCACACAGATATATACACACACAGGTTAACACAGAAATGATCACCCACACATAGATATACTTATACTCCACACTTACCCACATTGCCATAGTGTCACGTACTCATTCCAGCAAGTTTTACATTGGTCAAAGCACCTATGAAGTTCCTTTATTGATACTAGCAAGAATATGCGCACTCTGGGCATAAATGTTTAAGTTTTAATGTGATGAAATCGATTAGAAAGAAATAAAAATTCATATTAAAAAATTATGCTTATTTCCATTGGTTTCTATATAAGATCATTTATAGGATTGATTTTAATACGTTGGAGAATAAAACAATAATGTTAGAGATCAATAACACCAAGTAATTATTCATTAAACCCGGTTTTGTTAAAACCAGTATGCAAATTAACCATACAATATAATAAGTAAACCTTTATTTCATAGTGATATATGAGACGCATTGCCGTATTTTAAACGCATTAATAACATGGGCTTTTCGGGACCTGTGTTTGTTAATATAAATTAACAACGTTGATCCCAGGGGGCTATCCCCCTAGGCAACACCTGCCCACTCGATTTAAAGGGGCAGGGCTGGGTTTATTGCCCAGCGCCTGAGGCGCCTCCCTTGAGGGGGAATGCCGACGGGATCAACGCATTTTTTTGTGTCTACCACCCATACCAAAAAAGAAATAACCTGACAAAGATTGATATTTCATAAAACCAACCAAACAAACAAACAACAAAATACATATTTACCCAACCCCTCCTGCAGAGTTTAACAGGTTTGAATTCAGAGATCGTCGTGTCCTAGACCGGTTCTGTAACCAAGGTTAAAGAAAACCAGTTTGCCCTACTATTTACCCATAGCTGGAGGAAACATAGTTGGATGCATACCTTTCCCAAAGGTATTAGCATTATGTGAAATACAAACAACCTCATCCAGGACTTGAACAAAACCACAAATAGCTTTCTTTTGTTTATATTAGATGTATGCAAAAGTTTCCAGCATTATTCTTTAATTAGCAGGACCTGTGGATATACCACAGTATGATAATTTAATTATTACGTTTGATATGTTTACTTAAGGACTATTGCCAAATAGTTCGATATGTAAAAAAAGTATAATAATCTTGATTTAACTCTCTCACACTCTTTCGTAAAGGGGGAGGGGTTGCAAGATATTTACATTAATTTGCCGATAAAAATCCGGGGGCCGCGTTTAAATATCTACATTAATTTGCCGACAGAAAGGTGACAAAACACGACTTGGAAAATATCTAAGTTGGGCTGGAAATTCGCCTGATGCTGGCTCGCTAAAATATTGCGTAAATTAAGGCAGGAGGCCGGGACGACATAAGATCAAAATTACAAAAATATATTCCGTAATTCACAATTTCAATATTACAAATGAAACAGACATATAACTTTTCTTTTTTTTTCAATTTATTTTAATTTGACGTTGGACATTTAAGCGATATAAGACCATTTGGAATGTTTCATTTTTAAAATGGGAAAATAAGAAATTTGCGATTGAGTGACACCAGATAGTCTGGATTTACATTTTGGCATTGTATCTTGAACAATTTGGACGGTCTCATTTTTAACAAGAGGGTGTTGCATGATGATAACGGGCGGAGAAATTAGGAACAAGTGTATCATTATTCTTTAATGAAAATTACTCAATTGATAAAAACTAGTATATGTATCTATTGATAATCAAAATATTTACTTTGAATTTCTATAACCTTATGTTCCGGAAGTTCATCCATTTTGATTCTGGGAATTTTTGCACACACCTAATTTTTTTTCTTTCTTTTATTTTTTGTGCTACTTAATATCATCTCCATTAAATTCTTTATCTATGGAAACTCTTTAGCAGGATTCGAGACAAATGTTTATTTTGAAAACAAAGAATAAAAATGGTTTCTAGATTCCATTTTTACACCTGGAAGTTGCAGCTGTCTAATTGGCAAAACAGATCAGGAATCTCATTTTTTTTCATTTTATTTTTTGTTTTGTTTTTGGGGTGAGGTGGGAGGTTGTTTTGTTTTGTTTGTCTCTCATCTCATCTTTACCCCCAGCTGTCATTCTTTGTAGTTTTCAGCTCCACCTTTTTTTAAGAAGCAATTAAAAATCCATTTATATCATCTAGTATGAAGGTCGGCCGAACACTTCTTATATATCACTTAGACCACTGCACATTACAGGAGCACTTATTGTTGGGGACCATCTGGTGGATCTGTTTTGACTGAAATTACACAAGCCACAGGTTAAAGAAAAAGAAACAAAAATGAATTCTTAGAATTCACTTGTCATTTCTTTATCTTGTTATATAACCGCCCAATCTGGTTATATAATATATAGAACTCTCATATATATAATATATATGAGAGTTCTTTTCTATTAGTATTATTTGGATTATTCGTACTATTGTCCTCGTCTTTATTATCTGTACGTTTTAGCTGATGTGCCTTCCGGCTTTCTTCAGGTATTTCTTGTCGAACTCTAGAGCCTTTTCGAACTCGGGTTATTTCCTATAAATCATCTAACCCTACATATTTTGAATTTCAACTACTTTTAATTCAAATTCTAACTATTCTAACCGTCTAAAAAACAACGGTTTATCAATATACGACAATCTACTCTTTGGGTTTGTCTACATGTGAAGATTTCACCAAAATGTCTGCTCAACAACTCAAATTATTTATCAAAATAGAAATTCTTAATATATATAAATAAACTTATAACACACTATCACTATAATCAATTTTCAAACTATGACAAAGAAAATCAACTAAGATGGTCACTACTAGAATAGGCTCAGTCCTAATTAGTGATTATCCTCAACACATTAATACAACAACCAACATTAGCTTTTTTGTTTTGTGTGACATTGTTTATATTGTGTAATGTGAGTAAATAAACCATTGTCTTTTCTTCTTCTTCTTCTTGAGGCATGTGATACTTCGGAATATGGATTTGGATGCTGGTCCTTTGCTATTGCTCTATGGACAGCAAATGAAGACTTGGTCAATTTATTATCTCATGCTGTCTAACAGTCACCTTCTAACTCTGGTGTCTATGTTCCTTGTATGACCAGCTAGTGTGCGCAGGGTAGGACTCTAATCGAATATCAACCCAACCATTACTGTTCTGAGGTGTTACTCATCTGCTAGAATAAGTGGGTGACACTTTGACCATTGGGAGTATAGGTATATCTATATGAGAGTGAACATTTCTATATCAAGGTATATATATATATATATATATATATATATATATATATATATATAGAATGAATAGAGAATAAATGAGAAAAGTATTGACATGAAAAGGTGCTCAATGCTAATAAAGCAGAGCAGATTTATAATCAATAGTAATGATATTATGGATGATTTGGACTCATAACTTAAAGTTTCATGGTTTTTAAGATCTCAACCATTTGACTCATCTGCGGATTGCATAACCATGAAACTTTAAGTTATGAGTCCAAATCATCCATAATATCATTACAATTAATTATATATATACCAATCCCTCCACAGGAGTAGGATGTGACACAAGGTTAATTTCTTAAGTGGAATTTAACAGGCTTGAATTCAGATATTTCCTTCTCCTAGACTGGTTATCAAACCAAGGTTAAAGAGCCCAGTCTGCCTTACTATTTACCTATAGCTGAAAGGAGAATAGTTGGATTCATACTTTTCCCGAGGGTATTAGCACTATGTGAAATGCAAACAGCCTTGTCCAGGATTTGAACTTGTTTTGCTGTGTTTATTTCCTACCACACGTACGTATGTATATATATATATATATATATATATATATATATGTGTGTGTGTGTGTGTGTGTGTGTGTGTGTGTGTGTGTGTGGAGTTACAAATGTCTGTGCGTTGGGGAGGGGGGTAATAATACGTAGAGTATAGGTATTTGTGTGCTTGGATGTGTGTGGTGATATCAGAAAAATGGATGTAGTCAAAAGTTCAGAAAATGCTGGATGAAAAGGGATTCATTTTTAATGTCCTTTGTTCCACATGGCTTTTTGGCACTAAATGGTAGATGAAAGAGATTAGACATTTCAGTGTCTGACGTTGTGTGGTCTGAGTTTGTAAGGCGGGGGTAGTGGCAGGCACCCTACATATCCAGTTGGTGAAACCAGAACTAGAATGAGAAATCAATGGGCCAGAACGTCTAACGGTCAGATCCTAGTTCTGATGTCTATGTTCATGTGACCAATTTTGTTAGGCAGGGTAAGACCCCAGTCCAATGATAAACCCAACCGTTACTTCCCTGCGGTGCCAGTCACCTACTGCAATAAGTGCGTGACACCGTGTGAGTGGATGTGGAGTATAGGTATGTCTATGTGTGGGTGAACATCTATGTCGAAGTGTGTGTATATATCTGTGTGGAACTCCACACAGACATATACACACACCTTAACATAGAAATGTTCATCCTCATATAAATATACATATAGACATATCTGTGTGGGTGTGGGTGAGAATACATAGAGTATATATATTTGTGAGTGTGGGTGTGGCGATATCAGTAAAATGAATGAATTAACTAGCAGAAGATCCTGAATGAAAAGGGATCTGCTTTTAATATCCTTTCTTCAACATGGCTTTTAGGCACTAAGCTGTAGATGAAAGAGATAAGACATTCGAGTGTCTGATGTTGTGTGGTCTGAGGTGGCAAGGAGGCGTAGTCAGTGATGCTGATAGCTTTTTGAGTTAATGCGTCCTGGGACGCACATATTTGCTTTGAATGAGTCCCCGGGAAAATTTATGCGCCCGACTAATGTTTCTTAATAGATTGTAGGGTTTTTATTTATGATCTGGAGAAACAACTAAAGCCGTCTAACTCCTACTTTTTAACCTATCCTGTGTAATTCGTTTCCAAGTTGATATTGGATTTTACTGCGTCCTTTTAGATTTTTGTGCGCCAGGGACGCAGGACGCGTACCTATCAGCATCTCTGGGTAGTGGCAGAGAACCCATATATACACTGTGCTTGGCAGTAGGTGAATCCAGAAGAAGAATGAGAGAACAAGAAGCAGAACGAAAATCAGAGTAGACAAGAATTAGAATTAGCCATAGATAACAGTTTAGGCCAGATAGCAGTTGGACACACACTAAAGGATAGGAAGGGTGTGCATCCTCATCCACTACAGCAGTGCTTGGAGTTTGAGAGCAGAATAGGGGATATAGTGCAAAAGCAGCACCAGGGCAGTTGGCAGTGGTGTCATATTTGCATCGGGGTTGTTAAATACATACAAGATAATGGCGAACTTCTAAGACACAGAGGAGATGTTCTTCTGTGTCTTAGAAGTTCGCCATTATCTTGTATGTATTTAACAACCCCGATGCTCTTCCAATATGTGATCTACCGAATGGTTTTTAATCCAATATGTGATCTACCGAGTTGTTTACATCCCAATATGTGACTACCCATTAACTACCCATTATTTTCCCATTAAACTAACCCTAAACCCTACCCCTAACCCTGTCTTCTTTTTTCCTAGTAGATCACATGCCATGAATAATAGATCCAATAGTAGATCACAAACCTTCGGTAGATCACATATTGGAAGAGCACCACAACACCTCCATATGAGCAGGATGTGACACAACCAAGATTAAAGAGCTCAGTCTGCTATTATCTTGTTGGTCTTTTTCTTTTCTCCTTGTGACATGTCTTGGTGCTATGTACAGCTTTGACCAAACCAGCAGAAAACTGCACAACGTTGGGATCTGGTGACATCACGATACAGAAAAGTGCACCCAGGTTGAGCAGCTTCATCATAATAGTGTTGAATTTTTTGGAAGAAAATTAACTTTTCTGTTAATTAAGTTATTTACTTTCAAGTCTGTAGATCATTGTCCTCTTTTTGTTGTCATTTACTAAACTTAGGTTAGTTGCGGTACAAAGCCAGAAGTATGGGGCACCCAGTGAGAATCAAACTCATTAACAATGGTTAGCTAATCTAGCTTGCTAATCATTGCACCAATTGATGTATCCTTGTCCTCTTTTTCTATCCTCTGTTTCTGCTAGTAACATGGAGGGATAGCCCCTACGGTGTAATGGCTAACATGGTGGACATGAACGTCATAGTAAGCAAGTTCAACTCATGGGAAAGGTATGAACTCTCATCCTCCCAGCTATAGGTTAACCCTTCATCTAACAATGTCATCTGCAATAGAATGATGAAATGGTTGATAAGCTAGTTATCTATTGCTCATACTTTACTACTGAATAGAAATGTATTCATTTAATTCATTTCTCTTTTTAACTCTAAACCATTTTCTAAGAGCTTACGATCTCAGCCGTTTTCGGGTGACACTTTGATCTTTGGGCAGTTTAGGGCCATCTGGTAGATAAAAGGGTTAAATATTACCACTATTGTTCTTCTACAAGGATGGCTTTGGCATTAAATAACCAAGTTTGATATGCCATTAAACAAACCAAACCTAGTAGCATGACTATGTATTCCTTCATATGTAATTTACATACAACCTGTCTAATACCACTAAAATGTAATTCATAGTTCATTTCTATCTTGGGAAACACAGCATCAGTCTCAATACATTTTTATCACATTTAAAATGCTTAACTAATATATATATATATATTATATATATATATATATACCAACCCCTCCGCACGAGCAGGATGCGACACATGGTCAATTTCTTGAGCGGAGTTTAACAGGTTTGAATTCAGAGTTTTTCTTCTCCTAGACTGGTTACCTAGCCATGGTTAAAGAGCTCAGTATGCCCTGCTATTTACCATAGCTGGAGGGAGAATTGGATTCATGTCTTTCCCAAGGGTATTAGCGCCATGTTAAATGCAAACCGCTTCGTCCAGGAATTGAACTCGGGTCAACGAGTCCATTTCCTACGCCATTAGACCACGCGCCTCCAAATGCTTAACTCTATGTATACATACAAAAAGATGAGTTTCTTTCATTATAATTGAATTTTTTTAAATTTATGGATAGGGTTAATTATCTCAATTACTTATACTTTTACTTTTAATATTCAGAAAATACTGAACATAAACAATAAAATTTAGAGTAATACAAAGTTTTTGATATCTTGTGTAGCTACGCAACCCCCCACATGAGCAAGATGCAACACAAATTCATTTTTTTAAGTGGAGTTTAACAGGTTTGAATTCAGAGATTTCCTACTAATCCGGTTTCCTAACCTAGACTAAAGAGCCCAGT
>CM042142.1:34686907-34856907 GCA_023376005.1 Doryteuthis pealeii
TACCATGGATTGTTGACATGTGGAAGATTATTTAGACCCGCTTCAAGTCAGTCAGAGCAGTATTTTAGAGCTGCGTGTTGTCTGAGGTCGCTGTGTGTTCCTTTCCATACACCATCAAATGACATATTACCACAGGAAATGAATTTTCACTATCGCAATCGTGCATGTGTAAACTTGTGTCAATAACGTACGTAAAGTGAGATCATTGTAGCTAAATGACTGGCTTCTGTCAAACGAAACTCCGTACGTACGAAGTTCCCTAAGGTTAAATACGAATGGTCGTTACGGCTAATTTAACGTGCTGCCTTTACCATGGGTGTTGGCACTATGGAAATATAACCAGCTTCGTGCAGTATTTGAACTTGTGTCCCTGTGTTCCTTTCATACAACAAAGACCATTACACCACAGGTGTTTTCCAATTGGCATGTAGTGTAATAGTTGTCATTGTAGAAATGGACTTGTCAAGCCAAGTTCAAATCCTGGACAAGTCGTCGGGGTGGCCTAAAATCGGTATCAGCCAGACAGCGAGGGAGTCTATCCCCTCTTCACTGGCGCTAGACCAAGGAGATTGTTTTGGCATCTGAGGTGGAGTGCCACACCTACCACCAGCTCTTAAATTTACCGAACAGGTCTCTATGCTACTCATACGCTGAGTTCGCGAGGACCGGTATCGAACCAGGAAACTTCTGGTTCCTAGGCGCACGCACTACCGACTGAACTAATGAGAATGGAATCGTCTGTTTTTCCCCATAAATAATTTCTGATGAAAACTCAGAAAGAAACGTGACTTCACGTGACCTAATAATTCAACGTAGCAATTACTAATTACTCTGTTCATCTTGTATCTTTGCTTAGTTAACCTTTTTCCCCAGTCTTTAATAGCCATTGTGTTTCTTCCTATTATTTCTCTGTTAACTCTGATACTTGTGTTACAACACATAATATTACTGAAAATAAAAATAAAAATTTGTGAATTTTATGATAATTCATATGAATCCACAACAATGAAATAATTTTCATACAAACACATTATTACGGGTAAACCTGTCCCATGTGACATCCAGATGTCTATCATCTGAAAAACTAAAAATAGTGAAAGAAGAATTCCGAACGATATTCCACTTGTATACCGGAAACTTCCAATTAACACTGTACCCTATCAATGGGACTTAGAATATGCCAACTGTATCACTAGAAGAGAGGTAAGACCCCCACTCCCCCCAACAAAGTTTTGTTTCTTTGTTTAATGGCATATTAATGGGTTATTAAATGCCTAAGCCATTCTTGTAGAAAAACGGTAATAGCTGGCAGAATGAGGAGTTCATACCTTTCCCAAGGGTATTAATCTGAAAATCAATGTAATAGTGTGACAGGTGTTTGAACTCACTACAATGTTACAGTCCAGTACGTTAGCTACTACGCTACGAGGACTCTCCACACACACAAAGGAATATTTTGGGTATGATACAAAACCACATCCAGTAGTGAGGCTCATGTTCTGGAGCATTGGAGAGAGTGGAGTACCCCTTCATTGTCATTTATCCCAGATCCCCTCTGACCTAGAGTGGTTGTACCAATTAGGGTCCATCTATGGGTCAAATAGGTCTGGTTGAAAATTATTAGTATTTGATCAGAATACTTGAAACCATAAAACTGTTTGCAAATTATTTGTATTAAGAATAGTTATTGAAACTATTATTAAATGATAGATTGTCTGAATTTTTTATTTGGCATGAAGTGTAGCGTATTTTTAGAAATAATTAAATGGTTGCAATCACAGGAATACTTGCGTCTAGCTGAGGTCAACTATGTTTGATCTTTAAATTAACTGTTTTTCTTTGTAACAACTCTTTATGTTTGTTATTTATTTTTTGTGAGATTTTCAAAAAATAAAGTTAAAAAATATTTACGTTTCTTCCTTCAATATAGCCTAAACTGATCACGTGACTTATTTTGGTGGTACCTATAATTTATCATAGCAGAAATACCTAATTAAATTTTTGAAATGAAATAACTGATGAATTATAACATTCATTCATTGATAAATAAATACTGAAAATTTCATTAAAATCGAATAATTCCCTGATTTTTGGTATTTTTTTTTTTTCAATCGAAAACATGTTAAATTTATTTTGTAAACACGCCATCTTTAAACAGCGTTTGGCCATCCGCAGTCGAAATTGACCGGAAAAATCGTTTTAAATATATCAAAAATAAATTACATCTGTAATATTATTTTGCTTTTTTTTTTACTTATGCTCATTATGTTATTACTTTTCGACTATGAAAAAAAATTGACCTTAAATAATCGATTTAATTAATTTTAATTCGTTTTTAAAATGAATAGCAGCCGAATTTTTGGGTAAACCTATCATGTACAGATTGTTATAAATACATACAGTAACCAACATGAAATAAATTGAAATCAACAAGGAAACAGAGTTCAAAAATGATTATGGAGGTAGTTTATAATGTGCAATTCTTTTCTTGAAATGAATTGTATAAGGCGGCTGATCCATGGAACATGTACATTTCTGGATTTCCTCTGGTGTAATTCCACTACCGCCAGCCACAATTCCTCATTGCTTCTAAATTGGCATCTATAGCCATAAACTCATTTCTTGTCACCTAATTAATAATTTGTTACGCAGTGTAATTAATTGAAACCCTAATTATTTGCAAATGATTGTTTTCATCAGTTATTTGAAACTGTATAATTGTTTGAAAAAAAAAAGGTCTGATTTGTCATTAAATAACCAAGGGTTGACATTTCATAAAAATCAATCAATCAATCAATTCATGTAATAATCATTGAGAGAATAGATTTTTTTTATGTACATAATGCAAATATATTGCTAACAGCATACTGGAAAAGTGCATTTGAACTTGTCTTGTTGGGTTCATTTCCTATGTTATGCCATCATCATCATCATCATCACGTTGCGCTGTTAGCACAGATTCTCATGACTCTCCCTCGCCAATTGTCCCTATCAGTCATCGCTCCTGGCATGTCTTCATTTGAAAGGCATCATAAGACAAGTTCCAGTATTATCACCTTGGCCAATGCACATTCTTGATCCGTCACTGAATATCACTTTCATCCAATTGTCCACACTCTTTAACCCACTTTAATCACATTTTCTTCTGTCTGTGTGTTAGTGCTGATTTTCATTTGGCTTTTTCTCTATGTAACCCCATTTCATTCAGCCATTTTTTTTACAGTTCAGTCACAAACATAGCTCCTGCTTCAACCTATTCGTTTTTCATTTATTGACTGACTTCTTTAATGATTTTTATGAAACTATCCATTGTTTCCATTCACAGTTCTTTTGTTGGGCCATGTTTCCTTTAAATTAGGTATGTCCAAACACTTGCTGAGGTCTGTACAAACTGTCTTTTAACTGTCAACCGATTTACACATTTAGGCTTCTGCTGGTATTTTTTTTAAAATGAAAATTAGTTGCAGTTTTTTTCTTTGATCTATATGTAGCTTAGCACATTCTAATTTATTAGGTTTTCCTAATAAACTTCTCAGGAAAATGAAAAAGGTTCTAACTAACTGAAAATCTTTGTCCACTGTCCGTCACACACTTAACTAAACTTTTTTCTGGTCTGTAAAATACTCCGTTGAAATTACAATGAGTCCTCTAATAATATATTTTGATGAACCACTATTAGCACTACGTAACTGATAAATATTGACACTAATAAAATCATTATTATAAAAGAAATTGTACAAGATTTTTAATGAAATTTCCACTCTGAATGTCACACACGTAACCATGGAATGCTCCAAAATAATTTTAGTACAAATATATAATTACAGTTTAAGTTGTCCCATGTGACATACAGATGATTATCATCTGAAAAACGTAAAATAGTTAAAAGCAGAATCCTAAAGGATATTCCACTTGTATACCGGAAACTTCCAATTAACACTGTACCCTATCAATGGGGCTTAGAATATGCCAACAGCATCCCTAGAAGATAGATAAGACCCCCACTCCCCCCTAAAAGGGGTTTCCTGGGTATGACACTAAACTACATCTAGTAGACATTTACCCATCCCATTTGCCACAGGGAGGATGTGACACAAGGTTACAAGTATTGGGCATCTAGCAAGGATCGAACGCGCTATTCAGTACTAATGGATCTGCAAGACTAGCTTGCTAACCATTACGTCACAATGGGATGCCCTAAACTGCATCCAGTAATGAGGCTTCAGTACTGGAGATTTAGAGTGTTTACATTACTCCCAGGTCCACTGTGACTCAGAGTGGTAGTACCTTGAGACATTTTTGCATAAATTCCATACATTAAAACTAACGGTGCTCTTCCAATATGTGATATACCGAAGGTTTGGATCTACTATTGATTCATGGCATGTGATCTACTAAGAGAAAAGAAGACAGGGTTAGGGTTAGTTTAATGGGAAAATAATGGGTAGTTAATGGGTAGATCACATATTGGAATATAAATAACTAGGTAGTTCACATATTGGATTAGAATCCATTCGGTAGATCACATATTGGAAGAGCACTAAACTAACAATTATTATGGGATAGAGGTAGTACATTTCATTTTCAACATGATGCTGAAGTAAGCTTATTATATAGAATTTATTTTCATAGATTTATAAATAAAAGTAAATATTAATATTCTTCTACTATTTTTCTGAAATTAGAATTAATTTTAAAAATCCGATTCAAAACACTTGACTTTTTTTTGGTAAGTCATGTTAGGAATTGTTTTCTTTCATAAATTAAAAAAAATCTTTCTATTTTATTTATTTACTTTTTTTATTTACTTTTTATTTTTTCCTACTTGACTTTTTTTTTGGTAAGTCAGGTTAGTAAGTGTTTTATTTCAAAATTTAGTTTGATATGTTACAAATCGTCGTCAAATTTTCCGTTTTAATTTTGACGACGATTTGCAAGTTTAGCCGGTGAATCTTAGTAAATAACAACCTTACATCCCAAGATTTTTAAAAAAACTTTTTTTCTTCTCTTTTCACAAACCTTTTATGACATTTATAAACTTATATATATATATATACACTTACTCTAAAAAGTAGGGAAAGATTATTATTCACAATAACTCTCTCTCTCTCTCTCTCTCTCTCTCTCTCTCTCTCTCTCTCTCTCTCTCTCTCTCTAAGATAATTTTAAAGTTCAAATTAAACAGAACAATTCCCTAATTCTATGGGAATAATTGCTGTAAAGAATGTCTAATTGGATCCACTTAACTCCCTTTGAAAAACATTTATTTCCAATCAGTATTAAAAAACCTCTACGACTTGTCATAATTATCATTAATTCTTTTAATATTTCATCTTTCATCTTAATTTCAGTTGCTTTTTATAACTGACCATTATTCTACAGTTGTCAGTAAGCAATGCTGATCAGAGGTAAAGAAGAAGTGTCCAGTGTTTAATCCCATGATGAACAATCATTCCTTCCTTGGGCATCTCCAAGCACGAACTCAGTGGTAAAACAAAGAGGCAGCTTCGGGGTGGTGCAAAAATCGCCTATATTAAGAGTAGTTACTTGAAGTTATATTGTACTTATTTATGGGCAATACTGCACACACACACACACCGCTCTGTCAACAGGGGTTAGAATACATCCTCTACAATAGGGTAAAAGAGCACATCTTCAAGAGAGAAATAAAACGGCAAAATATGCCATTTTCACAGATACAGACTTTAATTTATAAAATTATCTCGTTTTAAAAACTGTAAAACTAATTTTTACATGTGAATTTTTCAAAATCCTTCCTTTCATAATACACCAAAAATTTTATTCAGTTTCAGTGATTTTTGCAGAGTTTTATTAAATTTTAATTCAATATGGTTAAAAAAACAAAAACACTTGAAAGTCTATCTATGTATGTCAGTCCCCCCCTGTATCTCTTAATCATATTTGTTTCAGTTCGTAATTCTCTCTCTCTCTCTCTCTCTATCTATCTATCTATCTATCTATCTAGCAACGAATCAAAGGTGCAAATCGTAACTAATTTTTGCAATCAGTTTTTATATTCGCAATGGTTTTCTTATTAGAGCCAAATACAGATATATATTTCAATTTCAATTATTTATCATAATGTGAATATTGGAAGACTTGAAATTTTGGCCATACCATATAAGAAGAACTTCCCTGCTGTACATTAGAAAACAGCGAATGTTTCTATAAATTTTGATTACATTCTAATTATATCTTCAAAGAAAATTGGGTTAAAGCATCCAACTCGAAGTTCAGAAAACCAATGATTTCTGACACTAGGGATAAGTAGAATAGAATAAATGAAAAGAAAAAGCAATATGATAGCATTACATAGAAAGTAATATGATATATCAATAGTTAATAAATACCATATTTATAAAAATGAATATATGAAAAAAAGAAATCAATATCAACTTTTTAAATTTAAAAAGAAAGAAAATACAATTTACAAGTTGCAGATATCAATTACTTATTTAATTTTCTTAAAGTACAAAGTGTGTTAAAAAGTATAAGGACTAAAACTGTATTTAACTTGACAGAAAATAATCTACTACATTAATGGCAATTTCCGTCCATTAGTGTAGAACTAGTTGGTGCTTACACCAGCACTGATGCTGATAGCATGCTGATTTAGTGCGTTCTGGGGCGCACATATTTGCTTTGAATGAGTCCCCGGGAAAATGTATGGGTCCCAACTATAGCCGGCTAACTCCTACCTTGTAACATATCCTGTGTAATTCATTTCTAAGAAACTTTTGAAATGTATTTACAGTTAGCTTTAAATGATGAGGGAAGAAAAAAGAAAAACACTGGGACGCATGGATACGATTTAACAGCGTTCTTTTATAATTTTGTGCGTCAGGGACGCGTACCTATCAACATTGACCAATGATTCGACCATTGTGAAATTTTACACATGTTAAGCTAATATTCAGAAACAGGACTGGCTAAATGGATTTCAATTAAAAAAAAATCAATAATGGAACCCCTCGGGATAGAAAAATGCCCAAGACCATATTTAAAAGTGATATATGCACCCCCTCACAGAGATAAACCAGAAGCGTAAATGAAAATGATATGACAATTCTTCGTCTGTCATCTATATCCACATAACGAAGAACCAGCACCAAAGTTAATATTGCAAATTGTCAAGCACTTCCTCCAACCAGAGTAAACTTACGAGGTATGTCAGAAAAGTTCATGGACTGGTGTCACAAAAGATGTAAGGGGCATCGTCCACTATGAGTTCTTGTCACAAGGCCAGACGATCAACCAGCATGTCTACAAATGGATACTGTGGCGTTTGTTTCGTTCAGTGCGCGAGAAGAGGCGAGAGATGTGGTAGGACAACTCGTGGGCGCTTCAACATGACAACGCACCTATCCACACTGCCATGAGTATCCGAGAGTTCTTGGCCTAGAAGAACATCACAGTGCTGGAGCAACTTCCCTATTCGCCCAACCTGGCTCCATATGGTTTTTCCTCTTTCCCAAGCTCAAGGGGGCCATCAAAGGAACCCGTTTTGAGGATGTGCACGACATCAAAAAGGCCGTGGCGACAGAGCTATGGAGAATCCCGAAAGAATCCTTCCAGGAGTGCATGCCAGCGTGGCAAAGAAGGGTGGGAAAGTGCATTAGACTTCGGGGGGGGGTATTTTGAAGGGGATAACTTGTAGTTTGTAGTTTGGATTTGAAATAATTTTTTGTGACACCAGTCCTGGAACTTTTTTGATATTCCTTGTAAAGAGTGAATAAAGAAATGGCAATTATATTCCCCCTTTTATCGTTCAATTTTACCTTAAGTCCTCTTTTTTATGAATTTTGTCCGTGTCTTCATTCGGTCTATAGATTTTCCTTCAGTTTTTGTGTTTTTCCTTATTCTTCTTTTCCATCTTCAGAAAATGCCACAATCAAGAATATCTATATCATTAGTGATAGTTGTCAAGGTCTGGTATAGTGCCACTAGGCAAGTCATAAGTAAGTTCCTCTGGGACAGATAATAACAGTTTAAACAGTGTCTATACAAGTCTAGGCTCCTACTGCTAGGAACAGTCCATTACGTTGGGGAGAAGGGATAACCTTTTACAACAATTACAATAGTTAACAATCTAATTCCTTTCATTTTTCTTCTGTCATCTCTTTACTCTAGAGACAGTCTATCATGTAGTAAGGTGAGGCACCTCTTTTAGTTAGTAACAAACTTCAGTCATGCTACTGAACAGATTTCTAAGTCTATATACGTCTATGCTGCTGCTGCTGCTGCTAGGAACAGTCCATTACGTTGGGAAGAGGGGATAACCCTTTTATACACGTTACAAACACAATAATTAGAATAGTTAACAATTAGAATCACCCTGTCGGTTGGGACAGAAGAATACACCAACTGCACCTCTGCAGAGCAGTAAAATCGACCAATAGCACCACCTGTTGGTTGGCCAAGGGTAGCGACTCGTGATGCTTAAGGACAGAATCTTGGTGGCTGAGCAACCTATGACATGCACCACTACTCCATTTTGGTCCTTACTTAGGCTAGACAGGCGGTTTGAGAGGCCTCTTCTGATCAATCAGCTAGTCACGCCAAGACCTAGCACTTATATGATTGTCTCGATCCTATTGCCCTTATGGCAAGCCCCCAACCCTTTTTATCATATATGTGCAAGAAAGCAGTGACTGAGGGTCATAGTGTCCTGGGTATGCGTTAAACTGCATCTCGCGGTGAAGTTCCAATTCTGGGGCTCTGGAGAGTGTGGAGTACCCCTTCATCACTATTACTCCCAGGTCCCCCCAGACCCGGAACGGTAGTACCTGTTAAGGTCCAATCTATGGGTTGAATAGAAAAAATTGAGTTAAAAAAATTGTTTAAAAAAATTGAATACCCATCAAGAATGAATAAAACAAAACGTCTTTGACATAAAATAACCCAACAAAGGTTTACATGCCATAAAAGTAACCAACCAACCAACCTTAACAATTAGTAAGAATACATTATAAAACAGTGGAATCAAACTTTGAGTTTATGGAGTGAAGTAGAAGTTTCTGTTCAGAACTTAAAATTCCAGTTTACAATTAAATACACATTTGAAGTTTACTTTAATTCTAAACCCTTTTAACATTTTTTTTAATTGGTTCAGTTTAGTTTGTGGCTTGAACTGACACCTGGGGGAGTTGTTTAGAAATAGCTCCGCCAGTGCGGTATGGTTTCAGCTCTATGCACTACAAAATGTATGCATCTACTATAATCGTCTAGGAACAGTCTAAAAATGTCACAATGACTTTTCCATTGAAGAATGGAAGAATTCCAGAAATTATCAAAGACCTAATGCTTTATTGTACCTATCAAAAAGTGCAGGTTCTCACACGACTCTCCTATCTGAGCAGTTTCCTCTCAGCTAAATCGGTCTACTTTGGCTATGTTAATAAGTTCACTAAAAATATTTAAGTTTCCAAATTTATTATGCCAAAGAAAAATATTATTTATAAAAAAATAAACATTAAAACATATTACAGCACATAATTCATTACATTCTATTATGTTTTTATACAATACAGTGCTATTTTTTTCTTATTTAATTTTTTTTTTAATTAGGGGATACTGGAACGGATTAATGGCAATTAAGATGTTACCTTCAGTTTATTTGAATGGAGAAAATTGAGTAACAAGTGGAACGAATTAAACTCATAAGTCAAGGTACCACTGTATATACTTTCATAACAATGCTTTCAAGTATTCCTATTTAATGTTGATACTGGTTCATTTCCTATTAAGGTAACCATTACACCACACGCATCCTTATATTTATCACATAATATATAGCTTTAAGTATTCCTATCTAATGTTGAGACATGGTTTTATAATATAATATATATTTACCAACCCTTCTGTATGATTAGGATGTGACAATTTCTTAAGCAGAGTTTAACAGGTTTGAATTCAGTTTTCCTTCTCCTATACTGGTTGCCTAACCAAGGTTATAGAGCCCAGTCCGCAACCATTACACCACATTTATGATATAATACTAGACAAAACGGGACATGTTGGGTCACCTATTGAGCATTGGGTAGATAATTGGGATTAGGGAAAAATGAATTTGCAAAGCGAATTAAATTAAAATAAATTAAATAAATAAATAAATACGACCGGAGAATTAAAAAAATCAAAAACATTAAAATCATTTTGTAAGATTTCTAAGAAAAGGAATGTTTGATGTAATTTAAATTCATCAAAAGCCAAGATGTTGGCCCGGCTGACTGTTTATGAAACGTAACATATAAATACGTTTCATAACTCTCCAATCTCTCTCTCTCTCTCTCTCTCTCTCTCTCTCTCTCTCTCTCTCTCTCTCTCTCTCTCTCTCTCTCTCTCACTGAGAAACTAATATATAACGAGGAGATATATTTTTAGAGAGTGAAAGTGACAACAGAATGTCAAATGAGAGACGGGTCGGTTTTTTATTTAATTGAAAATTACTACTAATTAGAACTAATTAAAATGGATTTTTTTTCAAATATAACTCAATCCTAAAATTAAGGAATATTTTGGTATAACTTTTGTGTAATAAACTAATGAGTAAAAAAGCCAAACATTGATTCAGTCAGCTTTAGTATAATAGCTGATATGGCTGTAAATATTCCTATCTAATATGTATATGTTTATTTCATCTTGAATCTAGGTCCCAATCTGAGCAGCCTGTTTGTTAAAGCCATTCCACTAACTCCTGTTTTTAATCAGGTGTTAAACTCACTCATTTTTTCTTCTTCCTAATCCTTTTCATTACACTCTGAAACAGTCACAACAAGTGAGCAACTTAGGAAACTATATTAACAGACCTAGTTCCACTTTTTCTTAAAGATATCATATTGCACACAGGAAGAGGAGAGAGAAAGAAATGCTAGAAGATGATGGAGAAAAAATGCAAGTGTGAAATACTGAAAAAACAAATAAGAGGAAGTGGTTTTTGTTTTCACAACATCCCCAAAACTATTCAGTTTTAGGGCACTCATACCACCACTTCATTCTCAGAATGCCTACCCCTATACTAGGGATCTACAGAGTGGTCTAAGGGTTTATCCCAAGACTAGATAAATGCCTAGGGGGAAGGGTTCAGAGAGTTGTTGATAAATGTTGTGGGTATTGAGAGATGGAAAATACATAAAACACAACTTGCAAATACAGGCTTATATATATATATATATATATATATATATATATATATATATATATATATATGAAAGGTAAAATGGATATTGAATCCGACAATATGTGTAGAAAGTTTTGTAGAAAAAAACAAGATGTTAAAAGTTTTGCTGACAGAAATCTGTTTCGACATTATGAAGATGTCTTTATCAAAGCAACATTGTAAACGGAAAAACAAAATAAATATATCATTAATCACGAGGCACAGAACGCTCTCGATCAGTACCGGAATTTAAAAAAAAATTTTTTTAAATGCGTATTTATTGTTAAAAATAAAATAAATTTTATTTTTAAAAATTATAAGTATTTTTATCATTAAAAAAGCTCAAAAGAGTTTGCAGTAAAAGTGTATATGAATATCAAAAAGTTCAGGAAAATGTTCCGGTTACAAATGAAAGTTTCAAAAATATAACAAGTCCAACAACAGGAATCTGCAATGATGATAAACTCGCAGTGTCGGGATCCTTATTACATCCGAAATTTGAGCCTCCGGTGATATAATTTAAATAATTCCAATTTTGTTTTTTCTATGGACAGTATTATTTAAATTATATCACCGGAGGCTCAAATTTCGGATGTAATTCCTTATTACATCCCGAAACTGCGAGTTTATCATCATTGCAGATTCCTGTTGTTGAACTTGTTATATTTTTTTAAACTTGTAACAATGTTCGTTATTTTTTCTTTTTTTGCGAGATTTAAAAAAAAAAGTTAAAAAATATTTACGTTTTTTCTTTCAATATGGCCTAAACTGATCACGTGACGTATTTTGGTGGTACCTAGTGAACTATGAATATATATATATATATATATATATATATATATATATAGTGATAGTTGATACAAGAAGTTGGTCATTTATACTCTTGAGTTATTGAATCTGGGCTGGTTCTTTTAATATATCAAATTGGGTAGGTAACATCTTAATGTAATTGAAGAAAAAGTGTTTGGTGCTGCTTTCATGCTGGAAAGAATATTCATTTCTGGCAGCCAAGATTGAAACAGATAATTCAAAGATATATGATCACTTAACCTGTTATTTTTAGTAACTAAACACTAAACTGCATCTGTTTTACAGGGGCGCCCATGATGTAATGGTTATTGTCATAGAAAATGGACATGGCAACCAGGGTTCAAATCCTGGTCCCGGCTTTTTGCGTTTCACAGTTAATACCCTTGAGAAAGGTATGAATCCAACTATTCTCCCTCCAGCAATGGGTAAATATTAGGGCAGACCAAGCTCTTTAACCTTGGTAGGGCAAATGGTTTAGAAGGAAAACCCTAATTAAACCCTGTTATACTTCTCAGAGTTTTTAACTTGTGTCACATCCTGCATGTGCTTTGGTAAATACACACACCTGGTGGTGAGGCTCTACTTCTGGATCTTAGGGCAAAATGAAGTCACCCTTTCATTACTGTTACACCCTGGTCCATGTTGATCTGAAGGTCATTTACATCTTGGTCTCACTAAGAACTTTTCAGTATATCCTCATAATTGCTTGTACTTCAATGTACTATTTAATTCTAGTTTCTCTTGTGTATGACCTGTTGTGAGGCTCCAGTTCTGGAAGTATGGAGTCACGTCTTTATTGCCACTACTCCCAGGTCCACTCTGACACAGAGTGGTAATACCTGTTAGGGTCATCTCTTTAGGTCAAATAGATCTGTTTAAGATGTTTAAAATGATTTTGAACTACATTAATACATTGGCTCCTAAAAAATTAATATTGCAACAAATTATGAAGTGTTTACCTGTTTAAAATGATTGTGAAGATAAATTTGTATTGAATAGAATTGGAAACCATAATTGTTAAACTGACTTCACAACATAAAATAACACAACTGTAGAATCAACATCATACTCATCTTCACAGGAAGGTTGTGACTAGCGTCCAGTCACCAGACAAGAAAAAAAAGACAGACAGTAACCGAATACAAGCTCTCTACAAACTACCAGAACACAGTGAAATGTTTGGTATATATGGACTAAAGTACTCACACTAAAACCAGCAGCCAATGAGAATACGGGGAGTTGACTTGACCAAGATACAAAGTGGAATAGCCCAACCTGTTATTTAAACAACCTACCAAGTCTGGACTCTCAAAACATATTCAATTTGCAACAGCTGAATACTGGTCACTCAGCACACATGTCTATACTATACCAACAAGGGTTGACATACCATAAAAACAACCAACCAAACCTCAATATCTTATATTCAACCTAAGAAAGTCAGGGGCACTCCTTGAGCCCCTGAGCACTAGGTGCATTTCCTTCTTATAGGCCTTGAGAAGTAATAGAAAGAAACCTCTCTTAAATCTTTCTCATTGAAATCATTGTCAATAGGTCAATTCTAGATTAGAAATCATCTTGTAGTATAGTCTTATACATAGTAATATTGATAGGTTATTTCCCATTATTAATTTATTGATCTACTAGGAAAAAAGAAGACAGTGTTAGGGTTAGTTTAATGAGAAAATAAATAATTTATCAGTCAAGAGTGGTTCCCCTTTGTTTATGTTGGAGTTATAGGAAATAACTCATTAATAGATTTATAGTTTTATACAGAGTAACATTAGTATATTTGTAGTCTTATACAGACTAACATTAAAAGATGTGTAGTCTTATACAGAGTAACATTAATAGATTTGTAGTCTATAGTGGCCTATTGTCGATATCAGCTAGACAGAGAGGGAGTCTATCCACTTTTCACTAGAGCTAAATCAGATAGATCCCTTTTGTGCCTGAGGTGGAGTGCCACACCTACTATCAGCTCTCCACTTTACCACACAGATTCAAGCTGTACTACTCCCATGCCAAGTTGACAAGGGCCAGTATCAAACCCAAAACCTTGAGGTGCCTAAGCAGATGCTCTACAGCAGAGTTTTTCAACCGGTGTGCCACAGCACACTAGTGTACCATGAAGCTTCTGTGGGTGTGCCATGAGTATTGAGGACGGTTGATCATCCTCTCATATTTTTATTGCTATTACTTTAATATTTTTTGTTTTAATTAAATATTTTTTGCTTTAATTATGCTACACTTGTAGCACATATTCACTATTCCCTTTCTGGACCATATGACCTTTAGGCACCCCTTTTGCGATCTTGATTCATAAGGACATTTTTTTTTCATTTACACTGTCAAAATCTGGTTGTTTGTTAGGGGTTAGGGGTTAGGGTTAGTTTTATAATTTAAAAAAACTCTAAAAATCAGAAGCTTCACGGTACACTAGTGTGTCAACCGGATGTTGATGGTGTAAATGAAAAAAATATCCTTATGAATCAAGATCGCAAAAGAGGTGCCTAAAGGTCATATAGTCCCCTTTTCTTTTAAAATTTGAATGAAAAAATAATTATATGTTTATATACTGATGGTGTACCTCGATCAACTTATTGCCCAGCTCACTGTGCCATGAGATGAAAAAGGTTGAAAAACTCAGACTGAACTAAACCGAGCCATCGTGGTGTAATGGTTAACAAATTAGTCTTGCAGATCCATTGCTACTTAATTTGGTTCTCATTGGTCGAATCCAACTTTTGACTTTGCACCAAAATATAAGCTACATTTAGCTTCTATTTCTTTCTTTTTTAAACAGCATGATGTAGTGATTAGTGAGCTATGCTAGAGAAGACTATTTTTAGTGACTTCCATTCTCACTGGGTGCCCCCACACTTCTAGGTTTGTTCTAAACTAACTCAAGCTTAATAAAGGACACCTTATTTATCAAAAGTGGTGTGCAAGTCTTCCATTCATACAAATCAGCTTCCAGGATAATTTTTAACACTTGTAGAAATTTTATGGTTTAATTAGAAACAAGTGCCAGTGATTAAAGATCAATGAGATATTTTTCAGACTTGATTTATTAATTACATATATAAGTAAATATGCATATAATATGCATATATAAGTAAATATGCATATAAATGTAAATGCATATAATATATATATATAAGTAAATATAACATACATATATAAGTAAATATGCATATAAATGTAGATGTACATTTATAAGCAAATGCACATTTATAAGCAAATATACACATGTAAGAAAATATACATATCTATTAATAATGGCGATTCACTTCAGGTTTTTGTCTGTAACAAAAACTACGTCACTGCTTACGTCACTATACCCGAAATCGTCATAACATAGAATAAATACACTCAAAATTTGAGCATGCAACATTAGACAATCCTCAATGTTTTTTTTTTAAACAAGTTTTAATAAATATATGACCGGTATTATATATTTACATATAGTTTGTTTTATTTTAATATATATTTAAGTTATCAGAACAAAGTTTACATTTCAAATTGTTTTATTTTTTATCCTTTAATGAATTTGATGATCTTACTTACTTAGGGTACAAACTCTCTGACAATGAATTTTTAAATCCCACACCCTCAGGCAATATCTTTCAAAAATTCATTTTTACATCGCTCGGAGGGTGTTTTTTTATTTTACTAGTATAAGTAAATATATATATAAGCAAAGGACTGGTGTAGTTCAGTCGGTAGAGCATCAGCCTAGAAATTGCAAGGTGCCAGATTTTATACTGGCCCCCACCAACTCAGCACATGAGTAGCACAGTTTGGGTAATCTGATCTGTGCAGTAAAAGGGAGCTGACAGTAGGTATGGCACTCCACCTCAGAAAAAACAATCTCCCTGATCTAGCACCAGCAAAAAGAGCATAGACTCCCTCACTGTTTTGCTGATATTGATAATAGGGCACTCTGCCTTCTTTGCTTTTTTACAACAAATATAAGTAAATATATATATATATATATATATATATATATATATATAAGCATATGTACATCTTTTTATATATGTATGTAATAAGTAATAGAGAGTTACCTCCTCTATTTTATGATTACCTCCCCTTTGGAGAACTCTCTGGTGATTACTAGAGTATATAAGCTCTCAGTAAATGTACCAATTATTCTAAGTAGAATAAAGCTTTCCAGAGCCTATCAGTGTTATCGGTTGTCATTACAATATGATTTGTATCGGAATAATTTGTAGGTAAATATTTTGTTTTTAAACAAATTGTTGAGTGTGAAGAAACAGTTGGTAATAAATTCTGCTTTACAGATGTATTTTTGTAGAACTCATTTTTTGATCTATTTAATCCATAGACTGGACCCTAATAGGTACTACCACTCCGGGTCAGGGTGGAACTGGGAATAATAGCAATGAAGGGGTACTCAACACTCCCCAGAGCTCCAAAAACTGGAACCTCACCACAGAATGTCATACCCAGGACACTAAGACCCCCAGCTACCACCTTCTAGTACATATATATACTTACCAACCCCTCCGCACGAGCAGGATGCGACACAAGGTCAATCTCTTAAGTGGAGTTTAACAGGTTTGAATACAGTTTTCCTTCTCCTAGACTGGTTACCTAGTCATGGTTAAAGAGTCCAGTCTGCCCTGCTATTTAGCTGGAGAGAGAATTGGATTCATACCTTTCCCAAGGGTATTAGTGCCATGTGAAATGCCAACGGCTTCATCCAAGAATTGAACTCAGGTCAACGAGTCCATTTCCTACGACTCTAACCATTAGACCACGCGCCTCCATACCTCCTAGTACATATATGATAAAAAGGGTTGCTATAAGAGCAAAGAATCAGGATAATTATATAGGTGGTAGGACTTGATGTGACCAGCCGATTGGTAATGTTTGCCTCAGACTATCATCTCTTTGGCCCCATGAAAGAGGGTTTGAGAGGCAAACATTTTTCCAGTGACGAGGAAGTGAAATCTGTAGTGAAGAAGTGGCTCAAAAAACAGTCAACAGAATTTTACAGGGCAGGGATACATGCTCTCATTCAAAGGTGGAACATTGCTATTGAGAGAAAGGGTGACTATGTGGAGAAGTAGGGATGTGATCCACAGAGGACCAGCTTCATTTTGATGTATGATACATGTTCCTGTGTTGGTAATTATACCTGTCCTAAAGAAAATGGCATTACTTTTTGACTCACCCTCGTAGTTCCAGTAACGTTTGATGTGGCATCCAATAATTTTTTTTCAGTGTATTCCCTGCGATGGGCATCTGCTGAGATTGTCAAACAGGTCATTGCCATTGAGTGCAGCCCCTTCTACCCTGCTGAAAAAAATGCCTATTGGGTAACAGGGTTGCCAGTAAGATATTATCTCAATATCTCCACCATCACACAGCAGACACAGTGATAGCAGACATTCGCATCCCTGCTGAAATGGAGAGGAGCGGAGGAGGGTGCCTTATATCTTATTGAATACTAAAAGTAGACGTTAAGCTTAGCATAGTTTAGTACAAGGGCAGAAACATGGGACACCCAGTGAGAACTGAACTCACTAACAATAATCAGCTAGCCGACCACAATAACAGAACATATTATTTCCCAAGCCAAATGCTTATACCTAAGACTGAGCGAAATAAATAAATAGATAGATAGATATGAATTAGTCAATTCATATCTATCTATCAATCAATCTATTTAGATATCTCAGTCTTAGGTATAAGCATTTGGGAAATAATATGTTCTGTTATTGTGGTCGGCTAGCTGATCATTGTTAGTGAGTTTAGTTCTCATTGGGTGGATAGATAGATAGATAGATAGATAGATAGATACTTATGAATTTACTGAGATAGATAGATAGATAGATACTTATGAATTTACTGAGATATATAGATAGATAGATACTTATGAATTTACTGAGATAGATAGATAGATATTTATGAATTTACTGAGATAGATAGATAGATAGATATGAACAGACTGAAATAGATAGATAGATAGATAGATAGATATGAACAGACTGAGATAGATAGATAGATAGATAGATAGATATGAACAGACTGAGATAATTAGATTGATAGATAGATATGAACAGACTGAGACTGAGAGTGAGATTGATTGATAGATAGATAGAAACAGAATGAGATAGATGTGACATGAATAAACTGTTTGGGAGCTGATGTGTAAAAGTGATTTATGTTACAATCACAAATCTTGAAAACGACCCAGTTATAAACATTTTTGTTCATTTTTGTATAATTTTAGTATAAATAAATGTAAATTTTGATTCGTGTGTGTTTTGATTCATTTGTAAATGAAAATGTGCAAATTTCCCCATTTTCACACAGAAATTAGGTTAATTTCTAAAGTCTGGAGGGAATAATGGCCATTTCTATACTTTTACAACATAAGCAATTAAAATATAACGCATACTATCCAGGAACAAAATTTGTGTTACATAGCATTATCCAGGGCCCAAAAGCAACATTTAAAGGGAATAATGGATATTTCTATACTTCTATAACTTAAGCAATTAAGAAATAACCCATACAATCCAGGAACAAAATGTGGGTGCTCTTTCAATATGTGATCTACCACATCGTTTCTAATCCAATATGTGATCTACTGAGCTGTTTACATTCCAATATGTAATCTACCTATTAACTACCCATTATTTTCCCATTAAACTAACCCTAAACCCTAAACCCTAACCCTAACCCTATCTTCTTTTTTCCTAGTAGATCACATGCCATCAATAGTAGATCACAAACCTTCGGTAGATCACATATTGGAAGAGCACCAAAATTTGTGTTACATAGCATTATCCAGGACCCAAAAGCAAAATTTAAAGGGAATAATTGATATTCCTATACTTCTATAACTTAAGGAATTAAGAAATAACCCATACAATCCTGGAACAAAATTTGGGTGCTCTTTCAATATGTGATCTACCACATCGTTTCTAATCCAATATGTGATCTACAGAGTTGTTTACATTTCAATATGTGATCTACCTATTAACTACCCATTATTTTCCCATTAAACTAACCCTAACTCTAACCCTTCTTTTTTCCTAGTAGATCACATGCCATGAATAGTAGATCAATAGTAGATCACAAACCTTCGGTAGATCACATATTGGAAGAGCACCAAAATTTGTGTTACATAGCATTATCCAGGGCCCAAAAGCAACATTTAAAGGGAATAATGGATATTTCTATACTTCTATAACTTAAGCAATTAAGAAATAACCCATACAATCCAGGAACAAAATTTATGCTACAAAGATGTGTTTTTGCAAGCCACCAACAATTTACGTCATCTATTAATAATGGAGATTCGCTTCCGGTTTTTGTCCGTAACAAAAATTATGTCACTCCTTACGTCACATTACCCAACACATAATCCAACGTCATAACATAGAATAAATATACTCAAAATATGAGCATGCAACGTTAGACAATCCTCATTGTTTCAATAAATAGATGCCCGGAATTATATATTTATATATAGATTGTTTTATTCTAATATAATATTTAAAGTTATCAGAACTGTTTCCATTTCAAATTGTCTTTCTTTCTTTCTTTTTTTTTTGTTTTTACTCCTTTAATAAATTTGACGATTTTACATACTTATGGCACACACTCTATGACATTGAATTTTCAGCTCCCATCCTCTCAGGCAATATCTTTCAAAAAATTATTTTTACATTGCCCGGAGGGCGTCTTTTTATTTTGTTAGTTTATTTTAATTGATTTTATTATGTGATTTTATCATACTGAAACTATTAGCAACTATGTGCTCAATCTTTTTTAAATTAAATTAAATTGAATTAAAAAAAAAACTCAGAGTAATGGAATTTTTATACAGCAAGATCAAATTTGATGATCTCAGCTAAAATTATACATCGCACCTTCAAACCAAAATATTCGATCTAACCAGAGCTTTACATACATGTACACTAGGGTAGGTCGATTTTTCACTGTTTTAAAATATTAAATTGTCCATCTATGCGAAGGTTGCGTGTTAGCATACTGAATACTGATACCAAAAATTAGATCTTTTACTTGCACCATTGTTTGAGGAAATAGCATCAAAGATCATCTACTAAAATGCACTAAAAATTTAGCCTAGAAATTGGTTAGAAAATTTACAGTTTTCAATATTTAAATCAGATATGTTATTTTATGCAAATGAAAAGAATTAAATATTATAAATAGAATTCAAATTGAAACCGACACCTCTTATATGCTGCTTTTTACCTCATTAATTAAGCTGTAACAGATGATATTTGATGCTATTTTCTCAAACAATGGTACATGTAAAAGATCTAATTTTTGGTATCAGTATTCAGTATACTAACACACAACTTTCGCATAGATGGACAATTTGATATTCTAAAAAAGTGAAAAATAGACCTTTTAAAACAATCTTTGTCTTTTTAGGACCATTTCCATAAGATTTGCAGTCTGATGAAGCCGATATATATATCGGTGAAAACAAATGTATAACTGTTAATATGACCAGTATTTAAACCTTTTTCTTTGCTAAATATACTGCTCTGTATATAATTCACCAATTACACTGAGCTCTTAAAATGGACCATACTAATTTTAAGATTCCAATGTTAAAAATGGCCCTGTTTAGAATCATTCCTAATACGAACTAATCTAGTTCATATATATATATATATATATATATATATATATATATATATATATATATATATATAATGAAATGGAGTTCTTGGATTAATTTTGATCTACCCCACATAACTCAACACCCTTCCGGTGCAGCAGATTTTTCAAGGCTTACGTATCATAAATTGCGATAGACTGGTTCTCAAATTTCTGTTTTTACTTCAGATCTAGAATAACAGTCATAACTGAATACATATGTCTATAATTATACCATCATTTTTTATAGTTTGAGAGTTCTCATGACAACATATTTCTAGCATTTATTAAAGACTAGCGTAGTTCCCGTCATAAATGATAGGAGCATTTATATGTGGATCAGCATTTCTGCTTGTCTATGGCTTTCGAGATGTTGTCACTCAGCTGAAACCTTTTCTTCATATCTATCTATCTCAGATATGAACTGACTGATTATATATATAATATATATATATATATATATATATATATATATATATATATATATAAACAGACTATCTATCTCAGTAGGTTCATATCTATGTCTTAATATCATCATGGACTGCTGAAGTCTATATATCTCAGTCTGTTCATATATATCTTGGTCTATTCATATATATCCCCAGCTATGGGTTAAATAGTACCCCTACAGCTCAGTCGGTAGAGCGTTCGGCTAGGAAACACAAGGTTCCTGGTTCGATACCGGCCCTCGCCTATTCAGCGTATGAGTAGCACAGGGATCTGTGCGGTAAAGTGAGGAGCTGGTGGTAGGTGTGGCGTCCCACCTCAGACGTTAAAACAATCTCCTTGGTCTAGCGCTAATGTAAAGGGGATAGACTTACTCGCTGTCTGGCTGATACGGACATTAGGCTGACCGACGACTTTTACAACTCTTCTATAAGGATAGATTTGGTAATATATAACCCGAAAAAACCTCATACTCTCTGTCTCTTTTAAATTTTTTCAACGAAAGCTTTGCCTCTTTGTAGAAAGTCAATCTGGAGTATATTCGCGGAGTCCCGTCCGGGCCTCCTGCCTCAAAAACCGCTAGCCGGTGGCTGCTGAAAAAAACACCAGCTACGATTGAAGTCCGTAGCCGAAGCGGTGTCACTTGAAAAAAAAACTAGGATTAGGGTTAGGGTTAGGGTTGGGGTTTAGGGTTAGTTTAATGGGAAAATAGATAAATAATTTGGTCTGTTTTTTCTGGGTCACCCTGTATACAGGGTGACCAAAAAAACAAAAAAAAAAACAGAACCCACAAATTGTGTAGGGAGTTAGGGGTTAGGAGTTAGGGTTGGGGTTGGGGTTGCGTTTTCGGGAAAAACGTCCTATGTTGGTTGTTTTTTATGGGTCTTTTTTGTGTTTTTCCCCCACCTCTACGCAGTCGACGCTGGGTAGCCGCTTCTAGTCTATAATGAATTGTTTTTCATTTTATTAAAAAAGAAATCATCAAAATCTTATCTAGACTATCTATTAAATCTTCTTTTTGCAAGATGCTTATTCAGGAATATAACCAAAATGTCCAAACCATCTAATCTTTTTCACAACTTCAATACGACTATACTTGCAAATCGGTCGGAAAATTAGGGTGACCCCCCCCCCCAAAAAAAAAACAGACCCCAAATTATTTATCTATTTTCCCATTAAACTAACCCTAAACCCCAACCCTAAACCAGGAAATTAAGTTTTATTACAAAATTTGTGGGTTCTGTTTTTTCTGTGTCACCCTGTATACAAGTTGACCCAGAAAAAACAGAACCCAAATTATTTATTCATTTTCCCATTAAACTAACCCTAAACCCCAACCCTAACCTTAAACCCTCCTAGTTAAAATTAACAGTTTTATTACAAAATTTGTGGGTTCTGTTTTTTCTGGGTCACCCTAATTTTCCGACCGATTTGCAAGTTTGGACCTTCAATACTATTTTGATGAAATGCTTTCTCTCTAATTAGGCTTTCATCATCTTCAGGCAACACAATGGCTATCGGTCATTTAGTTTTATCTAAGTCCGTTATCTCAATCCATGAATGCATTTCCTGTTTATACAACTTTTAAAATTTGGACTTGTGAAAAGTCGAGGGATTATTTTTTTTGTAGTCATCTTCTATTATTAATTTAATTTTTTTTAAATGTGGCTTTTTATTCACTTATGCTTTTTTTGTTTTTCAATTTTTCTCTCAACTCTGTTCTGTATGTGTCCGGTTTCAATATTAAATACTTAAGTGAAAAACAAACAAGAATCAAACTTACATAGACAAGAAACTGCTATTTCTAGCTACTCCCCTGTGTTTGTGTGTGTGTGTGTGTGTGTGTGTGTGTGTCTCTCTCTCTCTCTCTCTCTCTTCTCTCTCTCTCTCTCTCTCTCTCTCTCTCTCTCTCTTGTTGTGTTTGTTCTTTTCTCAAATCTCACCCAATGTGATTCTGTCCTCTTTTTTCTCCGCACATTTATCTTCTCTCTTTCTAAATAATTATATATATATATATATATGTGTGTGTGTGTGTGTGTGTGTGTGTGTGTGTGTGTGAAGAAAATAATAGATCCAGAAAAATCCAACAAAATGTGAAACACAATGTAGGGAAAGTGTGTAACAACACAAAAATCGATTCAATCTTATTTCGTCTCTATTAGTTCAGAAACTTCTTCAGATTAATTCTAAAAAAGTTTCTGAATTAACAGTTTGAGAGGTTATGTTTTGTTTTTTGTCTTTTTATTTTTAGCTGAGGTGCACACGTTCATATCAAATATGAATAATTTTTAAACATATCTATTCAACCCATAGATGGGACCCTAACAGGTACTACCACTCCAGATCAGAGTGAACGTGCAAGTAATAGCAATGAAGGGATATTCCACACTCACCAGATCTCCAGAACTAGAGCCTTACCATTAAATGCAGTTTAGTGTCATACTGAGGACACCCCCTTTTTTATGGAATGGGTCTTACTCTTACCGACAGAGCGGGAAATAACTAGGAAGGCGAATTAACTGTTATGAGACAACCCTAAAGCACACACAGCAGAATGAAAAGCCATGGTGAACCTGGAAGTAATGGTAATGAATTAAAACTGAAAAGACTATGTTAATACAATCTTCCTCATAATGAAATGTTATGCCTGCCTAGAAAAATCAGTATTCCAAATCCTCTGTTTTTACCTTGTGTCAAGCATTTACTAACTGGCACGAGTGATGAATGCTTAACTCTCAAATAAGACATAGACCATGTCATTGTTGATAAACATTGGTTACTTATCTCAGAGATTTTTCTTTTTTTTTTTTTAGAATAGAAACTTGGAAAAACAGAACATTACAGATGTTTAATGTTCTTACTGTTTCTACCAGCAAGAATTGAATTTATGACCATTTATTTGTGTGTGTGTGTGATATAGATAGATAGATAGATAGATAGATAGATAGAGAGAGAGAGAGAGAGAGAGAGAGAAAGAAAGAGAGAGAGAGTGTGTGATAGAGACAAACAGACAGATTATAAGAGAGAGCAAAAGACTATGAGAAAGAGAGAAACAAGGAAGCACAATAGAGATAGAGTAATAGAAAAAGTTGAAGAGAGTGAGTGTGTTGTGTGTGATAGAGACAAACAGAGTATAAGAGAGAGCAAGAGACTGAGAAAGAGAGAAACAAGGAAGCACAAGAGAGATAGAGTAATAGAAAAGAGAAGGGGTTGAGAGAGAGAGAGAAAGAGAAAGAGAGTGAGTGTGTTGTGTGAGAGAGAGACAAACAGAGACTACATGAGAGAGCAAGAGACTATGAGAAAGAGAGAAACAATGAAGCACAAGAGAGATAGAGAGTGATAGAAAAGTTCAAGAGAGGGGGTTGAGAGAGAAAGAGAGAGAGAGAAAGAGAAAGAGATTGAGTGTGTTGTGTGTGAGAGAGAGACAAACAGACAGAGTATAAGAGAGAGCAAGTGACTATGAGAAAGAGAGAAACAAGGAAGCACAAGAGTGATAGAGTAATAGAAAAAGTTGAAGAGAGGGGGTTGAGAAAGAGAAAGAGAGTGAGTGTGTTGTGTGTGAGAGAGACAAATAGACAGAGTATAAGAGAGAGAGAGAGAGTAAGAGACTATGAGAAAGAGAGAAACAAGGAAGCACAAGAGAGATAGAGTGATAGAAAAAGTTCAAGAGAGGGAGTTGAGGGAGAGAGAAAGAAAGAGAGAAAGAGAGTGAGTGTGTTGTGTGCGAGAGAGACAAACAGAGAGACTACATGAGAGAGCAAGAGACTATGAGAAAGAGAGAAACAAGGAAGCACAGGAGATAGAGAGTGATAGAAAAAGTTCAAGAGAGGGGGTTGAGAGAGAAAGAGTGAGAGAGAAAGAGAGAGAGAGAGAGAGAAAGAGAGTGAGCGTGTTGTATGTGAGAGAGACAAAGAGACAGAGTATAAGAGAGAGCAAGAGACTATGAGAAAGAGAGAAACAAGGGAGCACAAGAGAGATAGAGTGATAGAAAAAGTTCAAGAGAGGGGGTTGAGAGAGAGAGAGATTGAGAGAGAGAGAGAGGGGTTGAGAGAGATATATATATATATATAGAGAGAGAGAGAGAGAGAGACAAGAGAGTGCAAGAGAGGAAGGGGAGAGAAAGATATAGAGGGAGGGAGGGCAGGAGAGTACAAGTCAGAGAGAGACAGAGACAGAGAAGCAAGACAGTGTGAGTGAGAGGGACAAGAGAGTGTAAACAAGAGTGAGAAGGACAAAAACGAGCGAAAGGGACAAGAGAGTGGAAGTGGGAGTGGGGAAAAAGTATGAGTTATAGGAACAAGAGAGTGTGAGTGAAAGTGAGAGGGACAAGAAAGTACAAGTGAGAGAGGGACTATAGGGCGCAAGTGAGAGAGGGACAAGAAGGTACAAGTGAGAGAGAAGAACAAGTGAATGCAAAAGAGAGGGCCATGAGAATGAGAGAGAGAGAGAGAGAGAGAGAGAGAGAGCAAAAAGGGGTTTTGACATGGAGAGAGGGACTTGGAAGTGGTAAGGGGTTATATAAAGAATGGATTTAACTTAAAAGTACATTTAGGGGTGTTAACAATATAGTAGCCAAGACTGTAATGCAAACTAAGTCACGGTTCATTGCATAAAAAACGCGTAAACAGACTGAAAAAAAAAATTATGCTTTAGCACTACCTTCTGGAAAAGTTCAGTTTTATCCCAAAGGAATATATATATATATATATATATATATATATATATATATATATATATATATATATATATGCTAGTGAAAACAATATTAGTGTGAGTTTCATTTTATTTATTTATTTAATCCTTAGTGAAGGTGAATAAACAAACAGAAAATATTCCAAACATTTTTTGTTTATTATTTCAGTACTGGCTGTTTATGTAACTATTGATATCACGGGTAGGATTGATTAAATAAAAATACCAAAAAGTCATTTTAATGATTATATACGACTAGCTTAAAAGCCACCCAATCGAGCGGCAATTAAGCTTCGTGTATTGTACAAAAACGAATTGTCACAAAAAATGTCCGAAAAAAAAAAAATGTTAAAAAAATATCACTTGGGAAACCAAAATTTCCGGATTCAGCATGGAATATTTTTAATTTGCTCATGGAGTCAACCTGATATGGGTTAAACTTGCAAATCGTCGTCAAAATTAAAACGGAAAATTTTGACGACGATTTGCAACACTTGGTAAGTCAAGTTAGTAATTGTTTTAGTTTCATTTATCTAACGAATCTTGAAATATTTTCTAAACTGCACATAAATATTTTAGTTTAGAAAATATTTCAAGATTCGTTAAATAAATGAAATAAAACAATTACTAACCTGACTTACCAAAAAAAAGTATGTATTTTGACTAATCAAGATTCGTTAAATAAATGGACTTACCAAAAAAAAAAAGTCATGTATTTTGAATCGGATTTTTAAAACTAATTTTAATTTCAAAATTTAGTTTGATGAGTTGCAAATCGTGGTCAAAATTTTCCGTTTTAATTTTGACGACGATTTTCAAGTTTAATTATGGTATTTTGGGCTACGGCCTCTAAGAGTAAAGTTGAAAAAATATGACACACTGACATATCGCATTTATAATTAGAGAAGAAGGCAGCGCTTTTGCCACCAGCATGTTTTATTCCAGGCTTTTTTCATGTCCAATATGCTTCCAGAAGGTTAAAAAAAAGAAGTAAAGTCGTTGGGGTGGTCTAAAGTCGGTATCAGCCAATCAGCGAGGGAGTCTATCCCCTTTTCAATAGCGCTAGACCAAGGAGATTGTTTTTTTTTTGCGTCTGACGTGGGGTGCCAGACCTACCATCAGCTCCTTACCTTACCTGTGCTACTCATACGCTGAGTTGGCGAGGGCCGGTTTCGAACTAGGAACCTTGTGGTTTCTAGCCGAACACTCTACCGACTGAGCTAACCCGGCCCTAAAAGTCAATACTAAAAGCTTAAACTGTCTGGAAGGAAGCAAATTGTTTGTCCATTTTTCTTGTCTCACAGTCTTTCTCTCTAAAAACTAATACTTTTCAAATCTTATGTTTTAACATGGCTTGTGTTGTTACATAATCTCGTGTTGTAACATGGCTTGTGTTGTTACATAATCTTGTGTTGTAACATGGCTTGTGTTGTTACATAACCGGGCATCCGGTGTGATCCTAGAGCCTTATGTAGATAGACCCAGTCCTGTGCTCAGTATCAGGCAGGCCAGACCAAGTCTAGCCATTGCCACTATCAGTATAAATGTTTGTGATCAGTCTTAAATGTGGAAATGTGTGCATGTGCCGATTACATAGAGGCTGCTTCAAGATGAAGTGCTTGAGTTCTTTGTTTATCAAAAATGACTTTATTTGGCACTAGCAGCGGCTACCGGCGTCGACTGGCTAGAGGGCGATTTTTTAAAGTTAGTCCTGCAGATCCATTATCACTGAATCGTGATTTGAATCCTCGTGGGATGCCCCATTTAAATCTCTATGTAAAAAAAAAGACCTTGCATTGATCCAGCTACTCTGAAAAGAAATGTTAATGTCTACTATCTAAAATATTAAATGAAAAAAAAATCCACGCTGTTATCATTAAATTTTATTTTTTATTATCTTCACGAATATAAATCAAATCTCTATTATTTTTGCTCAAAAACCAAGCCCTGGTGATATTTAATGTGTTATATATATTTACTTTGTCATTAATTGATTTATTTTCGAAGTTTCCACCGGACATACATATACACACAACTGCCCTTTATATATGTATAGAAGATTAAATGACTTGAAAAGGGTTGATATACTATAATATAAAACAAACAACCAAAAGTTACTTATTACTTCTCTGCTGGAAGGAATAATAGTCCAAGATAACTAACTTATTAACCATTAACTCCACTCGTGTCCTTATCTTATGATATCTTTTCACTGAAAGCAAAGCAAAGTCTGGCCTTATCAAATTTTAAAATGGGTCCTAACTTCAAATTTGCTTTAAGTTTGGTTTGGTTTGTTTTACAGCATATCAACCTCAGTGGGTCATTTAATGCCGATAAAGTTTTGAAAGAAATTCATTCTTAATGGATACTCAATTTTTTTTTATAAAAACATTTTTCTAGTTTACCCATAGATGGGACCCTAACAGGTACTACCACTCTGGCTCAGAGTGGACCATGGAACAATGTTGAGGTAGGGGTGCTCTACATTCCCCAAACCTCCAAAACTGGAACCTCACCATAAGATAGAGTTTAACATCATTCCCAGGACATGTAGACCCTCAGCCACCACCCTCTAGCACCCATATGATAAAAAGGGTTGGGGCTTGCCATAAGGGCAATAGGGTTGGGGCAATCATATAGGTGCTAGGGCTTGACATGACCAACCGATTGATCGGAGGGGCCACTCCGACCACCCGTCTAGCCTAAGTAAAGGTCTAAGTGGAGTGTTGCAGGTCATGGACTGCTCATCTACCAAGAATCCGTCCTTAGGCATCACGCGTCGCCACCCACGGCCAACAGGTGGCCCCATTTTGGGGAGTCTTACCCCTCTGCAGTTGGTGTATTCTAACGCCCCAGCCGATGGGGCGGTTTGCTTTAAGTATCTTTTTTGAGTTTTATAGCAGAAAATTAGTCTAACATAAAAAAAAATAATATAATATAAATGAATGAATGAATTTTTTTTCTTAAAAGTTGAGAAGTACGAAAAATAAAAATAAATGGGGCATGGCAATCACGTTTAATTATTCTAGATGCTGACATTTTAGCGGATATTTATTTGTTTGTTTTACAGGAAATCACTCACCAGAGGAAATAAGTTGCTGCCGGCTTTTAGTAAAACTCATCTGTATATGCATGTATTTACCCAACCCCTCTACCATGAGCAGGATGTTACACATGGTCAATTTTTCAGTGGAATACAGTGATTTGAATTCAGAGTTTTCCTTTTCCTAGACTGGTTACCTAACGAAATTTAAAGAATGCAGTCTGCCCTACTATTTACCCATAACTGAGTAGGTGGGAGAACAGATGTATTTATGCCTCCCCCCTCTCCCCGAGAACATTAGTGCAAAGTGAAACAAACAGCCTTGTCCAAGATTTGAACTCTTGCTACTGATTTCATTTTTTACAACAATAACCGTTACGCGAAGCTCTATGCGTACGTATGATTGAGTGAGTGAGTGAAAGAGAGACCGACAGAGACTGTGTGTGTGTGTGTGTGAAGAGAGAGAGAGAGAGAGAGAGAGAGAGAGAGAGAGAGAATGTGTGTGTGTGTGTGTAAGAGAGAGAGAGAGTGTGTGTGTGTGTGTGTGTGAGAGAGAGAGAGAGAGAGAGAATGAATGTGTGTGTGTGTAAGAGAGAGAGAGAGTGTGTGTGTGAGAGAGAGAATGAATGTGTGTGTGTGTGTAAGAGAGAGAGAGTGTGTGAGAGAGAGAGAGAGAATGAATGTGTGTGTATATGTGTGTAGAGAGAGAGAGTGTGTGTAGAGAGAGAGAGAATGAATGTGTGTGTGTGAGAGAGAGAGTGTGTGAGAGAGAGAATGAATGTGTGTGTGTGTGTGTAAGAGAGAGAGACAATGAATGTGTGTGTGTGTATATGTGTGTAAGAGAGAGAGAGAGAGAGAATGAATGAATGTGTGTGTGTGTGTGTGTGTGTGTGTGTGTGTGTGTGTGTGTGTGTGTGTGCTTAAATTTGACATCTTGGAAAACTCTAAAGTGTTAAATGATACACAAAATATTCCCTGGGATTTTGAGATCCAGACCGAGCACCTAATCCCGGCCAGAAGACCAGACCTAGTGTTAATTAACAAGAGAAAGACAACTTGTCATCTAGTAGATTTTGCCATACCACAGAGAGAAAATGAAAGGAAATAAAAAGATAAACAAATACTAAGACCTTGACAGAAAACTGAAAATAAAACGTGGAACATGAACGTGAAGAACGTAACAAATGTTACTGGTGCCCTTTGAGCGATACCCAAGCGTTAGGAAAAGAGTCTGAATGAATTGGAAATCAGAGGAAGAATCGAGATCATCCAAACAACAACATTGTTATGATCGGCTAGAATATTCAGGAGAGTCCTGGAGATTTGATGAGACTTGCTGTTACTCAGACTCCAGTGAAAGACCACCAGCTAACACTGACCTGAAAAAATATAATAATAATATGATGGTGACAATGATACCAATCATAGCTAGAGCTTTCAGATCAATCCCAAAGAACCAAGAAAGAAACTGGGAAAAACTAAAAATCCGAGGAAGAATGGAGACTGCTCAGCACTTTTGAGAAGAGTCCTGGAAAGCCGAGGAGACTCGCTGTCACTCGGACTTCAGTGAAGATCATCATTTACTATGGCGTGAAAGACACTCAGAGAGTAAAATAATAATAATAATAATGATAATAACAATAACATGAAGTATTTGGACCTTCCCAGAGAACTGAAAAAACTATGGAAAACAAGGGTAAAGGTGGTGCCAATTGTATGTTGATGCCCTTGGAACGGTATCCAAATGTTTGGAAAAAAAGAGAAAGAATCAGACTCCAGTGAAAGGCCACCGTCTAATACTGGCGAAAAAAAAAAGAAGAAGAAGAAGAAGAAGAAGAAGAAGAAGAAGAAGAAGAAGAAGAAGAAGAAGAAGGAAATTTACACTGAACAATTAAAAACACGTAAATTGTAACTATAAAAATAAATCCATATAAAGAAAAGAAATTTCACATTTATATTTTTATATTACGAAATTAACGTAGGAACAACTGTGTTCCTATTTCGAACAAATATTCACAACGTAATTGACATTCGCCTCCAAAACCTGAGGCCAGGGACTCGGAGCTGGTAAAAGGATAGATTGTTCTTTCAACCGATTGAAATGGACATTCCAAGAACAGCACTTACCAAAAAGAAATGTCTAGCACCACACCTCATTTAGCCTTTAAAGAATCACTATACAAAACGTGTCCCGTTGGGTCGCCCATTGAGCTCTGGGCAGATAAAGGGGATTGGGGAAAAGTGAGTTTGCAAAGCGAATTAAATGAATAAATACCACCAGAGAATTTTAAAAAAAACATTAAAATCTTTTTGTAAGATTTCTAAGAAAGGGAATGTTTGACCTAATTTAAATTTATTAAGAGCCAAGATGTTCGCCCGGCTGGCTGTTTATAAAACGTAACATACAAATACGTTTCATAACTCTCTCTCTCTCTCTCTCTCTCTCTCTCTCTCTCTCTCTCTCTCTCTCTCTCTCTCTCTCTCTACGCTGACTGAGAAACTAACATATACAACGAGGAGGTAATCAAGATATACATAGAGAAGGTGAAAGTGACAGAATGTCACGTGAAAGACGGGTCAGTTTTTTATTTAATTGCAAATTACGATTAATTAGAACCAATAAAAATGGATTTTTTCAAACATAACTCAATCCTAGAACTAAGGAATATTTTAGAATAACTTTCGTTTAATTAAACTAAACAGTGAAAAAAGCCTTTAGGAGACAAAGATTGATTTCCTCCTTGAACTTGTGAACCTTCTTCGAACTCGGGAGCCTTGATGTCGTAATCGGGAGCCTTCAGTGAACTTCGAACCTAACTCTTTATTCAATCCACGGGGGTAGACTGTTCTCATAGCGTTAAGCTATGTTAATTGTTTTATGTCACTGTCGCCCTTGACCAAGATTGAACCTGCAGCCTAGAGATAACTGTCACTTAGTTCTGTATTAACTCAACGCCTAAGCCCACTAGGCCATGTGTCCAAATGGAAGGCTCCCGTTTACGACATGAAGGCTCAAGAGTTCGAAGAAAAGGTTCCCAAGTTTGAGGAGGGAGTTCCCGTGTTCGACAAGAAATACCTGAAGAAGGCCGGAGGGCACATCGACCGAAACTTTGTGCACATAATAAAGAAGAGGATAATCGTCCGAATAATACAAATAATACTAAAGAAATATTAGTATTATTAGCGTTATTCGGACTATTGTCCCCATCTTCATTGTTATTTGTACAACGTTTCGGCCGATATACCCTCCGGCATTCATCAGGTATTTCTTGTCGGACTCGGGAACCTTCTCGGACTCGGAAACCTTCTTTTCGAACTCAGGAACTTTCTTGTCGTATTCGGGAGCCATCACGGAAATTTGAACCTAACCCTTTATTTATTCCACGGGGGTATCCTGTTCTCATTCCGCTAACCATAGCTGGGGTAGGAGTTGTGCTAATTAATTATTTTTCTAACTGCTTTCACTCAGGATTGAACTCGGAGGGTATATCGGCCGAAACGTTGTACAAATAACAATGAAGATGGGGACAATAGTCCGAATAACGCTAATAATACTAATCTTCAAGCCTCATCTCAAACATTCAGAGAAAAAGAAATATTAGTTGTGAAAAGTTTTACCGGAACTGAAAGGGCAACTAGCCGGAGACCCATGTGGTAACCACGGAACTGTCATCTCATCAATTACCGTGACTAGCATAGGACCACTTACTCACTCACTTCCACTAACACCTGTGCAGCGGCAATTTTAATTCTAAGAGATTATTCTGTCAGGCTCTGTAAATATGTATTAACCAACTCCTCTGCCTCATCTCAAAATAATTAGAGAAATATCTTATGTAATCATTCTTTTTAACAATTTCATTCAGTTTGTATTTTTTTGATTTAGTTTATTTGGAATTTGTTCATTAAGGGAAGGGACACAGGGTCATTCTGACATTAATATTGTCCCCCCCCCAAAAAAAAAATGCGGTCAGTATTGAATTGATCTAAATATAAGTTGCTGATAATTAAACGATCTATTGATTAACTCTTTCACTGCGTAATTAAATTTTATGGTCATTTTCGAAATGTTAATTATCCACAAAAACAAAAAAAAAATTGATACTGGATCAGCAAAAGTTGGTGCGATGTTCCGAAGTCACTGAGGGTATATCGACTTGTCGCAGCAAAAGGAAAGTTGGCACTATTCGCAGAGTTCCGTCCCGGCCCCTGCCTTAAAAAACGCTAGGCGGTGTTAGCTTTAAAAAATTGTCGATAAAAACAACTTCAATGAAATATTTAGATATTCTTGGTTATTTAAACTAACAACAAGACATTAAACAAACATAAATAAAAGAAAATCTGAGTATTTAGATATTCTTTTATATTTTAATAAAAATAATGTCAGGTCATTTTTTATTTAAAAAAATTATTTTATGGTAAAACAGTCCAGTTTTTTTTGTTTTTTTTACCACAATTTCTTTGTTGATATTATTTAGCAGAATTCTGTATTCATGGTTCTTTTAATAAAAAGATCTCGCATCGAAATCTTTAAAAATCTTCTGATATAATCATACAAACTTATCTTTAGAGAAAAAAAAGTTAAAATCGTGTTTTGTCGGTTCATTTTTTCATATTTCAGGCCTAGCGTTTTTAAGGCAGGAGGCCGGGACGGAACTCTGCGAATAGTACCGGAAAGTTTTTTCAAAGCCATGGGGTAAATCCCCTTTCCGCAGTTAACAGTAATACAAATCTTGAGTGGATACCTCCGCTATCCACAGCAAAGGGGTTAAATATACTTCTTTCCATTGAATGTGTATTGATGTTTTTCTATCAAGTAAATATGTCTATGTATATTTACCAACCCCTCCGCACGGGCAGGATGTGACACAAGGTCAATTTCTTAAGAGGAGCTTAATAGGTTTGAATTCAGAGTTTTCCTTCTCCTAGACTGGTTGCCTAAGAGAGGTTAAAGAGCCCAGTCTGTCCTACTATTTTACCCATAGCTGGAGAGAGAGAGAGAGTGGTTAAATGCATACCTTTCCCAAGGGTATTAGCGCTATTTGAAATGTAAACAGCCTATCTCAGAATTTGAACTCGCATCGATGAATCCATGTCAATTTTTTTCTCAACTAAAATGACTGGTTCTTCTTGATAACTAACATGAAGCAAACTAAAACTGTACTAACCAGCAAAATTAATACAATTTATTTGTCTCCTTGCAATGTTTAATATAATAGTACAAAACAGTTATAAAGTTCGATCAAAAGAATTTATAGTTTCTGGGCGGGGCGGTAGAATAAGCCGACTGCGCCTCTATATAGATATAAAACCCTGCCGACCGCCAATGGGGCCCACTAGCTGGCCGTGGTTGTCGACCTCTAAGGCCCTAGGACAAAATCCAGGTGTCTGAGCGGTCCGTGACCCGGATACTAAGTAGTCGCGTGACCTGCAACATTCAACTGCAGCCCTTACTAGGGCTAGACAGGCGGTCGGAGAGGTCCTATCCAATCAATCGTGTCAAGCCCTAGCACCTATATCATTAAGTCCTGGTCGTATTCTTCAAATTGCTTTTATGGCAAATTAATATAAACAGAATACGTCACGTGATCAGTTTAGGCCATATTGAAGGAAGAAGCGTAAATATTTTTGAAAGAAAGAAAGAAATCCTTACAAATACTGAGAAGAATTTTTTTTTTTAGCTTTCCTCATATTTAGAAAGTATTATTTATAAAAATTCTCAAATTGATCTTAAAACACAAAGAATTGTCTGTTATTTTCTTAACATAAGATCATAAGCAACTTTCGGAAAAAAATCTAATTGAATTTTATTGCTGCCACGAATATACAGACAACAAACAGAAATTTTAAAGGTGGACTGTAAGGTATCACCAATATCGGGTCACGTGATCAGTTTTAGGCCATATTGAATAAACGAAAGTAAATATTTTCAAACTGTTTTTTAAAAATCTCGCAAAAAAAGTAACGATCATAAAGAGTTGTTACAAAGAAAAAAGTAAATTCAAAGATCAACTTATCCGATTGGGGAAAAATTACTCACCGTTATCTTGAAAAATATGTAAAACAGTCCGATATTTTTTTTTAAACAGGGTCAGTTTCTTTATTGATATTTTTTTTTTTTGCAGATTTCAGTATTCGTGGTTCTTTTACTAAAAAAAAACTCTCGCATAGAAATTTATAAAAATCTTTTGATATAATTATTCAGACTCATATTTATAGAAAAAAAGTGAAAATCGATTTTTGTCGGTTCAGTTTTTCATATTTCATAAAATAAAATAGGGGTGTAGCCCTCGTAAAACAATATTTCCCCTAATATATTTTAGAAAAAAAAAACTATTTCAGACATATTTTCGTCAAAAGGTAAGTAATTGTGAAAATTTTCGTGAAACTCCTACCATTAATTGATTTTTCATAGAATTTTTTTTAAAAAGCCTCTAGTCATAACTTGTTTTGACTACGTTAAATTTCAATAGATTTAACGGTGCAAAAATGTAAACATTGTTTTTCGTTTATAATTTTCATTATTTCCGTAAGATGAAAATAATTTTTTTTAATCATCAGGAGTTTTTTTAATGTTTCTTCTTTCGAACGGACAAAAAAATTTCAAGATAATATTAACCTTTATGCAAGTTTCATTGTGTTAAATATAGGAGGGGGCGGGGTAAATTTCACAGGGAAAATTGGTGGTACTTAACGTTCATATTAACATTTTTCCATAGCTGTTTCTTAAGATGTTTGTTTATTTTGCACACTGTCCTATCGAATACAAACAATTTTTAGATATATCTATTTTACCCATAGATATGACCCTAACAGGTACTACCACTCCAGGGTCGCAGCGGAAATAGGAGTAATGGCAATTAAGGACTATTGTACTGTTCCCAGATCTCCAGAATTGGAACCTAACGTTCATATGCAGTTTAGAGTCATACCCAGAACACGAGTCGCGCAAATTCATTACTACTGAATAGAGAGTTCGATCCCCGCTGGATGCCCCATACTTGTAACCTTGTGTCACATCCTACCCGTGGCGAACGAATTGGGTAAATACCTACCCAAAACACTAGAAGGCGTGGATGTCATTAAAAGAAATCCGACACAGCTTTTGTCCCAGTTCTTGAGAATTCGAACTCAGAAATCTACGACTTATTTATTTGTTTATTTATTTATTCTACGTCTTCGTGTTGGGAGAGGAGAAAGATTCACATGTACACACAGAGCCTTTCTTGAATTTACTCTGGAGTTCTAATTTAAGATAAGTTTCATTTTAAAGCCATGTGAACGCCAAACTGGGGCAAATTAATTAATCTCTCAGAAACGATAAAACACACACACACACACACACACACAGACACAGAGAGAGAGAGAGAGAGACACACACAGACACACAGACACAGACACAGACACACACACAGACACACACACACACACACACACACACACACTCGCGCAAATTGGTGTCTCAAATTCACAAGAGTGGGTCGCCATGCTTAATTATTTACTAAACAGGATTTAAGAAAGCAAATGAAAGAAATGGAGAAATCAGCCTCGATTTGGAATTAGGAACTTTTTTTTACCAAAGTCTAAAAACATTTTTTTTAAAGAAACAAAAAAAGAAAAGAGAAAAGAAAAAAAGAAAAGAGAAATGAAAAGAAAAAAAGAAAGAAAGAAAAAGAAAAGAGAAAAGAAGGAAAAAGAAACAAAAAGTAAAAGAAAAAATAGATATTTTTCTTTTAAATGCATTTAGTAAAATAAAATGAGGTACGTGATGCAATGATTATCGACGTAGGAAACGGACCAGGTGACCAGAATTCAAATTCTGGACAAGGCTGTTTGTATTTTACAAATCGATAATGCCCTTGCGAATGGTATGCATCCAACTATTCTCCCTACAGCTATGGGTAAATAGTGGAGCAACCTGGGATTGATTAGTCAACCAGTCTAGGAAAGGGAAAACTATAAATTAAAACTTGTTAAACTCCGCTTAACAAATGATCATGTGTCAAATTTTGCTTGTTCGGAAAAGTTGGTAAATGTAGTAAAATAAAATCTAAATCAGATAGTGTATGTATTTACCCAGCAACTCCGCCACGGGCAGGATGTGACAAAAGGTCAATTTTTTAAGCGGAATAAAGCTGGTTTGAATGCAGAGTTTTCTTTCTCCTATAATGGCTGGTTTCCCAACCAAGACTAAAGACCCCAGTCCGCCCTACAATTTATCGATAGCTTGGAGGAGAACAGATGGATTCATGCCTTCCCTAAGGGCATTAGCACATAGCTCAGTCGGTAGAGTGTCCGGCTGGGAACCTTAAGGTTCCTGGTTCGATACTGGCTCTCGCCAACTCAGCGTATAAGTAGCACAGGGATCTGTACGATAAAATGAGTAGTTGTGTAGGTGTGGCGCTCCGCATCAGATACTAAAAACATTCTCCTTGATCTAGCGCTAGTGAAAAGGGGATAGACTCCCTCACTGTCTGGCTGATACCGACTTTAGGCGACCCCGACGATTTTACTTATATATCAAACCTTCCGCACGAGCAGCATGCGATACGAGTTCAATTTCTTAAGCGAGGGTTTGAATTCAGAGATGTCCTTCTCCTAGACTGGTTGCCTAACCAAGGTCAAATAACCCAGCCTGCTCTACTATTTACCCATAGCTGGAGTCAGAATAGTTGGATGCATACATTTCCCAAGGGTATTAGCCATATTCGTCCAGGATTTGAATTCGTTTCGCCGTGTCCATTTCCTACGACGATAGGATCTGAACTCGAGTCCCCGAACCCATTACACCACGCACCTTTACAGTCACACGTACAACTTGAGACCCGCCCTGTCGATGGGGCTGTAGAATACATGACGTTAAACTCTATCTAATGGTGAGGTTCCAGTTTTGGAGGTTTGGGGAATGTGGAGCACCCCTTCATCACCATTGCTCCCTAGTCTACTCTGACCCGGAATGGTAGTACCTGTTAGGGTCCCATCTATAGGTTAAATAGAAAAATGTGTTTATAAAAAAATTGAGTATGAATTTATTTCAAAACTTTGTCGGCATTAAATGATCCACTGAGGTTGATATGCCGTTAAACAAACCAAACCAAACAACTTGAGACATCATCATCAAGTCGTGTTGACGTGTGTGTGAGAGAGATTTTATATGTATATCATCATCAAGTCATGCAGATAGCACGGATTTAATATATCTCTCTCATAAGCACTGCATATTAGACACAAAAATCCAAAACTAAACAAAATAAACTTTGATAATAGCACCAATGTTCTAAAATGCCTATAATTACATTAATAATCTATAAAATAACAATAATATTAACACTAATAATAAAAACAATAATGATAACAACAACAATAAAATAAACACAACATTATATATATATATATATATATATATATATATATATATAGGTAATCCTTTACTATTTCCTCGTAAATTCCTACCATAAAATAAATTGAACCCTCATTTTATGTCCGTGTTTTTGCAATAAATGTTTTATTTTTCTTGTACCCGTTATTTTACAATACTAAATATATTTTCTTTGTCTATTTTAAAATTCACTTCAATGTGTATATTCTAAATGTTTTTTTTATTTTAGTGAGAATGGTTAGTTTTAAAGTGGGTGCTCGTTTTACAATTTAGCCATAAATTGGATCCTCCTTTTATGACCGTAATTTTGTTTTTTCGTCGACGATGGTTAAAATCTAACATTTTTATTTTAGAGTACCAAAGCCAAAAAAAAGAAAAGAAAAGAAATAACAACAACAAAAGGAGCCCCCACTTTAAAACTAACCATTGTCACAAAATAAAAACTTTTAGAATATACACATTGAAGTGAATATTAAAATAAAATAAAGAAAATATATTTAGTATTGTAAAATAACGGGTGCAAGAAAAATAAAACATTTATTGCAAAAACACGGACATAAAATGAGGATTCAGTTTATTTTATGGTAGGAATTTACGAGGAAATAGTTAAGGATTAGCAAGAAGCAGGCGATATCCCGCACATACTATTACGGATGCGGACTATGCTGATGACCTGGCACTACTCGCAAATACACCTGCACAAGCCGAATCCTTACTACGCAGCCTAGAAAAGGCAGCACGAAATGTCGGCCTGTACGTGAACTCTGATAAAACTGAGTTCATGTCTTTCAAAAACAAAAGCGACATCTCAACCATCGATGGCAAACTCCTAAACTCTGTAGAACAATTTAGATACTTAGGCAGTAACATCTCCTCCACCGAAAACGACGTTAATGCACGCATAGGAAAAGCATGGGCCGCTATAAATAAATTATCGATCATATGGAGGTCCAATCTCACAGACAAGTTAAAGAGACAGTTCTTCCAGGCCGTTGTCGTGTCAGTACTGCTGTATGGCTGCACCACTTGGACCCTAACTAAGCGACTAGAGAATAAACTAGATGAGAGCTGCACAAGAATGCTGCGGGTGATCATGAACAAGACGTGGAAACAGCACCCCACGAGAAAGCAGCTGTACGGCCGCCTACCACATATCACCCAAACCATCCGAGTAAGACGGACAAGACACGCGGGACACTGCTGGAGAAGCAAAGATGAACTCATAAGCGACGTCCTCCTGTGGAAGCCAGCACATGGACACGCCAGTGTGGGCCGACCAGCAAAGACGTACGTTGATCAGCTCTGTGCGGATGCAGGATGCTGCATAGAGGACCTCCCGAGAATGATGAGCGATAGGGACGGATGGAGAGAGATTGTCATGGATATCCGCGCTGAAAGCGCGACATGATGATGATATATATATATATATTATATATATATATATATATATATATATATATATATATATATATACAATTTACATACAACAGTTATGTGCGGACATTGGATGTCGTGTATATATATATATATATATATATATATATATATATATATATATGATGATGATGATATATATATATATATATATATATATATATATATATATATATATATATATATATACGACATCCAATGTCCGCACATAACTGTTGTATGTAAATTGTTACTAGTCTGCCAACACTGGTGGGTCATGTTGGAGTCCACATGAAAATGTCACTTATGATTTCGTATCGTTAGTCAGTTAACATTTCATCCTAATAATAGTTTGTATTGAGACTAGTTTGTTAATACAAGATCGGTTTACAAAATAATGACGCAATTTTTTTTCTTTTTCTTGTCTGGTTCGCAACCTTGGTTGAAAAATCAGCTGATCAATGTTGATCTTAAACATACGTGAAAACACATCAGGGCGTGCCATCATGGTGTAATGGTTAGCAAGCTAGTCTCTCAGATCCATTACTCCTGAATAGCGAGTTCGTTCCTCGTTGGAGGCCCCATACTTACAATCTTGTGTCACATCCTACGTAAATACCTACGTGAAAACACTTCATGTCTGTCTCTTATAATTCACGCTCAGATAACTCCGATTATTAAAGTTGAAGCGTCAGACAAAATGATATTAGATTTAAGTCTCTTTACAATGGTATCTGTATTATCCCAGCTTTTTTTAAGCGGTCTCGTGAGTTCAATCTCTGAGCCCGGATCCAACGGAAAGAAAAAGCGACATTACGAGATGCTCCAAGGCATGGATAACAGAATTAGAATAGTCTACACTGGCGGATTGAATAGAGAGTTGGGTTCGAACCGAATTCAGTACAGACTATGACAAAAGATACTAATATCCTTATAAAAGATATGCATCCACATACCCCTCAGCTATAGGTAAATAGTAGAACAGACTGGACTCTTTAACCTTGGTTTGGTTTGTTTGACGGCATATCAACCTCAGAGGGTCATTTAATGCCGGTTTAGATATGAATTCATTCTTAATGGATACTCATTTTTTCATAAACCCATGTTTTACTATTTAACCCATAGATGGGACCCTTACATGTACTACCACTCCGAGTCAGAGTGGACCAGGGAGCAATGGTGATGAAGGGGTGCTCCACATTCCCCAAACCTTTAAAAACTGGAATTTCACCATCAGATTTTAACGTTATACCCAGGACATAAAGACACCCAGCCACCGCTTTCTAGTATCCATATGATAAAAAGGGTTGGGGCTTGCCATAAGGACAATAGTGTTGAGGCAATCATATAGGTGCTAAAGCTTGACATGACCAGCCGATTGATCGGGGGGGGGCCTTTCCGACCGCCCGTCTAGCCTAAATAAGGACCTAAGTAGAGTGTTGCATGTCATGTTTTAACCTTGGTATGGCAACTAGTCTAGAAGGAAAACTCTTAATTCAAACCTGCCTAAAAATTGACCTTGTGTTAAATTCTGCTCATGCATACGATAAAAGACACCCGAAGACCGAAGAATACAGCGGCTGAAACATTATGAGTATAATAAGTATGTTTTTTTTTTGGGGGGGGTCTTGGGGGGGTTCGAGGGTGGTTATTGCCATTATTTGGGGGCGAAGTTGTTCTTGCTATATCTTAAACAATTCTAACAACATTGGGCGTTTATTCCAACACCAGGATGTCTTCTTCATGTGTATACGATTAAGAGCAAGTGAGCACACTAACTTCCTGGACCATTCCCTCAGATTCTGACTGATGAATTGAATCATTTCTAACAGATTTGTCATCGTAAGCTCATTGCTTCCTGTCCTATTTAAGAATAAAAATTTATTGTATTCAACTGAATAATATTAATGATGAATGATATCCGTAACTTTCTGCTCACAATGTCAAAAAAAACACCGCCCCCGAACATTACTATTTTTTTTTAACATAAAGGAAATGACTACTCAAGCATTTTTATGCCTATCAATATTTACTTTACTGTATATATTTATGTAGAAGTTGATTTCGTGTAAAAGTAGACCCTTGATCTATGATCACGGAATCAGTTATTCTTAACTAGTAAAATAAAAAACACCCTCCGGGCGATGTAAAAATAGATTTTTGAAACATATTGCCTGAGGGGCGGGAATTAAAAATTCAATGTCAGCGAGTTTGTACCCTAAGTAAGTAAAATCATCAAATTCATTAAAGGATTAAAAAATAAAGCAATTTGAAATGTAAACTTTAAATATGTATTAGAATAAAACAAACTATATATAGATATATAATACTAGTCATGTATTTATTAAAATATGTTTTAAAAAACAATGAGGACTGTCTAATGTTGCATGTTCAAATTTTCAGTGTATTTATTGAATAAATACACTCAAAATTTGAACATGCCAAAAATCGTAGAATAAATTTTATTCTATGTTATGACGATTTTGGGTAATGTGACGTAAACAGTGACGTAATTTTTGTTACAGACAAAAACCGGAAGCGAATCTCCATTATTAATAGATTTTCGACGTATAAGACGCATATTTGAACAAACAAATATAAATATAACACTGCGTCTTATGAACTGGTTTTATGATGAAGGGGTTGTCTACTGTAATTTTAAATGAACAGTTATTGGCCTGGAATAAGTTGTAGTGGGTGCAAGTCCTCCCAACCCTCTTCTACTCCATACGTTGCTAGGGTAGAATTTGGTAATAAATAAATAATAATATCGACTTAGATTGCATAATATTCTACAGGAAATAATAAAAATCGCGGTATTTTTGGTTTAGAAGGCAATTTATGGAATTGATTTTTTGAGGCCAAGTCCTTCTTATGATATTTTAATTTCAACCACATAAAATTATCATACTTATAATATAAATGACCCTTATTATTTTTTTTTTTTTTTTGGTAAAAAATCCAACCCTCAAAATTTGATCAATACTCAAACATATATATATATATATATATATATATATATATATACTCGTCCTCTGTTGGCAGAGTGCTACACAAGGTCAATTGTGAAGCAAGATACAGTTGGTTGGAATTCGGGGTTTTTAATCTCCTATACCGGTTCCCTATCAAGGCTAAATAGCCTAGTCTGGTAACATAGTATGGCAAACTAGGATCTTTATCTTTGAAAAGATAAACACTGAAATCAAACTGTTCAGCTTAAAAATACTTAGTGCAGCAGAGAAGAGTAGGATATATATATATATATAAGTAAAGTCCTCGGGGTGGCCTAATGTCGGTATCAGCCAATCAGAGAGGGAGTCTATCCCCTTTTCACTAGGGCCAGACCAAGGAGATTGTTTTTTGCGTCTGGGGTGGAGCGCCACACCTAGCATCAGCTCCTTACTTTACCGCACAGATTCTTGTGCGACTCATACGCTTAGTTGGCGAGGACCGGGATCGAACTAGGAACCTTGTGGTTTCTAGCCGAACACTCTACCGACTGGGCTAACCAGGCCCCGTAGGAAATATATATAGGGGGGAGTAACCACCTTCTCCGCAACGAGCAGAATGTGACGCAAGGTCATTTTTAAGCGAAGTTGGTTTGAATTCAGAGTCTTCATTCTCCTAGACTGGTAGCTTAACCATGGATAAAGAACCAACTTTTCTGTCCTACTATTTACACACGGCATATGGATTTATGCTTATCCACAGGGAATTGTCGTGAGGTGAAATACAACCAGCCTCGTGTCCAGAATTTGAACCCGGGTCGCCGAGTCTATTTCCTAAGACGATTACCGTTACACAACGCGCTTTTGTGGGTTGTTAATTTAAAGGTCAACGTGGTAGGTCATCCAAATGGGAGTGCTTTTTCCCAAATTAAATGACACCATATACTGATTTTCTTAAATGAAGTTATTTAGTTTTGTATAAAAATTGACGCATAATATCGCTTATGGTTTTCAAATGAACGCGTAATGTAACTAGAGTTGTTCCAGTGATGGATTCCAAACTGTATTTAAGACCAAACACAAACAAAACCACAGAGAGGGATGTGCGACAGTAATCCTCTGGCGTACAACCATATTAGTTTCGCCACATGTATTTGTTTCAAATGAACGATATCATAGAGGAATGCACACCAAGTATAGCCTTGAATTTGTTCTTTATTTCTCATTATTTAGTTGCAATTGTTCTGCATACATGTTACCGAGTTCTGCACGTTGCATCTGTAATTGCATCGACAAAATCTGGCGCATGGTTTGCAACGACGATAAGGTTCAATGCTTCCTCAGCGACATGGCGACGAGCTGGTATGACAAAAATTGTCACAGTGCCTACAAAAATTTATAGTCCGAAATTGCCATTATTTAGATACATGTTCAGTGATGCTGATAGATTTTTGATTTAGTGCGTCCTGGGATGCACATATTTTCTTTGAATGAGTCTCCGAGAAATTTTATGGGGCCCCAAAGCCGTCTAACTTTTACCTTGTAACCTATCTTGTGTAATTCGTTTTTAAGAAACTATTAAAATGTATTTACAGTTACCTGAAATGGTGCGGGAAGAAAAAAGAAAAACACTGCGACCCATGGATACGATTTTTACTGCGTCCTTTTAGATTTTTGTGCGTCAGGGACGCAGGACGCGTACCTATCAGCATCTCTGCATGTTGAAACTTTAAAATGATGTAAATATCATTGACAATAAACGTTTGTGTTTTCCAATTTTTTTGGAGACCTTACCTTTGAGATTATCCTTGTAATAAAATGAGGATATCTAAAAGAGTCAGTGCCAATTTGAAAAAAACAAAAACTTTGTTTCACCACTGAGTTCGTGCTTGGAGATGCCCAAGGAAGGAATGTTTTTTCATCATGAGATTAAACATTGGAAACTTCTTCTTTACTTCTGATCTGTATTGCTGACAGAATGATGGTCAACAATAAAAAAAAAATTCTAAAATGCCCTGGGGCTGTAGAATACGCCGAATACACCTCTGCAGAAGGATGAATCTACCCCATTGAGTCACCTGTTGGCGGCCCGTGATACTTAAGGACGGAATCCTGGTGACTGAGCAGTCCATGACATGAAACGGTCCACTTTGGACCTTACTTAGTCTATACGAGCTATTAGAGAGCCCCCCTCCGCTCAATCGGCTGATCACGTTAAGCCCTAGCATCTATATGATTGTCCCGACCGTATTCCTCAATTTCTTTTATGGCAAACTCCCAAAACCTTTTATCATATATGTGCTATAAGGCAATGACTGAGGGTCTTAGTGTCCTGGGTATGACTCTAAACTGCATCTAGTGGTGAGGTTCCGGTTCTGGGGATCTGGAGAGCGTGCAGTACCCCTTCATTGTCATTACTCCTAGGTCCACTCTGACCCGGAATGGTAGTCCCATCTATTGGTTGAATAGATCAAAAACTGGTTTTTAAACATGAATACCCAATAAGAATGAATAAAACAAAAAACGTATTTGGCATAAAATAACCCAACAAGGGTTGGCATGCCTTAAAATCCAACTAATAAATCAACTTAAACTTTTGAATGAGTTATTTTCCAGACCTCCAGCCAGGACGGATTGGCACAAGATCATTTTAACGTGAGTAGCCACGCACAAAACAAAGCTCATGCGATGGCAGTGCAAAAAATGCATGCTCCTGTCAGCATTTCCCTTTTGGGTAATAAATCCAGCCCTGTCCCACTTAGATGAGGAGGCAGGTGCTTCCTGGGAGGACGTACCCACCCACCCCAAAACCACGCGATTTATTTTACCTCATTCATCGCATCAGAAGCTGAGAGGTGAAGGAGTCGTTCACATCGAGAAAGCTGGTGCGCGACTTCAGTACATACAGTGATGCTGATAGCTTTTTGATTTAGTGCGTCCTGGGAAGCACATATTTGCTTTGAATGAGTCCCCGGAAAAATTTATGGGTCCCAACTAAAGCCGGCTAACTCCTACCTTGTAACTTATCCTGTGTAATTCATTTCTAATAAACTATTGAAATGTATTTACAGTTAGCTTGAAAAGGTGAAGGAAAAAAGGAAAAACACTGGGACACATGGATATGATTTTGCTGCGTCCTTTTAGATTTTTATGCGTCAGGGACGCAGGACGCGTACCTATCTCTGCACATACATGGTGATTGATTGATTTTAACGGCATGTCAACCCGTCTGAGGTTGTTATTCTTAGAGGTTAGGGAATCGTGTTCATATTTACATTTTTGTGTAATTGTTTCATAAGTGTTTTTTTTTATTTATTTATTTTTTATAACTCATTATCTGGTCTGCTAGCCTACCTCGCTGAGTATTAGATTACACGAGTCGCACGTCTTTTGTGCGATGGATAACTAAACATTTTTCTAATAACTGTTTGTACGTCAGTCTACCGTGAAACACTTCTGTGGTTTTGAAATATTAAACAAAAAACATCTGTACATGATCAAATATACCGCGGTTTTGATGATGAAAAAAAAGAGGATGTAAACATCTTTTTGACAACTTGCATTTAAATTATTTTAACTTGTCTGTAGCCTTGAAAACAACTCAATCTGCAACGAAAGCTTTCAAAGAAATGAACGAGTTAAACGACTATCACATTAAAAATTTAAAAAAAACGGCCGGCCTGATCTCTTCTGGTCCTCTATTCTCACAGTCTCGTAAGAAATGGACACAGTTCAAATCCTGGACGAGGCTGTTTGCTGTTTACATAGCGCTAACACCCTTGGGAAAGGTATGAATCCAACTATTCTCCCTCCAGCCATGGGTAAAATAGATGGTTCTACACTCGGAAGATCAATGTTCACGTCATTGTGGTGTAATCTTTAGAAAGCTAGTCTCACAGATCCATTACTACTGGATAGTGAGTTGGATGCCTCATACTTGCGACCTTGTGTCATATCCTGCCTATGGTCAACGAGTTGTAGGTACCACCAATTTTCCCTGTGAAATTTACCCCACCCCTATATTTAACACAATGAAACTTGCATAAAGGTTAATATTATCTTTAAAAACTTTTATCCATTCAAAAGAAGAAACATTTTTTTTTAAAACTCATGATGATTTTTTTTTAATTCAGCTTACGGAAATAATGAAAATTATGAACAAAAAAACAATGTTTACATTTTTGCAGCATTAAATCAATTGAAATTTAGCGTAGCCAAAAACAAGTTATGACTAGAGGCTTTTTTTTTAATTCTATGTAAAATCAATTAATGGTCCGATGTTCACAAAAATTTCCATAATTATTTACCTTTTGATGTAAATATGTCTGAAATAGTTTTTTCCTAAAATATGTTGGGGAAATATTTTTTACGGGGTATACCCCCCCCCCTATTTTATTTTATGAAATATGAAAAAATGAACTGACAAAAACGATTTTTACTTTTTTTCTATAAAGATAAGAGTCTGAATAATTATATCAGAAGATTTTTATAAATTTCAATGTGAGAGTTTTTTAGTAAAAGAACCATGAATACAGAATTCTGCGAAAAAATATCAATAAAGAAACTGATCGTGTTGTAAAAAACCGGACTGTTTTACTTATTTTTCAAGATAACGGTGAGTAATTTTTCTCCAATCGGATAATTTGATATTTGAATTAACTGTTTCTTTGTAACAACTCTTTATGTTAGTTATATTTTTGCGAGATTTTTTTTTTAAGTTCAAAAATATTTACGTTTCTTCCTTCAATGTGGCCTAAACTGATCACATTACCTATTTTGGTGGTACCTAACGAGTTGGGTATATACTTGGCAACAAAAGGGCAACTCCACCCTCCCCATATCTCGAGAACTGGAGCATCACGACCGGAAGCAGTTTAATATTATAGCCAGGATATTATTTTATGTGCGAAACTTAGGAATCGGCAGAGGATATAGTCTAAGCCCCGCTGACAAGGCTGACAAACTTTGGACAAACTTAATGTGAAATCTCAAACACCCCACCTCATTCTACATTTGCAAACTATTTTGCATTTAGTTGATATATTTCTGAGACTGGGAGTAGGTATTTAACCAAACCCGTTCGCCACCGGGAGGATGTGACACAGGGCCGCAATTATGGGGCATCTAACGAGAATCAAACTCGTTGTTCAGTCGTAATGGATCTGCGGAAACAACTTGCTAATCATTACACCACGATGGGACGCCTTCCTGAGACTGGGAGTAGATATATTTACCAACCCCTTCACACGAGCAGGATGTGACACAAGATCAATTTCTTAAGCGGATTTTAACAGGATTGAATTCAGAGCTGTTATTCTCCTAGACTGGTTGCCAAACCAAGGTTAAAGAGCACAGTCTGACCAACTATTTACCTATAATTGGAGGACGAATAATTATATATTTCCAATGGTGTTAGCGCTATGTGAAATGCAAATAGCTTCGTCCAGGATTTGAACGACGATAACCATTACACAACAAACGCCTCCAGATATATTTTAAGTATAGAGCGATTTCATAACAAATGTTATTCCTTTCTAAAAAAATGTTTAGGTTTCTTTTAGAGTCAGAGTTGAGGGTCAGGTCTGGGTTAGGGTCTGTTAACCTCAACCTAAATCTAGAGCAGTGTCCCACATTCTACGAGACGTTGTTTGACGTCATACTTTGCTCTGTACATTTCTTCGCATTCCTGGACACCAATTCTTAACAAGTAGCGAAAACTCCTTCTCAGAGGAATGGAAAACGTCGTTGCTATTAAGCAGCCCAAGAAAGTATATTGAATAAAGAGGGAACAGGAAAGAATCTTTAAATGGGGTCGTTAAAACCAGCTAAGTGAGAAAGAGTTAGGAGTATCATCTTAACGAAAGAATGTCCTCGTTAAGAAGTTCATGAGAAGATCTCTGCTTTCACAGTTTTCTCGAAAAGTTATGTCAAGTGATAATTTCATATATTATTTATTCATGGAGGCGCATCGTAGGAAATGGATACGGTGAACAGAGTTCAAGCCTGGGACGAGGTTGTTTGCATTTCACATGCCATCAATACCCTTGGGAAATATATGGGTAGTCTTTTAAAAGAACAGTAGTGGTACTATGTAACCCATAGTTGGGGGATGAGGGAGATTCATACTATTCCCAAGAGTATTAGTCCTGAAGTGAACACAATAGCGCGACTGGAGTTCGAACTCGCTTACTACGATACCGCAGTCCAGCACGTTAGCCACTACGCCACGGGGACCCCCCCCCCACACACACACACACACACACACTGAAGAGACAGTCCGTGTCCTTTGATAAGAGAAGTGGATTATCAAGTAAAGACAGATGTACGAACGAGATGACTAAAAGGCAAAAGAGTCACGATAGTTCAGTTCGTACATATACATAAATAGAAAGATCTATTTCCTAAATGTTCATCAACATTGGTACGAAATCTTTGGTCGTAAATCACTTGTGATTTCAAACATGTGTGGTTGGATGGAAATGTTACATCGTTAAAAACCGACAGCTCTTACGTCTAAATTCATGCCTGACGTCGAGTTAAGGAATTGGATTTTCTTATATAAAAAAAAGGTAACAAAAAAAATTGTGTGTTTTTTTAAGGGACAAGAACGGAATAATTGCACTTCAGTTCATTTCAAAGCGGAAAAATTGAGTTATCTCTCTCTCTCTCTCTCTCTCTCTCTCTCTCTCTCTCTCTCTCTCTCTCTCTCTCTCTCTCTCTACTCGTCTCGTCTCTATAGGTTATCGCTTCTGGCAAGTCCTCCCCACGACATACACTATCTTCACAGAGCTGATCAATGTAAGCTTTTGCAGGTCGGCCCACTCTGGTGTGTTCATGTGTAAGGGTATTTGCCTCTCATCCCACTTATGAGCGCTGGACACAAGGTCTCGTTTTAACGTGGGCGCATAAAAATTGCGTCGATCCTGTCGGCATTCCCCCTCAAGGGGGGCGCTTCAGGCGCTGGGCAATAAACCCAGCCCTGCCCCTTTAAATCAAGGGGGCAGGTATTGCCAGGGGGGGATAGCCCCCTGGGATCGACGCTATTAATTAACTTTACCGGTCCAGCGGCCGAAGCTCACTGGACCCCCGACTGGGACAGGTAAGTATGTAAGAGTCCACAGGAGTTCGACCTTATTTTCTAGCAGTATCCAGCCTGTTTGTTCGTCTTACTTGGTAGTTGTATGATATAACTGTTTTTTTTTATTTGTTTTGTTTTTGTTGTTGTTGTTTTTTTTTTTATTTATTTATTTTTTTTTTTTTTTTAGGTATGCTGCTTTCAGACAACACGCAGCATCCTCGGATAATTCTCATCTATCAATTTCTCCAAGCCTTTCATTAAAGTCCAAGTGGTGCAACAATACTAGTGTAGCTCTGATCGAGCTTGGAAGAATTCTCGGTACTCCTCGCAGAGAACCGTCTTGGCTCCTGCATCATAAATAAACACCAGCTACGATTCAAGTCCGCAGCCGAAGCGGTGTCACTTGCAAAAAAAAAAAAACTAGGGTTAGGGCTTAGGGTTAGTTTAATGGAAAATAAATAACTAATTTGGGCTCTGTTTTTTTCTGGGTCACCCCGTATACAGAGTGACCCAGAAAAAAAGAACACACAAATTTTGTAATAAAACTGTTAATTTTAACTAGGGGGTTTAGGGTTGGGGTTGGGTTTTCGGGAAAAACGCCCTAAGTTGGTTGTTGTTCTTTTTTTTTTTTTTTTTGCAAGTGACACCGCTTCGGCTACGGACTTCAATCATAGCTGTAGTGTAGTTCCCAATCATTTTAACTAGGTAAATACTTCATACTTAGTTGCAATAACAATGTTTTAAGAATAGTTCAAAGTCATTGAAAAACATAATTCCTAAACATATGTATTTGGCCAATAGATGGGACCTTAAAAGATACAACCACACCAGGTCAGAAGGGATCTGAGAGTAATGGCAATGAAGGGGTACTTCATACTCCACAGAGCCCCAGAACTGAAGCCTTACTACCGGATGCCAAGAAGCCTATTTTGAAGAAAAAAAATCTACGTTTCATTTATTGTTTATATATATCTTTGAAGCGCGTGGTGTAATGGTTAAAGTCATGGGAAATGGACTCGTCGCCCCGAGTTCAAATCCTGGAGGTGATAATTGCATTTCACTTAGCGCTAATACTCTTGGGAAAGGTATGAATCCTACTCTCCCTCCAACTATGGATAAATAGTAAGGCAGACTGGACTCTTTAACCGTGGTTAGGCAACCGGTCTAGGAGATGGAAAACTCTGAATTCAAAAAATTCTGCTTAACAAATTGACCTCGTGCGGAGGGGTTGGTGAATATATCTTTGAAAATACAGCTTCAGTCGAGATATCTTTGTACGCGTGTAGTTATCTCTTGTTTTTAAGACATACATACCCCATCCCAAAATGACCTGACAAAATAAGGAATGTTTGAAAACAGTAACTTTCTTCTAATCTCGGACCTTTTAAGTCTGATTAACGTACATAACCCATTTGTCAAATTCCTCTTATCATCCAGGGCTCAACATCGTCTATCAGTCTTTAAAATTCTCGAAATAACCTTATCCACATGTGCACACACATACGATGGAGGCACACTTAGCGTAACGGTTATCGTCGTGGGAAATGGAATCGACGACCAGAGTTCAAATCCTCGACGAAACCAATCTAAGAAAAGGAAAATTCTGAATTCAAACTAGCTGTACTCCGCTTAACAAATTGGCCTTGTGTCACATCCTGCTCGGCACAGATGAGTTGGGTAAAAGCACACATACGATGTAATAAGATGCACGTGGATGTTTTCTATGAATCAATAGATTGTATACGATAACCCTACCACCCCCAGCTCAAAAAGAAATCTACTGGGTAAGACACTAAACTAAATCCGGTGCTGAGACTCCAGAGTATGGAGTCACGTTTTCCTTGCCATTATTGATTCAAACGTAGTACCTGTTAGGGTTCCATCTATTGGTCAAATAGATCTGTTTGAAAAGTATTAGATAGGAATACTTGATGCCATACAACTAAATTACTTGCGATAATAATAGTTACTTGAAGCTATGATTTTTTACCAATGATTATTATTAGTCACTTTAAACCATATAACGGTGTGCAAACAAATGATGATTATTAAATGGAAATAATTACCTTAAAATTGTGTATAAATTATTAGTATTAGATAGAAATAGTTGATATTATACAACAGTGCAAAAAAAGCTCTTAAGAAACAACTGCACATAAAGCGATTCATGCATAAAACCTTTAGGCATAAAATAAGCTTTGACGAGTTGACATGCCGTTAAAATCAATCTATCTTAGTAATGAAATAATTTCAATTTTAAACCGTTTAAAATAGTTTCTTGCAGCTATAATTGTTTACAAAGTATTATTATTATTATTAGTCACTTGAAATAATTACCTGAATCTATTTAATTGTGTTTGAATTATCAGTCTTAGATAGGAATAATTGAAACTATAAAGCTACTTGTAAATTATTTGTATTAGATAGGAATACTTGATATCATATAACTCTTAAGAAAAAAAAAAGACTGTCAAGAAACAAATACACCAAAAATGTGAATATGAATATACAATGAACGCGATTCCTTAACCTCTAGGCATAAAATAACTCCAGATGGTTTAATATGCCGTTAAAATCAATCAATTAATCTTAGTAATGAAACTTTCAATTTTAAACCGTTTAAGAATAGTTTCTTGAAACTATAATTGTTTACTAAGGATTATTATTATCATTATTTACTTGAAACAATGTAACTTGAAATCGTAAAACCGTTTAATCGATGTTTGTTTGTTTGTTCGGTGAATTGGCATTACAAGGCCCAAGGGCTCCAACCGCCCTAATATTTACCTAAGGTTGAGGGAGAATTGGATTCATGCCTATTCCTAAGACGTTTGTACGAAGTAAATTCAACCTGTCGCAGCTGTTGTTTGAATTTCAGTTTCATTCTGCGAATCGTTAACAATTCAACCACCTTAAACTCGATAATAAAAAAATTACTTTTTGTTTTACCAGATAATTCAGCAAAAACAATCTATATTTCTAAAAAAAATTTAACAGTTTGTTCTCTGGTTTCATCCTGCAAATCGTTAACAATTCAACCACCTGCAGCTCGATATTAAAAAAATACTTTTTTGTCTTTGTTTTACCAGATAAGTAACCAAAAACATAACAATCTGCATTAGCAAAAGAAAAATAATAATAATTATTTAAAAAATTGAACAGTTTATGAAATCTAAGATGTTGCTTGTTCTCTGGTTTCATTATGCGAATCGTTAACAATTCGACCACCTGCAGCTCGATAGTATAAAAAATATATATTTTACCAGATAAGTAAGCAAAAACATAACAATCTTCATTTCTAAGGGATAAAAAAAAGAAAATTAAAAAAATAGAAAAAAATAAGCAGTTTATAAAATCTAAGAATGTTTTATTACCATTTTTGAAACGAATCATTTCACTCCAAAATAATTTTGTGGGGACGCCAAATTACGAAATCGCACAAACAGTTTTTACAATGTAAACATTGGCGTACAAAAACTGTATACATTCTGACCCTAAAACAAAACACAAAATTTGTACATACACATAATGTATGCAATTTACATACATACACATTTGTACATACACACACATACGCATGCGCATTCATAAGTGTGGGTAGCGTGTGGTTACTTTCTTGGAAATGTATGAGTTTTCATGTGACGTTCATTTTTTTTTTCCTTTCTTTTTTTTCCATAGGCAAGTATCGTTTTCTTTAGGACATCTGGGATTTTACTTACAAAAAAAAATGCAATAATATATATATATAAACATACATATGCATAAATTCCTCCAGTCAATTGCTCTAAGTCCCAAGGAAATGGTACTTTCCGATATCCTAATTAACTCGTCTATCATCTTAAATCAAAGTTTCAGCGTGCACAATCAGGGCCGACCCGTACTATCCCCAAACCCCCGACCGAGAGGGGGACAAGCCTGCTTGGATGCCCCGGAAGGGTGTGTTTCATATATTTTCTAGACGTGAACGTCCCGTCGTGATGTAATGTTTAGCAAGCTAGTATCGCAAATCCGTTACTACTGAAAACCGAGTTCGATCCTCGCTGGATGCTCCATACTTGTGACGTTATGTCACATCCTAACCTTGGTGAACGGGTTGGGTAATTTTTTAAAACTATTTTCTATGTATACTACTTTATGAAAATTGACGTAGTGGAGAGGAGGTTTATATATTTTATATGAACTAGCAATAATTTGCGCCCTCCAGGCGAAAGTGTTTACGTTTTAATATAATAAAAAATATCAACTCAGAAAAACTAACGAAATTAAATGAGAAGACATAAAAGATTACACTTATTTTAATTATATTTTAACTGGTTTCTATATAAAATCATTCATAGGATTGATTTTAATAAGTTGGAGAATAAAACAATAATATTAGAGATCAATAACACCAAGTAATTATTTACTAAACCCAGTTTTGTTAAAACCAGTATGCAAATTAGCCACACCATATATTATCTAAACCTTTATTTCTTAGTGATATATCAGACACATTGCACGATTTTAAACACACTGATAATGTGGGCTGTTTTGAGGCAAATCTGACTCAAATTTTCAGAGACCTCGTTTATAAGTAAGATTATTCTATGTATTAATGATTCTGACTATGAATTAAATACTCATTGATAAAATTACGCAATTTCTGAAGGTATTGTGACGTAAGCAGTGACGTAGTTTCGGTTACCGACAGACAAACACCGAATCTCCATTACAATAGGATACAACTTCATGAAAATTGACGTAGTAGATTAGAGGGCCCTGTATCATAGATTGGTGGGGTGTCCGTGGGGATTAGAATGAAATTAAAATTTTAAAAATAACAAACTCTCACGAGCCTTCACTGGGAAACCCGCTGAGCATGTGCGGAAAAAGAACCTACTTCCGACCCCCAAGACATTAGGCAAGACTTAGGCCTTGTCTGGGATAAGTCACTACTACAGACCAGGGAGAAATTTCCTTGCCACGTGTCTTTGTCTCCTCTTTTCTTCCCTTGAATTCCTTTTTCAGTGCGACCCCCAAATAAGATGGGGTTGAAAGCAAACCCTAGGAACACGCACCAGGAATAACCAACTACCCTTTTAACCTAAAACATTAAACCTCTTGCCACCCCACAGGTCATAGATTTGGGGGTGGGGTGACATCCTAGCATCGGCCCTGTGCACAATGCTGTCTTCTGTTCGTGGCAGTTAAACTTGTAATTCAATACCATAGAATGTGCAAACTTCGTGATAGCTGTGGAACTAGATCTTCAAAAGTCGTTGGTCCGTGAGAAGTTGAGGATATCATCTCGCTGGGTCCCCCCAAAACAATAGTGGAATAAAGAATACATCGCCACGTTCTTCGAGGAGGATATTTATGCGCTTGTTTACCAATGAAACAAGTGCGTCAATCTCGACGATAGCTGCAGTGATACTGATAGCTTTTTAATTTACTGCGTCCTGGACGCACATATTTGCTTTGAATGGGTTAAATAATATTTGCGGGTCCCAATATGGGAAATTTGATGGGTCCCAACTAAAGTTTCTTAATGGATCTAAAAAAAACTATTGAAATGTATTTACGGTTAGCTTGAAATGATGAGGGAAGAAAAAAGAAAAACACTGGAACGCATGGATACGATTTTACTGCGTCCTTTTAGATTTTTGTGTGTCAGGAACACAGGACGTGTACCTATCAGCATCACTGTAGCTACATGGGAAAGTAGCATATTTACCCAACCCCTCCACCACGGGCAGGATGTGACATAAGGTCAATCTGTTAAGCAGAATAAATCTGGTTTGAATTCAGAGTTTTCTTTCTCCTAGACTGTAGTCATGCATTTCCCAGGGACATTAGCGCGAAGTGAAACGCAAACAGTCTCGTCCAGGATTTGAACTTGAGTGGTCGACTCCATTTCCTACGACGATATCCGTTACGCTAAACGCGCCGAAAAGTAGTATACACATTTACCAACCCCTTCGCAAGAGCAGGATGCGACACAAGGTCAATTTATCAAGCGGAGTTTAACAGGTTTGAATTCAGTGTTTTCATTCTAAACTGGTTACCTCGCTATTGTTAAAGAGCCCAGTATGTCCTGCTATTTACCCATAGCTGGAGGTAGGATTGAATTCATACTTTCCCAAGGGTATTAGCGCTGTGTGAAATGCAAACAGCTTCGTCCTGGAATGGAACTCGGGTCGATGAGTCCATTTCCTACGACTCTAACCATTACACCACGGACCTCCGAAAAGTAGTATAGTAGTGCTGGTAAAATGCACAGTTTTATTTGTATAGTAATATTTTGAATTCGTATTTTTTGTACTTTACTTTTTGGGCATAACTCGTTACACATTTTTTAAATCATTTCTTTATTAGTAATCAAATTTTTAACGAGCTCTTAAATGGATTTACACATATTTTTACGATACGCTTGACTTTTATTTCATTACTTGGTAATCTATCATCCGAGAACACGTGTAACAACAGTTCGTGATTATATTGGTACTTCTGTTTTATACGGAGTGAACAATTCTAATCCATAGTTATCTTATTACATCATTATATATTTACTAACCCTTCCGCACGAGCAGGATGTGACACAAGGCTAAATTCTACCACTCCGAAAGACTAAATTCTTAAGTGGAGTTTAAGAGGTTTGAATTCAGAGTTTTCTTTCTCCTAGACTGGTTACCTAGCCATGGCTGAAGAGCCCAGTCTGGCCTGCTATTTACCATAGCTGGAGGGAGAATTGTATTCATACCTTTCTCAAGGGTAATTAGCGGCATGTGAAATGCAAACTGCTTCGCCCAGGAATTGAACTCTGGTTGACGAGTCCATTTCCTACGACTGTAACCATTAGACCACGAGCCTCCATTGTAACATCATTATCACACGAAAGTATTGTAACATCAGTATCCCACGAAATTATCATTCAGATTGATTGATTTTAACGGCATCTCAACCCGCTTGGTGTTATTCTATGCCGAAAAGTAAAGGAATCGTAGACGTTATATGTTTGTATAGGGTAAAAATAAACTAATAGTTTTCAGACAGATCTATTTGACTCAGCTCTATGGGACACTAACAGGTACTACCACTCCGGGTCAGAGTTGACTTTGGAGTAATATCAATGCCTACTCACACTCTCCAGAGCTAGAGTCTCACGACCAGATAGAGTATCATACTCAGGGCATCCCTTGAAAGTATTAGCTCTCTGCAAGGGGATATAGTCAGCGTATTCTAAGTCCCGCCAATACGCCATATTATCATGCAGTCTTAAATTAGATCAGAAATTAAGTGTATTGGTTTAGTGAAGATATTGCTATGGTGTGCCTCTTTAGCTAGATTACGGTTACAAGCATTATATATATATATATATATATATATATATATATATACATACATACATACATACATACATATATACATATGATTTCCCCAAAGCTTAAAAGTACATATCTAAAGAATATGATTCCACTATATTATTAATATCATATGTATATATAATACGCAATATATATATATATATATATATATATATATAATATATGCGCGCGTATGTGTGTGCATACAGAGTGGCTTATAAAATACTGAAACTTAACTTTATTTTGATTTTTATATTTTTCAGATATAAGTAACCTTAATAAGTTGGAATTGTCAAGTTACAATGTTATATATTCTTGGACTATATTTCATGAATCGAAAGACTAAATTTCGATACTTGTCAATCTTTTATGGGCCACCCTATATATATACACACATACAGGGTGTTCAGGATAAATTTGACATACTTATATTTGGTTATTTTTCTCCGTGGGTTGGAGGTATTAACACACACTACGCATCATTTAAAAGCTTGGACCCTTCTTCATTCATATATGTGATGACAGATAGAATGGACGACTGGAACCCACCTGAATCATGGAAGAGAATAACTTGTATCATGATGATCTGTGCCGGACATCAAAATAAGGAGATTATGGTTGCTGCTCAATGCTCCCTGCACTGTAAAAACAATCCTGCATGAACTGAAGAAAGCAACATAACAGATCTGATTGCGTTCGTAAAGAAGAATTCCTCGAAAATCTGCAGAAAAAAGTGTTGCATGACCCTGGGATTGGAATTCGGGCTTTGTCATGTGAATTGAATGTTTCAGCCTCTACCATGAAGCTTGCACTCAATGAAGACCTTCACTACTACATACAAGCGTCGCAGAGGTCAACTGCTCCCAGAAAGGCCCGTGAAAAATCGTCTGACAAAGTTGTTTTTGTTGTTTTGTTTTTTTTGTTGTTGTTTTTTTTTTTGTTGTTGTTTCGGTGAGAAGACGGTATCTTGGAATCGACGATCCTAATGTCTGCTCCTGTCAGCTAACGGCCGAACTCTAATAACTAGACCAGTTCCCTTTCACACGCCTTTCTTTCAGCCAATCAGAAGTCGGCGTAACGGTCAGTGAAAGGTTAATTACTGTCAATAACTGTAACAGCTGTCGGTAACTTTCCATTTAACCGCCACCGATTTAAAATATTCAACGAACTTCAATTCAAAATTTAACTACACTTACATACATAATTCATAGGCTACCCACGAATTATGTAACATTTTGGTTAAATCCTATCACGAAAATATTTTATATTATTCAAACATAAGTGTGTGTGTGTGTGTGTGTGTGTGTTAGACACTATGATCTCATCTTTTACAGGAATACTTCACATTCTGGTTAGGTTTCTTAGTTTCAATGGTATATCAACCTTCGTGGGTTATTTAATGCCAAAGTCATCCTTATCGATGAAGAGCGACTGGGGGGAGGAGTACGAAGGTCCATACCTTTCTCAAAGTGAACGTAATATCACGACTAGAGTTCGAACTCGCTTTTTACTACGATGTCGCAGTTCAGTCTTTTTACATTCTAAAGAAAGCACATAACATTGTAACGCTAATTATCGTTATATATATATGCGTTTTCCTCGTAACTATCTGTGATTTTTATCTTCACTGGGTACCTTACTCTAGCTTATAGTTACGCTTATTTTTTGCTGACAAGTAGGGACGTCCAATCTGACGTATAAAATTTACTCCACCCCCATATTCAACATAATGAAACTTGAATCTAGGTTATTATTACTTTTAAAATTTTTTGTCCATTCAAAAGATGAAACAAAAAAAAACTTCTGATGATTTTTTTAAATAAAAACGGAAATAATGAAAATTATGAACGAAAATAATGTTTTCATTTTTGCACCATTAAATCAATTGAAATTTAATGTAGCCAAAAACAAGTTACGACTACAGGCTTTTAAAAACATTCTATGAAAAATCAATTAAGAGTAAAATTTTGATAATTATTCACCTGTTGATGAGATTATGTTTAAAATATTTTTTTCTTAAAATATATTAGGGGAAATAGTTTTTTTACGAAGTCTCACCCCTCCGTATCATTTTATGAAATCTGAAAAATAAGTTAAAGAAAACTATTTGTGGCTAAACTTACAAATCTGTCGGAAAATTAGGGTGACCCAGTAAAAACAGAACCCACAAATTTTATAATAAAACTTAATTTAAGCTCGGGGGTTTAGGGTTAGGGCTGGGGTTTAGAGTTAGTTTAATGGGAAAATAAATAAATAATTTGGGTTCTGTTTTTCTGGGTCACCCTAATTTTCCGACCGATTTGCAAGTTTTGCCCTATTCTAAATTTTTTTCTATAAAGATAAGTCCGAATAATTATATCAGAATATTTTATAATTTTTTAAACGGATTTAAAAAAAAAAAAAATAAAAAAATAAAAAAACAGGAATCCTGAATTCTGCTAAAAAATGTCAAAATATTATTCTTTGAAATCTTTTACTTGCTTTTTTAATTGAATTTCCAAGAATAAAAAAAAAATTTCAAAGAAATGTTGAAGTGACCAATCTCTAAAAATGGTCAAGCAACAGAATACGATACATGACTGAGACAGCGTGTCAGTTTTAAACAATGTGGTCCGAAAGTCGTGTCACCCCTGCATATTTTGTTTTGATGATATATCATAAATAATAATAATAATAATAATAATAATAATAATGATAATCCTGGAAATCAGAGAAAGAATTAAGACTACCCAGACTACTGCATTGCTGTAATCGACTAGAATACTCAGAAGAGTCCTGGAGACCTGAGGAGACGTTGTCACTCAGACTCCAGTGAAATACCATCAATTAACGCTGGTGTGAAAAACTCACAATAATAATAATAATAATAATAATCTAATTTCCAGCGGCTGTTTCATGTAATTATAGATGTAGCGCATCTGCCTAAGAATCACAAGGTTCCGGGTTCGATACTGGCCCTCGACAACTCAGCGCATGAGTAGCACAGTTCGGATCTGTACGGTAAAGTGAGTGGCCGATGGTAGGTGTGGCGTTCCAGCTAAGACGCAAAACAATCTCTCTAGCCAAGCGCTAGTGAAAAGGGGATAGGTTCCCTCGCTGCCTGGCTGATACCGACAATAGGCCACTCTGCCAACTTTAGTTGATTAGTTAGGAGTTATGTTTTGGTAGTGGGTGAGAAGATTTTTGGATCGCCCTGTACATTACATGTTATAGCTTCTCTGGGAATGAATTACAGAATTCACATAAATGACGTACCCTAATTTCCGGCATATAAGATGCAAAAATTACAATGTTATTTGGAGGATTAGGACCCACTGTGACTAAATCCCATAACCCCCCCCCAAAAAATTAACCATTTTAATTTCCCTTTTGTTATATAACTAGTGAACACTGTATTTGTATATTTGTTTTGTTTATTCAGATGTGCGTCTTCTATACCGGTAAATTCGGTAATTTATAAAGGTTTTTTTTAGTGATTATCCTTGCACTCACACCCACAAAGAACTATTATTGTTTTCATCCCTAAATTTAAATGCCCTAGTCGATGGTACCATTATTACCTACCAGCAACACTACATTTTGCATGACAAAAAGAAAAGAAAAGATAAATAAATACAAGAGAAACGAAAATGTCATAAATACGATCTTATGCGAAAAGAAAAAGAATGAAAAAAAAAAGAGATAGATAGATAGATAGATAGATAGACTTAGTGGTGTAGTCACAATTTTACAAATGCCACGGGGTCGGATGGTTTCTTGTTAAAACTTTTAACAGACTTTTGTCTTTTTTTTTTTTTTTTTTTTCTCTCTTTTTCACTATTAAAAAAAAAAAAAGAGTATTTCAGCCATTAAAACAATGAAATGAACTTAGTTTTAGTTTTTATTAAACTTTACTCAAGTTTTATTTTCCTGTCCTATTTTTCTTCTTTTCCTTTGTTTGAAATAATTCAGAAATTCGACGTTCTTCAGCATACCGAATTCTTTTTTTTCCTTTCCTTTTTTGGTTTAAATCTGCTTCAGTCTAAGTAGTTTCCTTATTTTCACCCGAAAGTGTTTTAAAACTTAAATATTCCTCTTTCTTTTACCATAGCAATATCTACTCCCAGTCTGAATCTTCCTTTCTTTGTGTATTACTCGAATCTACAGATCGCAATCCACTAAGACGCTCGTGTACACACACACACACAAACAAACAAAAATCACTCAACTTTGAAATTAAAACCTTTACAAAAAAAAAAAAACCTTTAAAAATTCTTCAAAATATAGAATTGATATATAAGAAAAAAAACAAATTTCATCAATAATAAGAAAGTATATAAAATAAATACAATCATTTAAAAAAGAAAACAAAAGGAAAAAAAAAAAACAAATGAAATTACATCGAAAAATGACATACCAACAAAAATTGGTAACTACAACAATAATAAAAAAACACAAAACAAAACAAAACAAAAAAACGAAAGAACAAAACTTACAAGATGGTTGTGTCTGGTGGTACACTTATTACCCTGTGCAACTGTAGAAACATACATTGTACAGTGGTCCGGAAACACACACACCTTTCTGGGCAAGCGGCCACACCGGTCAAAAAGATGAGACCACTTAAAATTGATGCTAACATATAGAATAAATGGTTAATGCCGAATACCGCCATCGTTGCTCGGCCCTCTTAAGAAAATGGTTTTCCCTCGGCAGACGAGCGGCGGCTAAAGCTCTCACTTAGCAGTTCGCTTTTTAAAAAAATCTGTCTTCCCCCCACCCACTCACTCGAGTTTTTTTTTTACTTTTTCCTTTTTTTTTCTTCTTCTTTTTGACTCCTGCGCCTGCTTCTTTCTTTCTCGCTCTCTCTTTCTTCATCTTGTTTTCTTTCTTTCATTTTCTCCCCCTTGTCGTCTGGCCGCCCATGAAAGGAAGACTTTTTGTAATTTTTTTTTAAATTCTTATTTTTTTTATTTTATTATTTGGATTAGTGCTTACAAGCATAGGGATCTTGGGAGCATTGGAAGACTTTTAGAATATAGTGAGCGATGTTCTACTTTTGAAAAAGTTAACACAATATATGGATGCTTCAAATGATAAAAATTCTTTAAAAGTGAGCAAATTAAAAAATCTTTTCAATCAACGGGAAAAACAAAAAAAAGTTTTTTTTTATTCTTATTCATTTTAATGCAAATATGTTTTTTAAATGTTAGAATAATAGAGTGAACTTATTTCAATGAATTTTAATGTAACTGCTTTAATGTTTCGCACTGGGGGAAAACTTTTCCCCCAGTGAGAAACATTGTTCTTTATATTAAACGTAAAAGAAAATATTAAAAAGTTAATTTTCCATTTTTTATTGACGTTTTAAAATATTTTAACAATTATGCGGACATTTTGAAAGCCCGCGGTTTGCACATGCCTAGGGAAAAGGGCTAAGATTACCAATTGCCTATAAATAAGAAAATAAACTAGTTCGCCTAGTAAGGGGTTAAATGGATAACATTACAAGACATTGATAGTGAATTTAGTCCTCGTTGAATGATTCATAGAATGTGTGCTGTTTGCTTCAGTCAAAAAATATACACAAATCCTTTTATAAATAACTAGACGAGCCGCGAACTTGTCGGGTTCCTGTTGTAACGCACATTTATGATACGATATGGATGCTTCTATTTAGAAAGGAGTGAAGGATTCTAATTAATATTTCAATTGTTCATCTTCGCAAAAATCACATATTTGAATGATACTTTACATTCTTCTTTAACGTGAATAGTGGGGATAACCAAAAAACGGCACGTGATCAGTTTAGGCCATCTTGAATAAAACGGAAATAAATATTTTTGAACTTTGTTTATCAAAAATCTCGTAAAAAAAATTAACGATCATACAGGTTGTTACAAAGAAAACAGTTAATTCAAAGATCAAATTATCCGATTGGATAAAATTACTCACCTTAATAAAAAATTTAAAAAATAGTTGTTTTACCTGCGAAAGTGTTATTCTTATGTGGAAACGGGGACTATAACTTTAAATATTATTTCTCTTTGACAATTATACATTTAAAATTTATGGATGGCTGTATTCGACAATTGTTTTCTTGTGCACATTCAATAACCGATTATTGGTTTTCAACGATTTTTGAAATATTTTTTGTGATAGTTTCAGAATAACTCCGGAATATATATATATATATATATATATATATATATATATATATATATATATATATATATATTGTGTAACTGAAGAAAAGACAATAAGTATTTTTACTATTAAAATTTCACAGTGAAATTGACTTGAAAATAAAATATATCAGTCAAATTTGCGCCCGTTCAAATTCTAAACTCGAAAAAGAAATGAAAGGTATGAAAATTTTAATTACTTGTAAAATTTTCTAGTAACATTTACTATTGAACTTTATTATTAAAATTTATTATTAAAATTTCACAGTGAAAGTAACTTTTTGCCAATTATATTTGGGTAAATTATAAAATCGGAAACTGAATGAAAATTTGAATATTTTTTCTAAGAGAAAAACTGATAGAATAATGAAGAGTTAGTTACTTTTATTGTAAATAGGTTGAATTAGTTCAAGATGATTTTTTACGCTTAAAAAAAAAACAATATAGTAGATGGGAACGTGTCTCGTCTAAAGTTACAAGATTTTAAAAAACAAATATGTCAGTTTTGCTCTTCCGTATATTCTAAGAATCACACATTACTATTCAACAATAAAAATTACAAATTCTTTTAAAATATTAATATATCGTGGATCGGACAAATTTTTAATTCACCTGAATTCTAAAATTCATATATTTAAATATCCGTGAAAAATTCGATTTTTTCACGCAAAAAATGATTTTTAAACATTAAAAAAAAAATTATTTAAGCACACAAAAGATTGAAAATCTCTTAGAAATTAATTTCTTTAAATAAAAAAAAATTTTCTTGACAATTTAATAGAATATAGTACATACCAATTAAAAAAGCAAAAAAAAGTTTTCAAATAATAATATTATGACATTATTTTTGCACTTTGTATTTCCGATTTCATTAATTTTTCCTAAAAAAAACTACTGCGTTGTATGTTATACAATTTTTGGATATAGTTATTCAGACTCTTATCTTTATAGAAAAAAAGTTTTCTGACGGTTCATTTTTTTTATCTCATAAAATAAAATAGGGGGGATAGACCTCGTAAAAAAATTATTTCCCCTAATATATTTTAGGAAAAACCTATTTCAGATATATTTACATCCAAAGGTAAATAGTTATGGAAATTTTCGTGAAAATCGGACAATTAATTGATTTTTCATAGAATTTTTTTTTAATCCTCTTATCGTAACTTGTTTTTAGCTACGTTAAATTTCAGTTGATTTAACAGTGCAAAAATGAAAACATTGTTTTTCAATCATAATTTTCATTATTTCCATAAGCTGATTTTTTTTTTAAATCATCAGGATTTTATTTAATGTTTCTTCTTTCGAATGCAAAAAAAAATTCAAGATAATATTAATTTTTCTGCAAGTTTCATTGTGTTGAATATAGGGGGGGGGGGTTCACTGGGTAAATTGGTGGTACCTAGTGAATAGACACCCACAACATTTTTCAATTGCAAATTAGACTGGAAATTGCTTTATTCTCTAAGTTACATATTTTAAGTGTATTGCTCTGATAAAAAATTCACTATAACATGTTTTTTGTTGGGCTACGGTTAAATGTTTACAAAATGGGAAAGGTATGAATCAATTATTCTCCCTCCAGCTATGGGTAAATAGTAGGGCACTGGGCTCTTTAACCTTGGTTAGGCAACCAGTCTAGGACAAGGAAAACTCTGAATTCAAACGTCTTAAATCTCCGCTTGGGATGGTCACTACTAGAATGGGCTCAGTCCTACTTAGTGATCTATTTCAATTTTAAAAAATAATGTGGGTGTTAGTAATTTATAGAATCGAGGGATCTGAATTGTCTAAGAAAGAAAGAAAGAAAGAAAGAAAGAAAGAAATCTTTACGAATACTGAGAAGTATTTTTTTTAGCTTGTAAAGTTTTTAAATGCCATCCTTGGCCAGTTAAAATAGGGCTTAAAGAAAGTCCTATGTTATGGTATCCTTTGGTGATCCTTTGGTAATCGTATAAGTCCTATCCTGCGTATTGGTAAAGGACCAGTGATTTAATCCTATGTCCGTCGTCAAAGAATGCTGGCGTAATTATGACCAGTAGGTTTAAGTATTGTATCAGCCTCAGAATACTGCCAGTGATTGGCCAAGGAATAGATCACATGATCTCGCCTAGTCTATAAGTAAGAGCGAGGATCTAGCACACACCTTATATATAAAAATTCTCAACATAGCTTTCCTCATATAAAAAAGAAAAAAAAAGAAGTTTAAATCTAATTGAATCTTGCTGCTGCCACGAATATACAGACAACACAGAAATTTTAAAGGTGGGCTGTGAATTCAGTCACGTAAATTTTTACCATAGTCTTCTGGTCAGATGTTAGTAGAATGAAGTCCAATGTATATATTTTTAATTTCTAAAATGGGATTGATACTTTTAATAAAAATGAAACTTTAGGAAACATAATACGTTAATTCATTCATAAGTTGTTTCTTAAAATTAAAGGACAGCATTAATTGATGTTTGTATAGATTTAAAGTTGTTGCGTAGTGATTCAGTTCTTATACATTATTTACCATACCTGCTAAAGTGGACTGTTCTAAGCTGTTTTTTTCTTTTCCTTTGTATTCAGACACCCAAAAAGTGCGCAAGATCGCCTTAACAGTGATGTTCATTGGGATCATTACGAGTTTCGGGTCTTCAAACATCATACTCGTTCACCTATGAGACTAAGTTACGTTCGTTTGGTGCTGGTATCTTGTCACCATATAAAGCTAATTCTTGTTCTTCTGGGCTGGTACGCTGAAATGGAACTTAAGGACGCTGAAATGGAACTTAAGGAACGAAGAGGAACGAAAGGGAAAGAGACAAAGGCAAGAGGTGGCTTTATGACTTAGGCTTTATTGACCAGTTCATAGTGGCCTGTAGCGAGGGAAAATCTCCCTGGCTAATAGGACCAACTAGACCCAATTACAGCCTCAGTTCGAATGGCCTAGGTATCCTTTTTGGGGAAGGGAGTCAGTCCTTTTTGTCGGACATGCGCAGATGGTATTTCCGGTGAAAGGTCCATGGGAGTTTGTTCTTTTGTATTTTATTTTTATTTTCGTATTTTTTAATCCCCACACACCCAAACGACACTACCGAAAATATAATTCCAGCGATCCTGTAGGGGAAGAATTAGAGAAAGGTATACAGACAGAGACAGGACATTTCAGCATACAAAGAAAACGCCACTGATACTACTGTTGATTTTATAAGCAGTAAGTGACCAATGAGAAGCGACCTACGTCACTTCTGTCTCAGTTGTGACAGAATATAAGGAGGACAACCGAATGCTCGTCTTTTACCCTTCTGGATCCAACATGCCGAAAGGCACGCGATCGCAAACAACACCGTTCGATTCTAGGTAATAATTTTCAACATTGTTCACACACCTCTATTTTTTCCATTTACCCCCACACCTCTTAATTAATTTTTTTTTTCTTCTGTAGCACCTCAACGCTCATAGTTAGTAGTTGAGCTCCATGAATCTGATCTTTTAATCCATAACCATTGTTACTGGTTTCGAAGAAAGGGACACATGATGCTTCAGTATTGATGTCATTAAGTTTATTCAATAAACACCGTGAAATTATACAAGGAAAAACAAATAACATTCAATAAAAGGATAACAGCAAATATATTTCAAAGAAATCTAAAACCTGAAAGAAACGGCAGCTTACCGTGTCGCCTCTCCCGACCAGTGGCGTAAACTAAAAAGGTTTGTATGTGAGTTCCCCTTACTACTTTCCGGTTAGGGATTCGTAGACCGCAGGAACTAATGGTCGGCACAAAATGGGATTAATAAAACCCACTCTAAATTGGATACTGTGGTTGTAGATAATTTTATAAACAAAAATAACTATATAAAATAAGATATATTTAACTGGTCAGTTTAGCGGCAGTTACAACCATCTTGAAATTTTTTCAGCCGATTCTGAAATCGCCTTGACGGTCCTTCTTTTTGTTTCTCCCATCATTCCAAGATGACTTGCATAAGGAGTTCTGCATAAGGATCTTTCTACGAAACCCCAACAGCCGACCTCAATAGGATAACACGCTGCTAGCCATTTGTTCGTTCTGCATTGTGCTACTAGGTCCTGGTATTTTTCGAGTTTTCTTTCAAAGGCCACTTCGAAATTCTCCTCCCAAGGGACTGTTTGTTCTATTAATACAACTTGCTTCGTGGCAGTTGACCAAATAACCAAATCCGAGCGTAGAAAAGTTGTTGCGATCTGCTCCGGAAATTTAAACTGCTTCCCGCTGTGTACTCTCAATTGCCAGTATTGGGCTGACGAGAGCATGCAGGTATTTGGTTTTCGCCCTGAGAGGGGGCTGTAGCCAACTATTCTTACCCTGTTCAGGTCTTTTCATGTGCAACCTCCACAATTTATCGTTTGAAGTATCCATATAATTGTTTTTCTTCCCATTTCTGTTTACTTGTTTTTGTTGTTTTTCTGCTTGTTCATATGTTGCAACTGCTGTTATTGGCTGCCATAAGTAATCTTTCTTTGATCTTTTTTATGTACTCCTCAAGTCCTTGGATTGTGGCATCTACGCAATCCTCTATGTTGGCAAGGCCTCTTCCTCATTCCTTTCTTGATACATATATCCTATCTCTATCGTCTCTATGTTCCCTCTTTGTATGATGTGTAATGAAACGTTATATCTATCAATAATCTCTTAATTTGTCTGTAACTGAAACTACGTCACTACTTACGTCACAATATCGAAAATGGAAAAAATAATTTACGAAATTTGTAATCAAATTTCAATTTTTTTTTTACTCTCACCATTTTTTCAGTAACAAGATTATTGAAAAGTTTACAAATAAATAAATACCTACGATTTTATGTAAAATTTGTGTAAAATATTCAAAATAATCATTTAATTAATAATCAATAGATGAACGCAACATTTTATTTGAGGAGGGGGGCAGAACTAAGTTTCTATTTCAAATTGTTTTATTGTTCTTTTTTTTTTGTTTGTTTGTTTGTTTGTTTTGTTTTTGTTTTGTTTTGTTTTTTGTTTTTTGTTTTATTTTGTTTTTTTACTCCTTGAATAGATTTGATTTTAATTACTTATGATACAAACCCTCTGACATTGATTTTTTACTTCCCACTCCATCGGGTAATATCTTTCAAAATAAATGTTTACTTCGCCCGGAGGGTGTTTTTTTGTGTTAGTTGTATGAATTAACTTTTTATTTCCTTGCCGAATATTCTGTGCTAGATTACCCTCGTTTGGATAACCTAATGCATTATAAGAGTACTGATGTTAGCTATGAATTGACTCACCGCTAATTCTTGTACAACCGAGTCAATACATTTCAATAAAACAACAATATTAGGTTAAACTTGCAAATCGTCGTCAAAATTAAAACGGAAACTTATTTGGTGGTGATCCATGACAGTTTGCCTACAGTGCATGAATGAACTTTTTTGAGAATTGGGTTACGGTTTAGGGGTTTGGGGATTAAGGTTGTTTTAATTACGTATTGCTTAAAGAAAACAGAAGAAAAAAAAACAAATTGCTACACATTTAATTAACCATTGAAATTAACTATTGAATCCAACGATAGACACATTAGTCTCAGTTGTTTGTGTTAGTATTGCAAAGTATAATTTCAATTAAACTTGGTTTTGAAAAAATATTTTTCAATATTAAATGTATAGTAATTTGGTTTTTTTGTTGTTTTTTAGAGCAATACGTAATTAAAAACAACCTTAATCCCCAAACCCCTAAACCCAATTCGCAAAAAAGTTCATTCATGCACTGTATCACCTCCACTGTGATCACCACCAAATAAGTTTCCATTTTAATTTTAACGACGATTTGCAAGTTTAAACCAATATTATTCATTTATAATATTCTCCTGTGTTATTGTCCGCGTACACCACTTAAATAGACCATGCCGTGTATTTGACTGGTTGTTAGCATCAACCAATCAGGGGTTCTGTAGAGAGTTTTACACTCGTCCAAAAACAATAAAAGCCAAATGTCTGTTAGCGTCTCAAAAGGTTATTAGGTGGATCAGAGTTTGATCATCTCTGACAGGGTCAGCCTGGTGAGGGAAGTATGATGCTGAAAGACCCGAAACGTCCCAGTGACCCATGCATACTACATCACTGATGACACCCACCAGTACCCAAAATGTAAGTAAGTAAAGTCGTCGGGGCGGCCTAAAAGTCGGTATCAGCCAAACTGCGAGGGAATCTATCCCCTTTTCACTTGCGCTAGACCAAGGATATTATTTTAGCGTGTTACTTTACCGCACAGATCAATGTGCTACTCATACGCTGAGGACTGGTATCGAACTAGGAACCTTGTGGTTTCTAGCCGAACGCTCTACCGATTAAGCTAACCCGGCCCCTATATAATAGCGTATATTTAAAGTATCCTTATATGTTTGCATTCATTCAAAGTTAATATTTATGTTTCTTTACTTAATTGTAATGAAACATTTTATTAAAAAAAAAAAACGAACAAAAAATTTAGAACGGAAAAATTCAATACACCCTATAATAAAATTCTAATTATGTTTTTTTTTCTATGTCAAAGGATATTGTCCACTGGCATTTAATATGATCTTCTGGAATGCTCTCCTACCGCTTTTGGGAAACATGTAATTTCGTCATTTCCATTCAAATTCCTTAAGGGGGAAGCACTCAAATACTTGCTGTTTCCATTCATGGGTTTTTACTTTCGTTGTTTTTTCTCACAGTAACTTTCGATAAACACAAGTGATTGGGGCTGTAGAATATATATATATATTTACCAACCCCTCCGCACGGGCAGGATGTGACACAAGGTCAATTTTTTAAGCGGAGTTCAACAGGTTTGAATTCAGATTTTTCCTTCTCCTAGACCGGTTGCCTAACCAAGGTCAAAGAGCCCAGTCTGCCCTACTATTTATCCATAGCTGGAGGGAGAGCAGGATTCATACCTTTCCCAAGAGTATTAGCGCTAAGTGAAATGCAATTACCACGCCCAGGATTTGAACTCGGGGCGACAAGTCCATTTCCCATGCCTTTAACCATTACACCACGCGCTTCCATACCATATAGAATACGCGCTGTAGAATATATAAGGTGAGTATTCATTTGTGGACAGCACGTATTCCTATTTTTGGTAGAGTTTTAATCAAGCGCAGTTTGGTAATTAATAATCTATAACGATATTAGTTTTGATTGTATAAAGTTCCACTAGAAATAATTAAATCCAGGTATCTCAAATTTAGAAAAAAACTAAAAAAAAATATGAATAAAATTAGTCGGGGTATACTTATTCATGGTCGATAATATATATATATATATATATATATGTGTGTGTGTGTGTGTGTGTGTGTGTAAGGCCATTTTCTTTGTATACTCAAATATTTCATATTTTTCCATTATTATTATTATTATTATTATTATTATTATTATTTTATTTCATATTTAAGATAATAATAAATAGAATACAATGTGAACATGGACAGACTCTCGGCCGAAACACGTGCTGGCATTTCATTAAACCATTTTTATCCATTCAACATTTTCTTTCCTTTATTCATTAATCCTTTCAACAAATTGTTGGATTCATTTTCATTTTTCAACTAGCTAGCTCAGCTAATCTATATCTATATCTATATATAAAAGAAAATTTTTGGTATGTACGTGTCGATCTATAACTCAGAAAAGAGGAGTCACTTAGATTTGAAATCTTACATATATATTAATATCCTTGCAACTAAGAAACACGCTAAATTTGGTTATTGATTTTTACTAATTAAGGGATATAATTAATTAATTAATCCAAAATCACCCAATTTGCGGAACTGTCCGTATATCAGCACCTGCTGATAATAAAATATTGTTCGCTGGCTGACTTTTTGTTACAGCGATACCAGCAGTGAAGTTTAATTTTAGTGAATAAATTTCGCAGACTTAGTCGTTCCGCTCGGAATTTATCGCCTATTCTTGGTTCAATCTTAAAAATAGTTATATGGTTGGAAAGAAAAGAAAATAATCTTTCTAAATATGTAATTTGTATGCGTTTTTATCTATTGAATTATTTTTTACATCGAGTTAAAAAAAAAATTGTCTTCGGAGAGCTGATAAATATGATTTTTTTTTCAGACTAAATTTTAAGGGAAAAACAAATTCTTTTTTCTCGCCTATTTATGCTTCAATCTTCTTTAAGATATTTATATGGTTCGAAAGAGAATGAAATAAACTTTCTAAATATCTAATTTGATTATCCATGGAATTATTTTTACAGCGAGTTGAAAAAATAAAATTTTGCTTCAGTCAGCCTAGAATTCGTTGTATAATTTTTTCATACTAAATTTTAACATAAAATCAAATCTTATTTATCGCATATTTCTGTTCCTATCTTTATTTGGCTAGAAATAAAAGAAAATAATCTTTCTAAATATGTAATTAGTATGTCTTTTTATACATTGAATTATTTTTTACAGCGAATTAAATAACAAATCAAACGAAAACATTTAACGATAACTCAGCTTTTTTTTTTATTAATTCCCGTAGTTCATCAATTGTAAACAAAACCTTTTTTTTATTTTTCATAATCGTGTTAATTTATTTATTTTAATATTAGAAATACAAATAAAATCATGATAATAATGCAGAATAGTGCGCAAGAGATAATACCATTAGATTACCTAATACATTTCACGGAAATGCCTTCAAACTCAAATTGTTATCAAATTTATAGTATAGTATACTTTACTATAATAATTTGACATTCGATCGGCTACGCTTTGAATTAATAATGTTTTCTTTAAAATATTATTTATCGTTTTACATAAATTTGATTACTTTATTTAATTCTTTTTTTTTTTTTTTTTTTTTTTTTCAAATATTAATTTGAAGTTTAGCAAATCGCGTCATTTATATTTTATTTAAAAAAATATAGTCAATCATTGAATTAAAATTTCTTACTATATCATTATGTGATGCCATTCCCTCAAATCTGACGAAAATAAAATTCCCTGACCTCCCACCAGGCCGGATTAAATTAACATCTTTTTTACGTGGTGATTTTTATAGGTCATCCTGCGAGGACCGAACTCGCTATTCAGTAGTAATAGATCTGCAAACGATTATTAAACCATGTTTTTATCTCCTCTACTCGGGCTTCGCCGGGTAGCTGCTGCTAGTATAATATAAACTTTGAGCAATATTCAAATTATAAATGACGTGTAATACAATAAATCAGTAGAGATTTATACACTATGATTGTATCTCAACTATTACTGAGGACCATCCAAAGAGTTCAAATTTAGTGAATAGGAAATTTGCATGTGCTAATTATAATTATACATTAATTAAAATTCTGTTAATAAATGAATCGCATTTTGATAATAAAATGTTGAAAATTTCACATATTATTTAAGGATTGGCTCTAATAATAAATAGAAAATACGCAAATGATTGATGATTAGACATCCATAACCATTAAGTATATGCTTGCTTACTTACTTATTGACCCGTCCTATCGGCTGGCGTTGAAGAATACTGCACCTCTGTAAAAAGGTAAGACACCTCTACACACACACACACACACCAATGGACAGGATCGTGGTGGCTGAGCGGTCTGTACGTTATATACCTCGTTGGGTATATACGTCGAGAGAGTTCTCGTGTGATAGAAGAGAGTCTTCGGGTGATAGTGCGAGAGAGAGACAGACAGATAGAGTTAAGACTGTGACTTACTTGCTTCTTTTTCTAGTGGTTGTTTCATTTTCTTTCTTTTGATCGGTCGTTGTCTAGTCTCTTCTTGTCTTCTTCTAACTAAGGGCTTCTTTTCAAGTCATGCATTAATTAACTTCAAGACTTTGTTTTTCTTTGATCAAAAATTTTATTACTGCCCATCCTGATTCACCGCGCGGTCTGAGTTACAACCTCAGTAGAACACGTCTATTCTGCTTCATCTCTGGTTGAGAACTGATTACCTAACTCTATATCATGTGACTCGTGAGATTCCCGACTCTGCCTGTGGGGTCAGTTGGAGCCATAACCGTTACTGGTATTTTTCCATCCCTTGATCTGAAAAACAATGGCCCTTAGAATTCTCGCTACAGGGCTTGTCAAAAAACCCACGCCACCACACAATTATGCAACACGTAACCTGGGTACTAAGTGGTCCCGTGACATGCAACATTCCACTTTGACTCGTACTTTGGGTAGACGGGTGGGTGGAAAGTCCCAATCCGAGCAATTGGCATTAAATAACCAGCAAGGGTTGATATGCCGTTAAACACCAGCCAACTATTACTTGCAGATGTCCATAACTTAAGTATATTAAACACATTTTCAATTTTTACAGACTTTTACTCAAAGCTTAAAAGTACATATCTAAAGAATATGATTCCACTATATTATTAATATCATATGTATATATAAAAAGCAATATATATATATATATATATATATATATATATATATATATATATATATATATATATATAATATTTCCCCAAAGCTTAAAAGTATATATCTAAAGAATATGATTCCACTATGTTACTAATATCATATGTATATATAAAAAAGCAATATATATATATATATATATTATATATATATATATATATATATATATATATATATGCGCACGGGTGTGCGTGTGTATGTGTGACTGTGTGCGCGCGCGTTTATGCGTACAGAGTGGATCACAAAATACTTAAATATTTTAAAAATTAATAACTTTCTTATTTATAATTTTATTTTTAGATTTTTCAAGTTATAATGTTATATTTCCTTGGACAAAATTTCATGAATCAAAAGACTAAAGGATTACATTTCTTTACTTGTCAATTTCTTATATATATATATATATATATATATATATATATATATATATATATATATATATATATATATATATATATATATATATATATATATATATATATATATATATATATATATATATATATATATATATATATATATATGGGCCGGGTTAGCTCAGTCGGTAGAGCGTTCGGCTAAAACCCACAAGGTTCCTATTTCGATACCCTCGCTAACTCAGCGTATGAGTAGCACAGGGATCTGTGCGGTAAAGTAAGGAGCTGATGGTAGGTGTGGCGCTCCACCCCAGACGCTAAAATAATCTCCTTGGTCTAGCGCTAGTGAAAAGGGGATAGACTCCCTCGCTGAATGGCTGATACCGACATTAGGCCGTCCCGACGTTTTTACTTTATATATATATATATATATATATATCCCTAAAGCTTAAAGTACATATCTAAAGAATATGATTCCATTATATTATTAATATCATATGTATATATAAAACACAATATATATATATATATATATATATATATATATATATATATATGCGCGTGTGTTTGTGTGTGTGTGCGTATGCGTACAGAGTGGCTCATAAAATACTGAACCATTTAGAAAATTCATAACTTTCTTATTCGTAATTTGATTTTTAGATTTTTCAGATATAAGTAACCGTAATAAATGGGAATTGTCAAATTACAATGTAATATTTCCTTGGACTATATTTCATGAATCAAAAGACTAAATGATTAAATTTCTTTGCTTGTCAATCTCTTATGGGTCACCCTGTATATATATATATATATATATATATATATATATATATATATATATATATATATATAGCATCGTTTGTTTGGTCCTTATCATTTAATTGAATTATTTTATTCATTCATATTGGCTTTAATGCCAATAAAACTATTCAGGAAAAATTCATTTTTTCTGTCTCTCCCCCTTCTTACTACTTCTGCTCCGGCTTCTACTGTATTGAATCAGGAATTTTTGGTATTTATAAAAATTAGGGGAGCTTATGGTAGATGTGGCGCTCTACGTCAGAAGCAAAAACAATCCCCAATTGGTATCTCGCTAAGGAAAAGAGTGTAGACTCCCTCGCTGCCCGGCTGATACCGACAACAGGTCACTCCGCCCACTATGAATAATACCGTCGTTCATTTCTTCTTAAAAGTTTTCATCTGCCGGTAAAATCCTAGTTTATTAACAAGTGCAGGCACGGGAACAAGTATTTGCTGAGTCAGTTGATTCCTGACTGCAGTAAAAGGATGAGAAATAAAAAAATTAAAAATAACGAAATTTGCCATTTTCATCCACTCTCAGGTGGGATTATCAGGCCTCAAATCTCACTTAAAACTCCGAATTGAGCACTTTTTTCTCCATCAGTAAATTCTGTGCCACTGGACACAGGCCCCCGGGGGGTTGTTACAAATTAAATCTAAACAGAATTGATTTGATTTCCATCTTAGTCATAATGCAGTTTATCTTGTTAGAATTTTCAACATAATGATATCGGTAGTAAGAGGAGTTAAAATTATATTGTCTGCTGCAGTTATCAACAATTATATATATTGACAACAATAACTGATTATATCTCTAAATTCAATTCATTTTTATAGCCAAACATATTTTCCCACAACACAGATTAATATTAAAATATATCAAAGGTACGTGGGTTATCTCCCTTGGTCGACGTACCCCTTTACAAACCAACCAATCACAGAACCGCAATTTTCGGCGCCAGAAATTGAAGATAAGAAATATTTCTCTCTTTGAACCAGCATCTCTTGGAGTCGTGCGTAAAAATCGTTGCTCCCAATTTAGCAGGGATAGAAAAGGGCCGTCGTAAGTACAATAATTACTATAAACATTGCCAAGGACTCAGTTACGTGGACTTGTATTCAATATATTTATATAAATGATATTTTGCAAACGATAGTATTGTATTGTAAAATATTTGATTTTGTATATGAAGTGTTTATGAATTCTTTTTTGTTTTTTATAAACATGAAATCATTTATGTAGTTTACTTGACAATAAACATAAAGAATTTAACTTATAGATTACAATTCAAATAATTTCCGATTGCAAATGGTCAGGTTTGTTTTAATAACAAGTAAATTAAGCACCTAGTCGTTACTCATATAAAAATAGAGCGTATTAGTTTATAACCAATACAAGGTCCTTATAATACATTAATGCCTCCATGGATACTATTGTAACACATGTGTCCAAGTTAACAGATAAAGTAGGAAGAATAAACAACGAGTATTTTACACTCGATGGCAAGCCTCTAAAATCGGTGGACCAATTCCCGTACCGAGGTAGTAATATCTCATCCACAGAAAACGATGTAGATGCACACATAAGAAAAGCATGGGCTGCTATAGACAGGTTATCGATCATATGGAAATCTCATTTCACTGATAAGTTAAAGCCACAATTCTTCCGAGCCGTAACTGTATCAGTGCTACTGTACGGCTGCACCACATGGGCCCTAATGAAGCGCCTGAAAATAAGCTAGATTGGAATTGCACAAGAATGCTGCATGCAATCTTGAACAAATCGTGGAAACAACACTCCACAAGAACACAACTGTACAGCCACTTGCCCCCTATCACAGAAACTATTTAAGTAAGATGAAGATACTCTGGGAACTTCTGGAGAAGCAAAGATGAACTCATTAGTGACGTTCTCCTGTGGAAACCTACACGTGAGCCCGTCTGTGTAGGCCGTGGATCGGGGACCTACATCGATCAAACTTTTTGCGAATTCTGGATGCTGGAGAGGACTTCCCGGAGGCGATGACTGGTTGGCAAGAGATTGTCATGGATATCCATGCTGCCAACAGGACATGACGATGATGATGATGATGATGATGATTAGGTAAGGAAAAGAGTTTTACTGCAAAGGATAAAGTGAAACGAGTAATCAGTAATTGATAAGTTGCATCCATAAGTCCGTGAAGTCTCACTCGTTCTCTTGTCCGAGGTTTCGCTATTTATAGAAAACAGACGATTCCATTGTCGTCTTTTAGGTGCTATATAACATCACCCATTTTTGATATTTTACTCCCCTGTGCGTTTAATTCAATTGCCTGAGCAAACTTAATAGAATGGATACAAGAATGACATGAAATTGTACATAAAGAGCGTACGTTGAGAAATGTCCTAATGTGGCTGAAAGTGCCTTTCGTATAAGCTGTAGAGTCCTTAATATACGTATGTATAAGAATACAGAAGTGTTGAATGAAGACTTACATGTTCAAGAAATACCATCTTATGCCATGCGATACGAGGTTGCTGGGGAGCGAGGCGCCTGTACGTGTGGACAGGTTTGACTTTAACGCACTCGCTAATTTATATAAATCAATTTATTTCACGAAAAGAAGTTTTATATATATAAGAGTAGCGAAGAGTTGAAGTCAACGGCGTTTGTTTGATAGCTGACAATTTCTCATCTATGTGATTTTCAAACCACTTGTCAGATACCAGGCGCCTTAGACTTCATGTTTTCTCTAAACTGACACATATATACAGGCTCTACAATGATATTGAGCACTCTTTGCACATAAATATGAGCTTCAAAAAGAAAGGAGACATCTCCACACTTGACGGTAAGCCTCTCAAGATAGTAGAACAATTCACATACCTAGGTAGTAATATCTCATCCACAAAGAGCGATATCAATACACGAATAGGAAAGGCATGGTTGGCGACAAACAAATTATCAGTCATATGGAAATCCGATCTCGTTGACAAGCTAAAGCGACAATTCTTCCAGGCTGTGGTTATATCATTATTGCTGTATGGATGTACCACCTGGACCCTAACGAAGCGCCTTGAAAATAAGCTAGATGGGACCTGCACAAGAATGCTGCGTGCAGTCTTAAACAAGTTGTGGAAACAGCACCCCACAAGGAGGCAGCTGTATGGCCACTTCCCCCCCCCCCCATCTTCCAAACCATACGAGTAAGACGGACTAGGCATGCGGGAAACTGCTGGAGAAGCAAGGACGAGCTCATAAGCGACATACTCCTGTGGAAGCCAACACATGGCTGCTAGTGTGGGCCGCCCAGCCAGGACCTATATTGACCAACTATGTGAGGATGCTGGATGCTGCGCAGAGGAGCTCCCGGGGGCAATGAATGATAGGGAGGGTTGGCGAGAGATTGTCATGGATATCAATGCTACTTGCACGACATGATGATGATATATATATTTTTTCTATGTAGTGTTGTTATGTAAAATAGTTCGCGTAAAGTAGAAATGGTTTAAAAAATATCATGGTGTGTAAGCAAAAGTTTATAAATAATTGACCGTAAATGAAAATTTATGGGGTAGAAGTGGACACAGTCATCATTAGCCGTAGTTACAATCCATATTCCTTGCATATCTTTTTACTCTCTCTCTCTCTCTCTTACGTCAGAAAACTGAAAAAAAGGACAACTGCAGAAAGTCTGACAAAACAAAATGATTTGAGAGAGAGAGAGAGAGAGAGAGAGAGAGAAAGAGAGAGAGAGAGAGAGAGAGAGAAGAGAGAGAGAGAAAAGATGGGGGTGAAAACAGTTTCAATTAATCTTTTTCTGAAGAGACGTAAGTGAAAATGAATTCGCTTTTAAATGCAATTTTTTAATTTTGTACACACAGCAAATTATATATATATATATATATATATATATATATATATATATATATATCAGTTCTGTTCCAGTTTCAGAGCATTAAGGGCTTTTTGTTGATTGATTAATGCGTTTTGCCTAACAAATTTTTATTATATATATATATATATATATATATATATATATATAATAATTTTTTGTATGTATGTGTCAGAAAAGAGATGTTATTCAGATTTAAAATCTTGCGTATACCTTAATACCCTTATAACTAAGAAACAAATCAAATTCTCGCCTTGTGCTTACAAGTAAGCTAAGCTGTGTGGTTTAAGGTATTTTACAATATTCTAAAAAACATCATACTTCTCTTGGTTTTTATTGGGGTTTTTTTTTTGGCACGGGAGGATGTTTTTTTGTTGTTGTTTTGTTTTTTTTGTTGTTGTTTTTTGGGGGGTGGGGGGTTGCCCCCGAAAATTGACGCCTTAAGAAGGAAGGGCATTTCCTTTTCTTCGAAATTGTTGCTGTGTTGTCCGACCCTAACTGCTGACAGGCTATGTTTGACACCCAGAGGGCAGCACTGACCGAGAAGGCACTAAGTATACGCTGAAAAGGATGAGGCATCACAATTCATTTTATCATTTCGAGAAATTTTATGTATCTGACTATATATATATCAGGTTGCTTATAAATGTCTAAATGTGTCTATTGGAATTATGAATCAGCTTCATTTTAAACTGTCACGGTAATTTGGTGCCTCTAAAGTGGGCATTTATTACAACAGTCCCCGTCCCTCCTCTCTCTCTCTCTCTCTCTCTCTCTCTCTCTCTCTCTCTCTCTCTCTCTCTGTGTGTGTGTGTGTGTGTGTGTGTGTGTTTTGTGCCTTAATCTCTCCATCTCCCTGCCTCTGTCTGTCTGTCTGTCTCTCAATATATATATATATATATATATATATATATATATATAGTAATGAACTTAAATAATATATATATGTATCTTATCTATAAATATATCATTCATATATAAATATGTTATATATTATCTCTTCCTTTTCAATCTCTCTCTCTCTCTCTCTCTCTCTCTCTCTCTCTCTCTCTCTCTCTCTCTCTCTCTATCTATCTATCTATCTATCTATCTATTCTATCTCTATCTATCTATCTATAATTGTCTACTCTTCTTTCTCATCTTTACCGTCTCCTCCTTACATTTTCTCTCCTCCTCGTTCTCTTCCACGTTTTCCTTCTTCATTTTTCTTCTTTATACTAGTTATCTTATCTTCCTTCACCTGTCCTTCTCTTCCTATTTCTCTTTTTCTATTCTTCTTCTTTTTTTCCTTATTCGTCTTCTTCATCTTTCTTCTCTCTTATTCTCGGCATATTCTTTTCTCTTCCTTCGTTCCCCCTCTCTCTTTCTTCTCTTTAACTGTTGTCTACTCTTTCTTCTTCTTCTTCTTCTTCTTCTTCTTCTTCTCTTCTTCTTCTTCTTCTTCATCTCCTTACATTTTTCTCTTCCTCCTCTACTTCAGTTTTTTTCCTCTTTATTGGAACAACTTCGCAAGGTTCACTTATATTCTTTAATTGCCTTGTAAACTAACCATGACGTTGTTTCTTGTTCGGTTCGACAAACTTCAAAGGAGGCCTCTCGACCCCGTGTGTACATGATTAACTTTCTAATAAACTTTTAAGAGTAGCACTTCGCTCTACTACACCAAGGTATATGGACACATTCATATTACTTCATCGTTATCATATTGCCTCCTCCCTACATCTCTTACAACTCTCAACCCAACCCAATCCACTCTCTCCCCCACATCTATCTATCTATCTATCTATCTATCTATATATATATATATCTTTGTACACGTGTTCATAAGTAGTATGATACACTCTGGGCGTGATATACGTGATACTAATAACGAAATGAAAGGTAAAAATTGTCGGGCGAACGAGAAATCTTTCTCCTACTTCTGTGGTTACCGTTTAATTTTACCACTTGGGTCTATCCTTACGGTGAGACGATTCTCTATGTTTAGGATCCCCTTGAGGTATAAGTGTGTTGGCCTGGCATGGGCAAAAATATTTTTTGATAGCCAAAAACTGGATATTTTTCCTAATCGGGGTTGACTCAAGATATAGTCAACACGGAGATTTACTTAAGACGCCAACTACTTACATGTATTTAAGACTGATTTTCCTGATAAAAATGTTTGTTTAATGATGAATATATTTTTTATTAATGATAGAATTTTTTTAAAAATAGTAATTGCTTTGTCTTTTTAAATTTTACTAATTTACTTGTGGAACAAGGTCAGAAATAATGAACTTTTACATTTTTTCAGGTTAATTAACTTGGAACCACGTATCTTTGAGAATCTGTGTTATGCATCAATAATATGTGGTTCAAAATTAACTGACATGAAAAGATGTAATAGTTTTTAAATAAAATAACTGGTGCATTATATCTTTTTGATATAATGAATATGTAAATACCTTGGTACCCCCTCACTATAATCTGATTGGACAGTGTCATCTATAAATATTCGACACTGTGGTGGTACAAGCACCTAAGCCTACTAAGCTACTAGTCAGAATACCACCACGACTGCTCGGAAGACGTATGCTATTCGACGCACCAGCTACTACTGCGATAATATACCAAATACCAACTTCATAAATATATCTCTTAACCCGGATATATCAATTTTATTCATTAATATATCAACACTGAAAATTTCATTAAATTCGGTTAATTCCCTGATTTTTGGTATTTTTTTTCTTTCGGCGGGGTAACATACAATGGTGGAATTTAGGTCAGTTAAGTTCGATTTAACCTTGATTTACTTAGGCTTCTTTGTCCCTGTGGGTTATTTAATGCCAAATCTATCCTTATAGAACAACAGTAGTTGTGGAGATTAGGTGGTTCTTATTTTTCCCAAGGGTATTAGTTCGAATGTGAACGTAATAGCGGGACTGGAGTTCGAACTCACGTACAACAATGTCTCAGTCCAGCACGTTAGCCACTACAAACTCTACAGCAATGTAACTCTCTAATAAAAAAAATATGAATACGTTGCTTTAAAGAATAAGAACATCCCTACGCCAAATTCTATACAGTAAGTATATCTTAAAACCAAACTTGATTTTTTTCTTTCTGGCTTCAGAGTTCCAATGCTGTAGAGTTTGGCTAGTAATAATTGCTAATAATATCCGTTTTGATTGTATGTTCCAGTAGAAATAATAAAATCCCGATATTATAGATTATTAAAATTATTGGGGTCTACTCATTCATGTGTAGATAGAGAGACAGACTGACAGAAAGATAGATTGTTAGAAGAAAATTAACGTTTTATTAAAAAGAAAATTGTTGGGGTTTACTCATTTATGGTCGATATTAACAGTCTAATTAAAAAGGTCAAAATTGTTTGTAAAAATTGATTTTCTCTAAATTTTATTTATTATTATATTACACACACAATTAAATTTGCACCCGAAGAAGATCGGAGAATGTACCAACTGAAAATACTGTATATATATATATATATATATATATGAGAGAAAGAGAGAGAAAGAGAGAGAGAGATGTTCATTTTTTTTAATAGGAGAAAAATATTTGGGCTGTATTTTTTAGATAATTCTAACGTTGACTTTACAGGGATGTATTCGTAGTCAAACGTTCCTAGCTGGCTTAGAAATACTTGTTTTTACTAAATGATAAGAATGCTCCATAAATATATATATATATATATATATATATATATATATATATATATATATATATACTGCTGACATCCGCTGAGACTAACTAGAGAGGGCAAGAAATGCGAGATCCCTTCTCAAATTGCTTTAGCAGACGGAAAGTATTAGGATACATCAAAGGTATTTTCGTTTTTAATCAACCGTATGCTTTTTGCTAAAGGTTTGGTTTAGTTTCTTTGTTTAATGGCATATCAGTCTTCATGGCTTATTTAATGCCCAAACCACCATTGCAGAGGAACGGTAATGGAACTACTTGACCCATAGCTGTTAGGGGCGGGTGAAGCCAGAGATCGTTCCTTGCTGTTAGTAGACCAATACAACCTGTCATATGGGACTTGGAGATATGGGAGGAGATAACATTTCACCTTCTCCATATTGAATCCTCCTCTACGCATCAACATACTCAGCTATGGGTTAAATTGTTCTGTTATTCTGCATAGATGGTTTTGACATTAAATAACCCACAAAGGTTCATATGCCGTTAAACAAAGGAACCAAAAACCCATTAACAAAATGGCTACAAACTTTAAAATTTACGATGAATGCATGATTCTTAATGTAAGCTCCAACACAAACAGCTTCTTCCCCCATAAAAGCTGAAATGTGAACTTGCCCATGTGTATTTACCAGCGGCATATGACATTGAGCTATCTTCAAGTTGAAGGTCAGTGATTATTTTATTGATCATTTGATACTTGATTCACTCCCTGCCCATCCATACATTCGTATTGCCAATCATTCTTCCTATTCATTTACTATATCTCATTGCCACATCAGCATAACCCTTTGCTGAGTAGTTGGCTATTTGGGTTTTGTTTAGGGTAAATTCTAGTCTTTAAAAAATAAGTATCTCCCTCTCTTTGGGTCCTCAGCCTTTGAGTCACTCCTTATCCATCCATATATTTTTATACCCTTCACTCATCCCCTGACTCACCAATAATTCTTCCTATTTATTTACTGCATCTCATAGCCATATTATCATAACCCTTTGTTGAGTAGTTGCCTATTTGAGTCTTGCTTAGGGTGAATTTTAGTCTTTAAAAAATAAGTACCCCTCCACCTCTTTGGATCATCAGCCTTTGTTTGGTGATTGTTTATTTCACTTTCCCCACAATCTCTTGTATTATTAACTATATTCTTATCTTCACTCATCCTCTGACTCCGCAATCATTCTTTCTATTCATTTACAACATCTCATTACCGGCTTTTCTGAGTAGTAACCTAATTGGCCCAATTAGGTTACTACTCAGAAAAGCCGGTAATGAGATGTTGTAAATGAATAGAAAGAATGATTGCAGAGTCAGAGGATGAGTGAAGATAAGAATATAGATAATAATACAAGAGATTGTGGGGAAAGTGAAATAAACAATCACCAAAGGCTGATGATATTGCTTAGGATGAATTTTAGTCTTTAAAAAATAAGTATCCCTTCTCTCTCTCTCTCTCTCTCTCTCTCTCTCTCTCTCTCTCTCTCTCTCTCTCTCTCTCTCTGGATCATCAGCTTTTGAGTCACTCCTTATCCATCCATATATTCATATTCCCATCTTCACTCATCCCCTGACTCACCAATAATTCTTACTATTTATTTACTGTATCTCATTGCCATATCATCATGACCCTTTGTTGAGTAGTTACAATTTTGGTCTTTCTTAGGATGAATCTGGGTTTTTTTTAATAAGGTTCTCCTCCCCTTTTGAATAATCAAGCTTTGATCAGTTGTTTCATTTCACTTGCTCTACAATCTCTTGCATACAGACGAATCATCTAATATTCCGGCCAGAAGGCCAGACTTAGTATTAATTAACCAGAAGAGAACTTGTCACCTATCGGATGTTGCCATCCCGGTGGATTACAGTGAAAATGAAAGAAAACGAAAATATATACAAATACTTGGACCTTGCCAGGGAACTAAAAAAGATTCTGGAACATTTGACGCTAGGGGACACGAAAGGTAATTACTTCTTGTGTCTGCAAATAACTACTAGGTGGCATAGCCTGAAGCATTATAAACCAGAAGCGGTAAATTCAAAACCCTCTTTTACTTTCTAGTCTCAAGAGAAGTAACAAATCACCGGACGGGATAATTCTGCAGTGTTATGTAATAATAGGTCCAAAGATTGTTTTTAAAAGGTTCTGTCAATGCTGATAATGGATATAGCAGCTATTTCATGTCCAGAATTTCAAAGAATTTGTCTGACACTTAAACTCTTTCTTGTTTTTGTTGTTCCCATACGGTTTTAACGGCCTTCTTCAAGTCTAATCTGCAACTCCGTAATGGAAATACTCTCTGGTGGATTCCCATACCAATTCGATATTTAAAAATCCTATTGTATTTTTATAATTGTTTGCCATGACCCAAAAATGTTATATGGTCTCCGAAAGGCCTTAAGACCCCCGGTTGAGAACCCCGCATTAAATAACCCACAAGCAGTTGAACTTTTTTTTTATCTCGCAAAAAAGAAATAACGAACATAAATAGTTGTTACAAAGAAAAACAGTTAATTCAAAGATCAAATTATCCGATTTGGGAGAAATTACTCACCGTTATCTTGAAAAATAAGTAAAACAGTCCGTTTTTTTTTACAACAGAGTCAATTTCTTTATTAATATTTTTTAGTAGAATTCTGTATTCATCGTTCTTTTAAACAAATAAACCAACCTAATCCAAACCAAAATGATCGAGAAAAGAGTTATTATTATTAAAGTAATGCATTTTAACGAAACCAATGCCTAGTAAAAAGAAAACAAATTCAGATCAAGTCATACTAAAAGATGTTGACCACCTAGAAACAGCTGATAATTGTGGGTTGGCGGAGGTTTAATGTTTTAAGGTTTAAAAGGTAGCTTGATATTCTTGGTGCGTATTCCTAGGGTTTGCTTATAACCCCATATTATTTGGTGGTTGCGATGAGAAGGAATTCAAGGAGAGAAAAGGAAGAGACAAAAACAAAAGGTGGTTGAGCCCTTATTCTCCGTAGTTAGCTATTTCGGACGAAAGAAAGAAACAAATACAATATAAAATGCAGACACTTATATTATCAAAAGGTACAGAAATGTTGTTGCAAATTTTAATGGTATTTGCTACGAGACTTATCTGTGAGGTTAAATACTGTTCGTTGGAGAAGTGGTGATAACAGGGGTATTCTGGTCGCTGGTTCGAATGTAGATAAGACGCTTCGTCAGGTTGTTTCTCATTCTTCAGCCTTCTGTTAGTATGCTATTGTATCAGCCTTAGAACGTTTGCTGATACAATGCCTAGAAAGTTTGCTGGTTATGAGCGAAGTGGCTGGAGGCGCTTATTTTCACGTCCTTCCCTGGTAACTGTTCTGTGATAAGTGAAGTCTAGGGATCGCTTACTTTTGCGACTTCCCTCGTTGACTGCTCCCTGATAAGTGAAGTTTTTGATTCTGGCGCCAACATCGTATGTTGGCGATTCGCTCCCTAGCGACAGGGGAAGATAATTCTCCGTTGAATTTCCGATAGTAGTAGTGTCTTGTATGAGTTAAGGCCTAAGTTCAAATGGCCGAGAGATTATCTTGGGGTCGGAAGTGGGTCCTTTTTCCTGCACATGCTCGGTGTGAAGGCTCATGGGAGTTTGTTATTATTTTTATTTTAATCCCCACTTAATACAAAGAAAGGCTTATAAAAATTTTCTGATATAATTATTCAGACTCTTATCTTTATAGAAAAAAATAAAAAATTTTTTTTTTTTTGTCGGTTCATTTTTTCATATTTCATAGAATAAAATTGTAGACCTCGTAAAAAATATTTCCCCTGATATATTTTAAGAAAAAAACTATTTCAGACATATTTTCATCAAAAGGTAAATGATTATGGCAGTGTTCGGGAAAATCGAACCATAAATTGATTTTTCATAGATTTTTTTTAAAAAGCCTCTAGTCATAGCTTGTTTTAGCTACGTTAAATTTCAATTGATTTAACGGTGCAAAAATGTCAACATTGTTTTTCGTTCATAATTTTCATTATTTCCGTAAGCTGAAAAGATTTTTTTTTTTATCATCAGGAGTTTTTTTTTAATGTTTCTTCTTTCGAATGGACAAAAAAATTTAAAGATAATATTAACCTTTATTCAAGTTTCATTGTTTTAATATAGGGGGGGGGTAAATTTTACAGGGAAAATTGGTGGTACCTCAAAGTGTATCTGAAGCTGGTTTATAATTCAACTTAGCTCTCAGCACAAAGCAAAACATCGACCGAGTGACAGCTTGTAACTCGGAAAACTCATATGTTGGGACACTCGTAAGTCAAGGTACCACTGTATCGCTATTTCTTCCAGCGGAGGCTCGCATTACAAAGTCATTCAACGATTGTACGCAGATGAAGTAAGAATCTCAAGAACCAATTATGTTTTAAGGCCCATACCAAGAAACTAAAGCCTTATCCACACATTACATGACCTTTTTTTTATTAAAGGTCTCTTTCTTTAGTACGTAATCTAATATCTACCAGCTTATGCAAAGACGAATGATATTCTTACATTTCTGTTACACTTTTTGGTCGTCCTACTCATGGACACTTTTTTTTCGCCTCCTCCCTAACACATTTCTTTAATGTTATTTCTCCACCAACACCACCCCATTACCACCAGCATCCAAGTATTAAATCCCACCAAATATTTCTCAATTCATCCTTTTTCTTTCTTTCTTACTTTTTTTATCTGCCACTACTACTCTTATTTGTGCTACCCTGCCCAAATATGTGAGTTTGCGGTGTTTATGCAATAGTATTTGTTTGGTTATTTCTTATAAGTCTAACATGATCAAAGGGGAACCACTCTTGACTGATAAATTATTTATTTATTTATTGATCTACTAGGAAAGAAGAAGACGGGGTTAGGGTTAGGGTTTAGGGTTTAGGGTTAGTTTAATGGGAAAATAAATAAATAATTTATCAGTCAAGAGTTGTTCCCCTTTGATCATGTTAGACTTATAGGAAATAACCATTTGTTTTTATGATTGAATGCTACAGTTTTTTTGTAAGGCCTGTGTGGCTGTCAGTCCGAATAGAAAGGGTGAAAAAATAGAAATGCTTGGTGTGGGATATTTGGTAATATTTTGTACTGCCCTGTAGTGGTCAGTTGTGGATAACGATGAATTTGGGGAACATCAAGGTTACCTGGTTGGTTGGTTGGTTGGTTTCGTACAGAATAAATGTGAGAACTAGGTACCACCAAAATACAGCACGTGAAAAATACGTCACGTGATCAGTTTAGGCCATATTGAAGGAAGAAACGTAAATATTTGTGAACTTTTTAAAAAAATCTCGCAAAAAGGAAATAACGAACATAAAGAGTTGTTACAAAGAAAAAAACAGTTAATTCAAAGATCAAATTATCTGATTGGGAAAAAATTACTCATCTTGAAAAATAAGTAAACAGCTCGTTTTTTTTTTTTACAACAGGGTCAGTTTCTTTATTGATATTTTTTAAGCGGAATTCTGTATTCATGGTTCTTTTACTAAATAGCTCTCGCATCGAAACTTATCAAAATCTTCTGATATAATTATCTTTATAGAAAAAAGTAAAAATCGTTTTTTCTCGGTTCATTTTTTTTTCATATTTCATAAAATAAATTTGGGGGAGTAGACCTCGTAAAAATATTTCCCCTGATATATTTTAGGAAAAAACTATTTCAGAAATATTTTCATCAAAAGTAATTATAAAAATCGGACCATTAATTGATTTTTCATAGAATTTTTAAAAACGCCTCTAGTCATAACTTGTTTTTGGCTACGTTAAATTTCAATTGATTTAACGGTGCAAAAATATAAACATAATTTTCATTATTTCCGTAAGCTGAATTTTTTTTTAATCATCAGGATTTTTTTTTTTTATGTTTCTCCTTTCGAATGGACAAAAACTTTTCAAGATAATATTAACCTTTATGCAAGTTTCATTGTGTTAAATATAGGGGTGTGTAAATTTAACAGGGAAAATTGGTGGTACCAGTGAGAACAATTCCCCACGAAATAATAACAAAACATTTTTTTTATTTTAGTAAACTCAAACTTGACAGAGCAGATTGCGAACATGACAAGAGATACATAGAAGAGCTTATACAGAGTTGTATGAGCGAAATGTCCTAATATAAACAGGAGTCTTTAGTAGAGAAAATGTTGAGCCCTTGATATTTAGCTAGTATAAAAAGAAAGTGTAAAGACTTAAATGTTAAGCGAGGTTGCTGAACTGCAAAGCCTCCTGTCCATGGACAGGAACGTAACTGGTGCGTTGTTACCTCTGTTGAGATTGGAAGACTAGAGAAGTATTTAACTTGTCCACTTCTTTTATAATGCCGCTGACCATGCCACCCAGTATCTATTAGCAGACAGAGGAGACAATTACCTTTCGCGCTCCCTAACATCAATAGAACCGTGGCAAGTAAGGAATGTAATTCCTACATGTATTTATTTGCAACGGGTTGTGTTGATCGAAAAATGAAATGCAAAGAATTTTAAAAGAATTCAAGGCAACTTAAACAACTCCTTTTCAATTCAAGACTTTAACAAACGAAAACTATTACAACGCTAAACCAGAACTTTTGTTAACCAGGCTCTAAGCTAAGTTTGTTTGCAACACTTTCTTTCAAATCTATCTTTCCTTTTTTTGTGTTTTATATATATATATATATATATATATATATATATATATATAAAGTAAAGTCGTCGGGGTGGCATAAAGTCGGTATCAGCCTATCAGCGAGAGAGTCTATCCCCTTTTCACTAGCGCTAGACCAAGGAGATTGTTTTTAAGTCTGAGGTGGAGCGCCACACCAACCATCAGCTCCTTACGATACCGCACAGATCCCTGTGCTACTCATACGCTGAGTTGGCGAGAGCCGCTTTCGAACTAGGAACCTTATAGTTTCTAGCTGAACGCTCTACCGACTGAGCTCTTCTGTCTTATCTTTTCATTCAGTATCCGAACTTGAAAGTTGCGTGTATTTATGGGGTGTTAAGAGGTTTGGGGTGTTTTAAAGGTTTAAAGGTAACTGGATATTCTTGTTGCGTGTTCTTAGGGTTTTACTTTTAACCCCATCTCATTTGGTGGTTGCGCTGAAAAGAAAGGAAGTCAAGGAACGAAAAAGAAAAAGACAAAGGCAGAAGGTGGTTTTATGACTTAGACTTTATTGACCGCTCATAGTCGCCTATGGCAAGGGAATATCTTCCTAGCGACCAGACTTAGTTAAGGCCTAAACTCGAATGGCCGAGATATTCTCTTGAGGATCAGAAGTCAGTCCTTTTTCTCGCACATGCGCGGAGGGTTCTTCCGGTGAAGTCTCATGGAAGTTTTTTTTGTTTTTTTTTATTCTAATCCCCCCACATATTTACCCACCCCAGAATATTTCCTAATATATATGAAATACGGGTACTCATATATTGGAATTCGGAATTATTTCCCCAATATATTAAGAATTTGGCAAATTACCGATATATTGGAACTTGAAATTTTACCCCCATGTGAGAATTAATCCTTCTCCAGTTTTAAATTCTCGTATCTTCAGCATAACATTTTCGGTTGGACGCGATGCTTGAGTTTATTTAAAAGCTTTGCAAATTTTGTTCTTGGCCTATTTTAAAAAAAAAATTGACCCTTTCTCATCTTGTATGAGAAATACCGAATGTCTTCAAGCACTACCTGCCTGAAAGTCTCAAACACTGCCATGTCCCTGGCTATGGACCTGATTGAATTGACTTGCTGGGATCATTGTCAATCATGGTATGGATTTCACCAACAAATTTGGAATCACCATTGGACTCATCCAACTCTTTTCAAATCCTCTGCACTGTCTTTAGATTGACACCCAAACAATCTGAAATCTTTGGAGCTTCAAGCATGAATGCCAAGCAGTTCAGTATGCTGTTTCCTGATTTCTAGAGGGGTGAATTGCGCCATGGTGCTGCTTTCTTCACAGTACCCAATTGATTCTAGTTTTCTGCACAGTAGACAAAATTTGAAACAAACCAAGCTCATGTACAAAAATGTTAATCTAAAATGTTCAGTTGGAGGGGATGCTTGAGTTTGTTGAAAAGCTTTACGGCATAGTCTTTTCTCTTGTCCTACATGGCCTGTGCTAAAAATTGGCCCTTTCTCATCTTGTATGAGATATACTGAATGTCTACATGCACTACCTGCCTGATAAGAAACTCAGACACTCTCATGTCCCTTGCTCTGCACCTAATTCTCAATCATGGTATGGATCTCATCAACAAATCTAGAAGTTCTTTTCTTATCAGAATGATCATCCGAGCTGCCGTACATTCGTAATCACCATTGGACTCGTCAAACTCTTTTCAAATCCTCTACACTGCACTCAGATTGACACCCAAACACTCTGAAATATTCCTATTGGTGCTTCTGGCATGAATGCTAAGTAGTACAGCATGCCATTTCATAATTTCTGAAGGAGTGAATTGCGTCATGGTGCTGCTTTTCTCACAGACAGTGCTCAACTGACACTAGATTGCTGCACAGTAGACAAAACCTGAAACAAACAAAGCGCATACACAAAATTAATTGATGATTTAAAATGGTGACAATTTACCCATTGCATCCTGTATAATGCGCACAGACTTTTGAAAATTTGTCGCAGTTATATTTAACCTAAAAATGTCATTTCTGACCCAACGGAATGAGATAGATTTGTCATGTAATTTTAAAGACGTTTTTGAACTGATGAATAATGGGACAAGCGAGGACAGATCCGACCTCTGAGATTGTTGAAATTAACGAAAACAGAAATAACTTCTGCAAAATTCTTTCTTCAAAAATTTACATGAATCATAGAGAGTCTCCCTCAGACCTAATATAAATGTTAATTTGATAAGTGGATCAAACCAGGTTAGTTTCTGTTTAGGTATTTGTGGATATTAAAATAAAATTTAAATTTAAATTTAAAATTTTAAAAAAATAACAAACTCCCATGAGCCTTCACCGGAAGAACCCTCCGAGCATGTGCGGGAAAAAGGACCCGCTTCCGACCCCAAAAATAATCTCTCTGCCATTCGAGTTGAGGCCTTAACTGTGTCTAGTCACTATTACTGACCAGAAAGATATTTCCTTGCCACGTGGTGGCTATGACCGATGAATAAAGCCTAAATCATAAAACCACCTTCTGTCTTTGTCTCTTCCTTTTTCGTTTCTTGAATTCCTTCCTTTTCAGCACGACCACCAAATATGATGGGATTAAAAGCAAACCCTAAGAACACGCACCAAGAATAACAAGCCATCTTTTAACCTAAAACATTAAACCCCTTGCCACCCCATATATTTATCCGATCCTTTCGCCACGGACAGGATGTGACACAAGTATGGGACATTCAGCGAGGACCGAATAGACTATTACAGTAGTAATTGATCTGTGAGACTATTTTACTGAACATTATATTACGATGGGACACCTGGGTATTTACCTAACCCGATCACGCTAGGTCGCAAGTATGGGGCATCCAGTGAGGATCGAATTCGCTATTCACTAGTAATAGATTTGCGAGACTAGTTTATAAACCATTACATGAGGTCAATTTTTAAGCGGACTATAGGTTTGGTTCGGTCTCTTTGTTTTAATGGCATATCAACATTTGTGGCTTATTTAAGGCCAAAGTCATCCTTGTAGAAGAACAGTAGTGGTACTATTTAACACATAGTTGGGGGAGGGGGTCCATACTTTTGCAAATGGCATTAGTCCTAAAGGAACGTAATTGTGCGACTGAAATTCGAACTCGCTTATTACGATGCCGCAGCCCAGCACAGTAACCACTATACCACGGGGATTTATGGGAAGTTGTTGGGTGTCAGTTCTATGAGACAAATACAAACAAAAAAACAAAAAATAGATAAATAAATAAACAAATAAATATAAAAAAAAACAAAAAAAAACACACGAAACCAAACATTTACAAAGTAACGAAAAAGAAAAGAAAAATATCTAAAAAAAAAAACCAAAACACAAAAAAATCTCAAATAAAAACGCTCGTAGCTGTGTCTAAACCGCAATATAGTTGGTTCTTCCTTCTTGTGGGCTGGTAAGCTGAAAGGGAATTTAGGAAAAGAAGCGAAAAGAACAAAGATAAGAGTAACTTTAGGGTAAGACTTTTATTCGTTGATTCACACTATTCTTGGGGGGGGGGGAGATATTTTCCTGAGCAAGTCAATAGGTGTGTCTCCTTCGAAATCTTGGGTAAAAAGCTGAGACGCCTTTTTGGTGCCAAGAATTCACGGGTTTTTTTTCTGTTCATGCACAGAGGGCTCTTCCGGGCTGAAGCCTTCTGGAGTTTGATACTTTTGTCTTATATTTAATTTAATTTTGTTTTACTTTTGTTTTATTTATTTTTATTTGGTTTAATTTTATTTTTATTAATCCCCACAGACTCTTCCCTGAGCAAAATATTGCTGGTTTTAATTCAAGACTGGTTGCCTAACCACGGATAAAGAACCCAGTCTGCTCTACTAATTAATCTAGCTGATGTGGAGAAGAATGGATTCATGCCTTGTTTAATGTAATCTCCTCTCACCACACATTGTGATTGTTTTATTTTGGAGGTGGTGGGGTGTTCTTGATTGCCATTTTCTTCATCTCAATAAATTTCTTTCTTCTTCTTCTTCTTTCTTCTTTCTTCTTCTTCTTCTTCTTCTTCTTCTTCTTCAGTTTCAAATTCTTTTCTTACATGTTTATACATATTCATTTCACCTTTTCTCTTTAATGTCCTCTCTACATTTGCCTCTTTTAAGGTGCGCTTAGCGTTTCGGTTATCGTCGTTGGAAATGAAATCAGCGACCCGAGTTCAAATCAGGTTCGAAGCTATTTGCGTTTCACTTCGCGCTAATTCCCATGGGAAATGCATCAATTTCTCTCTTCTAGATTATGGATCTTCTCTTTCACATCTTCTTCTTCTTCTTCTTCTTCTTCTTCTTTAAAGGGAACTCCAGAAGAAAACAACTGGACAAAAAGTATACGAAAGCATAAAACCAATATATAGAATAAATAATGCCTCGTGTGGCGTAATGGTTAGCAAGTGTAGCCTACCTTGTTAATGAGTTCGATTCTCACTGGGCGACTCATAGTTGTGTACAAGCTAAGGTTAGTAAATAACTATTAGAGTAAACAATACTCTTTATTTAAAAAAAAAAATGCCAATCTACTTCCAAGTGTTCACCCACCCATCTATAACACCAGTCCACCCAAAACAACGGAAGCTCAATTCCCACTTGAATTTTGAATTGAATGAAGAGAGAAAAGAAAGAAAGAAAAAAAGAATATGATGCCTATATTCCTGATTTTCTTCGACGTGTGACGTAAGCATGTTAGTGGCCCTTGTTATGCTCTCTCGTTTGACATGTAAACAAACCTACATTTTCCCTTTTCCGGTTCAACCTAGCCACTACCCTGTATATCGTTAACGCGAAATGTTGTACTACGTTCTTATTACGTTTTTATTTTGAGATTGTTTTTGTGGTTTTTAGATATTTTTGTCTTCTTTTTCGTTACTTTGTAAGTGTTTGGTTTCGTTTCGTGTGTTTTTTGTTTTGTTCTTTGTTTTTTATATTTATTTGTTTATTTATTTATCTATTTTTTATTTTGTTTGTTTGTTTGTTATTTGGTTTTGTTTTCTTCTTCTCTCCCATTTCCCTCTCTCAGATTTCCCTCTCTTATGTTTTTAAAAAAATGTTATACTTTGTTGTTTTTGCAAATAAGTCCCCGTTTCTCTTTCTTACTCTTTTCATTCTTTCTTTACTAAATCCATTGAATGTTTTTTTTTTCATTGTTACTCCTTTTTCGGACTATATTACTTTTAGGCACCCCTTTTTGATCTCGATCAAGAAAGGACATGTTTTTCATTCACACCGTCAATATCCGGTTGTTTGTTAGGGGTTAGGGTTAGGGGTTAGTTTTATATTTTTTTTTAAATCTAAAAATCGTCTGTTAAAACAACCGGATATTGACGGTGTAAATGAAAAACATGTCCTTTCTTAATCGAGACCAAAAACGGGTGCCTAAAGGTCATATGGTCCTCTTTTTCTTACTTTCTTTCTAACTTTCTTTCCGTATCTTTTTTTTTATTGTTTTCTCTTTTTCTTTCTTTCTTTATTCAATGTTTCTTCCCCTTTCTTTCTTTCTTCTATTACATTTCATTTCATTTCCATTATTCTTATTTCTTTAATATTTTTCTTTCTTTCTTTCTTTCCCTATCTTTATTGATTGTTTCTCTCTTTTTTCTTTATATAATGTTTCTTTCTTTCTTCTTTTTCATTTCATTTCCTTTCTATATCTATATTTTTTTAATGTTTCTTCTTCTTTTCTTTCTTTCTTTCTCATATATCTCTTTATCTAATGTTTTCTTTCTTCTTTTTACATATTTTTCTTTATTTAATGTTTCTTTCACTTTCTTTCCTTTATTTTCCTGTCCATATATTTCTTTATTCAATGTTTCTTTTCTTTCTGTCTCATGCCTTTCTTTCTTTCTTTCTTTCTTTTTCTTTTCTTCCCTTTTTTTATTTATTTATTTTTTTACTTTATGTATACAGGATAACCCAGAAAAAAACAGAATCCAATTTATTTATTTATTTTCCCATTAAACTAACCGTAAACCCTAACCCTAACCCTACCCCCCTAGTTAAAATTAACAGTTTTATTACAAAATGTGTGGGTTCTGTTTTTTATGTGAAACCCTAATTTTCACACCGATTTGCAAGTTTTGCCCTTTTTTTTTATAATAGTTGAAAGTAAAGGGGAGGTGCTGCAGTCCTGAAATTTTGGCCATACCAACAATGTTTATGTTTTATCCTTTTTTTCTTCCTTTCTGATGCGCAATTGTAATTCTATACCATCCGTCCTCTGCCTCTTCCTCATGTGTGTGTGTGTGTGTGTGTGTGATTTCCTTTATTTTATATTTTTAATCATCATCATCATCATCATCATCATTCTCTTCTTCTTCTTCTTCTTTTTCTTCTTCTTCTTCTTCTTTTTCACGTATTTATTTCTCTTTAAATCAAGGACATGTTTACTACCCAAGAACATCCAACCCTAATTTTTCAACTTTGTAGACTCCTTTATTTAATTGCTGATGTTTTGGAAGTATCTAAATTATTATGACTAATAAAACAACCTTGTATCCCATGGTTTTGTATTGTACAATTCAATTGGTGTGTTTTGCGATGTAAGCACTTATTGCGTATCATAAATATTGGTTTATAAATATTTTAGAGGCGTGGTTTAATGTTTATGTAGCTATCTTAATGGACATGTGAGGCGCGTGGTGTACTGATTAGAGTCGTACGAAATGGATTCGTCGACTCGGTTCAAATCCTGGACGAAGCCACATAGCGCTAATCCTCTTGGGAAAGGTATGAATCCAACTATTCTCCCTCCGGTTATAGGTAAAATAGTAGGGCAGACTGGGCTCTTTAACCTTGGTTAGGCAATCAGTCTAGGAGATGGAAAACTCTGAATTCAAACCTCTTAAATTTCCGCTTGGGGTGGTCACTACAAGAATAGGTTCTGTCCTATTTAGTGATCTATTTCAATTTATTTGCACGACAACTTGACAAATTAATGTACGTATTTACCAGGCAGTGTTAAAAAGTTGTTAACACGGACCAAGAAAGAAGTTAACTATATTATAGAGATTATATCCCTTATTTTCCACGGTTCTCCCATCTGATGCTAGGGAACACGAAGGGTAATTACCGCCCGTGTCTGCAAATAGCCAGTAGGTGGCTTGGTCAACGTGGTATAAAAATGTCAAACCCTCTTAGTTCACTTTCTGCTTCGTTATTCAAGTCGCATTCCCGTGCGTACCTGTCCGAAGCGGACAGGGGGCGTTTGAGCTCCCAACAATCTCATGTTGCATGGAACACGATAGCATGCTTAACATGTAAATTTTTACACCCTCATTCTCTACGAGCTACGTATCAAGGACTCTACGACGAACTAAAGACTCTCCCTTTCACATTTAGACATTTCTTTCATACAACTTTGCATAAGCTTTTCGGTTATTTCCTAGTTGAGTCACATGATATGACCCAGAAAAAACAGAACCTAAATTATTTATTTATTTTCCCAGTAAACTAACCCTAAACCCCAAACTTAACCCTAACCTTAACCCTAACCCTAACCCTAACTCTTGTTGGACTTAAACTTCAAAAAATAATTAAAATTAAAATTAACAGTTTTATTACAAAATTTGTGGGTTCTGTTTTTTTTTTCCTGGGTCACCCTGTAATATTATGCTACTCAAATATGGCGGGTTAGGGTTATGGTTTAGGGTTAGGGATAGGGTCTTGGATTAGGGTTAGGATTAGGGTTAGGGTTGGGGTTTAGGATTAGTTTAATGGGAAAATAAATAATTTGGGTTCTGTTTTTTCTGGGTCAACCTGTAATATCATGTTACTCAACTAGGAAATAACCAGTTTTTCTTATTTATCACCATTAGGACGAAGCGCAGTGTATATGAATCGTTTGTCTTGTCTATACTCCTGTACTCGTCGGAAACGTGGACTACGTATCGTTGACACATCAAAGCCTTGAAGGAGATTTCATTAGATGTGTATCAGGAAGATCTTAAAGGTTGGGCGGTAATCCCTCACACCAGATGCGCTGGACCGTACATCTTGTTAGGATGGAAACGACAGACTCCCAAAGCAATTATTCTATGGAGAACTCCAGTCTGGGAAATGTCAGAGGTACAAGCCCATAGAAACGTTTTAGGGATGTCAAAAAAATAATCTTAAAACTTTTGATATAAATGTTGAAGGCTGAGAGAGGACGGCCACGAATCATGTGGTTTGGGGGGAGACGTTCATGGTGGGATTTGTGGCAAGGCGGCTCGAGCAAGTGGACTTTACAGTGGCGGCACATATCGGACGTCCTGGGCAGATATCCTGCATTTAGGCTTGACCATATATATGATGTATGTGGCAGGGCTTGCATGTCGAGAGCTGGGCTTCTCAGTCATGTACGGTCCCATACGAGCGGATGACGGGGTCTCACGTATCATTTGTGCGTCAGGGCGCGTAAAAGCAAAACTGCGTGCTCACAACCGAACTACTTGTAGAAATGGCCTTCTTCTGTGAAGAAGTGGCAATCATATATATATATAATATATATAATATATATATATATATATATGCATGTTGAATTAAACAAAAGACACGTCTCCTGTTTAACAATTTTATTTGTGATTTTTTTCAAGTTTCTGGCCAACTATTTAATATTTGGGTGGAATTCGTGGATTAGTCCACCAAAGTTCATGTCTCGAGTACTTTCGGCACTTCGAAGTGCCATCATCAGGGGTGATGTGTTCCAGTTTTTCAAATTATATTAATGGATGTGGAGGCTGGAAGGAAGAGGATTAATATAATTTGAAAAACTGGAACACATCACGCCTGATGATGGCACTTCGAAGTGCCGAAAGTACTCGGGACATGAACTTTGGTGGACTAATCCACGAATTCCACCCAAATATTAAATAGTTGGCCAGAAAACTATATATCACCAGGGTTTGGTTTTTGAGTAAAAATAATAGGGATTTGATTTATATTCGTGAAGATGATTAAAAAATAAAATTTAGATATAACAGCATGGATTTTTTTTTCATTTAATATTTTAGATAGTAGACATTAACATTTCTTTTCAGAGTAGCTGCATCAATGCAAAGTCTATTTTTTTTTTTTTTTTTTTTTTTTTACATAGGAATTTAAATGGAGCATCCCGCAAGGATTCAACTCACGATTCAGTAATAATGGATCTGCGGGACTAACTTTTAAAAAATCCTCTACCCAGGCGACGCCGGGTAGCCGCTGCTAGTATATATATAAGGACATATAAAACTATACACAGGCTTATGCAGCAAAGTATCCAGGTTTGTTTCATTCTCAACTGATAATGTTAGCGACAAGTTGTGGTACTCATGACAACAACATGCGAAGACTAATCTTCAGTTGTCAATACCATAGCCCGTCAGCTACAATATCCATGAAATGTACATCCTAGTATACCACATATTTATTGGTAATTTATGAGGAAGTGCGTCCTGGTCTCCTGCCTCAGAAATTGCTACCTGGTGACTATTAAAATAACGTCCCCAGCTATGTCGTCTCGGTGGTGTTACTTGAAAGAAAACAACCAACTTAGGGCGTTAAATGTATTTTTTGTCGTAATTCTTATTTATTTGTCGTAATTTGTTTAGAAATTTATTTATAGAAATTTGTCGTAATTCTTGTTTAGATATGAAGATGGATATCTATCTATCTATCTATCTATCTATCTATCTACCTCAATTTGTTCATTTTTTACTTTGTTTATATATATCTATCCACCCATCTCCATTTGTTCATAAAGAGAAGCCCACCCCTCTAAAATACATTTAACGCCCTAAGTTGGTTGTTTTCTTTCAAGTAACACCGCCGAGACAACATAGCTGGGGACGTTATTTTAATAGTCACCGAGTAGCAATTTCTGAAGCAGGAGACCGGGACGCACTTCCTCATAAATTACCTATTTATCCCAACAATTCAACACATTTGGAACAAATAAATTACCGGAATGCTCGGTGGTAGAGAAAATATCTAGTCGAGTTCCCACTCTCCAAGAGCCAATATTAGCATTAATATATCCGTGATATACTAACACTAAACAAAACGGAAGGAAAGACAAAATAAACTCAATTACACATTTTTGAGGGAAATAAAATTATACCATAGAATATAGACATGAAACAAATTAATACTATACAACATAATCCCCAATAATGCTAACACATTGTTAAAACCAATTACTAAAAAGTATAAATATAAATATACGATATGTATTACTTCCTAGCCGTTAGGCATGACATAACACCAGACGAGTTAATATGCCGTTAAAATCAATAAACAAACAAAATCAATTACACATGCAAGAACATCTAATATTTTATATGCACAATATACACGCAGACATCACTACAAAGAAAGAATAAACAAACGTGTCCCAATAGCTAGAATTATACACATATTGTTCTATGAACAAGCAGTATATGGAAGGGGGTACAAAATATCAAAATTGATATATAACAAGAAAGCGTATGGTAGAATTATGAGAGAATTAAATTAATTTCGTTTATTTAAAATAAACAAAAGTTGGTAAATGTAGAAATTATATAGTCCTTTCACTCGGTGAAGTGTGAGGAGGTGAGTGGGTGAAAATCTGTTTCTTGTCCCGGTGACTTGGTTGTGTGTGGCGTGGTGATGTGGTGTGGGTCAGTAGGTTCAGCCGTCTTTGATCTTGTCCGAAAAGTAACGCTGTCCAGTGCTGAAGTCAACTGCCGTCTTGACTTTTAATCGGCCGTTTTTATAACTATGTTTAGGATCGAGATTCGGTTTGGAAAGTTTTGGGTGGGGATGAGTTTGTGATTGGTCAAAAAAGTTTTTAAAAAGAGACTTTTTTAATTGTCTGCAAATCTAGTTTTTCATCCGGAAGTTTGCGTGGAGCCTCATGCGCAGAAACATGTTTTGTTCATTTTGCTTGAAGCTACTGTCGGGTCAACATCCGTCTGGTGTTACATTTTTTAATATCTTAGATTCTGTTCGAAAGTCTTTTAATTTTTTTTGTGGGTGTATTCAGTTATTGAATTTGTGAATCAGGAGAGATATCTATTTCTGTTGTATAACAAAATGCTTACTTGCTGAGTGTAGATGAGAAGGCTATGAGGCTTTATCGTTCCCTGACAGGGGTCAGAGACAAGATCTCTACTGGCCAAACACCAGAGACAAAAAGAGGTCGAAAATAGGCTTCTGAGATTGTTATGTGACACCTTAAGGGACATGCCAATTCTCTAAGACAGATAATCATTGTATACCTACAAGTTTAAAAGAAAAAGAAAATGAATTGTGTCTAGAAAAACCCAATATCCCTCAATAAATTTATTCTTGACCATCCAAGTAAGGCTAATCTAGTAATAATCTACAGAATTGGTTTTCTGTCTACAAAGGTCTGCAAGATTAGCTTGGAGTTGCTGGAATCCATTTAAGATATAACCTTCTTGGTTATGCCGAGAACTCCTCAGCACCCATCATTCTGTAATAAGCTTAGCCTTGCCTCTATACTAAACTAAGCCTGTTAGTAAATAAATATTTGTTTTTAGAATCTAAAAATATGAATTTAAAAACTTAGAATTATGGCCATTATATTTAAAATAAATTTCATCGGTTAATATATAAATTGTTGTTCTAGACACCACTATGGATGACTCTAACAGTAATATTTATTTTAAAGAATTTCGATTTATTTCCATTGAATCAGTTTGATTGAAAGACTAAACTAGTAATGATCTACAGAACTGGTTTTCTGCCAACAAAGGCTTGCAAGATTAGGTTGGAGTTGCCAGAATCCATTTAAGATATAACCTTCTTGGTTATGCCAAGAACTCCTCAGTACCTATCATCCTTCAATAAGTTTAGCCTTGCATATCCAAGTAAGACTAATCTTGTAATAATCTACAGAATTGGTTCTTTGCCGTCAAAGGTTTGCAAGATTAGCTTGGAGATGCCGGAACCCATTTAAGATATAACCTTCTTGGTTATGCTGAGAACTCCTCAGCACCTATAACCCTTCAATAAGCTTAGCCTTGCCTATCCAAGTAAGACTAATCTAGTAATAATCTACAGAATTTCGTTTTCTGCCAACAAGGTATGCAAGATAGCTTGGAGATGCTGTAATCCATTTAAGATATAACTTTCTTGGTTATGCTGAGAACTCCTCAGCACCTATCATCCTTAAAATAAGCTTAGCCTTGCCTATCTAAGTAAGACTAATCTTGTAATAATCTACAGAATTGTTTTTTTGCCGACAAAGGTTTGCAAGATTAGGTTGGTGCTGCCAGAATCCATTTCTTGGTTATGCCGAGAACTCCTCAGTAACTATTATCCTTAAAATAAGCTTAGCCTTGCCTATTCAAGTTGGTCTGAAATATACAACTTCGGTCATGGACAAACATTTGCAATTTTTTTAAATAGATTTTACGCTTACTAACAAACTATGTAAATATGTATAAATGTGTGTATACATATATAGTGATACACATATACACGTACACGTACATGTACATACAAATACACTTATTTATGTGTATGTATATACTAATGAGATTATGAATATTTATTCATATATTTTGTTTTCAATTACGTCAATATTTTTTTTTTTTACCTCTCAAATGCGTAACAAGCTAATTTCACAGTAGATAATATTTCAGAGTGATATATTATTTGCTGAGTAGTTTTATTGGAAAATCCAGCTCTTGTTGCAGTTTGATGCAATGGGATTATATATATTATATTATATTATATTATACATATATAATATATATATATATATATATCATATATCATCATCATGATCATCATCAAGTCGTGCTGGCAACACTGAAATCCATGACAATCTCTCGTCAACCATCCCTATAGATCATCAAACCTGTGAGGTCCCCTGCGCAACACCCAGAATCCACGCAGAGCTGTTCGATGTAGGTCTTTGTTGAACTAATCAATTTGGTTTTCAATTACGTCAATATTTTTTTTTTACCTCTTAAATACGTAACAAGTTAATTTCACAGTAGATAATATTTCAGAGTAATATATTAGTAGTTTTATTGGAAAATCCAGCTCTTGTTTCAGTTTGATGCAATTGGATTATATATATATATATATATATATATATATATATATATATCATCATCATCATCATCCTCATCATCATCATCGTGCTGGCAACACTGAAATCCATGACAATCTCTCGTCAACCATCCCTATAGATCATCCAAACCTGTGAGGTCCCTGCGCAACACCAGAATCCACGCAGAGCTGTTCGATGTAGGTCCTTGTTGAACGGCCCACACTGGTGTGCCCATTTGTAGGTTTCCAAAGAAGAACGTCACTTATGAGTTCGTAGTTGCTTCTCTAGCAGTATCCAGCATGCCTTGTTCATCTTACTCGAATGGTTTGTGTGATAGGGGGCAAATGGCCGTATAGCTGCTTTCTTGTGGGATGGATGTTATTTCCATGATTTGTTTAAAACTGCGCGCAGCATTCTTGTGCAACTCCCATCTAGATTATTTTCTAAGCGCTTCGTTAAGGTTCAAGCATTGACACAACTATGGCTTGGAAGAATTGTCGCTTTAACAGATCAGATTTCTATAAGAGATTTAAAATTCAAAAACTAAAGGCAACACTATGACCCGCCTTCTTGTCTTGTTCTTGCTAAAAAAAAATTATATTAATGATATGTATCTAATTCTTAGCGAATATCTATTTCCCGTCCTGTCTAGAAAAACTAGTGAGATAAAGTCATTTAAAATACGAGGATAGTAAAAAAGTAATGCCATTTTGTTTAGGACAGGTATGATTACCAACAAAGAAACATGTATGATACATTAAAATAAAGCTGGTCCTCTGTGGATTACATCCCTACTTCTCCACAAAGTCACCGTTTCTCTCAATAGCAATGCTCTACCTTCGAATGAGAGTATGTATCCCTGCCCCATAAAATTCTGTTGACTGTTCTTTGAGCCACTTCTTCGTTACAGATTTCACTTCCTCGTCACTGGAATAATGTTTGCCTCTCTTCGGCCCATTGAAAGAGGCAAATATTATTTTTTTAAAGATCGAAGGTGAGAATAGAAAAAAGAAGGTTGAAAGGAAAGATTTTGTAAGAAAATTAGTACTAAAAATCTGAAAATTGAATGTAAAAAATAAAAAAAGGTTGGAGATTTTTTAATTACTCTGTCAAATTTGAATTTCTTTTTATATATTATCAGTGAAATAATTATACATCGACATTTGTTCTGTTTAAAAAGGTGGGGGCTAATCTTTTAAATTGGGATTTCTCCATTAATTATTACATCAGCCTACCAAAGTAAGCTTGTTATTAAATAATTATTTGTTTTTGAACTATCGCAGCCCAATACTCCGCTGCTCAAAATTATAGCCTCATTTACCCACTTTTCGATTCTCCCCTGTACCAAATCATCAGGCAGGCACCCAAGCTTTCTGCGACGCTTCGTTTCAACAAGAATCAGCGACCTTGACCTTGTTAACTGACCGGAACACTTACACATATTAATTTTGGTGAATATCATTACTGTTGCAGCTTGCTTATCGAATAATGAACACAACGAATAGTCCAGGTGTATGTATCTGCGAGAAGTAATCACTTCCGCCTTTTTATTATCACAACTCAAAGATGGTCGAAACGGTGCTTCCGTTTATTATCAAAACAATGGCTGAAACGGTGCTTCCGTTTCTTATTAACCAATATACCACAATTACATATACCGGTCAGTAGCAAAGTCAACAAACGCTAACAGTGTTAGCAACTCATCTGAGGAGAAATTCAACTCGAACCATGAATTTAATCCGGTGTGCCAACACGAAGCGCTAAAACCACTATGTTGACAAACAACAATAGCAGATAATGGACGCCTCTTTGACGCTCCCGAAAGGGGTTTTTTTTTTGGGGGGGGGCGCTTGAAAGTTATGCTCTTCTGTCCTGCGTGCCCAGTGCACACCTCGCAGCGCAGCGTTCGCTATCTCCATAGTTTGAACAAACCTGCACAGGTTGCCACCAGCACCGAAGCAAGTCCACCTTAAGTGCGAGCAACCCGCTTGTGGCACTTGCTTTTGGTACCGGTTCACGTTCATTTCCGATCTGGTCTCTGCCTTGTCCATGATCCAACCTTGCCTTTGACACGATCATTCACCTGCTCAGGCGACGACCTGGTTTTCTTCTAACCACGGTGCCGGCCTCTTGCCTGACTACGTTCCTGTGGTACCCCAAACTACCGGCAAACCGCACACGCTCCAGCCAGTCGATGATCCAGTCTCCTGTCGACCCTGATCCTGACCTTCTTCCAACCGGCCGATGATCCAGTCTCCTGCCGACCCTGATCCGGCTCTTCTTCCAGCCAGCCGACGATCCAATCTCCTGCTGACCTTGATCCGGCTATTCTCTCAACAAACTGTCCTCTTCAGGACCCTCTATCAACTACTATCCTTGTCAGGACAACACACTCTCAAAATCAATCTTCACCAGCTACGTAATCCTATTGCAACCCGGATACCCTCAACCCCGACAACAACTACAATCTGTTATGCGGTAAATAAACACTTCCGTATTTGTTAACTTAAAACTTCGTGCCTGTCCTCCTTTGCCTGGTTGTATTAATCAATTCTTTTTATTTTTCAAAACTGTTTGCGAGGTCAACGTTCTTATCGACTCCGCGACAATATATATATTATATTGTCGCGGAGCCGATAAGGACGTTGACCCCGCGAACAGTTCTGAAAAGAAACAATACTTATTTATATATATATATATATATATATATATATATATATATATATATATATATATATATGCTCCCACTCGGTAGAGCTCTGTAGAAGGGACATTAATTGAAATTGATGTTAATAAAAGTTTCCAGATGAATTTACATATTGATGATTATTTGTCTGGTGGTGTCAGGTTTTACGATTCCATAAAAGTGCAACCTAATGTTTTATGAATAAATTTAAAAAATATGGACCTCAGAAATATTTCATTAACACAAGATTTCATATGCCTGAATTGAATTATTATTTAATTTAAGGGAAAAAAAAGGAAAAAGTTCAAAATAAAAAATAAGAATAAACAGCAAAAAGAAGAAAAATCAAGGAGCTAAAAAAAAGAAGGAAATGAAAGAAAAAAATTACTTTTTTCGTTGTAATAATATATAGATAGTTCTTAAAACTCTATGGGATTATATATATATATATATATATATATATATATATATATATATATCCCTGAATATTTACAATATATATATATATATATATATATATATATATATATATGTATATCCCTGAAATTTTACATATATATATATATATATATATATATATATATATATATATATATATATATATATCCCTGAAGATTCGCTACTGCGTGAAACTATAGTCGGAGGATTCTAACCCATTCGGTTTTAAAACATACTTAGATCTTTTTATTGAGCACTTTTTTAAATCGATTTTAATTTATCCAGAAGTAAATATATTTGTTTGCTTCGTAGATTGTCTATTAACTGTTATATATATATATATATATATATATATATATATATATATATATATATATATATATATATAATCAATTTCTTTAAGAGGGATTGAACAGGTTTTCCTTCTCCTAAACTGGTTACCTAGCCATGGTTAAAGAGTCCACTCTGTCCTACTATCTACCCATAGCTGGAGGAAGAGTAGTTGGATGCATACCTTTCCCAGGGGTATTAGCGCTATGTGAAATGCAAACAGCATTGTCCAGGATTTGAACTCGGGTCGACGAGTCGATTTCTTGCTACTAAGATTATATAGCTTGTTCTTCTATAAAGCTGAAACATTTTTAGGTCTCCTAAAACTTACTGTAAAATTATATCGAATCGGTTTGCTCTTCTGTCACATACCATCGTTGTCTCATTGTGATGTACTGGTTAGCAAACTAGTCTCTCAGAACCGTTACTACTTAATAGCGAGTTCGATTCTCATTCGATGCATCATACTTGCGACCTTGTGACACATCCTACCCGTGGCGAGCAGGTTGGATAAATACCTACCATCATTTCTCGTCTAGATTACATTCATGTTGATGGTTACAGGGAGATAACTCAGACAGATTATTTTTTTCATTTTATAAACCGGCTGCTATTGCGAAGCCTGCTTCAGAGTACATCGGCCTCTTGAGCGGCTAAGTAAAATTAACAGCGTTGATCCCAGGGGGCTATCCACCCCAAGGCAATACCTGCCCCCTTGATTTAAAGGGGCGGGTCTGGGTTTATTGCCTGGTGCCTGAGCGCCCCCTTGAGGGGGGAATGCTGACGGGATCAACGCATTTTTTGTGCTTACCACCCATGAGTTTCGGCTTGTGGGTGGACCCACATAAAAATGTCCTTGTGGGATTAGAGGCAAATACCTTGCAATACAAAAGTTACCGAGTCTGTTTATGTGTCAAATTACCTAGAATTTCCCGTATCTTGCCGAAAATATCAGATAAATCAAAATTGTTTTTACATAGCATTTGCCTTTCTTTTTCTTTCTTTCTTTCTTTTTTTTTTTTTTTTTTTTTTTTTTTGCAGATGAAGCATTGACAATCATTTATTAATTTTGACAATTATTTTTCTTTCCTTTTTTAAATTCATTTTCATGTTTTTAAAGTTTTTTTTTTTTGTTTTTTTTCGCTTAAAAATAGCTATAACAGCAAACATGGCACCGACATTGAAGACAAAATAGAATATGAGTTGGAGGGTGATACGAAAATCTTGTCACTCCAACATATTGTTTTAACTTTCGTTATTTTTAGTTTTAAAATATATAAGTTATGTAATTAGTTTACCTATAAAAAAAAAATAGAATTATTTTCTCGAATATCGGGTTGTATTATATTATTATTTTACCACTTAAAAATATGTATGGGGTGACAAGACTTTTGGACCACCTTGGAGGTGTGATTTGGGCTTCTACAATATCAATTGCTCAAGTACTTTAGTTGAAAAATATTTGTACAGATAATCAAACCGTGCTTCCCGAAGCAAAATAAATATATAAATAAAGGGGCACAAGTTCTGGGGTATTTTGCGGGGGGGGGGGGTAAATTGAATTAAAAGAAGATAGAAAAATAGCCAAAATTAATATTAATAATTGTGTAGAGAACTTATGCCTAGATAAAAATAATATTAGACAAAGGGCTACATATAAAGGTTTATTCAATAAAAACGAAATAAGCATGAACAAAGCAATTTAAACAAATTTACAACAACGTTAGAAGTCTTTTGAACAGTTGAAAAAGTCAGTTCATGGGTGGCGGGTGCAAAAAATGCGTAGATCCCGTCGGCATGCCCCTCAAGGGGGCACCTCAGGCACTGGGCAATAAACACAGCCCTGCCTCTTTAAATCAAGGGGGCAGGTGCTGCCTGGGGGGATGGCCCCCTGGGATCACGTCGTTAACACACAGGTCCAGTGGCCGAAACCACCGGACTCCGCCCCGAAGGACGGGTTGTTAGTGCGTTTAGGTGGATCACAGTAGTCCCCAGATGTCTTGACCAGAATTTGGCGCGTATATTTTATCGTGCCCTGATTGGTTGAAAAATACAAGATAGTATCTCTTTTTTTAATGGCGTATGTGGTGGGGTGTTTTATTTTTGAAAGTTTGAGACTCATTCAATCTTTGTTTTTCTAGAGTTCTGTTGTAGATAAGAAATGGCATGATTTCCTTTAATAATAATCATCTTGTCTCATTTTTGTTATTTAATTGTACCAAGTTGTCCAACCTGTCGGTGGGGCTTAAAATATGCTGATTGTATCCCATGAAGATGGGTAAGACCAACACCGTCTTTGTTTTGCAACTGTTTCAACACAACAAAAAGGAGTGTTTGCATAAATATGTGACAATGGATGAAACAATGATCCACCACTTCACTCCGGAGTCAAATTGGCAGTCAGCTGAGTGGACAGCAGTAGGTGAAAGCTGTCCAAAGCGACCAAAGACGCAAACATCAGCAGGCAAGGTTTTGGCGTCCGTATTTTTGGATGTGCAAGGTATTTTACCCTGAGAAAGGAAGAACCATCAATAGCGAATATTATCTAGCATTATTGGTGCATTTGAAGGAAGAACATTTTTTGGGGGGGTGCTGGTGTGGGATATGAAGTCCTGAGTACAGGGTACAGAGGTTACAAATTTGGCAAAGCAGTATGGCTGAGAAGTTCGGTTTAATTCAAATGTAGAGCAAAACTTAATAAAATTTTGTTCCAATTGCAATTCAGGCCAAGGCGAAAAGGCTTTTATTCTTTCTTTTGTTTGTCTCTTTATTTTCTTCTCAATTACCCCCTCTCTATCTATCTATCTATCTATGTCTCCACATATCTCTCTCTCTCTCCTCTCTCTCTCTCTCTCTCTCTCTCTCTCTCTCTCTCTCTCTCTCTATCCACTTAACATTTTTATTTCTCCTATTACATGGTAGTAATAATAGAAGTTTAGAAACTAAAATAGCCATTTAAACATCCACCCAGTGGGATAGAATATGGTATATGATCTTTTTTTTTACTCCACACCAGGAAGCTAGATTAGCAGACCATTGTTAGTGAGTTCGATTCTCACTAGGTGCCCCATAATTCTGGCTTTGTACCACAACTAAGTTAAGCTTAGTAAATAACTTTATGCATGGTTAAGCGTAAAATTGCTTCATTCAATCAGCATATTTCTGCGGACAGCGTGGAATAACTCTGACTCTACCTCTCTTAGTGCAATGGGGAGGTATTGCCTGAGAAATGGTCGTCCAGGAGCCAGGCTTATATTCATATAATGACCAAAGATTGATCAATTTCTTTAAAGTGGAATTAAACAGGTTTAAATTCAAAGTTTTCCTTCTAGACTGGTTGTCTAACCAAAGTTAAAGAACCTAGTCTGCCCTACTATATACCCAAAGCTGGAGGGAGAATAGTTGGATGTATACCTTTCCCAAGGATATTAGCACTATGGGAAATGCAAAATTCCTTATTTAGGATTTGAACTTGAGTCCCCGTGTACATTTCCTACGTCAGATACCATTACACCACGAGTGTGTATGTATTTGCTCAACCTCTCTGCCATAGGCAGGATGCAATGTAATGCAAAGTTGGGTTTTTTTTAAGTACAGCTGGTTAACATTCAGAATTTTCTTTTTTTTCCTTGACTAGTTGCCGTACCAAGCCCTAAAAAGGCCCAGTCTGCCCTACTATTAACCAATACACAGGGGGTCAGCGAGAAGAGATGGATTCATGCTTTTCCTAAGGGATTTAGCACAAAGTGAGATGCAAACATCTTTTCCCAGGATTCCTTCCAAGTTCAATTCCGAGACAAGACTGTTAGCATTTCAATTCAATGGGTCATTTTGGTAGAATTTTGGGGTCAAATAGAAATGCGACCAAAAGGGCGCGACCAAAAAGAACCAAAAGCATAAAACGTCTCACAGAAATAATGGAAAACAGTTCCATGGGGATATGGAAAAAAAGAAATGTCCCGTGGATGAATTTAATCATTTCATTACCTGCTCACGAATGCATAACGAGATTCATGCAATATTCCCATAATGCACGCAGATTTAAAAACAACTTTTCACTGTTAATTATAATAATAATAATGATGGTGGTGATGATAATAATAATAATAATAATAATAATAATAATAATAATAATAATAACGGATCACCTAATCCCAGCCAAGAGACCAGATCTTGTTTTGATTGACAAGAAGAGGAAGACTTGTCATCTCGTGGACTTTGCCGTCCCGGCCGATCACAGAGTGAAAATGAAAGAAAACGAAAAGATCGACAAATGCTTGGACCTTGCCAGAGAACGAAGAAAACTGTGGAACATGAGGGTTAAGGTCGTGCCGATCGTGATTGGGGCCCTTGGAACAATCCCCAAGGGGTTGGAAAGGAGTCTGGATAAATTAAATATCGGAGGAAGAATCAAGACCATCCAGACTACAGCATTATTGAGATCGGCTGGAATACTCAGAAGAGTCCTGGAGACTTGAGGAGACTTGCTGTCACTCAGCCTCCAGTGAACCACCGGCTTCTGCAGGTGTGAAAAACTCGAATGGAGCGAAATAATAATAATTCACCTACACTGTTCGGGATATTCTTTTCCCTTTTCCTCCAGTAAGCCTTCAAGTTGCGGCAAGTTGCTCAACATCGCTCGCCTAAGAGCTAAGACCAAAGTCACGAAGGTCCTCATTCGGGAATTGCTATTCACCGATGTTGCATCCTTAACGTCACACACCGAGCACGGCCTGCAACAACTTGTCAGTCTACTCACACAGGCTTGCAGGGAGTTTGGGCTTATCATAAGTCTAAATAAGACAAAGGTCATGGCACAAGGTGTAGACAACCCTCCAAACATTGCCATCAACGGGCACAGCCTGGAGGCAGTGGAGAACTTCAAGTACCTTGGGTCCAACATTGCCAATTCAGTCTCCACTGACGATGACAACCACAGCAGAATCGCGGACAATACCAGCCTTACCAAGAGAACCAAACTGCGCGTCTACAGAGCGTGTGTTCTCAGTACTCTCCTATACAGTGGTGAAGCCTGGATCACATACTCACGCCACGTGAAGAAACTGGACAGCTTCCACCTCAGATGCCTACGCCGCATTCTACGCATTCGCTGGCAGGACAAAGTGCCCAACACAGACATGCTGGAACGAGCAAACATAAACAGCATGCCCGCCATCATCTGCGAGAGACGCCCGCGTTGGCTTGGTCATGTCAGGAGGATGGACAAAGGCCGCATCCTCAAAGACCTACTGTATGGTGAATTAGTAGAGGGCACCTGACCGGTAGGGAGACCACGCCTACGCTTTAAAGATGTCTGCAAGAGAGACATGAAGACATACCGCATCGACATAAACACACGGGAGGCTTGTGCAGACCTGGCGCCTCCTCATCAAAACAAGGAACGAAAAGGAGTGAAAAAGAGAGGAAAGAAGCCGCCGCAGAAATGAGAGTTAAAAGTAAGGAGAGACAACAGCATCACCAGCATCTTCAGCAGGCATCACTTTTGTTTGCAATCACTGTACCAGAGATTGCCATTCAAAAATTGGTCTATGCAGCCACTCACGTAGCTGAAGATTTTTTTAAAATGGACACTACACCATCGTCTTTAATAGACGGAAGGATGCCAACAACAACAATAATAATAATAATAATAATAATAATAATAATAATAATAATAATAATTGCTGCATAAAATAATGCCATAAGGACAAACTATATTAAAGCGAAAATTGATAAGACCCAACAAAATAGTTAATGTAGACTTTGCGGTAATAGAGATGAGACTGTAAACCATGTACTCTGCGAATGTAGCAAACTAGTACAACGGGAGTACAAAACTAGACATGGCTGGGTTGGGAAGGTGATCCACTGGGAATTATGCAAGAGATTTCATTTTGACCATACAACAAAATGGTATATGCATAACCCTGAATCTGTTCTTGAGAACGAAACGCATAACATTCTCTGGGACTTTGAAATAAAAACGAATCACCTTATCCCAGCAAGAAGACCAAACCTAGTGTTGATAAACAAAAAAGAAAGAACTTGTCAACTGGTGGATTTTGCAGTGCCAGCAGATCACAGGGTGAAGCTAAAGGAAAATGAAAAAGATGGACAAATATCTGGACTTTGCCAGAGAACTGAAAAAGTTATGGAATATGAAAGTGAAAGTGATACCAATTGTAGTTGGTGCACTTGGAACAGTCCCAAAGGGATTGGAAAAGGGTCTGGAAAGTTTGGAAATCAGAGGAAAGGTTGAAACCATTCAGAACACTGCACTGCTGCAATCTGCCAGAATACCCAGAAGAGTCCTGGAGACCTGAGGAGGCTTGCTGTCACTCAGACTCCAGTGAAAGACCATCAGCTAATGCTGATGTGAAAACTCAAAAGGAGCAAATAATAATAATAATAATAATAATAATAATAATATCTTTTCAGCTAGTATATTAGGTCTGAGACCTGTCAGCTGTTCCTTATAAACATTCATCTTAATTCCACAGAATATTTATAATCTTTCAACAGATTATCTAACATTGCCTTGAAGGAGTTTAGAAATGGGGCATTCACTATTGATGATGGTAGTTTATTCCATGTATTCACCACTCTTTTACTAAAATAATTTTATCTTGCATTTGCTTTACAAAATTTTTTAAGAGTTTTAATTTATGACACCTGGTATTGATATTTTGAGCAATGTTTAGTTGATTAAAGTTAGTTGAATAAAATCCATGGGAATATTTATTTATTATTATTCATTTGTATATTTGGTTGTACAATATGCTGGATATATTTATATATTAATTCTGTATATATATATATAATATATATATATATATATATATATATATATGTGTGTGTGTGTGTGTGTGTGTGTGTGTGTGTGTGTGTGTGTTCCGACACCTCTGCACAAGTAGGATGTGACACAAGGTCAATTTTTTCAGTGGAGTTTAACAGGTTTGAATTTAGAGTTTTCCTTCTCCTAGACTGGTTGCTTAAGGTTAAAGAGCCCTACTATATACCCATAGCTGGAAAGGGAATAGTTGGGTTCATACCTTTCCCAAGGGTATGAATACTATGAGAAATGCAAACAGCTTCATCCAGGATTTGAACTTGGGTTACCGAGTCCATTTCGGATGATGATAATCATTACACCATACACCTCCAACACATCTCTCTCGCTCTCTTTATATATATATATATATATATATATATATATATATTAAAGAAATGGATACAATAGAAACCTACTCGAGTTTCACCATTAGGATCTTCAGGGTTAAATCCACTGAATTAATCGAGGTACCGATTAATTGCAGCCGATTACATGTGTGTTCATTGAATAAGATCGTGCCCATATTCACCGGTAAGCCACCTTTTATGTATATATATATATATATATATATATATATATATATATATAGAGAGAGAGAGAGAGAGAGAGAGAGAGAGAGAGAGAAGGAGGGAGAGAGAGAAACCCCTCTGCTTGAGCAGGATGTGATACAAGGTCAATTTCTTAAGCGGAGTTTAACAGGTTTGAATTCAGAGTTTTCCTAGCCAAGGTTAAAGAGCCCAGTCTGGTCTACTATTTACCCATAGTTGGAGGGAGGGTAGTTGGATGCATACCTTTCCCAATGATATTAGCGCTATATGAAATGCAAAAAGCTTCATCTAGGATTAGAACTTGAGTCGATGAGTTGATTTTCTACGACTCTAACCATTACGCCATGCGCCTCCAAATATACAAATGTATATATACATATAAATTATAAAAATAAATGTACTGGGTTTTTTAGGCATGAAAGAATGATGAAACTAAGCATTGAAATGGGCTAACATTAGCTACCACCAATTTTCCCTGTGAAATTTACCCCCCATGTATTTAACACAATGAAACTTGCATAAAGGTTAATAATATCTTGAAAATTTTTGTCCATTCGAAAGAAGAAACATTAGAAAAACTCATGATGATTTTTTTTTTAATTCTAGCTTACGGAAATAATGAAAATTATGAACGAAGAACAATGTTTACATTTTTGCACCGTTAAGTCAATTGAAATTTAACGTAGCCAAAAACAAGTTATGACTAGAGGCTTTTTTAAAGTTCTATGAAAAATCAATTAATGATCCAATTTTCACGAAAATTGCCATAATTCTTTATATTTTGATGTAAATATGTCTGAAATAGTTATTTCCTAAAATATATTAGGGGAAATTCTTTTTACGAGGTCTACCCCCCCCCATTTTATTTTATGAAATCTGAAAAAATGAACCGACAAAAAACGATTTTTTCTTTTTTTCTATAAAGATAAGAGTCTGACAAATTATATCAAAATATTTTTATAAGTTTCAATGAGAGAGCTTTTTAGTAAAAGAACCATGAATACAGAATTCTGCTAAAAAATATCAATAAAGAAATTGACCGTGTTGTATAAAAACGGACTGTTTTACTTATTTTTCAAGATAACGATAATTTTTCCCCAATCGGATAATTTGATCGTTGAATTAACTGTTTTCCTTTGTAACAACTCTTTATGTTCGTAATTTCTTTTGTGTGAGATTTTTTAAAAACAGTTCAAAAATATTTACGTTTCTTCTTTCAATATGGTCTAAACTGATCACGTGGCGTATTTTGGTGGTACCTGGCTAACATTCAAGAAACCTGTTCTGTTTGGATTAATTGTGTGAATGATACAAGTCTAAAGACATTTATATAGTAAGTGTTATTCGTTGACTTCTTATTTCGAAAGTCTGGCAACTTATTTTGACAACAAGTTAATGGATTTTGATTAGAAAATGATTTAAAAATTATTATTTACTAGGGAGAACTAATTGTGGTCTTATAATATTTAACTAAAATGAAGTTTTGTGGTAACTAAAGAAATTGTTGTAGCACTCTTGTAATGGATTAGTGTTGGATAATTCTTAAATTGTACGGATTCCATAAGTAATTGAATTTATATATTTTGTATGTTGAGTGACAAGCGGTGGATGTAGATATTGGTGTGATGTTACTTTATTATTTTGGTGGTATTGTGTACGATTAGTGTCTTTTTTTGTTGTTGAAGCATGTGATAGGGGGATTTGGTGTGTGTGTGTGGGGGGGTATCTAAGTGGCCCCTGTCGATAACCAACCCACGCTACGATTGAACTCCCAAGCCGTTTGAAGGACACTGGGGGCCAGTGTTTATTAATGAAATTAACGGCGTGATCCCAGGGGGCCATCCCCCCAGGCAACACCTGCCCCCACGATTTAAGGGGCAGCGCGTGGTTTATTGCCCAGTGCCTGAGGCGCCCCCTTGAGGGGGAATGCCGACGGGATCCACGCATTCTTTGCACCCGCCACCCATGAGCTTCGGTTCGTGGGTGGTCCCACATTAATAGGGCCTTGTGCCTAACCCGTACACGTGGGGCACGTGGTAAATAAAATTAATATCTAAATGTTATGATTTTTTTATTTGTTCTTGATTGTTTAATTATTTCATAGAAGGGGGTAAAATATTTACATTTACTTGTCGAAAAAAGACTTTGAGGAGGAGGTAAAATATAGCTTGCATATCGCATTAACTTTTCGGGAAAAGTGCCTTCAAACAGCTAGGGAGTTCAATCGTAGCGCTGGTTATTTTTCAGCAGGCACTGCTTAGTGTTTTTTTAGGGCAGGAGGCCAGAACGTATTTATGCGATGATACCCGGTATCTCATCTTCAGTTGTGTCCACCTTGGACCTTTTAATCAATTAGAGATAAAATTTTGAATATATATATAAAGGCAACACTCTCCTATAAAACGGATGGAGCACTCTCTGGCGGCCTTTACATATAAACATATGTATGTATCAGTTAAAATCCTCATCCCAGTCTGTAGGTGCTGATGGCCGAGTAGTTAAGAAGCCTGACTGATGATAAATCGATCGGGTTTCCATACTGGCTGGAGGTAGCCTGCTAATTTCTAGCCACACTGAAGAGATGTGATACGTCAAATGTCTGTGGATGACTATATATATATATATATATATATATATATATATATAGATAGATTATATTCTATTTTATTATGCATGTCAAAGTTTCATATTAATCTACTGATGTTAGTAAAAGTTTCCAGATGAATTTATATGTGCAATATATTATTTGACTTTCAAATTATAAACCTAATTATAAAAATAAATTATAAATCATAATTTTTTTATCAAACATATTGATAATAATTTGTCTGGTGGTATCAGGTTTTTACGATTCCATAAAAGTGCAACCTAATGTTTTATGAATAAATTTAAAAAATATGGACCCCAGAAATATTTCATTAACACAAGATTTCATATGCCTGAATTGAATTATTATTATTTCATTTAAGAAAAAAAAAGTAAAAAGGTCAAAATAAAAAATAAGAATAAATAGCAAAAAAGAAGGAAAAAATCAAAAAGAAATGAAAGAAGAAAATTATTAGAAGAAAATGACGAACATAAACAAAAAAGAAAAAATATTTACAAAATAAAGAATAAAAGCAGCAAAAAAGAAAGAAAGAACTAAGAAGTAAAAAAAAGAATTATTAACTAAGTTTTGGCTGGTTGGTTGGTTGGTTGGTTGGTTGGTTGGTTGATCGGTTGGTTGGTTGGTTGGTTAGTTGAATTTTACGGCATGTTAAACCTTCTTGGGTTATCTTATGCTAAGTACCACCAATTTACCCAGTGAAATTTACCCCACACACACATATTTAACACAATGAAACTTGCAGAAAAAATAATATTATCTTGAAAAAAATTTTTCTATTTGAAAAAAGAAACATTAAACAAACTCCTGATGATTGAGGTGGCCTCATTGCGGGGATTTTACCCTTCTGCAGAAATGCAGTCAGCATATTCTACTACCCCGCCGACAGGGCGTATGTTGTTAAATATTATTATAATGGAGATTGAGTGTTTGTCTGTAACCAAAACTATATTACTACTCAAGTTACAATTCCCTTAGTTACTTACGTCATATTCTCCGTGATTTTATTTTATTTAAACCTCAATTATTAATAAAATTGTTTTACATTATTAATACTGTTGGCCATATCTACAGACTAATAACATGCAATTGTATTTATATATCCAACAAAATAGCGGTTTACAATGTGAACGGGAAGGCTAATTTGCATATTAATATTAAAAATTTGATTTTAATAAATATGTGATTAGTATTATTGATTTCTAATTGTTTTGTTTCATTTTGAAAAATGTGAGCAAAAAATCTTAAAAGAAATTAATAAGAAATTACTGTAACTTTATCATTTACTTCCTATTTTAACTAAATAGTTAAATTAGGAAAATTTAGTAATGAAAGATGGGAGTGATGGAAGAGTAAGTTTCAGTTGTTCTGTTTTTCGATTATACCCCCGTCTGTTTCAAATCGTTTTATCTGCATTCTTATCTAGTTCCATTAGCCTTTCTAATCTAATCTAATATTTTATTATATTAAAACTTAAATACTTACACCGGGGAGGGGGGCATATATTTGCTAGAGTATATAATTGTTCTTATATTCATTCGATACAAGGAAACTACATTTTCCATTCCACTATTCTACCAACTAATATGCTTTTACAAATTATATGCAAATTTGTAACACGTTCATTCCTCTACAATCTCTCCATACAAGGCATCTATAAGATGTAATGTTCTTATAATATATTGGAAGACTCAAAGTAACCTTCCAACGTGGGTACATATGTGTGCATAAATTAATCCGACAAAGAAGTTATAAGATAATAACAAACATAGACTTTAATTCATGAGCACGTGAGAAATACATACAAGACAGGTATACATATACTCATCACAAAAGGTACAGCAATATATAGATAACAGATACAGAAACATATATAAAGAATGTTAGACTTACGTCCCCAAGGTAGTGATACAGAGTTTCTGAAGGAATGTCACTTACTGATAGTTGGGGTGGGGGCAAAATCCCCCACTTAAGGGGATGAGGCGCCAAGCGCCTAAAATATGTGAATTCGTTGCTGGCCCGAGAGAAAGAGAGTGATTTTCTCCCGGGCTCCTGTCTAAATACTCTAGCCACCTATCGGCGAAAACTTGTAGAAAGGTAAGATGACCCAATTGGACTCATGTCCATTTGGACTTACCATTTTACTGACCCAACACATCTAATGGTTGCAGGCTATGGGAAATGAAATCAACAAACCAAGTTCAGATCTTGAATGAAGAAACTGCATTTAAACCAGCTGTACTTGTTAAAATCCTTGTCGCCATTGTAGGGGTTCAGTTTCTCTGTTATCCAGTTAGTAATTCTAATATGAATGTTTCCTTGTAATATATAAGTTCAAGTCAGTAGTGAGTTGGTAATCCTAGTCAATAGGTTTCCTCTGGTGTTAATCCAAAAGATGGGTCTTACTGGCTGAAAATTCAATTAGCAAATAATCTTAAATGCTTTCTGTGCTTGTCTCTCATTTGCCAAATTGCCTGCTGTTATTGGGAAAGCTCATAAATAAAAAGTGATCATTTTGTATACATTTTATAGCAGGAGAATCCAACAGTATTTTTTTTTAAATGGCCTTCTGTCACATCCGGCTTGAGTAGGTATTTATACAAATCCTCTGATATATGCATGAATACATCTGTTCTCCCTCACTCTCCGGTTATGGGTGAATGGTAGGGAAGACTAGGTTCCTTAGCCTTGGTTAGGCAACCAATCTAAAAGAAAGAAAACTGAATTCAGACCAGCTGTACTCGGCTTTAAAAAATTGACCTTATGTCATATCCTGCTTGTTGCAGAGGGGTTGGGTAAATATTTACACAAACCCATTCACCACAGGTAGAATGTGAAACAAGGTCATAATTATGGGACATCCTGCAAGGATCAAACTCGCTATTCAGTAGTAAGAGATCTTCAGTAGTAAGCGATCTAGCTTACAAACCATTACACCATGATGGGATGCCCATAGTAGAGATGTTATTGGAAAAATTAGGGATTAATTATTTGCCCTTGGCGCCAGGGTCTGGATCAGCCAATATCGTACGTTGACACCCAAATTGAATTCCATGAGCGCACGGCAACAAGACATAAATCCAGTCTCTCCCATAATTAAAGAAACAGCTGATAAGTCTTGCTGCAAACACCATTAAGTTTGCAATTTGTACCTTTCTGAATATGTGTTTTTATCTTCAATTTTTGTTGACTTCTTCATCCAAATTTAATTGCCTACATTTTAACCCTACCTACCGTTGGAGAATGGAATTTAAAATACAACAAAAATAGAAGAGAACAGGTTATGCCAACCCGTCTTCACATAGGTCACACCTATATCACCCAGCATCATTCACTAGAAGGCACGTATTCCCCAATATGCATTACATGCCAAGAGAGATTTACAATGAAACATATTCTGCTAGAATGTGTAGACTTTGATCTATTGCGAACAAAATACTACTGTAGCGATTGTCCGCCTCTGTTGGGATGGACATGAGTCCAAAAGGATTATCTTCCCTTGCTGCCAGGTTTTCTCCCATGGGTGGCTGCTGTATTTAAACAGTAGCCCGGTAAATTCTCTCTCTTTCTCTCGGTCCAGCAACGACTACACATGGCATAAACACGTGTTGTCTATATCCATTAAGTGGGGGGGACTTTGCCCCCAAACAAACCAGCAGTAAGTGACATTCCTTTAGGAACTCTTTATCACTTCTTTAGGACTTAGTCCTACATCCCTTGTTGTATCTTTATGTATCTTTTTTCTATATCTTATTGTACCCTGTCATGAGTATGTGTACTACATCATGTGTGTCCAGGCAAATAAAGTCTATATGAGTTATCTTCTTGTTGCTTCGTTCGGACTTCATTGTGAATCTTTTCACTTACGTTTTTTAACGTATTATAAGAACATTAACATCTTATACTACTAAGCAAGTAATTTGAAAAAAAAATTCACGAAAATAAGACCATCAAGGATTTTATATTTCCTAAAAGAAGTGGGATTATACTAAAAAATATGTGTAATTGAACAATAGTTAAAATCTATACATAAATACATTTGTTTTCTACCAAACTACCGCTACTAATCCAAAACTTAGTTGGCATTAAATGACCCACCAAGGTTGATATGCCGTAAAACAAAACAAACCTTTTAACCTGGGAAAATATATGGTACCCGGCAAAAAAGATCATAATGTTGGGTGAATACAAATCATTTCAAAAGAAGGAAAAACTCTAAATGCAAAACTTGAGAAGTTGTTGTGGAATCTGGTGTAGTGCTTCAGTATGACCCTATCATCAGTGCATCCTGTTGGCTGGGGCTGTAGAATATACCGACTGCACCTCTGCAGAGGGGTTTAAATCTCCCCTCCCCCATAATAGGACCACCTATTGGCAGTGGGTGGCAATCTGTTCTTAAGGACAAAATCCTGGTGAATGAGTAGTCCATGACATTCAACGCTCCATTTTGGCCCTTACTTAGGGTAGACAGAAGGGCAGGTTTAGCTCAGTCGGTAGAGCACTCACTTAGGAATCGCAAGGTTCCTGATTCAATACCAGTGCCCGCCAACTCAGCATGTGTATAGCACCGATTGGGTAATCTGATCTGTGCGGTAAAGTGGGGAACTGGCGTTAGGTGTGGTGTTCAACCTCAGAAAAAAAGCAATCTCTCTGGTCTAGCACTAGTGAAAAAGAGATAGACCCCCTCGCTGTTAGACTGATACTGACAATACGCCACTCCTCCAACTTTAGGCTATATGGGCAGTCAGAGAGGCCCCCTTCCGATCAATCAGCTGGTCACATCAACCTCTAGCACTTATAGGATTGTCCCAAACCTATTGCTCTTATGGCAGACCCCCAACCCTTTTTATCATGTGCTAGAAGGCAGTGACTGAGGGTCTCAGTGTCCTGGGTACGACGTTAAACTGCATCTAGTGGTGAAGTTCCAATATTAGGTATGGCCAAAATTTCACGTGTTTTAAGACCCCCATGAATTAAATTCAACTAAACTCAGAAAAATCATTGAAACTTAATCTAATTTTTGAGGATTGATTAAAAAAAATCACTTATAAAAATTGTTTGTCGACAATCTTTAAAACGGGAGAATTTTATAAATTAAAATATGTATCAGCCAAAATACTGCATTTTTGCCATATTTATTTTTTTTTTTCGCTCTTGAAGATATGAAGATATGTTTTTTTTAACGTGATTTATTTCATTGTTATGATTAAGAAATTCATAGAAATTCTTTACATGTAATTTTAGACTCTGTACTTAAGGAAAAAAATTAGATTAAGTGACAATTACGATTTTATTTTTATTCTTTTTATTTCATCTTATGATTTTATATATATATATATATATATATATATATATATAAGAGTTTAAAGAAAGGGTTAAGGATTATTTCCTATAACTCCAACGTAACAAAGGGGAACCACTCTTGACTGATAAATTATCTATTTATTTTCCCATTAAACAAACCATAAACCTTAACCCTACACCCTAACCCTAACCCGTCTTCTTTTTTCCTAGTAGATCAATAAATAAATAATTTATCGGTCAAGAGTGGTTCCCCTTTGTTTATGTTGGAGTTATAGGAAATAACCGAGTTAAGTGCTGTGGTACTGAAATTTTTATCATGCCTACATTATTTCTTGTTAAGATTAAGGGGAAACAAATCTGAAATTGGAAGTTATCTCCCTTGAGCGCACTTTTTCCGTCTTTTTTTAAATTAATTGATATTTTTCTAATTCAAAATTAGTCGAAATCTGTTGCCCTGATTGAACTGTAAATAACTTTATTCTTCAAGTTCGAGTATTTTTTACAGTTTTGCATTAACTAATTAGTTACACTAATTTGTGCATTTTTTGTAATAAACATGCAAACTTATAAAATCCGATTGTATATGTTATAAAGATAAAATTTGTAGTGATATTTTTTAAATGTGTCAACTCAATAAAAACTATAATTAAACATTGTGCGGTTTTTGAAACTGACAGTTATTTATTTTTTTTAAATAGAATATTTATTTGTATAACAGGAAAAATATTCCACGAAGTGTAAGTTAACAATAAGAGAAAAAAGATCATTTGAAAAATATACCTTGTATGAAATATACATCCTATTTTACCAAAAATGTGATTTCCAAGCGTTGGGACGGTTATTTCCTATAACTCCAACGTAAATAAAGGGGAACCACTTTTGACTGATAAATTATTGATTTATTTATTGATCTACTAGGAAAAAAGAAGACGGAGTTAGGGTTTAGGGGTTAGGGTTAGGGTTTAGGGTTAGTTTGATGGGAAAATAAATAAATAATTTATCAGTCAAGAGTGGTTCCCTTTGTTTATGTTGGAGTTATAGGAAATAACCTTCTTTTTTTTACCGGAAATATGATTTCCAAGTGTTGGGACTCAATTTTTTAGAAATATTTGAGTAATTCCATATCAAATGATCCAGAAAAAAGTAAAATTGTCACCTACCTGCAATAAAGTAGGTAAGACTTTGTAAGTAGTTCAAATGTTGGTCGACCAATTGCCCATGGCCGCCTCGTGGCTTTTTATTTATGCCCATTCTTCCAAAGGGCAGACCAGTCCATTCAGACAACACACTGGGGGATATCACTCTACTTATACATGCCCCTTCCCCTCCCCCGTGACCACGGGATGAACTGACATGGTCATCATGGTTTGTATGCGTCTGGGTATTTCTGTGATTGTCCATGCATTTGTGGGGACAAGGTTCTTGGTGCCCGTATCCTGCAACACGAGCGTTGTCTCAACAGTGGGAGTTCGAATGGGTGTAGGCACTCTCCTACATCACCCTCTGCCGCACTTGGGATGTCATCAACCTCCATTCCCTCCTCGGGCTCATGCTGCATGCCAGGCGATGCGATATCGATGTTCTCATTGGTGTTAATGGCCTCATCAGGTGGTCGTTGCTGCTGGGGCCCAGAATCCGTGGGAGAGTTTGGTGTGGTCCATAAACAAATGGGCACATTTCAAGTACCAGTATGCCGTGCATCTTTTACTGTGTACCAGTATGCCGTTAACACCTTCATATGACTCTCGTACCTCAGCCTAAAGTTGACGGGGTATGAGGATCTTGTTGCCTTTGATTATTACTCCTTCCAGGCAGTACATTTCCTCGTGCATTGGTCAGAAAACATGAGCTATGGATGGGAGCTCGTTATGTGACATTGGGAAGCCATTTTCACTTTTGAAATCCAAAGTCAAAATCCCTGTTAACAGCACCATATAAAGTACGTAAGACTTTGTAAGTAGTTCAAACGTCAGTCGACCAATTGCCCATGGCTGCCTCGCGGCTCTTTATTTATGTCCATTCTTCCAAGGGCAGACCAGTCCATTCAGACAACACACTGGGGGATATCACTCTACTTATACACCTGCTTCAATTTTTCTGAAATTTTGTGGACAATGTTAAAGTAAGACAATCCCAAAAATTTGAGCTTCCAGCATTTTTGTAGGCAATATGATTGATACAAGGGAAATGTATTGTTTCTATATCATTTCAAATATATCTAACCCCCAACATAATCCAGATCATTTCTATTGCATTCTGACAGTTATTTTGCTCCATATAGACCTTATCCAATGGCTGAATAGAAACACTTAAAAGTTCAAAATTTTAAATGATGTTGTAGCTTTGGTTCTGAGCAAAAACCAAGCTATCTTTTTGGTACAGATAATGTTCAATATATGTAAAATAATAATAGAAACTTTTTTTTGTCATTGATACAGTGCCACATTGGGATTTTCTCACCTAGTGATCTTGCTATGAAAAAATCAGAAATCATTAATAACTAAAAATTGGTTAACTTTAAGACTTTTTTGATAACATTTTTGGGTTCCTATATTATAAACCAATTTTTTGGAGTAAGGAAGGTCTAGAACTCATTTTACAGACAAAAATAGATTACAAAAAGTCACCATTTTTTGTGCACTCTCCCAAATTTGGAGAGCTAAAAATCAACATAACTCTGCCAATTTTTGGAATTATAAGCTCAAATTTTTGGAATTGTCTTACTTTTACATAGCTAACACCTGGACAAAATTTCAGAAAAATTGAAGGGGGCTGAGTAATATGGCCTGGATGATTTGACGTGGAAATACCCATTTAATAAATTTAGTAATATTTTGCCATTTTTAGAAAAATAGAAATCTTTTTTTAAATCGATAAGAAAGGAAAATGGCGGGTCAGAAACTCTGAAATAACCAAAAAATACAAATGATCTCTCAAATATAGACAAGTTAAGCAACATTTTCTCTTGTTTGGCATGCTTATAGAGAATTTATTTAAATTATTCTTATAGCGCAGTCAGTAGAGCATCCGCCTAGGAACTACAAGGTTCCTGGTGCGATACCGCACCTTGCCAACTCAGCACATGAGTAGCACAGGGATCCGTGTGGTAAAATGAGAAGCTGATGGTAGGTGTGGTGTTCCACTCAGATGCAAAAACAATCTCCTTGGTTTATAAACCAAGGAGATTGTTTTGCATATATATCATCTGTACAATTCCCATCTTCTGGTATTCAACTATGGTATATATATACCCACCCCTCCGCACGAGCAGGATGTGACACAAGGTCAACTTCTTAAGTGGAGTTTAACAGGTTTGAATTCAGAATTTTCCTTCTCCTAGACCAGTTGCCTAACCAAGGTTAAAGAGCCCAGTCTGCCTTACTATTTACCCATAGCTGGAGGGAGAGTAGAATTCATACCTTTCCCAAGGGTATTAGCGCTAAGTGAAATGCAATTACCACGTCCAGGATTTGAACATGGGGCAACGAGTCCATTTTCTATGACTTTAACCATTACACCATGCGCTTCCTTACTATGGTGCAAAGTAGGGTACCATTTGCCAGCTACCTGTATATAATACACACACATACACACATACATAGCTACATACACACGTTTTTCTTATACATACATATGCACACATGTATATACCCTCGCCCAGCAACTATTTCTGTATGACACACACACACGCGAGTTCACCAGTATACATATACTTACACACACACACAGTTGTTTACATACATGTGCGTACATACATACATACATGTTCATACACAGATACACATATATACATATATATATATACGTATGTGTATATATATATATATATATATATATATAAATAGATATTAATTAATGTTATCAATAGTCACCACCCTTATAGATCACTAGCAGTAGTTTCCTGACTGAATTGTTTGATCCTGGTCATTGACCTAGGAGATTCATTCGCCAGCATCAGGTGAAACATGCCATTGACCCACTTTTGGGTTCATCTAGCTTACTTTCTGTCCACCATGCTGCATACCATGGTTTCCTATGCTATCTGCTTGTAGAACAAAAGAATGAAGAGAGAGATGATGAAGAAGAAAGAGGTAAGACACAAGAGAAAGAAAAGAAAAAGACACAAAAGAAAAAAAAGTCAAGAAAAAGAAGAGAGAAATTAGGCGGCAAAAAATAGACATAAGAGAAAGAAATATATGGAAGAAGTGTGAGAGAAAGCAGGAAGAAGAGATAATAGTAAGAAAAGACAAGCGAAAGAGGAGAGGAACAGACAAACAGATAGAGTGACCAGAAAGAAGGATTTGACATACACCTGTGCTACTAAACAGTGCAGGGTGGCATTGTCAGTGATGTAATTATTAATTGGTTTATTGGGGGGTTTCAGGTCTTTCAACATAATACCCTCCTCACCAGTTAGACCCTATTAGAGAGGATCAAACTCTAATGCACTACCTGTCTTGTACAGTGCTAGCAGAAAAACTGGTTTTATATAGAGTTTTGCCAACGTAGACCTTAGCTTCTGTACATCTAGTTGGTTAATGCTAAAGCCAATCAGCGTTCAGAATATGTGTTAAAAACAGGTTCACGTGACATAGACTTTTTAAAAATAATTCATTAGCATGGCTGGGCCTACCCATAAGTAGACCATTTCGTTTTGATAAGAGAAAAAAATATATGGAAGATGTGTGAGAGAAAGCAGGAAGAAGAGGTGATAGTAAGAAAAGACAAGAGAAAGAAGAGACAGATAGACAAACAGACAGAGAGACCAAAAAGAAGGAAGAAGAAAGAAATAGGAGAAAGTAAAAAAAGACAAAAAAAAAGAAAATGTATTAATATTAGAAAGAAGGCGTAAAATAGAAATGAGATAAAAGAAAGAAATAGAAGAACGAAGAGAAAACAAAGAGAAAGAAATGAGAAGGAAGAAGAAGGAGGTAAAAGACAAGAGAAAGTAGAGAGAAGAGAAGGAAGAAGAAAGTAAGAGACAAGAGAGAGAAGAGAAAGAAGAAGAAAGTAAGAGACAAGTATAAGTAGAGAGAAGAGAAAAAAGAAGGTGAGAGACATGAGAAAGTAGAGAGAAGAGAAAGAGGAAGAAGTAAGAGACAAGAGAAAGAAGAGATAAGAGAAAGAAAAATGAGGTAAGAGACAAGAGAAAGAAGAGAGAAGAGAAAGTAGAAGGTAAGAGACAAGAGAAACAAGAGATAAGAGAAACAAGAGAGAAGAGAAAGAAGAGAGAAGAGAAAGAGAAGTAAGAGACAAAGAAGAAGAGAGAAGAGAAGAAGAGATAAGAGAAGAAGAAAGAAGAAGAGACAAGAAAGTAGGTAAGAGACAAGAGAAAGAAGAGATAAGAGAAAGAAGAAGAGGTAAGAGACAAGAAAAGAAGAAGAAAGTAGAAGGTAAGAGATAAGAGAAAGAAGAGAGAAGAGAAAGAAGAGAGAAGAGAAGAAGAGAAAAGAAGAAAGAAGACAAGGGAAACAGAGAGAAGAGAAAGACGAAGAAGATAAGAGACATGAGAAAGAAGAGAGAGAGAAAGAAGAGAGAAGAGAAAGAAGAAGTTAAGAGATAACAGAAAGTAGAGAGGAGAGAAAGATGAATTGAGAAATAGGAGAAAGTATAGAAAAACACCAAAAACGAGAATTAAGAATAACTGGAAAGATGGCAGAAAATAGAGATAAGAGTAATTAAAGAAAGAAGACAAGCCAAAAAGTGAGAAATGAGAAAAAATGAAATAAGAGACAAGAGTGTAGAGAAAGAAAGAGAAAAAAATCAAAAAAAAAACAAGAGAAAGTAAGAGATAGATATATAAATAGATATATACAGAGAGAGAGGGGAGAGAGAGAGAAAGAAAGAAAGAAAGAAAGAAAGAAAGAAAAAATAGAGTGAGGGGGAGTGATGAGAAAGGAGGAAGTAATAAGAGAATTACATTTTCTCTTTCTTTCTTTTTCATATGTTCTCTTCCTTTCTTTCTCATATTCTAAAGGTAAGAGAAAAGAGAGAGAGAGAGAGAGAGAGAGAGAGAGAGAGAGAGAGCAGAAAAAAGAAAAAGATAATTGAAAGTAAGAATAATAAAGAGAAAGAGAGGTAAAAGAGGTAAGAAAGATAAGAGAGAGAGATAGAGAGCAGAAAGAAAGAAAGAGAGGTAAAAGAGGTAAGAAAGATAAGGCAGAAAGAAAGCAGAAAGAAAGAATAAAGAAGAGAAAGAAACAAAAAGATAGAGAGAAGTGGGAAAGATGAGAAAGAAGGAAGTAGTAAGAGAATTGGAGTATAAAAAGACACAAAAAAATGAAGAGAGGAAAGAAAAAAGGTAAGAGATAAGAGAAAGTAGAGTGAGAAATGAAGAGAGAGAGAGGGAGAAAAGAGAGAGAGAGAGAGAAAGAGAGAGATAGAGGGGGGAGACCAGAAAAAAAGAAAAAGACAATAGAAAGAAAGACTAAAGAAGAGAAAGAAACAGAAAAAAATATCAAGTGGTGAGTTTGTCATTTCTTTAATTTTAGGCAGCATCCATGTTATTTTTGGTTTATAGTAGCAAACATTAATGTCCAGATTGGTGCACACACCTGCAGAGATTATAAGAAAGTGCTTTTCCTTTTTGTAGATCAGTTCTTCCTGGCAGACTCTTCTGAAATATGGTTGCCGTACAAATCTGCTCTCATCTATGCATTTTGGATCAATATCATTTTTATCATGTACTAGTTACTGACAAAGTGCATGGAGTGCACTGTCTAGCATAAGTGCATCGATTCTGCAACAGCTGTCACTCCTTCTATCACCACCACCACCACCAGCACACTCTTTCATTTACTCTCTATAATAATTGCACCTCTCATTATCACTCTCATCCTATCGCACTATTCTCTTTCTCTTTCTTTCTTTCTTTCTTTCTTTCTTCCTTTCTTTCTCACATTCTCTTTTTTTTCTTTCTTTCTTTCTCACATTTTCTCTTTCTTTCTTTCTCATTTTTTCTCTTCCTTTCTTTCTCACATTCTCTCTTTCTATCTTTCTTTATTTCTTTCTTTCTCATATTCTCTCTTCCTTTCTCTCTCACATTCTCTCTTCCTTTCTTTCTCACATTCTATCTTTCTATCTTTCTTTATTTCTCACATTCTCTCTTTCTCTCTTTCTTTCTTTCTCACATTCTCTCTTCCTTTCTCTCTCGCATTCTCTCTTCCTTTCTTTCTCACATTCTCTCCTTCTTTCCCTCTCACATTCTCTCTTCTTTTCCTTCTCACATTCTCTCTTCTTTCTCTCTCACATTCTCTCTTCCATTCTTTCTCACATTCTCTCCTTCTTCCTCTCTCACATTCTCTCTTTCTTTCTCTCACATTCTCTCTTCCTTTCTTTCTCACATTCTTTCTTCTTTCTCTCTCACATTCTCTCTTCCTTTCTCTCTCACATTCTCTCTTCCGTTCTTTCTCACATTCTCTCCTTCTTCTCTCTCACATTCTCTCTTTCTTTCTCTCTCACATTCTCTCTTCCTTTCTTTCTCACATTCTTTCTTCCTTTCTCTCTCACATTCTCTCTTCTTTCTCTCTCACATTCTCTCTTCTTTATTTCTCACATTCTCTCCTTCTTTCTCTCTCACATTCTCTCTTCCTTTCTCTCTCGCATTCTCACTTCCTTTCTCTTTCACATTCTCTCTTCTTTTCCTTCTCACATTCTCTCTTCCTTTCTTTCTCGCATTTTCTTTTTCTTTCTTTTTCACATTCTCTCTTCCTTTCTTTCTTTCTTTCTTTCTCACATTCTCTCTTTCTTTCTTTCTCACATTCTCTCTTTCTTTCTTTCTCACATTCTCTCTTTCTTCTTTCTCACATTCTCTTCTTTCTCATATTCTCTCTTTCTTTCTTCTTTCTCACATTTTCTCTTCCTTTCTCTCTCACATTCTCTCTTCCTTTCTTTCTCACATTCTCTCTTTCTTTCTTTCTTTCTTTCTCATATTCTCTCTTCCTTTCTTTCTCGCATTCTCTCCTTCTTTCTCTCTCACATTCTCTCTTCCTTTCTCTCTCTTCACATTCTCTCTTCCTTTCTCTCTCACATTCTCTCTTCCTTTCTCTCTCACATTCTCTCTTCCTTTATTTCTCGCATTTCTTTTTCTTTCTTTCTCACATTCTCTCTTCCTTTCTTTCTTTCTTTCTTTCTCACATTATCTCTTTCTTTCTTTCTCACTTTTTCTCTTTCTTTCTTTCTCAAATTCTCTCTTCTTTCTTTCTTTCTTTCTCACACTCTCTCTTCCTTTCTTTCTTTCTTTCTCACATCCTCTCTTCCTTTCTTTCTTTCTTTCTTTCTCACATTTTCTTCCTTTCTTTCTCACGTTCTCTTTTTCTTTCTTTTTCTTACTTTTTCTTTCATACACTTTCTTGTTCTCAAACACTTTCTCTTTCTTCCTTTCTCTTTTTTACTCTCTCTTTTTTTCATTCATTCATTCTTTTGTTCTTTCTCAATCCTCTCATTCTTTTTTCTCACATTCTCTCTTTCTATATTTTTCTCACTCTCTTTTTTTCACACAGTTTCTTGTTCTTAAACACTTTTTCTTTCTTTCTTTCTTTCTTTCTTTCTCATTTTTACTCCTTCTCTTTTTTTCTTTCATTCATTCATACTTTCTTCTCTTTCTTTCTTGTTCTTAAACACTTTTCTTTCTTTCTTTCTTTCTTTCTGCTTATCTATATGCTACAATTTATTATTATTATTATTATTATTATTATTATTATTATTATTATTAGCAAATATATGCACCCTCACGGATACAAGTATTTAAGTTTTAATGTAATAAGATATTATATTAAATTGGAAAGGCTAATGAAACTAAATAAGAATGTAGATAAAAAGATTTGAAACAGAGGAGGGTATAATCACAAAATAGAACAACTGAAACTTACTCTTCCATCACTTCCATCTTCCATTGCTGAATTTTCCTAATTTAACTATCTATTTAAAATAGGAAGTAAATAATAAAATTACAGTTATTTCTTATTGTTAATGGATTTCTTTTAAGATTTAAGATTTTTTTTCATATTCATTAAGATAAAGCCAAACAATTAGACAGCAATAATACTAAGCACATAAAATAACATTTTAAATATCAATATGCAAATTAGCTTTCCAGTTCACACTATAAACCACTATTTTGTTGTATATATAAATACAATTGCATGTTATTAGTATGTAGATATGGTCAACAGTATTAATAATGCAAAATAATTTTATTAATAATTGAGGTTTAAATAAAAATAAAATCATGGAGAATGTGATGTAAATAACTAAGGGAATTGTGATTTGAGTCTAATACAGTTTCGGTTACAGACTGAAAAACACACAATCTCCATTATAATAAGACTATTATTATTATCTATGCAAGTTTATCACAATACTGTTAGCTGGTAGTCTTTCATTTGAGTCTCCAAAACTCTTTTAAGTATCCTAGCTGGTCTCAGCAATGCCACAATCTGGATGGTCTTGATGCTTCCTCTGATTTCCAATTCTTCCAGTCTCCTTTCCAAGCNTTAGGGTTAGTTTGATGGGAAATAAATAATAATTTATCAGTCAAGAGTGGTTCCCTTTGTTTATGTTGGAGTTATAGGAAATAACCTTCTTTTTTTACCGGAAATATGATTTCCAAGTGTTGGGACTCAATTTTTTAGAAAATTTGAGTAATTCCATATCAAATGATCCAGAAAAAGTAAAATTGTCACCTACTCGCAATAAAGTAGGTAAGACTTTGTAAGTAGTTCAAATGTTGGTCGACCAATTGCCCATGGCCGCCTCGTGGCTTTTTATTTATGCCCATTCTCCAAAGGGCAGACCAGTCCATTCAGACAACACACTGGGGATATCACTCTACTTATACACCTGCTTCAATTTTTCTGAAATTTTGTGGACAATGTTAAAGTAAGATAATCCAAAAATTTGAGCTTCCAGCATTTTTGTAGGCAATATGATTGGTACAAGGGAAATGTATTGTTTCTATATCATTTCAAATATATCTAACCCCCAACATAATCCAGATCATTTCTATTGCATTCTGACAGTTATTTTGCTCCATATAGACCTTATCCAATGGCTGAATAGAAACACTTAAAGTTCAAAATTTTAAATGATGTTGTAGCTTTGGTTCTGAGCAAAAACCAAACTATCTTTTTGGTACAGATAATGTTCAATATATGTAAAAAATAATAGAAACTTTTTTTTGTCATTGATACAGTGCCACATTGGGATTTTCTCACCTAGTGATCTTGCTATGAAAAAATCAGAAATCATTAATAACTAAAAATTGGTTAACTTTAAGACTTTTTTGATAACATTTTTGGGTTCCTATATTATAAACCAATTTTTTGGAGTAAGGAAGGTCTAGAACTCATTTTACAGACAAAAATAGATTACAAAAGTCACCATTTTTGTGCACTCTCCCAATTTGGAGAGCTAAAAATCAACATAACTCTGCCAATTTTTGGAATTATAAGCTCAAATTTTTGGAATTGTCTTACTTTTACATAGCTAACACCTGGACAAAATTTCAGAAAAATTGAAGGGGGCTGAGTAATATGGCCTGGATGATTTGACGTGGAAATACCCATTTAATAAATTTAGTAATATTTTGCCATTTTTAGAAAAATAGAAACTTTTTTTAAATCGATAAGAAAGGAAAATGGCGGTCGAGAAACTCTGAAATAACCAAAAAATACAAATGATCTCTCAAATATAGACAAGTTAAGCAACATTTCTCTTGTTTGGCATGCTTATAGAGAATTTATTTAAATTATTCTTATAGCGCAGTCAGTAGAGCATCCGCCTAGGAACTACAAGGTTCCTGGTGCGATACCGCCCCTTGCAACTCAGCACATGAGTAGCACAGGGATCCGTGTGGTAAAATGAGAAGCTGATGGTAGGTGTGGTGTTCCACTTCAGATGCAAAACAATCTCCTTGGTTTATAAACCAAGAGATTGTTTTGCATATATATCATCTGTCAATTCCCATCTTCTGGTATTCAACTATGGTATATATATACCCACCCCTCCGCACGAGCAGGATGTGACACAAGGTCAACTTCTTAAGTGGAGTTTAACAGGTTTGAATTCAGAATTTTCCTTCTCCTAGACCAGTTGCCTAACCAAGGTTAAAGAGCCCAGTCTGCCTTACTATTTACCCATAGCTGGAGGGAGAGTAGAATTCATACCTTTCCAAGGGTATTAGCGCTAAGTGAAATGCATTACACGTCCAGGATTTGAACATGCGACGAGTCCATCTATGACTTTAACCATTACACCACGCACTTCCTTACTATGGTGCAAAGTAGGGTACCATTTGCCAGCTACCTGTATATAATACACTACACACACATACACATACAATAGCTACATACACACGTTTTTCTATACATACATAGCACACATGATATACCCTCACCAGCAACTATTCTGTATGACACACACACACGCGAGTTCACCAGTATACATATACTTACACACACACACAGTTGTTTACATACATGTGCGTACATACATACATACATGTTCATACACAGATACACATATATACATATTATATATACGTATGTGTATATATATATATATATATATATATATAATATATTAATTAATGTTATCAATAGTCACCACCCTTATAGATCACTAGCAGTAGTTTCCTGACTGAATTGTTTGATCCTGGTCATTGACCTAGGAGATTCATTCGCCAGCATCAGGTGAAACATGCCATTGACCCACTTTTGGGTTCATCTAGCTTACTTTCTGTCCACCATGCTGCATACCATGGTTTCCTATGCTATCTGCTTGTAGAACAAAAGAATGAAGAGAGAGATGATGAAGAAGAAAGAGGTAAGACACAAGAGAAAGAAAAGAAAAAGACACAAAAGAAAAAAAAGTCAAGAAAAAGAAGAGAGAAATTAGGCGGCAAAAAATAGACATAAGAGAAAGAAATATATGGAAGAAGTGTGAGAGAAAGCAGGAAGAAGAGATAATAGTAAGAAAAGACAAGCGAAAGAGGAGAGGAACAGACAAACAGATAGAGTGACCAGAAAGAAGGATTTGACATACACCTGTGCTACTAAACAGTGCAGGGTGGCATTGTCAGTGATGTAATTATTAATTGGTTTATTGGGGGTTTCAGGTCTTTCAACATATACCCTCCTCACCAGTTAGACCCTATTAGAGAGGATCAAACTCTAATGCACTACCTGTCTTGTACAGTGCTAGCAAAAAACTGGTTTTATATAGAGTTTTGCCAACGATCCTTAGCTTCTGTACATCTAGTTGGTTAATGCTAAAGCCAATCAGCGTTCAGAATATGTGTTAAAAACAGTTCACGTGACATAGACTTTTTAAAAATAATTCATTAGCATGGCTGGGCCTACCCATAAGTAGACCATTTCGTTTTGATAAGAGAAAAAAATATATGAAGATGTGTGAGAGAAAGCAGGAAGAAGAGGTGATAGTAAGAAAAGACAAGAGAAAGAAGAGACAGATAGACAAACAGACAGAGAGACCAAAAAGAGAAGAAGAAAGAAATAGGAGAAAGTAAAAAAAGACAAAAAAAAAAAATGTATTAATATTAGAAAGAAGGCGTAAAATAGAAATGAGATAAAAGAAAGAAAGAAGAACGAAGAGAAAACAAAGAGAAAGAAATGAGAAGGAAGAAGAAGGAGGTAAAAAGACAAGAGAAAGTAGAAGAAGAGAAGGAAGAAGAAAGTAAGAGACAAGAGAGAGAGAGAAAGAAGAAGAAAGTAAGAGACAAGTATAAGTAGAGAGAAGAGAAAAAAGAAGGTGAGAACATGAGAAAGTAGAGAGAAGAAGAAAGAGGAAGAAGTTAAGAGAACAAGAGAAAGAAGAGATAAGAGAAAGAGAAAAGAGGTAAGAGACAAGAGAAAAGAAGAGAGAAGAGAAAGTAAGAGTAAGAGGACAAGAGAAACAAGAGAGCAAGAAAGAAGAGATAAGAGAAGAAGAAGAAGGTAAGAGACAAGAAAAAAGAAGAGAGAAGAGAAAGTAGAAGGTAAGAGAAAGAGAACAAGAGATAAGAGGAAAGAAGAGAAAAGGGAAACAAGAGAGAGAGAAAGAACGAAGAAGATAAGAGACATGAGAAAGAAGAGAGAAGAGAAAGAAGAGAGAAGAGAAAAGAAGAAGTTAAGAAGAATAACAGAAAGTAGAGAGGAGAGAAAGAAGAATTGAGAAATAGGAGAAAGGAAGAAAAACACCAAAAACGAGAATTAAGAATAACTGGAAAGATGGCAGAAAATAGAGATAAGAGTAATTAAAGAAAGAAGACAAGCAAAAAGTGAGAAATGAGAAAAAATGAAATAAGAGACAAGAGTGTAGAGAAAGAAGAGAAAAAAATCAAAAAGAAAAACAAGAGAAAGTAGAGATAGATATATAGATAGATATATACAGAGAGAGAGAGAAAGAAAAAAAAAAAGAGTGAGGGTAGTGATGAGAAAGGAGGAAGTAATAAGAGAATTACATTTTCTCTTCTTTCTTTTTCATATGTTCTCTTCCTTTCTTTCTCATATTCTAAGGTAAGAGAAAGAGAGAGAGAGAGAGAGAGAGAGAGAGAGAGAGAGAGAGAGAGAGAGAGAAAAGAAAAAGATAATTGAAAAGAATAAAAAGAGAAAGAATATAAGAGAAAAAGGTAAGAGAGAGAGAGAGAGCAGAAAGAAAGAAAGAAATAATAAGAAGAGAAGAAACAAAAAGAAGAGAGAAGTGGGGGAGATGAGAAAGAAGGAAGTAATAAGAGAATTACATTTTCTCTTCTTTCTTTTTCATATTTCTCTTCCTTTCTTCTCATATTCTAAAGTAAGAGAAAAAGTGAGAGAGAGAGAGAGAGAAGAGAGGGAGAGAGAGAAAAAGAAAAGATAATTGAAAGAAGAATAAAAAAGAGAAAAGAGGTAAGAGAAAAAAGGTAAGAGAGAGAGATAGAGAGCAGAAAGAAAGAAGAAAGAAAAGAAGAGAAAGAAACAAGATAGAGAGAAGTAGGAGAGATGGTAAAGAAAGAAGTAGTAAGAGAATGGAGTTAAAAAGACACAAAAAAATGAAGAGAGAAAGAAAAAAGGTAAGAGATAAGAGAAAGTAGAGTGAGAAATGAAGAGAGAGAGAGAGGGAGAAAGAGAGAGAGAAAGAGAGAGAGAGAGGGGAGACCAGAAAAAAAGAAAGACAATAGAAAGAAAGACTAAAGAAGAGAAAGAAACAGAAAAAAATATCAAGTGGTGAGTTTGCATTTCTTTAATTTTAGGCAGCATCCATGTTATTTTTGGTTTATAGTAGCAAACATTAATGTCCAGATTGGTGCACACACCTGCAGAGATTATAAGAAAGTGCTTTTCCTTTTTGTAGATCAGTTCTTCCTGGCAGACTCTTCTGAAATATGGTTGCCGTACAAATCTGCTCTCATCTATGCATTGGATCAATATAATTTTATCATGTACTAGTTACTGACAAAGTGCATGGAGTGCACTGTCTAGCATAAGTGCATCGATTCTGCAACAGCTGTCACTCCCTCTATCACCACCACCACCACCAGCACACTCTTTCATTTACTCTCTATAATAATTGCACCTCTCATTATCACCTCATCCATCGCACTATTCTCTTCTCTTTCTTTCTTTCTTTCTTTTCTTTCTTTTCTTTTTTATTTTCTTCTTTCTTTCTTTCTTTTCCACATTTTCTCTTCCCTTTCTCTCTCACATTCTCTCTCCTTTCTTTCTCACATTCTCTCTTTCTCTCTTTCTTTCTTTCTTTCTTTCTCATATTCTCTCTTCCTTTCTCTCTCACATTCTCTCTTCCTTTCTTTCTCACATTCTCTCTTTCTATTCTTTATTCTCACATCTCTCTTTCTTTCTTTCTCACATCTCTCTTTCCTTTCTCTCCACATTCTCTCTTCCTTTCTCTCTCACATTCTCTCCTTCTTTCTCTCTCACATTCTCTCTTCCTTTCTTTCTCACATCTCTCTTCCTTCTCTCTCACATTCTCTCTTCCTTTCTCTCTCACATTCTTCCTTCTTTCTCTCTCACATTCTCTCTTCCTTTCTTTCTCACATTCTCTCTTCCTTTCTCTCTCACATTCTCTCTTCCTTTCTCTCTCACATTCTCTCTTCCTTTCTCTTTCACTCTCTCTTCCTTTCTTTCTCGCATTTTCTTTTCTTCTTTCTCACATTCTCTCTTCCTTTCTTTCTTTCTCACATTCTCTCTTTCTTTCTTCTCACTTTTTCTTCTTCCTTTCTTCTCAATTCTCTCTTTTTCTTTCTTTTCACATCCTCTCTTACTTTCTTTTCTTTCTTCTTTCTCACTTTTTCTCTCTCTTTCTTTCTCAAATTCTCTCTTCTTTCTTTCTTTCTCACATTTTCTTCTTTCTTTCTCACGTTCTCTTTTTCTTTCTTTTTCTTACTTTTTTTTCATACACTTTCTTGTTCAAACACTTTCTCTTTCTTCCTTTCTCTTTTTTACTCTCTCTTTTTCATTCATTCATTCTTTTGTTCTTTCTCAATCCTCTCATTCTTTTTTCTCACATTCTCTCTTTCTATATTTTTCTCACTCTCTTTTTTTCACACAGTTTCTTGTTCTTCTTTTTTACTTTCTTTCTTTCTTTCTTTCTCATTTTTACTCCTTCTCTTTTTTCTTTCATTCATTCATACTTTCTCTCTTTCTTTCTTGTTCTAAAACACTTTTTCTTTCTTTCTTTCTTTCTGCTTATCTATATGCTACAATTTATTATTATATTATTGTTATTATTATTATTATTATTATTATTATTAGCAAATATATGCACCCTCACGGATACAAGTATTTAAGTTTAATGTAATAAGATATTATATTAAATTAGAAAGGCTAATGAAACTAAATAAGAAATGCAGATAAAAAGATTTGAAACAGAGGGGGTATAATCACAAAATAGAACAACTGAAACTTACTCTTCCATCACTTCCATCTTCCATTGCTTTAATTTGTTTTCCTAATTTAACTATCTATTTAAAATAGGAAGTAAATAATAAAATTACAGTTATTTCTTATTGTTAATGGATTTCTTTTAAGATTTAAGATTTTTTTTCATATTCATTAAGATAAAGCCAAACAATTAGACATCAATACTAAGCACATGAAATAACATTTTAATATCAATATGCAAATTAGCTTTCCAGTTCACACTATAAACCACTATTTTGTTGTATATATAAATACAATTGCATGCTATTAGTATGTAGATATGGCCAATAGTATTAATAATGCAAAACAATCTTATTAATAATTGAGGTTTAAATAAAAAAATAAAATCATGGAGAATGTGATGTAAATAACTAAGGGAATTGTGATTTGAGTCTAATATAGTTTCGGTTACAGACTGAAAAACACACAATCTCCATTATAATAAGACTATTATTATTATCTATGCAAGTTTATCACAATACTGTTAGCTGGTAGTCTTTCATTTGAGTCTCCAAAACTCTTTTAAGTATCCTAGCTGATCTTAGCAATGCCACAATCTGGATGGTCTTGATGCTTCCTCTGATTTCCAATTCTTCCAGTCTCCTTTCCAAGCACTTGGGGACTATTCCAAGCACACCCAACTACAATTATTATCACCACCAACCTTATGTTCTACAGTTTTTTTCATTCTTGACAAAGTCCAAATTTATCTATCTTTTCACTTACTTTCATTTTTACTCTGGGGTCCACTGGATGTCAAAATTCACTAGATGACAAGTTCCTTTTTCATCTCTCTGTCAAGATCTATCTTTTTATCTATTATTATTATTATTATTATTATTATTATTATTATTAAGAATATGTTACTGCACCTCTGCAGAGAGATAAGATTCCCCCAATGAGGCTATATGATTCTCCCAACCTTATTGCCCTTATGGCAAGCCCCAACCCTTTTTATCAAATGGTGCTAGAAGGCGGTGGCTGCAGGTCTACATGTTCCTGGGAATGACGTTAAACTCTATCTGATGGTGAGGTTCCAGTTCTGGAGGTTTGGGGGAATGTGAGCACCCCTTCATCACCATTGCTCCCTGGTCCACTCTGACCCGGAGTGGTAGTACCTGTTAGGGTCCCATCTATGGGTTAAATAGAAAAATGTATTTATAAAAAAAATTGTATTATCCATTAAGAATTGATTTATTTCAAAACTTTTATCGCATTAAATGACCCACTGAGGTTGATATGCCGTAAAACAAAACAAACCAAACCCAATGAGGCCAACCTGTTTGGTGTTGTAGGATGAAAACCAGAGTAATTTGTGATTTAAAAGAAAAAGATTAAAAATTAAAAGATCAAAGAAAATACTAGTTTTAAAAATAATGTACGGTTACAATAAATAATTACCTCCCTTAGATAATTCGCATGTCCATTAGGAGACCCATTGGGGGTCACATGACAGTTTCAAAAACCCAATTTGGGTCTCTTTTTACATCTTGTTTTGGACAATTGAGATGTTGCCTTTGACCCCTGCTAGGGAATGGAAGCCACATGGCTACCTTGCCAAACCTTATCAACTAATCCTTTTTCTATTTTGTACCCCTTCCACATACTGCTTATACATGGAACAATATATATATAATTTCATCATGGGACATGTTTGTGTATTCTTTCCTTTAAATACCACTTGTTGGTATATTGTGTATATTAAATGTTCAATGTTCTTGGTATGTACAAATTAATTTTTTTTTCTTCCAAATATCTTAAGAGTTCATCAGGTTTGAATTCAGAGTTTTCTTTCTCCTAGACTGGTTGCCTAACCACGGTTAAATAGTCCAGTCTTCCTTACAATTTACCTGTAACTGGATGGAGAATAGTTGGACTTATACCATATTAGTGCTATGCAAACAGCTTCATTCAGGATTTGAACTTGTCTGATCATGTCCATTTCCGATATCTGTTTCAATCTGTGGGGTTTATAAAGTGTAATTCAATTGAGATCATTTTTAAATTAAAATGAAGACAATTGTGAAAGATACTTTGTAAACACTGGTCTACATCAGAGCACTTATTTTTGTTGAATGAAAAAAAAGGAGAAAAATTTAACCAGCTGTTAAAGCATAACTCATATAATTAATTCAGATATTGCCTTTTTTATTTGCATTCTAAACCCATGAGATCATTCTTCTAGACACCTGACCCTGGGAGTACGAGCATCATTCCAGGTGGTGCAAGAAGCATCCATTCAAATTCAGATTAAATTTTTTTCTTTTGTAATTAATACTATTTATATTTTCGTTTCTTTATTTCAGATTATTATTATTATTTAGAGAGTGAAATATATATGATCTTTTGATAAAACTGTAGTATGGATTCACATTCTATATTTTTGAACAACGGTTTAAATTGTAGGGGTGCGAGATCAGATCAAAACTCTTTTAAAGTGTGTGAGGTCAGAGCAAAACTTTTTAAAAGGTCAGAGCAAAAGATCAGAGTAAAACTTTTTTAATCAGAGGAAGGAAGGGGTGCGAGTCAGAGCAAAATTCATTTAAAGAGTGTGAGGTCAGAGCAAAACTGTGAGGTCAGAGCAAAACTTTTTTAAGGGGTGCGAGGTCAGAGCAAAATTCTTTTACAGTTGGAAACCACTGTTCTAGACAGTGTAATAGACATCAACCTTTTAACTTTAATAGAACCAGTTGATTTATATATTAATACTGGTGTTCCTAAATTTTCCGTCCGTTATCATCCTGCAACACCCTCTGATTAAAAATGAAACCAAATTGTTCAAGATGCAATGCAAAAATGTAGATGCAGATTATCTGGTGTCACTTCATCACAGATTTTTTATTTCTCACATTTTATTTCACCCAATTTTTAAAATCAAACATTCCAAATTGTCTTGCGTCATTTAAATTCCCAATCTAAAATGAATTGGAAAAAAAAGAAGTTACATGTCTGTTTCATTTGTAATATTGAAATTGTGTAATCCTGCCTTAATTTATGCTATGTTTTAGCAAGCCAGTGTCAGGCAAATTTCCGGGCCCAACTTTTCAGAGTTGTGTTTTTGTCAGTAAATAAATGTAGGTATTCTAAACGCCCCACCCTCCGATTTTTATCGTCAAATCAATATAAATATTTTACAACCCATCTTTTAAGAAAGAGTAAGAGTAAGAGAGAGAGTTAAATCAAGATTATTATACTTTTTCATATTGAACCATTTTGCAATAGTTCTTAAATGATAATTTAATTATTACATTGTTTGATATGTTTATATCAAACGATGATTAAATTATCATACTGTTATACAAGTCCTGCTAGTAGATAATAATTACAGTAATGATTTGTGTCTAAGACACACTATTTTTCAAAACTTTTCAGCCTAAAAGTTAGGGGGGTGTATTATACACAAAAACTATATAATTAACTTTTTTTCCAGCTGCATACCTTATCATATTCGGAACTAGATGACCGAAAATAAGTTATAGTCCAGACTAATGTGTTTTACACTGTTAGAGAGAAATATCCACTAGAACGTGTGTTTGTTTATAATTTTGTTTCTTCTAATGTGAGCTTATTTTCACGGCAAACTTGTTGCATTTTGTGTGAACATGTCTGTATGTATGCTCTAAATACTGCATAAAATTTCTGTTTTAAGATATAATATAAACTTTATAAATTCTTAATTTTAGTCAGTATGAACCGCTAAAAGGTTGAACAAATGCTAAATTTTGGTTAAATTTAGCTGCTCCAAATTCTAAAAAATCATACATGAGTATGTTTTTGTTTGTTTTTTCAGAACTTCATATTCCAAAATTAGAGGTGTTTCTAATACATGAGTGTTATGTTAATTACAGTAATTTATACATATATAAAGGGCAGTTGTGTGTATATGTATGTCCGGAGGAAACTTCAAAAATAAAACAATTAACAACAAAGTAAATATATATACACATTAAATATCACCTAGGCTTGGTTTTTGAGCATAAATAATAGATTTGATTTATATTCGTGAAGATAATTGAAAAATAAAATTTAAATGATAACAGCATGGATTTTTTTTTTCATTTAATATTTTAGATAGTAGACATTAACATTTCTTTTCAGAGTAGCTGGATCAATGCAAGGTCTATTTTTTTTTACATAGGGATTTAAATGGGGCATCCCACAAAGATTCAACTCACGATTCAGTAATAATGGATCTACAGGACCAACTTAAAAAATCCCCCTCTACCCAAGCAACGCCGGGTAGCCGCTTCTAGTACTTAATAAATGTCAGTAAAGTAATGATAATTACAAAATTCATTTAGTATGAAAATCAATAAATCTAAGTTACCTCCCTTGTGTTGATTGATATATGCAGCAAACATGGAAATTTTTACCAATAGTTCTTTTAAAAATTTACTTGATCCCAAAATACAGCCTACAAAAATACTTCAGCCTAGATAAGGGATCACCAAACTTTTTTCACAGTGGGCCAAATAATTGACAAAAATAATGAGCGTGGGCCGGATAATTGAAAAAATAATGTATAATATTCTACCTCCAGCTATGGGTAAAATGGTAGGGAAGAGTGGGCTCTTTAACCTTGGTATGGCAACCGGCCTAGGAGAAGGAAAACTCTGAATTGAAAACTCCACTTAAAAAATTGACCTTGAATCACATCTTGCTCATGCAGAGGGGTTGGCAAATAGTAATACACACGCATACACATATGTGTTTAATTGAAGTCGTACCTAATTTTGAAAATTAATTAATCAATAATTAATGAATTAGGCGGGCATACCTATTCAAATGTAAGGCTAAACAAATCGAGAAAAATCAATCTCTGTATGTACTATTAGGCCTCATCAGCAGGTATTCATTAATTATTAATTAATTAATTTTCAAAATTAGGTACGATTTCAATTAAGCACATATTCTCCCAAAAATTGTCGGCTAAATAAAGCCATATCAAAACACATTGTTTGTTTGTTTACTTCTCATACACATATATATATTATATATATGTGGTCATTGTGAGGTCCACATATTCTTCTTTGTTGGTATATCTGGTGGGTCTAGTTCTCAGTCTGAATATATTATATTTGTATATATGTTTTATGGGGGGGGGGGATATTGTGTGAGGCATGGGTGTGAAGTAAATGAGAAACTCTGTTAGATGTTAAATTTTAAGTTTCATTTTATTTCATTCAATATTTCAGAAGTATGACCTTCCTTTATCAAGAAAATCTAAACTGACTGTTTTATGTTGTTCTTAGTACTAAATCAGTCGGATTTCACTCCTGGTCAGAGGTAGTTATGTATGTATATATTATATCATATATATGTATTGGAATTTCAGTCTCAGAGGACTATAATAAAGTTTTTGTGCCCCTAAAGTTACAGCGCCTCCTGTGACTGTGAAGTCAAATGTTTGCAAAACATCCCCAACCACAGATGTTGCATTTGAAGGCTGTCCCTGAAGATGTTGATGTTCCGGTGCTTTGTTGTTGCTGCTTTCTTTTAGACCTCTTAGCTTCATGTTGTTGCGTCAGGGTGACTTCTGACATGAACAGTCCTCTACAGAGATTCTGCCACCACCGACGGCGGTCCTGAGCTTTGAAGGGGCAATGCCAAAGCACCTGAGATCATTCTTGCAGACATCCTTGAATCACAGCTGGGGGCGACCAATCTGTCTTTTACCAGATGAAAGCTCTGCATAAAGGATGTCTTTCGAGATTCGTCCATCATCTATCCATATAGGTTCTGGATGACTTATTAATATATGCTCCCATAAATTTGCTAATGAGCTCTCTAATTGGTAATTTAAATTAACTCTCACTACTAAGCAAATAAGCAATGATCATTTCTCCGGAAATTTGATCTCTCAGTGATCGTAAAATACATACATTCCTATGTACTTAATAGTTTAAAAACACCAGTCCCCGCATCAGCTGTCAGTGGGCGAGGGGATAAGATATCGGACTACCATGCGGTCAGTCTGAGTTCGACCCTACCCAAGGATAGTTGTGTCTAGCCACACTGAAGAGGCATGAAACGCTGAAACACGTGTCTGTGGATGACTTATTAATATATGCTCCCATAAGTTTGGTAATGACCTCTCTAATTGGTAATTTAAATTAACTCTCACTACTAAGCAAATAAGCAATGATCTTATTCATATTATATATATATATATATATATATATATATATATATATATATATATATTACTTTTCTTATTATTATTATTAGACTTCACGCCAGTGTGGGTTGACCAGCAAAGACGTACATTGATCAGCCCTTGCGGATACAGGATGCTACATAGAGGACCTCCCGAGAATGATGAGCGATAGGGACGGATGGAGAGAGATTGTCATGGATATCCGCGCTGACAGCACGACATGATGATGATAATGATGATTATATATATATGTGTATGTGTATGTGTGTGTGTGTGTGTGTGTGTGTGTGTATTACTATATATTAGCTAATTACAATTTATAAACTTGACTTGGCTTCTGACAAAAAGAATACAAAATTTATCTAAATTACGAAAATCACAATTGCTGAATGTATATTCTCAATTATACGTGTTGTTCTTATTAAGAAAAAACAGAATAGAGATATTAGTTACGTTTTTATGTAGAGGTGCTTAATATTACCGCAAAATGTTCCACCCATGTTTGGTAAGAGTATATTCTTGTCAACAGCTGGACAGAAAAATACATTTCTACCTAAGTGTTTCTTGTTAAAACAAATTTAACATGATAAGTCTTTTTTAATTTTCTGTCATACGCTCCACATATCTGACTTCCAGCTGCCAAGCTGATATGACAAAAAGGTTTTGTAAAAAATCTCTTCAATCAATAACCATGACAAGAGGATCAAAGAAGTAGTTAACAATGATAATAATAATAAGTGTTACATATAGTTCATAATCAGCTTATGATTTGTGTATGTACCTGTATTTAGAATATTTGAATAAAGTTTGTTAGATTTAAAATCTGGGGAATTTTTGGACCATATGTGTTAAACTCGCTACAAGGGGACAGTTGACAACCAACGCTAATAAACACAAACGCCAATTACGGTTGTTTATTTCACACGTCCGTTCGCTTCATTTCTCAATGTTCAAAGTCCGTTGCTAAGAACGCTCTTTACACGAAAACGCATGGGCACACGAAAGGGGTTTCATAAAAGAAGAGTTCTCTTAAAGAAAGATAACCCAAGTTATCTTTCCTTGTTCCATGACATTAACATTAATTAACAATATGACCTTTAGGCACCCCTTTTGCTTTGCTGATTCATAAGTACATTTTTTCATTTATACCGCCAAAATCTGGTTGTTTGTTAAAAGACGATTTTTAGAGTTTTTTTTTAAATTATAAAACTAACCCCTAACCCTAACCCCTAATCCTAACCCCTAACAAACAACCTGATGTTGACAGTGTAAATGAAAAAAATGTACTTATGAATCATCAAAGCAAAAGGGGTGCCTAAAAGTCATATGGTCCGAATTTTCCATAGCAGTTGGGATTATGATTGGCATGATGATGACCCCAACTTCACCTTAGAAAGCATGCAATTAGGCATGAGATGTGACAGAGAAATCAGTGTGAGTGGACCTGTAGGTCGCTCACTCTGCTGTTGGTCTTTTGGATGGTCTAAAAATTTAAGATAATATTATTCTTTTGCAAGTCTCTCTAGCAAACGAAATGTAATTCTTTTTGTCGTCAGCACAGTCTCAACCAACTGAGCACGTTACTCTCACTTCCTGAGACCCCAAATAGCAGTCGTCAGATTTCACTTGCCGTCCAAACACTTGATTTCTTCCTCACTCCCTGTGTCAGCGACTGTCGGTCTTATTTCTGCTTGTTCGGCCACCCTTATGCAAATTCCGATATACCTCATCCGGGTCTCTGCCAACAGCATTTCAGCTACGAGGAGATAGCGAGTTCAAATATCCATAGCCACTCGCCACACTCCTCCCCTTCGCACAGGCCAAACATATCCTGAAGCGCTTTGTATGTGGGGGCTGGGAATCCGCTTGTTCATAGGTCTGCCCTTCAATTCCGTCACAGTTGGTCTCCCCACAGTGGAATCATGGACTTGGTTATGAAATTAAGCTTTATCAGAAAACAACCAAGTCTCGATTGATTATTAAAAACAAGAAATGACCAGTCCAACAAGAAAGAAGAACCAACCCTGAAGAAGATAGTGGCAGAGTTAGTCGAGGTAAGCAGATATTAACAAGTAAGAGCCATCATCCCATCTCTACTCTATCTGTCCGTCTCTCTCTTCTGTTTATATACCTGATGTCTTATAAGGAGTATATAACATAAGTAAAGTAGGTGGAATGCCTATTGTCAGTATCAGCGAGGGAGTCTATCACCTTTTCACTCGTGCTAGATCAGGGGGATTGTTTTTGCATCTGAGTTGGAGCACCACACCTACCATCAGCTCCCCAACTTTACAGCATAGATCCAAGCTGTGCTACTGAGTTGTCAAGGGCCTGTATTGAACCCAGAACCTTGTCATTCTGAGGTGGATGCTCTAGTGACTGAGCTAAATTGGCCCTTGAATAATAATAATAATAATAATAATAATAATAATAATAATAATACACAGAATCCAGGCAAGAAGGCCAGACCTAGTGTTTATTTTACTAGCACTAGACCAGGGAGATTGTTTTTATGCCTGAGGTGGACCACCACACCTACCATCAGCTCCCCACTTTACTGCACAGACTCATTTGCTGAGTTGGGGAGAGCTGGAATAAAACCCAGAACCTTTTGGTCTCAAGGCAGATGCTCTACTGACTGAGCTAAACCGGCCCTTGAATAATAATAATAATAATAATAATAATTATTATTATTATTATTATTATTATTATATTAATACTATTAATAATAATAATAGTGATAATAATGCACCAAATCCCAGTTAGAAGGCCAGACCTAGTATTAATTAACAAGAAGAAAAGAACATGTCATCTCATAGATTTTACTGTTCCAGTAAACCACGGATTATACTTGGATCTTGCAAAGTCTTAGAGGTGCAAATGGTGTAATGGTTATCGGCATAAGAAATGGACACAGTGACACAGTTTCAAATCCTGGATGGGGCTGATAGCATTTCACATAGTGCTAATAGCCAAGAGAAAGGTATAAATCCAACTATCCTCCCTCCAGCTATGTGTAAATAGTAGAGCAAACAGGGCTCTTTAACCTTGGTATGACAACCGGTCTAGGAGAAAGAAAACTCTGAATTCAAACCAGCATTACTTTTCTTAAAAATTGACCTTGGGTCATATCCTGCATGTAGTGGAGGGACTGGGTAAATACATACTGCTCTCTTTCTTTCTTTCCTTCTTTCTCTCTTTCTTTCTTACCTATTTCTCCTTTCTTTCCTTTATTATAATAACAATTTCCCCATTGAATCTTCTTACTTTCTTTCTTTGTAATTTTCTGCTTATTACCTTTAGCTTTTTTCTGTTCTTTCTTTCTTTCTTTCTTTCTTTTCTTTCTTTTTCTAATCTTCAGCCTATTGCCTTTGGATTTATTCTGTTCTTTCTTTCTTTCTTTCTTCTTCTTTCTTTCTAATCTTCAGCCTATTGCCTTTGGATTTTTCTGTTTTCTCCTTTCTTTTCTTTCTTTCTTTTTTATCTATTTCTCTTCCTTTCTTTTTCATCTTCCAATTTCCATTTGAATGTTCTTTCTTTCTTTCTTTCCTTCTTTATTTCTTTCTTTCTTTCTTCTTTTTATCTATTTCCTCTTCCTTTCTTTTTCATCTTACTAATTTCCCTTGAATGTTCTTTCTTTCTCTTCTTTCCTTCTTTCTTTCTTTCTTTCCTTTGTATCTATTTCCTCTTTCTTTTTCATCTTATCAATTTCACTTGATGTTCTTTCTTTCTTTCTTCTTTCTTTCTTCCTTTCTTTCCTTTGTATCTATTTTCCTCTTCCTTTCTTTTCATCTTATCAATTTCGCTTTGAATGTTCTTTCTTTTTTTCTTTCTTTCTTTCTTTCTTTCTTTCTTTCTTTCTTTCTTTTCTTCTCCTTATGTCTTAGAATTTATTCTGCTTTCTTCCTTCTTTACTTCCTTTTATTTCTTTCTTTCTTTCTTTCTTTTATTATCTTACCAATTTCCCCTTTGAATGTTCTTTCTTTCTTTCTTTCTTTCTTTCTTTCTTTCTTTTCTTGCTTTCCTCTTATCTACTTTTCATTCTTTCTTTTTCCCAAGATCTCTATAATAAACTTCTGCCATTTTATATGATATGCCATTGATATTCCGGCCAGATATTAATGCATATTCAAGATGGTAATGTCAGACTCAATGGTATCACTTCCTGTATTCACTCATTGCTAATTCAACATCATAACTGCAAATCCAAGATTATTTACTACAAATATATATGATGTTTTTGTTGTTGCCTTTACTCTATCTGCTATTATTCAAAGAATTCTAAACAGCTTCAACTTTAACTCTGTATTAATATACTACATACATACTATAACAACCCCTAAGATAATCTTCTTGGTAAAAACAACTTTAAGTCACGACTGATTTTTGAAGATGTAAGTTTTATTTTCTTTTGACAAATTAAATACACAGACAAACGCCGTGAAATACTAGAACAGAAAAATAATACTAAACGTATATGCCCTATTCCTGGTTCGATACCAGCCCCTTGCCAACTCAGCGTATGAATAAGGGTCAGGTTAGCTCAGTCGATAGAGTGTTCAGCTAGAAACCACAAGGTTCCTGGTTTGATACCGGCCCTCGCCAACTCAGCATATGAGTAGCACAGGGATCTGTGCGGTAAAGTAAGGAGCTGATGGTAAGTGTGGCGCTCCACCTCAGACGCTAAAAACAATCTTCTTGGTCTAGTGCTAGTGAAAAGGGGATAGACTCCCTCGCTGATTGGCTGATACCGACTTTAGGCCACCCGACGACCGACGACAATGGGAATTTAAGCTGTACAATTATAAAGCTTCCCATCTATGGGTTAAATAAAAAAATGTATTTATAAAAAAATTGTATTATCCATTAAGAATTGTTTTTTTTTTAAACTTTATCGGCATTAAATGACCCACTGAGGTTGATATGCCGTAAAACAAAACCAAACCAAACCAAACTAAGTTAAAGCTATGGTGACCATTACAGAGTTGCAACAATTTGCTATTCCCCTTAAGTGAATATTGTTTGCAAGATTTTTTGGTTCCCAAGAAAGGCTCTTTTGAAAGTGTTGCAGTTCAGTTGGTAGAGCGTGCATCTAGAAACCACAAGGTTCCTGATTTGTTACTGGCCCTCGCCAACTCAGCGTATGAGTAGCACAGGGATCTGTGCGGTAAAGTAAGGAGCTGATAGTAAGTTTGGCGCTCCACCTCAGATGCAAAAACAATCTCCTTGGTCTAGTGCTATCGAAAAGGGGATAGACTCCCTCACTGTCCAGCTGATACCGACTTTAGGCCACCCACAACTTTAGGCCATCCCGACAATTTTACTTTTTACTTATTGTTGATTGGTCGAAAGTCGAGCAGTTTCCGCTATTATATTTGGTGGGGACTGGGAGACAGAACTTTTGGGTAGAGTGCAAGGGAGAGCAAGGTTCAGCCTTTTTTGATTAGACCTCTTAGTCAAGAGCAGACGTGGTCTGCTTAACTCTGAGTAATACCATTTTTTCTCTTTCCTTTTTGGACAGTCAAAAATTGAAGCAATATGTCTCTGAGAGCTTCAGCCTGAGATATGTTTTACATATTGTTTATATTGTTTAGATATTGTTTTACATTCAGTTGTTCCCAGGCAAATCTATCATGGCGCGATTAGTGTATATTTTTTTCTTCCTTAGAGAAGGTTCACTTAGGGAGTTTGTAGCCAATTTGTTCCCAAAGATATTCTTCTTGGTAAAAACAACTTTATGTCACGACTGATGTCTGAATCTGTAACTTTATTCCTTTTGACAAATTAACACACAGACAAACACCGTGAAATATTAAAAGAGAAAAATAATACTAAACTTTACTACCCTTGAATCATATTCAGTTATACTGACTTAACAGCCACGAGTTACTTTATTACCCTTGAATCCTACTTAAATATACTGAATTTCCAGAGACTAGTTACCTTCCTACCCCCGGACCCTACTGAGATATATTGACTTTCCAGAAACTAGTTATCTTACCACCCTTGGATCCAACTTAGATATATTGAATTTCCAAAACCTACTTACTATTATCCCTGGATAATATTCAGGTATATTAACTTTCCAGAACCCAGTTACTCTACTATCCCTGGACCCTATTGAGATATAAAGATTTTCCAAAAACTAGTTACCTTACTTACCCCTGGATCCTACTGAGATACAATGACTTTTCAGAACCTTGTAACCTTACTACCCCTGGATCCTACTGAAATATAAAGACTTTCCAGAAACTAATAATCTTAATACCCCTAAATCCTATTCGGATATATTTACTTTCCAGAACATTAGTATACCTGGATTATATTCATATATATAGATTTTCCAGAACCTATTTCCCTTACTACCCCTGGATCCTACAGAGACTTTCCAAAATCTTTTTACCTTACTATCCTTGGATCCTAGTGAGATATATTGACTTTGCAGTCATTGGTTACCTTGCTTGTCATCTGATATATCCGGGTTAAGGGATATATTCTGAAGTTGGTATTTGGTATATTATCGCAGTAGTAATTGGTATGTCGAATACCAATCCGTCTGCCGAGCAGTCGTGGTGTCGTCTAGTGAGTAAGTTTAGCCTGTAGGCTTTAGGTATAGGACCAACACAGTGTCGACTATTTATACATGACACTGTCCAATCAGATTATAGTGAGGGGGTACCAAGGTATTTACATATTCATTATATCATCATCCAATCTGGCAATGTTGGGTGCATGGTTTCTTTACTCATGAATCTAGAGTTTTGTAATCTATTTTAATCCTTGTCTGTTGATCTACCCTCCATTTTTAATCCCTGTCAAATTAGAAAGATGTATTATATATAATCCTTGTCTGTTGATCTGTCCTCAAGTAGAAAGATGTAATATCAGTTTTAATCCTTGTATGTTGATCTGCCCTCAAGATAGAAATATCTAGTATTAGTTTTAATCCTTGTCTGTTGATCTGTCCTCAAATTAGAAAGACGTATTAGATATATTCTTGTCTGTTGATCTGTCCTCAAAGTAGAAAGATGTAATATCAGTTTTAATCCTTGTCTGTTGATCTGTCCTCAAATTAGAAAGACGTATTAGATATAATCCTTGTCTGTTGATCTGTCCTCAAAGTAGAAAGATGTAATAAGTTTTTTAATCCTTGTATGTTGATCTGGCTTTGAAGTAGAAAGTTGTATCAGAGTCTCTATTTGTCTGCAACTGAAACTATGTCACTGCTTACGTTACAGTCATTTGGAAATTAAGTAAGTTTATCAATGAATATTTAATTCATAGTCAGTATCATTACTACATAAACATTAGAATTCTATGAAAAATCAATTAATTGTCAAATTTTCACAAAAATTTGATACTTATTCACCTTTAGATGAAATTATGTTTAAAATAATTTTTTTCCTAAGATATATTCTGGGAAATATTGTTTTTACTAGATTGACCTTATTTAATTTTATGGAATCCGAATAAAATATATTTTACTCATATGATTTAAAATTTTTCTTTAAAGATAAGTGTTTGAATAATAAATCAAAATTTTTAGAAATGTTTTGGAGGTCCCTACTGTCATAAAACAAAACAAATATCTCAGTGGAGTAGAGTTAATATGATGGTTTTTAAGTAAGTAAAAAAAAAATCTTATTTCATTTATTTAATTTTCCCAACCACCTCAAGCAATATCTTTCAAAAGTTTATTTTTACACCACCAGAAAATTTTTTTGGACCATATGACCTTTAGGCACCCCTTTTTGATCTTGATTAAGAAAGGACATGTTTTTCATTTACACTGTCAATATCCGGTTGTTTTTTAGATTTTTTTTTAATCATAAAACTAAATCCTAACCCTAACCCTAATCCCTAACAAACAACCGGATATTGACGGTGTAAATGAAAAACGTCCTTTCTCAATTGAGATCAAAAAGGGGTGCCTAAAGGTAATATGGTCCAAAATTTTTCTTTTTTTTTTGCTTGTTTGTTTAATAAACCTTCACTTTTACATTATACCTACTGTCTTGAGTTTTCTTTGTATTATTTTCATTTTATTGTTTTTATATATTTTGTTGCCATTTGGTTAAACTACTGAGCAATTCCTTCACACAAAAAGTGAGAAGACAAAATACAGTGTCATATCTTCTGAAGATAAATTCAAGGAACACCATTATTATTGAGAAGAAATGCCGTCAATGAAAAAGTATTTTGAACCAAGCTTGTAATCTTGCCTTATGTCCTTACTGGGAAAACAAAACAGACACAAAGTATAGAAAAATGTGATCTTTTTATTATCTGTGGGAATTGAGAGACTCCTAATTCCCATAACAAGAAACACTACTAGAACAAAAATCACCTTACAGAAGGAGAGGAACATTTTTTCAGCTTTTTAAATGTCTGTGCATTTTGAGCTTATTCCTGGGTAGGGTTATCAGTCTCTGTCTGTGCGAACTCTCTCTCTCTCTCTCTCTCCTTCTTGTTCTTTTTTCTATGTGTGTCTGTCTGTCTCTTTCCTCTGTATGTGTACATCTCTCCCTCTCTCTCTCTCTCTCTCTCTCTCTCCTCTCTCTCTCTCTCTCTCTCTCTCTCTCTTCTTCTGTGTCTGTGTATCTTTCACTCTGTCTCTGTCTCTCTTCCTCTGTTGTGTGTGTGTATCTCTCTCTTTCTATCGTCTGTGTGTGTGTCTCGCCTTTTCACTCTCTTCCTCTTTAAGTGTCTGCCTGTATGTCTATCTGTCTCTTCCTCTATAAGAATCTATCTGTTTGTCTCTCACTTCCTTTGTAAATGTGTGTATCTCTCTCTCTCTCTCTCTCTCCTCTCTCTCTCTCTCTCCTCTCTCTCTCTCTCTCTCTCTCTGTGTGTGTAATTATCTGTCAACCTGTCTCTCTGCCTCCGTAAGTGTCTCTCCACCGCCTCTATCTCTCTTCTTCCATAAGGGTCTGTCTGTTTGTCTCTCTCTTTCTCTCCTCTGTGTGTGTGTTTCTCTCTCTTCCTCTGTCCATGTATGTTTCTCTCTCTTTTTCTCTGTATATGTGGGTGGGTGGTGCATATTTCTCTCTCTTTCTCTGAGTGTCTCTCCATCTGTCTGCCTGTTTGTCTCTCTATATATCTATCTATTTATCTCTGGGTTGGTCTACCCAAATAATAAATAAGGCTCTCTTATCTCTCTCCTGTCAGTGTTAATTAACACCACATTGGCCAGATGCCATGGAGGGAAGACAGTCTTGAGCATTATCTCAAATCATCCTAACCGCACATGCAGGAAAAGACAGTTTCAATGCTTTATCTTATTACACTGACCACTAGATCATCTCATAGACAAACTGGCTGCATATATTCCACTTCACCTTTACATATAATACTTATATTTATCATGCACCTATTGAACCTAAATCCAAATTGAATTTTCTATTGAAACCTAAATACATCATGCACCAAATGATTTTCTATTGAAACTAAATACTTAATTTATCATGCACAAAATTTTCTATTGAAACCTAAATACTTATATTTATCATGGCACAAAATTGATTTTCTATTCAAACCTAAATACTTATATTTATCATGCACAAAAATTTTCTATTGAACCTAAATACTTATATTTATCATGCACAAATTGAATTTTTCTATTCAAACTAAATACTTATATTTATCATGCACAAAATTGAATTTTCTATTCAAACCTAATACTTATATTTATCATGCACAAAATTGAATTTTCTATTCAAACCTAAATACTTATATTATCATGCACCAAATTGAATTTTCTATTGAAACCTAAATACTTATATTTATCATGCACAAAATTGAATTTTCTATTGCACAAAAATTGATATTTATCATGCACAAATTGAATTTTCTATCAAACCTAAATACTTATATTTATCATGCACTAAATTGAATTTTCTATTCACTAAATGCTTATATTTATCATGCACAAAAATTGAATTTTCTATTGAAACCTAAATACATTTATATGCAACAAATTGAATTTTCCATTGAAACCTAAATACTTATATTTATCATGCACCAAATTGAATGTTCTATTCAAACCTAAATACTTAAATTTATCATGCACTAAATTGAATTTTCTATTCAAACCAAAATGCTTATATTTATCATGCACAAAATTGAATTTTCTATTCAAACCTAAATACTTATATTTATCATGAACCAAATTGAATTTTCTATTGAAACCTAAATACTTATATTTATCATGCACATAATTGAATTGATATTTATCATGCACAAAATTGAATTTTCAATTGAAACCTAAATACTTATATTTATCATGCACAAAATTGAATTTTCTATTGAAACTTAAATGAATACCTGTTAAGTGCTATCCTAATTTGTAAAAAAAAAAAAAATTAAAATTTAGGAGTAAAAGATTATTGGTTGGTTGGATTTTATGGCACATCAACCCTTGGGTAATTTTATGCTGAAGACGTTTTTGTTTTGTCATTCTCATTCAGGAGAGGAAAAAGTGAAATCAAATGTGAGTAAATATTTTATAAGAGAAACAGGAAGAACTTTGAGTGAGAGATAGAGAAATAGAGTCAAGCAGCCAGAGAGAAAAAGAAGGACAAAACAAAAAATTGAATTTTTGGACCATGTGATCTTTAGGCACCCCTTTTGCAAAATCGATTCATCAGGACATTTTTTCCATTTACACTGTCAAAATCCGGTTGTTTGTTAACAGATGATTTTTAGAGTTTTTTTTTAATTGTAAAATTAACCCCTAACCCCTAACAAACAACCGGATTTTGACGGTGTAAATGGAAAAAATGTCCTGATGAATCGATTTTCGCAAAAGGGGTGCCTAAAGGTCATATGGTCCTAATTTTCTATTGAAACTTAAATTAATACATGCTAAAACTCTATCCTAATTTGTGAAAAAAAAAAAAATTAAATTGATGAGAAATAGATTGTTACTGTCTTTTAATTAATCTAAAAGACTACAGCACAATTAAGTCCGTTAGAAAAGTCTGAAGAGCTGATCTGACTCAAACTCCAGTAAAAAAATCACCAGTTAAAACTAGCACAAAAAAAATTGCCTGGAGTGAATAAGCGAATGCAGCAAACTAGCTCAATGAGAATACAACACTAGGCACGACTGGGTTGGAAAAGTGATCTACTTGGAACTGTGCAAGAAACTAAATTTTGATCATACAACAAAATGGTTTATGCATAATCCAGAATCTGTACTTGAGAATGAAACAAAATTATCTGGGACTTTGAGATAAAGACAGTTCACCTTATCCAAGTCAGAAGACCAGAGCTAGTAGTGATTAACAAGAAAAAGAGAACTTGTCAACTGGTAGATTTTGCAGTCCCAGTAGATCACAAGTTAGATCATAATTGCAACACAAAACAATGCCATGAGGACAATGTATACCAAAGAAAAAATAGATAAGACACAACGGAACAGCAAATGTAGGGTGTGTGGTGACAGAGATGAGACACTCAACAATGTTGTAAGCGAATGCAGCAAACTAGCACAACGAGCATACAAGGTTAGGCATGACTTGGATGGAAAAGTGATCTACTTGGAATTGTGCAAGAAACTAAATTTTGATCATACAACAAAATGGTTTATGCACAAACCAGAATCCGTTCTAAGGGTTGACATGCTGTAAAATCCAGCCAACAAAACCAAACCAAATCTAACATATCAAGATTGTTGGGTTCATAATGCTCACGCATACATAAATACATATGTGTGTGTGTATGTGTGTGCATAGTTGCTGATAGGTACACATCTTGCATCCCTGACGCATACAAATATAAAAGGACGAGGTAAAATCATATCCATGCACCCCAGTGTTTTTACTTTTTTCTTCCCTCACCACTTCACACTAACTGTAAATACATTTCAATAGTTTCTTTGAAATCAATTACACAGATTATAAGGTAGGAGTTAGACGGCTTTAGTTGGGACCCATAAATTTTCCCAGGGACTCATTCTGTTGTATACTCTCTTTCCTTACTTTCTTACTTCTATTCTTCTTGCGTCTCTTCTAGCTCTTCTAGCGTCTGGACTTCGTCTTGGGGACTTCGTTTCTGGTCTTCCATTGGGGATTTCTTTTTATCAGAAGCCCTATGTCATTGGTAGTTTTTAGATAATAACACAAGACTTCAATTTAACTTAGATCATATTTTATTCTGAAATCCCCACCAGACTACCTGCGCAGATCGAGTCGGCTGCGTGCATAACACGACTTTCCACCGCTGTGGTCTTGGCCGATCTGACTAAAATCTCTTTCTAATCTAAACTGGAAGAGGGTCTTCTCCACCGATTCTCACGTTATCCACCGGAAGGATCAGGATGAGGTCAAGCCTTGTCATTCAATCCTTCAAGGCCGTGAGCTGCAACTTATAACAGCCATTTTGGTTTTTACACTACTGTACATAAATATTAAGATCTAATAATTATGTAACAATTCAAAGCAAACATGTGCATCCCGGGACACACTAAATCAAAAAGCTATCAGCATCACTGTGTGTGTGTGAGAGCCTGTCTAATATGCATATGTAAAATTTGATTTAATCTTACATTATTAAATACACACATATACACAAACATACACACACAGAGACACTTTGGTATAACAACCAGCATAGGAGAAGGAAAAACTCTGAATTCAAATCATTTGTACTTTACTTAAACATTGACCTTGTGTCACATCCTGCTCGTGGCAAGGATGTTGGATAAATACATACTAGATATATGATTTATTAACTATTTATTGTGACACATAGCTATATAAAAATTAAAAAAGATTTCCGTTTATGTGAGATGAGGATGAGTCTTTTCCCACTTGGCTGTTGTTATTTGTTTCCAGAAACAAAGACAAAAAGGAACAAACCATTGTTTAATAATAGCAACAAGGAAAGACTTTAATAGCATATAAAACACAATACTAAGTGAGTAGTTTGTTCAGTGTTTAAAAGAATATATATATATATATATATATATATATATATACACATATATATATATATATATATGTATATATATATTATATATATATAACGAGGTTAGAGTAAGGAAATGAATCTGACGGTATATATAGATAAAAGGGTATGAAAACACACAATATTGTTAAAATGAATATATTTTATATCATTTCATAGCTAATATTGAACAATATTTCAATTCATAAAAATCACCATCAGAGCTTGTTTTTAATCCGGACTCATCGAGAGAGAAGCAGAAAATAATTTAAATTCAAACCAACAATGCTTCTGGTTTGAATTTAAATTATTTCAAAGTGTTTTCATACCCTTTTATCTATACATATACCATCAGATTCATTTCCTTACTCTTAACTCGTATATATATATATATATATATTGGTTGTCTCAGATGCCAAAACAATCTCCTTGGTCTAGCGCTAGTAAAAAGGGGATAGACTCCATCGCTGTCTGGCTGATACCGACTTTAGGCCACCACGATGACTTTACTTTTTTTTTTTTTTATGCTACACATCCCTCTACTAAAATGCACCAAGTTTTACTAATAAACAAAACATTCAGCTTGTCCGGGCAATGAATGTTTGGATCCAATAAACACTGATGAAGGCATTGCACTGAAAAACTACACAAAGTTTCAATGATTCCAATGCCATTTTCACATTTCGACACAGTACCAACATAGCAGTCTCTCTGGGTAACATAAATTGTTTATTCTTACATGCAAGATTTATATGCTAGCAAATAGATCAGGAATAATTCAACAGTGTTCGTTTGTGAAAAGAGATGTTGGAAAATAGACAGCTGGGTTATTCAATAGAAAATCACTCGGCTTTGTTCATTAAGTGATTTCCCTGAGGCTTTTGTGGCCTATCCAGGACTTTTTGGTGGTGCCATTTTGTCAAATCCAAGTGAACCCAAGAGAGGTGCAAAAATATCAGACTTAGAGTTTTCAGTGAAAGTTATGGCTTTCTGACAAATTCTTATCTGGTATAGGTTAAATCGAACTTAACAGACCTAAATTCCACCATCATATATCACCCTGCCGAAAGAAAAAAAAAATACCAAAAATCAGGGAATTAACCGAATTTAATGAAATTTTCAGTGTTGATATATTAATGAACTAGAAGTGGCTACCCGGCGTCGCCTGGGTAGAGGGGGGATTTTTTTAAGTTAGTCTCGCAGATCCATTATTACTGAATTGTGTGTTGGATCCCAGCTGGATGCCCCATTAAAATCCCTACGTAAAAAAAGACCTTGCGTTGATCCAGTCATTCTGAAAATAGAAATTTATGTCTACAATATTAAATGGAAAAAATTCCATGTTGTCATCAGTTAAATTTTATTTTTTTAGATATCTTCATGAATTTAAAGCAAATCTTCATTATTTTTGCTCAAAAACCCAGCCCTGGTGATATTTAATGTGTATATATATTTACTTTGTCGTCAATTGTTTTATTTTCAAAGTTTCCTCCGGACATACAGATTCACACAACTGCCCTTTATATATGTATAGATAAAAGATATAATGCACCACTTATTTTATTTAAAAATTTTTTACATTTTTCAGGTCAGTTAACTTTGAACCACGTATCTTTGAGAATCTGTGTTATGCCTCAAAGATATGTGGTTCAAAGTTAACTGACCTAAAAAAATGTAAAAATTTAACCCTGGTATAAATAGCATTAGTTCAAGTATGAGGGTGAGTCAGAAATTAATGCCATTTTGTTTAGGACAGGTATAATTACCAACACAGGAACATGCATCATACACCAAAATGAAGCTGGTCCTCTGCAGATCACATCCCTACTTCTTTACATAGTCAGCATTTCTCTCAATAGCAATGTCCTACCTTTGAATGAGAACATGTATCCCTGCCTCATAAAATTCTGTTGACTGTTCTTTGAACCACTTCTTCACAACAGATTTCACTTCCTCATCACTGGAATAATGTTTGCATCTCAAACCCTCTTTCATAGGGTCAAAGAGATAATAGTTTGAAGGTGCTAAATCTGGCGAGTATGGAGGAAGCAGGAAAGTTGTCCACCCGAATGAGGCGATTTTCTCCCTTGTCCTTATGCTTGTGTGTGGTCGAGCATTGTCATGCAGAACGAGGACATTGTTGATTGGCAAGTTGGGTCTCAATTGTGGGATTCTTGCTCTGAGCCTCGTTAAAGTCTCAATATACATATTTGCCAACCCTTCCGCATGAGCAGGATGCGACACAAGGTCAATTTCTTAAGCGGAGTTTTCTTTCTCCTAGACCGGTTGCCCAACCAAGGTTAAAGAGCCCAGTCTGCCCTACTATTTACCCATAGCTGGAAGGAGAGTAGGATTCATACCTTTCCCAAGGGTATTAGCGCTAAGTGAAATGCCATTACCACATCCAGGATTTGAACTCGGGTCTCAATATAGGCCTTAGTTTTATAAAAAACTTCACATGAAATAAAGAAAATGGCATTACTTTTTGACTCACCCCCTGTAGTATATGTATTCCCTGGCCAATCTCAAAATTGGCATTGTTTTGTTTTTTTTCTTTTTTTTCTTTCTTCTATTTTTTTATATGTATGATCATCAAACACAGGTGACCTTTGTAAACACTTTTTTGGAAAGTCCATCTGATGTGACCAGAAGAAATGCTTGGTCCATTGCCAAGAACAATAATCCTTTATTGTTAACAATAAAACAATTTATATAAAGTATTGTATTGTTATAAAGAACAGTTATTTAGTTAGTATTATTTGGATTATTCAAACTATTGTCCTCATCTTCAATTGGACACATAGTCTAGTGGATAAACGAGTTATGTTAAAACAGTCCTAAGTGACAGTTATCTCTAGACTGCAGGTTCAATCCTGGTCAGGGGCAGCAGTAACATAGAATAATAATTAAACAGCTTAACACCTGTACCCCTAGCTATGGTTAGCGGAATGAGAACAGGGTACCCTATGGACTGAATAAAGGGTTAGGTTCAAAGTTCCGTGATGGCTCCTGATTACAACAAGAAGGTCCCCAAGTTCAAATAGAAGGTTCCTGAGTCCAAAAAGAAGGTTCCTGAGTCCGACAAAGTTCCTGAGTCCGACAAGAAATACCTGAAGAAGGCCAGAGGGCACATCGGCCGAAACATTGTACAGAGAACAATGTAGATGAGGACAATAGTCTAAATAATCTTATTATAATGGAGATTGTGGGTTTGTCTGTCTGTAACTGAAACTATATTACTATACAAATCACAATTCCCTTTGTTATCTGCATCCCATTCTCCATGATTTTATTTTTATTTAAACCTCTAATATTAATAAAATTGTTTTACATCATTAAGACTGTTGACCATATCTACATACTAATAACATGCAATTGTATTTATATATACAACAAAATAGCAGATTACAGTGTAAATGGGAAGGCTAATTTGCATATTGATCTTTAAAAAATTGATTTTAATAAATATTTGCTTAATATTATTGATTTCTTATTGTTTAGTTTTATCTTATTGAATATGAGCAAAATTCTCTTCAATAAATCTTAAAAGAAATCCCTTAACAAAAAGAAATAACTGTAATATTATCCTTTACTTCCTATTTTAACTAAATAGTTAAATTAGGAATAGGAGTAATTGAAAATGATGGAAGAGTTAGTTTCAGAATTGTTCTATTTTTCAATCATACCCCCTCTGTTCCAAATCATGTTATCTGCATTTTTATTCAGTTTCATTGGCCTTTCTAATTTAATATGATATATTATTATATAAAAACTTAAATACTTGCACCCGGAGGGTGCATATATTTGCTAGTCCAAATAATACTTATTATCAAGCCTCATTTAAAAAATTCTGAGAAATAGTTATTTAGTTGCTCAATAGTTTTAGGATATATCATAAACTAACTTAAAACCCGCCCTATCGGGCAGCACTTAAGCTAGTTCTTTCAAAGGGCTCTTGATTAGGCTTCAGCCCAACAATGACACTTCATGCATTGAGTATATATTAGATTTTATTAAACTTAAACAATATTTTTCAAACAGTTAACATTTTTTATATCCAAGCTTATGTTTTAAAAGTTCAATGATAATTCTTCTGCTACCACTTAATTTAAAGACAATTTGATGTATATAGATTCTTACTTCCCGAGGAAACAATTATTTCTTTTTCATGGATGACTTTCGCAGGATTTTACAATTAATTTTGATTATTTCCAAATTTATTTTCAAGTTATAAAAAATTATCATACAAAAAAATTTGTCACAAAAAATAAATCTCATAAAAAATTGCAGTAATTAAAACTTGGAAATCCTAAATTTCAGGATTGTGGGTCTGCATTCGACCCAGAATGTTTTTAATTTGGTCATGGAGCCAGCCTGATTCCAAAATGGTATTATATGTTGGGCTGTGGCCTCTAGGAGTAAAGTTGAAAAAATGTGACATACTGACACACTGATATATGCATTTATTCATATTATTTTTGATAATAATAGTTGTTTTTTTTTTAATCCTGAATTTCAACACTTTAGAGAAATATAAGATACTTCTCCCCAATGTAGATATTACTTCTTTAGTTCTACATTTTCTATATGAATCATGATTGAAAAGTATTGAGTGCAGCAGCAGCAGCAGCAGCATCATCATCATCATCATCATCATCATCATCATCATCATCATCATCATCATCATCATCATCATCATCATCATCATCATCCAGGCATGCCAAAGCACAAATTGTTTTGAATCTCTCTTGCCGTCCATCTCTATCAGCCATTGCTCTTTGGTAAGTACTGGTGTGTCCATTTGTAGGAGTCCATTGGAGAACATTGCCTATGTGTTCATTCTCACTTCTTCAGAAGTGCCCAACACGTCTTGTTTGTCTTACTTTGATGTCCTGAGTGATAGGAGGTAAGTGGTCATACAGCTGCTGTTTTTTGGGTACTGCTTCCAGGATTTGTTCAAGACAGCACACAGAATCCTTGTGTAGTTCCCATCTAGCTTTTTTCTCCAAGTCTTTTGCTAGAGTCCAGGTAGTGAAGCCATACAGTAGTTCTGACAGGGCTACTGCTAGAAAGTATTCCTGTTTTGTTTTATCAGACTTAAAACTTAGAATTTTTTAAATTCAAAAATTTAAATGAAGACATATGTATAACTGAATAACTTATATAATAAAGTGGGTAATCCTTAACAATTTCCTCGTAAATTCCTACCATAAAATAAACTGAACCCTCATTTTATGTCAAAATCAATAAATCATCTTATTTTTCACACTCATTCATTATTTTTCAATATACTGTCTATACTGGCATAGATTTTGAACAAACTGTTTTTGGTGAAACACAAGGATGTGTGAGTGCAGCAATATTCATACTTACCAAGTTTTTCTTCTTTCCTAAACTGAAAATTCATCTCAGACATAACATTTGAGTATGTGAATGTTGTATACTGGAACAGTACATCCAAATAAAGGTTGGTTGGTTGGTTGGTTGGTTGGCTGGCTAGATTTTTTGGCATGTCAACCCTTGTTGGGTTATCTTATGCTGAAGACATTTTTGTTTTATTCATTCTTGATGAGTATTCAAATTTTTTTAGACTTGATTTTTTTTTAAATAGATTTTTTTAAACTCTTGTTTTTTTTTTAATTGTAAAGATAGGACCCTAACAGGTACTATCACTCCGGGTCAGGGTGGACCTGGTAGTATTGGTGATAAATAGGTATTCCATACTCCCCAGAGTTCCAGAATTGGAACTTCACTACTAGATGCAATTTAATGTCATACCCAGGACACTAAGACCCTCAGCCACTGACTTCTAGTAATATATGATAAAAAGGGTTGGGTGCTTAACATAAAAATAATAGGGTCAGGACAATCATATAGGTGGGATGGACATGACCAGCCAATTAATCAGCTTGATAATGATGCTTATATTAGTAGTGTATATAATTTATTTATCATCAAATTTTACTTCATCAATGCTACTCTTTTCCAATCCTAACATTTTGTTGGGCCAGTTCATTTACTCTCTAAGAAAAGGTAAGATAGGCTAGTTTACAAAAGTAAGAGATACTTAAAAGAAATACTCCATATCAAAAGAAGAGTTTTAGGGGTTCATTGAATGCCAAAGAAACTATTTAACCTTTCATTCAATGTGGGCATCCCATCAGTTATTAATTTGTCCTTGCTTCTCCAGCAATGTCTTGTTTACCTTTCTACAGAGTTTCAGTGCTATCAAGATTGGTAATAGATAATATCTAATAATATCCGTTTTTATCGTATAATGTTCAACTAGAAATAACAGAATTCTATTATTTTTGGTTTAGAAAGAAAATTGTCCGTGGAGTATTTATTAAGGGTGAGACTGTATATATTTAACAATCCCTCTGCATGAGCAGGATGTGACACAAGGTTCAGTTTTTAAGCAGAGTTTAACAGGTTTCAATTCAGGGTTTTCCTTCTAAACTAGTTGGCTTACCAAGGTTAAAGAGCCCCTGTCTGCTGTACTATTTACTCATTGCTTGAGGGAGAATAGTTGGATTCATACCTTTTCCAAGAGTATTAGCACTATGTGAAATGCAACAAGCCATGTCCATTTCTACAATAATAACCATTACACCATGGGGTGATACTGTATCTATTTTACATATATATATTTACCAACTCCTCCACACAAGCAGGATGTGACACAAGGTCAATTTCTTAAGTGGAGTTTAACAGGTTTGAATTCAGAGTTTTCCTTCTCCTAGATTGGTTACCTAACCAAGGTTAAAGAGCCCAGTCTGCCCTGCTATTTACCCATAGCTGGGGGAGAGTAGGATTCATACCTTTCCAAGGATATTAGCGCTAGGTGAAATTCAAACAGCTTCACCAGGAATTGAACTCGGGTTGATAAGTCCATTTCTGATGAATCTAACCATTAGACCATGTGCCTCCATAAGGTTTATTTACATATATATATATATATGTGTGTGTGTGTGTGTGTGTGGGGGGGGGTGTAATATACATATATGCTAGATAGATAAGAGTGAAATAAAGTCTTTTTTCTTTTTCTTGATTGTTTAAGATATTAGCAGAGACTGCTTATTTACCATTCCTTCAATCTATGGAACTTTCCATTATAAACAGTTGAGTTCTGTCTTAGGAAGCACGTGGAAAGTTTGGAGGGGTGGGTGACAACAAATTAGTCTTTGAACAATAAATAAGATATGAGACATGTTAGAGAGATTTGACCACACGCACGCACACACACACACACACATACACATTTGGATGGAAGACAGAAATGATTAGAATTGTCTAGCAATAATATGTTCTTGAGCAATATCTTCTTGCTCCTTCAATTTTATCAGTGACTCAAAGAAAGAGATTGAAATATTTGGTCTTTTGTAGTTTAATTTGAAAAGACATTTAAAGAGAAGGCAAAAGAAAGTATAATCTTTGCCGTAATTGGAACATGGAAGAAGAAATGGCATTTAGATAAAAAGAAAAGAAGAGGTTTAATCACTGAGAAGATATGTCTTTTTTCTTGATTTTTAATCCAGATAATTGAATCTAATACAGTATAATTGAATAATATTTTCATGATGAATGACAAGATTGTTACAAGACACAGAATGTTACAATTAGTTGAGTTGTACTTTATATGGATTTGTGTATTCTGTGTGTGTGTGTGTGTGTGTGTGTTTGTGTATGTGTATGTGTCAGTGAGTGTATGTGTATATATATATGAGTGCATGTGAGTGTGTATCTGCTTATGCATGTGCATGACCATGTGTGAGTGAATATATATACAGAATGCTACCATTAGTTGAGTTGTAACTTATATGGATTTGTGTATTTGTATGTGTGTGTGTGTGTGTGTGTGTGTGTGTGTGCATATACATGTATGTATGTGAGTGTGTGTCTGCATGTGCATATGCATGACCATTGCATTGTAGCTTATATGGATTTGTGTATTCGTATGTTTATGTGTGTGTGTGTGCGTGTGTGTGTGTGTGTCAGTAAGTGTATGTGTATATATATATGTGAGTGCATGTGAGTGTGTGTCTGCATGTGCATGACCATGTGTGAGTGAATATATATACAGAATGTTACAATTAGTTGAGTTGTAGCTTATACGGATTTGTGCATGCATATGTTTGTGTGTGTGTGTGTGTGTGTGTGTGTGTGTGTGTGTGTGTGTGTATGTGTAGTGAGTGTATGTGTATATATATATGAGTGCATGTGAGTGTGTATCTGCTTGTGCATGTGCATGTGCATGTGTGAGTGAATATATATACAGAAAGTTACCATTAGTTGAGTTGTAACTTATATGGATTTGTGTATTCGTATGTTTGTGTGTGTGTGTGTGTGTGTGTATACAAGTATGTATGTGAGTGTGTGTCTGCATGTGCATGTGCATGACCATGTGTGAGTGAATATATATACAGAATGTTACAATTAGTTGAGTTGTAACTTACATGGATTTGTGCATGCATATGTTTGTGTGTGTGTGTGTGTGTGTGTGTGTGTGTGTCAATGAGTGTATGTGTATATATACATGTATGTATATGAGTGCATTTCAGTGTGTGCCTTCACGTGCTTGTGCATGACCGTGTCTGAGTGAATGTATGTATATGTATACATGTATATATACATACAAATTCATATAATATACAGTATCACCCATAAATATGTATACCCCCAACAATTTTTTTAATAAAAAGTAGATTTTCTTCTAATCTAAAGATAACAGATGGATTTGTATATGTGTATGTGTATGTGCATCTCTGCGTGGGGGAGGTGCATAACCACGTTTGTGTATGTGTTTACCAACCCATCCACATGAGTAGGATGTGACACACAGTCAATTTCTTAAAGCAGAGTTTATTTAACAGGTTTCAATTCAGAGTTTTCCTTCTCCTAGACTGGTTGCCTCAGCAAGAGACATATATGAATGCCTCTCATCTCCTCATAAGAATAATAGAACTCTTGGTTAAATCAAACTTAATGGACCTAAATTCCACTATTGTATGTTAGCCCCCCCAAAAAAAAATACCAAAAATCAAGGAATTAACCAAATTTAAGGAATTTAATTAAATGTGGGTGAAATTTCAGTGTTGATATATTAATGACTAAAAGATATAATGCACCAGTTATTTTTACATTTTTCAGGTCAGTTAACTTTGAACAACGTATCTTTGTGGCATAACACAGATTCTCAAAGATACGCGGTTCAAGGTTAACTGACCTGAAAAAATGTAAAAGTTTTTAAATGAAATAACTGGTGCATTATATCTTTTATTCATTAATATATCAACACTGAAAATTTCATTAAATTCGGTTAATTCCTAGATTTTTGTTATTTTTTTTCTTTCAGCAGAAAGATGGTGTGATTTAGGTCCGTTAAGTTTGATTTAACCGAACTCTCACCATTTATATACCCAGAACAATGGGTGTATAACACTAGAATACTTGTAAGAATCTTGGAGACCCTAGGAAACTTACTGCCACTCAAATTTCAGTAAAAAACCCACCAGTTAATCTAATCAATAAAACACTACAAAGACGAGGGGTGTAATTACACTGAACTTAAATGAGAATATAATTTCCACAAAATCAGTTTACAAGATCTCATTAATGATTCGTTAACTCAATGATGTTAATTTGAATTATATGACACTCCCATTGACATCAACATATAAGGTTGGGTCAATAACATATGTTTATTTCTATGTATGGAGTTAAGTGAGAGAGAGCTTTTCTGTGATTGAACATAGCAAACACATGACACACCCAGAAGTTTTAGCACCCATATTCAATAGACACCTACGGAGCAGTTCCATGAAAGTTGACCTCTGATGAAAAGATTGACTTAATAGACTTAAATAGAATATACCAGATATCCTCAATTTCCCTCTCCATCAGACTGGTAGGTCTCTCAAACTTGACTCTATACATAGGAAGGACGTTTATATTGTCAGTCATTGTTTTGTTGTTTAATAAACCTTTAGAATTGAACTAAGTTTTAATTCATTTATTTGTTGTTGTTAGTTTTAGAATAAATGCCTTACTAAAAGGCCCAACATTACACTGACTGCATGGATTCCCATGGCTCTCTCTCACCAACTGTCCCTATTGGTCATTGCTCCTGGCAAGTCATCCTCACGACATCCAGTATCTGAACTGATCAATATAAGTTTTTGCTGGTTAGCCCACACTAGTGTGTCCACATGTAGGTGTCTACAGGAGAATGTTCGATACCAGTCCCCACCAACTCAGCACATGAGTAGCACAGATTAAGTAAGCTGACCTGTGCGGTAAAGTGGGGAGCTGTATAGACTCCCTCGCTGTCCGGCTGATACTGACAATAGGTCACTCTGCCATCTTTACTTTTACTTATATGTATATATATGTATATATATATATGTATGTATATATATATGTATGTATGTATGTATGTATGCATATATATATATATATATATATAGGTCAGGGCCACTTGAATAAAGTTTAGAAACAGCATAAATGTTTTTTTGTCGGTGTGTGAAAAAAAAAATGATATTTTTGTTGACATGACCCCCAAGTAAAGTCAATTGCTTGTTTCCTCTTTAGGAGAAAATAAAACCATTCAACTGTGACTCATAGAATTTGTCAAAAAAAAAAAAATACATAATACAAATCCGGTTAGTCATTCTTTTTGTTTAATAACTGATAAAGTATCAGATTTCATTTTATATATCCTATTGTAATTTGTATCCTCTTGTGAATAACCATGTGTTCGGTTATATAATTTTAAAACAAGCAAATATATTCTCTTGTCCAGTAAAATAGATGTTTTAAATTTAGCAAAGAATAAGTGTTATTTATAATAGAAATAATGGAATAATTTTTTTCTTAACGGGGAAAAAAGAAAGAAATCACTATTTATGTACAAATGAAGATAAAAAATATGACTATTTTTGTTTGTATGTTTTTTTAAATTTTTTATTGTTTTTTTTTTAATTGTTTATTTTTTTTTGGGGGGGGGGTCTTTGTTCAATAGCATATCAACCATTGTGTGTTATTCAGCCAAAGCCATCCTTGTAGAAGAACAGTAAAAACAAAAGTAAAGTTGGCAGAGTGTTCTATTGTTGGTAACAGCCAGACAGCGAGTGAGTCTATCCCCTTTTTGCTAGTGCTAGACCAGGGAGATTGGTGTGCTGAGGTGGAGCGCCACACATACCGTCAGTTTCCCACTTTACTGCACAGACCATTATTACCCAATCTGTGCTACTCACATGCTGAGTTGGCAGGGACCAATATCGAACCAAGAGCCTTGCAATTCCCTAGGTGGGTGCTCTACCGACTGAGTAGTGGTATCATGTAACCCTTAGCTAGGGCTTAGAGGTTAGGGAATCGTGTACATTGTACATTCATTTATTTTTGTGTAGTTGTTTGTTCAGATTTTTTTTGGGGGGGTGGGGTTGCACACAGTCCTATCTTCCTTCTTGGTGTTACAATTCTATTTTCTGTCTAGGTAAATAATTTGTTGCTCTTCTTTTTTTTAAAAACTATTTTTTATAAGTAAATATGCCCACATGGTTGGTTGGCAGGCTTCAGTCTACAAAACAATCTCCCTGGTCTAGCACTAGTGGAAAGGGTATAGACTCCCTCACTGTCTGGCTGATACCAATAATAGGCCACTGTGGGATATATACGAGTATATAACAGCCGGCTCAACCGACTCAGTTGAATGCCGCAACAGTAACAGTAATAGTAAGTATTAACTGCAACACAAGTTCATAAATCTAAAGGGAAAGTATGAAGTCAAAATTCCCAAATCACAAGTCCAAGAGGCAAATAATAAATAAAAATTATAATAAATGAATGGAAAATCCATCGGGTTGGACAGCCGGATCTCACCACTGAAAAGAGACGTTCTCCCAAAACCAAAACTGAGTTTGAACTCCACTTGCGCTATTACATTCACTTTTGGATTATTATTATTGGGAAAGGTATGAACCTCCCCTCCCACTGGTGCTATGAGTTAAATAGTAACACTATTTTACTTCTACAGCAGGGGTTCCTGACCAGGAGTGCTTGCACCCCCTGAAGCATCATTCCAGGAGGTGCAAGAAGTATCTGTTCAAATTTAGATTTTCTTTTGTAATAAATATTATTTATATTTTCGGGGTTTTTTTTCAGATTATTATTATTATTATTCAGAGAGTGAAATAAATATGATCTTTTGATAAATCTGTATTATGAATTCACATTCTATATTTCTGAACAAAAGTATAAATTGTAGGGGTGCGAGGTCAGAGCAAAACTCTTTTAAGGGTGCAGGAATAAAAAAAAGGTTGGGAACCACTGTTCTACATGGATACCTTTCTGCCCAATCATGTGTACCTGTTATAACAATTCTATTAGAACTGCAGCTTTCATAGTTCATCGATTTTTTTAAAGTATAGATTAGCCTCTCTGTTTATCTCTAAGTTTAAGATGGTGGCATCAATTATGATGTTTTAATTGAGACAACAGGAACACTGACTGACTAAGATCCTTTCAAATCACTGGAGTAAGCAAAAACAAAATGTACAAAGAAGTAAGCAGAGAGAGAAAAGGTAGAAACTCACCATAAAGCGAGCGGGCTGTAGAATGCTCCTCAACTAGAATGAGGAGCATTCTACAGCCCGCTCGCTTTACGGTGAGTTTCCATTACTTTTCAAGTAACTTTCTTCTGTGTCGTAGTGGCTAACTTTCTGGACTGTGACATTGTCGTAACCCAGTTCAAACTCTAGTCATGCTATAACGTTCACTTTCAGACTAATACCCTTGGGAAAGGTATGAAGCCCTTCACACACCACCAGCTATGGGTTAAATAGTACCACTACTGCATTAAATAACCCATGCAGGCAGATATGCCATTAAACAAAGAAACAGACAAAGAAAGAAAAAAAAACAACAGCAGGCATCTCTCCTTGAAGATCCAAATCATCTTCTCCCTATTTGATCCTGTTCTGCCAAGCTCAGTAAATAGCAATACTAAAACCCATTATACCTTTCAGCTTTCTAGCTGATTCAGCTCTCAGCAGGGGGAGATAATTCATTAATGAACTTGGCATATGTCACACTGTTTTCGTATTTACCTGTCTGAACATGACCTGCTTAATGCGCTAAGAAAAAAAAAGTTGCTTGTACACTAGACATGTCAAACTTAAGATAACAAAAATAAATAAATGAATAAATAAATCATTCATTGGCCATGTATATATTCTAGCAGAAAATCAAAGGTACAGATTTTCTTAGTGGCACCAAAACAGGTTGCTCCCATTTTCTGATTTCCTTACATATTTATGCCTCATAACAGTAACAGCAGGTCCTCAAAGACATTTCACATACTACACCATTAATTTTTTTTAAAGGCATTTAAAACAAACAGCTAGTTCAGTTTTTATACAATTTTTTTTTGTACAAAGTTATCTCCCTTTGACATCACTTGTTGCATTATCTCAGCAGCATATAATGATTATAAAGACTTTACCAGGGTATCATAACTTCTCTGGTATTATGAATTAACCCTTACTATGTTGGAACCAAGTATATATATATATATATATATATATATATATATATATATATATATATATATATATATGACAGAGGTGTTTATGGTGTAATGATTATTGTTGTAAAAAATGGACATGGTGAACCAAGTTCAAATACTGGACAAGGCTGTTTACATTTCACATAGCACTGATACTCTTAGGAATGGTACGTATGCAACTATTATCCTTCCAGCAATGGGTAAATAGTAGGGCAGACTGAGCTTTTTAACCTTGGTATGGCAACTGGTCTAGGAGAAGGAAATACTCTGAATTCAAATAATCAAGGCTTTCATCTATATAAAAAGAAACTTTAAAAACAGTAGTATGTAAATTTTTTTTTTGTCCATGTATTGTGGATTCTGTATTTTCCTCAAATATGAAAAAAGAGACAACTTAAACCTGTTGACATTCGTTTTCAAACTGTTTGACTCAATTAGTTGAAAATTATCATGGAAAATTATGTCATAATTAGAAATAATAATATTTCTAATTATGTCATGATTAAACTATGGGGTAAGGTTTAGTTTGTTTGTACTTGCATCCTATCCCCAATAAAGCTGGTTCTTCCTTCTTGTGGGCTGGTAAGCTGAAATGGAATTTAAGGAAAGAAAAGGAATGAGACAAAGGCAGGAGGTAGTTTTATGACTTCGGCTTTATTGACCGGCCATAGTCACCTGTAGCAAG